>CM037089.1:112818210-113469785 GCA_020916435.1 Oxytropis ochrocephala
AGAGCAAATACTAAGTTTAAACATATGAAATACTCTATATAAAATAGAGTTATCACACCCCAAACTTAAACCATTGCTTGTCATTCGCAAGTAATGACAAAGACAAACTATTAAAAACTAAAATTCTAGAAAAATAGATCAGTTTTGATTTGGATTTTTCATGAGGAGTTCCTTATGAACTTCATTTATCAACAACTTTTCTTGTGCCTTTATTTCTTCAAAACTACCAAATTTATTCAAACTCTCTTGTGTGTGTGTGGATCCCACCGAGTTGAGATTGGTTCCAAGACTAAGTGAAAAATTTCCTCCTAGCCTTTGAAAGGATTGGTTCATCTTTGGTCACACCAAAATATTTTTCAAAAGAAAGTTTAGACTCACAAAATTTTCTCAAGTGTTTGGGAGTTCTAAAATTCAAAGGACTTGATTGAATCTTTCAAAGCTTTTGAGCCAATGCAATTTTCTATTTTTATGTGGATCTTTTGTGCAAATGCAAGACTTCTTTGAAGTGTTTTGTGCATTGATTTTTTTTCGCATTTTGCTTTTCTTCTTCAAGCATGCGCTATATTGATGCAAATTGCGACTCGATAATGCTTTCTTTTTCTAGCTCATATTACCTTCCTCATCGACTCCGCATGCAAATGCACTTTGGCATGTGCTTTGACCTCCGTGATGCATATATTTTTTCTTTGCACTTTGGCACAAAGTTCGCTTTATTGAACTATCCTCCGGATACATTTATTCCTGCATGGCACGTGTCTTTGACCTCGTGATGCATAGGAAACTAAGCTCCATTTGTTTCGCGTTAGGGCTCAATTTCGTGCCATTTGGTCAAGTTTAGATCATTTGAGAGGAGTAGAAGTTGAAGGATAGAAACTGCCTCTGCCCTGGGAACCATCTGATTGTTTCTAAAAATCAGACTATTTGGCTCATTTTTTTGAAACTCTAACGACATAGTCGTAAACTAAACATCCTGTAGCTTTCCAATGAGTGGCCTTTGCAACTTTTTGATGTCGCTTTTTGCTATTTTAAATAATTCGTCAAGCAGGTGCACTCGTGAGGGAAATTCCGCACTCATGTTGTGTGTTAAAATGTCGGTTTTGTGTCATTACAAATCTTGAAATGAATTACTTGATGTAATTGCGTGTGATTGATGTTGTTTGTATTGGTATTGGAATTGGGTATTATATTTTTTGTTTGTAGGTTGGAATTTGATTGGAACAAGGTTTGGAAATGAACGGAGAACGAAACGAAAACGAGCGAAGTTTATTCTCGAGTCCCGATTCTTCGTTTCGACGCTCCTTTCGACTCCAAACTTCCTCTAATCCTTTTCCCAGCCAATTGTGATGATTATAGATTGACATTGTTATGGTTTTGATGCATGTGCAAAGTTGTTTTGAATTAAACGGTTAAAGTTATGAATCTTTTGAAATACCGTAAAACTTAGAATACGGTGGAAAAACAAAGGTTTTATAACTACTTAAATGTTGACTGGACTGATTTCATGAGTTCATACTTATGATAATATGCTATTATAACTTGTCATAGAATGAATTATGTTTTCGTATATGAATTATATCGAATATAGTAGACTTCACCCAATTGTGTATGGGAGACACTCAATGCGGGTATGATATGTAATTATATCGACATGGGTGACGCACCCAAGAGGATAGTACACTAAGGAGAGAGAAGTCATGAGCCCTCGAGCTAGGCCCATATGAGGATGTTCATCGTGAGTGGATTGGGTTCACCGCAAAACCGAAGAAAAGAAAATGGTTTAAGGTGTTGTACTAGATTAATTAAGAGGATAGTGAATAGCCATCAAGAATTGGGTTATGAACTATAGAAAAGTAATTTAAATTGTACATAGTCATCAAGAATTTGACTATGAATTATTTATGATTTGATTGTTGTATGTAATTCTTCCTCAATTACTAATTATGGTTTTATAAATGGGCGTATTTTAGGTTGATGGGAAACTCTCAATGCTATTGATCAATTCGTGAAGGATTGGCAGCGCTATAAATAATCTTTTGAAAGGATAAATGTTTTATAAATGGACCGAGTGATAGATAAAGGGTCACGGTAAGACTCATCGAGATATGTTATCTCACTCTATCATATGTTGTTGTTTTGCGCAGAGAAACAGAGAAATAAGATGCTTTAAGGCACGAGTAGATGTGTGCACGAGAAGAAATCAAGATGTAGTTCTTCTCTCGTTAATTATGTTTTTTCCTTGTTATCTTTGTATCCGATTATGACTTGAATTTGTTTTAAGTTATGTAATCGTTTTCCCACTGCTTTTGTAAAAGATGTATATCTGCAGTAAAGTTTATCTCTCATGTATGCTAAAATTGTACATTTTGATATTTCTACTTGTTAGAGATATTAGGGTGTTACAAGAAATATTATAGATAAATTAATTTCTTGCCCCACGGATGAAATTTTTCGATCTCGCCACTACTAGTAGCTATGTCTAATCCAATCGCTTAAAGACTTCCAATATAAACTATAAATTATAAATCTTATACTAATAAGGAAATTGAATAATAGAAAATCTAAAAGTCTAATTTTTACTATCTTGAACAAATTTAAATTTTTATTACTATTAATTTATTATTATTATTAAATTAAAAAAATTGGCTGAAATCATGTACTGTATCATTACATTCATCTCTTTTTGTCTTAAGATTTTTTTGACTTAAGATATTTTCTTTTATGATCTGTTTAGTATTTAATTAAAGAATAATCTAAGAAATTCATTATTTACCTATTACTAGAGATTATATTTAATATCTTATACTTAACAAATATCATCAAAGTTTCTTTATAATTCATAACTATATTCCTTTTTGTCTAAGAATCATACTTTTATTATCTGTTTAGTATTCATTAAAGAATAATTTTATAAATTCAGTACTTACCTATTACTACAGATTATATTTAATTTTTTTAAACAAACATGCATAGTAAACCGAATTTATTTAAAAAGGGAAAGGAACAGTAAAAGAGAGAGAAGAAATGGCTTATGATTGCACCAAAACCTCTTGCCATCGTGAGGAAAATAAACAATAATAGAGAGCCTTTAAAAATCCCCAGAAACGTCAACTGCACTACACGCTAAACAAAAATCCTAAAACACAAAAAAAAAGAAGATATAGACAAAGAAGATTATATTTAAAATCTTAAATTGGAAAATATCATCAATATGAAGCAGTAAATAATTAATACATTAACGATGATTTTGTTTTTTGTCCAAAACCATTTCTTTTATTTTTCGTTTAGTATTCCATTAAAGAATGATTTGACAAATTTAATACTTACTTTTTTTGCAAGAACTTTTTTTTTTTGTGAAAGCAAATTTATTACGCCTATTGCTAGAGTTATATTTAAAATATAAAATTGGACAATATATTATCAAAATTGCCACTTATAAACCAAGCACAATTTATTACCCAAAAAAAAAAAAGCACGGTTTAACAAAACTGGTGAGGCTAGTAAATGTTTATGATATTTAAATACCAATCAAAAAAGTTTATGATATATGCTCTATTAATTATAATTATTATTATTTAAATCCTTGGTAAATTTTTTTATTTATATCTATTTTATATTTTTGACGTATTTCAAGTCTAAATTAAAATAAATATTATTAGTAATTCATAGAATTGAATAGTCTTAATAAAATTCCGTAAATATTTGTAACTTAATTTTACTTTAAAAATATAATATTTACGTTATAAAAATTAAAATGAAATACCATTACTTAAGTAAATTTTAATGTGCATCTAGTATAATTTATAAGAGACAATGTATTTTTTGGTTCATTGAATAACTAAAGTGAACTGCAGGTATTACACATGTAACATCTCTAATTTCGCTAATTTCAAATTAAGAAATTAACGAAAGTGATTTATTACTCGAGTAGGTA
Organism: Oxytropis ochrocephala; assembly: GCA_020916435.1. Taxonomy (NCBI): domain Eukaryota; kingdom Viridiplantae; phylum Streptophyta; class Magnoliopsida; order Fabales; family Fabaceae; genus Oxytropis; species Oxytropis ochrocephala. The sequence goes on from CM037089.1 coordinate 112,822,142, forward strand.
ATAAATCAAGTCACTGATATTAGGTTGCCAACGAAAACAATTTATAATTGCTAGAGTATATAATTTAAAATGCATTATTGAGCTGGAAATTAGAACACTAAGAGTATTTTAGTCTTTATACCACTCACCTTAAATGAGCTCTAAGACACCAAAATATCCAAATGCTCTCTCATTCCACACTTGAGTGAATAAAGGAAGGAAAGTAAGAGAGAGAGAGAGAGAGAAGGAACCAAAGGAAAGAAATAAAGAAGGAAAGAAAGGAAGAAAAGAAGGGAAACAGAGAAAGAAAAAAGAAGGACCCGAGAGAGAAGAGGAAGAAAGGGTGAAGGAGAAGAAAGAAGAAGGGCAAGATCTCCTTCAACTCAACACTAGGTAAGTGGGCTTTTTGGCTCATTTTCTTCCATTTTTCTTCCTCTTCCATTGATGTAACTTTTAACCCCTAATTCCTACCCATTTTTGATTCACCATTTTTGCTCAAATGGAGGAAAAGAGAGGTTTTTGTGAAATTGAAGTTTGGTATTGAGGGCGGAAGCTCATCAACCGATTTGGTACTAGTTTTGTTGTAGATTGGGTCGATTGAAGGCATAGGAGAAGTGTGGGGCTGTTGGTTTCGATTGGAAGGTTGTTGAGCTCAAAGTGGAACCATTGAGAAGATGAGGCTTGGGATAGGCTTGTTTGGGTAGTTGGAAGCTTGGGTTTCGCTTGAAGTATTTGGAACGAATTCGGAGCGTGTTCGTGTGTTACTACGTCGATCGAGCCTGAGAGTCTCTGAGTCTCGTGATTTTCATCACGCTAGGTGAGTTTTACTCGCTTAGGGTTTTGTTTTATGTTGTGTTGATCGATTGATTTCGTGGTGGTTGTCGAAATTGCTCGCGCTTTCAGAAATTTTGAGTCGCTAAAAACACAATTTGTCTCGAACTCATTGCTTTTAGAAAATCTGAACACAGCTTCGGTTTCTTTAGAACTGGGACTGTTTGGTTAATCCAAAAATTATGTTTCTGATTGTTTTTGAAAATAGACTTAACGCCGGTCGCTTTTGGCAACTGGTTTCGTTAAATTTGGAGTTGTGTAGCTCAAGCATGAGTGTCTCAAGTTATGTCAAATTTCTGAAATTAAACTGTGTATAGGTTCAGTTTTTTCAGGTCTTGAGTTCTCAATTGAACTCCGTTTTAAATAATTATTGTTTCATTGGAAAGTAGACAAAAAGTCTTTCGAAATAGGCACAAGAATCACTTGATTTGACTGTGTATTGAGAGAGAACAATTAGTTACAAGTTTCACTTTTGTAACAGTAACGATTTTGCACCAGCCACATTGTTTTAGCCATAACTCTCTGCATACTTGTCATATCAGTGTGGGACTTGAACCATTGGAAAATAGACAAAATTATCTACACATTAGGCACTGGTTTGGATGGTTTTGGTTAGAAATTGAATAAGTTATGCTCATTCAAAACTGCACAGAGATGCTGTCCAGAATACATTCGGTTTAGAAGCGGTTGAACGAGTTCGGGGATGAGTTCGTGAGTTTTTCGTAATCGCTTGAACTTCTAGAAGTTTCGGTTTTGTGTGATTTTCATCACACGAGGTGAGTTTTACTCACGCTTAGGGAATTTTAAATATTGTTTTTGTGTTACGTTTGAATGATTTCAAAATTGAGTTTCGCAAATTTTCGAGTCAAAAACGGTATTTTACAAAAAAATTACGCGTGTTGGAAAATTAAAAGAAACCATATTATTTTGATTGTGAATTCTTGTGCTGGATTGAGCTTTATGTATATGGTTGTAAATTGTCCGGATCTGGTTATACAGGGGTAAGTATTTTTTTGGGATGTCCATATTTCGCAGGAAACTCACTAATTTTCGTTAGGAATTTTGATACATGTTCAAAGTGGTTTTGAATTAAACGGTTAATGTTACTTAATATTTCAGAAACTTAGAGTATCGTGGGAACAATTGTTTTAAGAACAAAAATTGGTTTCTCGGATCAAGTTATGCAGTGTTCATAAGAAGAACCGTATGATATGGATTTATATCATAGAGTAAAATTATATTCGATATATATATATATATATATATATATATATATATATATATATATATATATATATATATATATTATGTATAGTCTAGGTGACGCACCCAACCCAGTTAGCATATCGGGAGGGGAGGTCATGGGCCCCTAAACCTAGGCCTTCAAACGATAGGGTTCACCGGGGATTAGCAGATGCAATGGTATGTTATGCTAAAGAGAATTAATGTAATCGTGTCGGATTAGCAGATGTGCAATGGTATGGTATTAATTGTTTTGACGCTATGAATGCAATCAAGCACGGATTAGCAGTGCAAATGGTATTGTGCAATTAGTAACGCATGGTTTATTTATTAAATCAAGAAATTAATTAATGTTTTATAAATGGACCGAGTGATAGGTGTGGGTCACGGTAAGACTCACCGAGATTTGTTATCTCACCCTACAAATGTTGTTGTTTTTCGTAGAAACAGGAAAAGAGATCCTTTATGGCACGAGCGGATAGCGTGTTTCGAGAAGGAAATGGAAGACGAGTTCTTCTATTATTAGTTATGGTTTTCCCTTGTATCTTTGTTTTCGATTTATAACTTGAATTTGTATTTGAGTTATGTAATCGCTTTCACTGTTGTCTTGTTTTGGGATATTGAACTTTGGACTATATTATGTTTACGACTTTGATTTGGATTCGAGAGTTTTTGGTCAAATCAATATCCGAGATGCACTTTTTATACTCTGATGTATGTCATTAGGTTCACTTTAGTATTTCTACTAGATAGAAATATGAGGGTGTTACAACCAATGTTATTAAACTCGAACCTGCCGCCGACCCTGGCCACAACACTCGGTCACTGGGTCAATGGCCTGACTGGCTGGGCGCTTATTGAACCGCATGACCCGGCCCTATTAAAAATTACAAGTAATAATAACTAGACTTGTTAAATAAATTAAAAATATAGAAGTTACTATATATATATATATATATATATATATATATATATATATATATATATTACGTATACATATATTTTTACCAATGTATTTAAAAGTAAAATGAATAAACCATTTAATGTATAAAATATAATTGTAATTATTTATAATAATAAATCCTATGCATTAATTGTATGCATTACACGTTAGAACTTACAATTATAATATCAACGAAGAATAGATATAACTATGACTAGCAATTAATTATCACAATTCAACATTCAGCCCATTTGGTTAGATTCATAAGTGTTGAAAGTGCATTATTATGGGTTCGAATCCCATATATTACACTTTTGCATAATAATTTATAAAAATCAAAGCGCCTCTTTCATAGCCGGTTCGGTCCAACATGGGCGGGTCACCTGGCCAACTGAAAATTTTACCGGGTCAACTCGGTTTTCAACGGGCTAATTACAACTCCGATCCAACATGTGGCTCGGCCCGCCCAACGATCCGGTTCGCTGGCGGACCTGGTCCGACCGATCGGTCGGTCCGGTTCAATAACACCGTTACAACATAACGCTATAGACCGGATATACTTTTAAAATTTAACTAAATATTATTAGTATTTAATTTTATAGTTAATATATATTTTAAACAAATAAATACTTGTAATAGTTATTCACAGTGAATATATTGTAGTAAACAATATTTTTACACCATTTTTTGATAAAATTTTCGCATTATTTTATATATCATACATAGTCTTTTTACATTTAAAATTCAATAAATATCACGCAAATTTAATATTAATATTACAGTCAATTTTATATTAAACCACAAATATGGCATGTAATTAGATCACTCATGTAAAAAAATCATTCTTTTCCAAGATTCCAATATAAGCTAAAAAATGGATTTAGTCTAAATTTGGACTAAATACATAGACTTTTGAATTATAGTCTAGACTATCATGAGTATAAATAGTTAGATATTAGATATATAGATAAATGGATACCATAGCAAGTTAATACCTTTTGATCTTCTTCAAAATCAAAAGAAGGTTACGATGGAAACTTCATTGAAAATAGTGTTGAAGTTGATGGTTGTGCTTATGGCTATTATGAGTACTTTTGCAAAAGACACACAAGGAATTGAAAGTGTACATGGAGTTCAAATTGCAATAAGTACTAAGGGTGAATTGGGATATCTCGATTCCTAATCCTAAACAAGTACTAATTCCAAGATGTCATGTGCATCATGTCGCCTGCACTCCCGAGTGTTGTGGTCTTGAAGCTACAAATCCTTAAGACTGTGTATCTCTTTCAATATTTCTACAATAATAAACTTGTAAGGTTATCCCACATAAACCTAATAATTGGATTTCCAAAATTTCATAAGAATCTCGTGTATATTTCATTTTATTCTTGTTAGCTTTTTTCAATTCTCATCATTTCTCATTTTGTATTTTTTATCAAAAATTACTCTTAGATGAAGTGAATCCTCAAAGATTACTCTTAGACACCTCATGTCTCTATGTGTATCTATGTGTGTTCTGTATTGAGTTATATAAATCAATATATGCAATTTCATTATGAACTAAATTCAAATAATTATTTTTAAACGATATTGTTGAACATCATGTGAGAGTGTATCGTGATGCTTCCCATAAAAATTATGATTAGTTTAGCCAAGATTTCTCGCAGAAAATGAGGTGTCTCATAAATTTTCCGATTTTTTCATACTCTGCCATGTCACAAATTGATAACTTTTCTCGAGAGAAATAGCAATACTCTTTTTAAAATAGTTTTCTTTAAATGATTTTTTTTGGCAAAAGGAAGAGTTATAGAGCCTCGTTAAAAACCTTCGATGAAAATTCCTCCTTAGGAAAAACATACAGAAGGAAAGAGAACCCCTAAATTTTATTGATAAAAAGATAAAAATAACAGAAACATGGGGAACTAGACCAAAACCCATGAGCAAAAACAACAAAATAATCGGGAAAAAATAGAAACAAACCGACCATGGTGTGCAAAAGCATCACTATAGCGACTCATCCCAACCAGTGCTGCACACAGAGCCGCTTAATAATCATCTGCAAAGACACCAAGAATAGGAAGCAAAAAGGTGAACCCAGCCCATCAAGGGATAGAGAGGGTCTAGCAAAACTCGTAGCTAGGTAAACCTAACCTATTTCTCAGAAAAGTCCTCCGCAATGAAGCTCGAGATAAGATTCCACTGTAAAGCCGCTGAGTGAGTTCCATGACCTCCTGCTTATCGGCACAAACATTACCTCCTCTGAAATGTGGGTGCAAACGAATTTCATTTGTCTAGTCAAGGATAAACAATCGCTCCATCTGCTTTCTGAGTTTCCAAGGAACAACATTACAGCTTCTTAAAGGTCGAGACAACTAATCGAGAATATATCACATTCTAACCATAAAGACATCCATCCTTTATCAAAAGCAATCTCAATAGCCAACATAGCTCTAATAAGCTTAGCATGCAGTGGCATAATCTGTTACTCTATCGAATCGTAAAAACACCCGAGGACATGCAAAGTTGTATACCTTTTATTTTAGAAGGAAAAGATACTCACAAATCTAATGCAGGCACTATGTATGTGGATTTCTTTTTTAAATGAATGAAGTTGAAATAAAAACTTAATTTGGAACAAATAGTTGTAGTTTTTTTGGCATAAATACTTGTAGTAGTTTTTTTTTGACAAAAAATACTTGTAGTTGTTGTTCATAGTGAAATTGTAAATAATGTATAACATTATTTTATATATCATACTTAGTTATTCAACCTTTAAAATCAAATGAATTAAATTTTCAAGGAATTTATCTACTAAAGAAATTAAATTGAGACTTTTAGTGTAACATCCCTAATTTCGTTAATTTTAAATTTAGAAATTAACGAGTGAATTGTTATGGGAGTAAATAATACGACACATTTTAAAATGAGTTGTCTCGAAATTAATGAGTCCTCGTTAAACTATAGGATTAAATTGTGTTAATGGAATGTGAGAGTTTTGGGGTAATAATGGGAGTAGTGAGATTTGTGAGCCAATGGTATTTAGGTCTTTCCACCCAATTAGACCCTTGACCCACTTATACACATATAGTCAAAGAGAAAGAAAAGAAAAGAAAAGAAAAGAAAAGAAAGAAATAGAAAGAAAGAAGGCTAAAAGGTACTTTTAGTCCCTGCAATTATCAAGAAAATCCAGTTTAGTCCCTGCAATTGCAATTTTTTTAAAATAGTCCTTGCAATTACTAAACGTTAATACTTTAGTCTCTGCTGTTACTTTAATATTAACACCGTTAGAGTTTGCTGAGGTGACATCTTCTTCTTCTTTCTTATCACACAGCAAGACTATTTTCAAAGATTCCCTTTGACCCATTTTCTCGCAAAACCTCATCCCCAAATATTCCTCATCCGTAAAACACAATTTAAATTTTTCAACAAACAATATTGGATCAAATGAAGTCCGAGAATGAAGACAAAAGATGAACAGTAACACTAAGGACACAAGGTTGAAGATGAACCTTCAAGCCACAATTTCCAAAATTTGCAATTCTTCACCAAATTAAGCAAACGCAGTAGTCCATTTCATGTGAAATTTTACAAGGAATTCAATTCATCATCAATTTGCACAAAAGAGGATCATAACTCATCGAAACTCGATTTTAGAGCAAAAACGCATTTAGGCTTATGTGACTATGGTATATTGCTCAAAACTCAACCAAAATTCATGAAACAACTTGCAATAGTGCGAAATTGCTGCGCAAATAGTGATTGCTTGCAACAAATTTCAAATAAAAACGATCAACAATCGAAAACGAAATGGAAGTTTAGAATCACGCTTTATGACTTTTTGGGCACTTTCAGGGCGAAATCAACACCAAAACCAAATAAACTAGAGCTTGTTATGTCACAAATTTATCAAGGAACAAGATGCAACCAACAATTAAAGATGACACGACCGAACAAGAAAAACGTAAATTTGGACAAAAATTGAAAATATACGCAACAACAAATAAAGAGACACGGTGAAGAGAAAAAAGTGAAAATATCATTGTTGGCATCCACCTCAAAGAAACTCTAACGGTGTTAATATTAAAGTAACAAAAGAGGACTAAAGTATTAACGCTTATCAATTGTAAGGACTATTTTAAAAATTTTGGTATTGCAGGACTAAATTGGATTTTCTTGATAATTGCAGTGGACTAAAAGTACCTTTTTAGCCAAGAAAGAAAGAGAACCCTAGAGAGAGAGAGATAAAAGAAGAGAAAAGAAAGAAAAGAGAAACAGAGATAGAGAGAAGAGAGAAACCGAGAGAGAGGAGAAAAGAAAGAGAAACCGAGAGAGAGAGAGAGAAGAAAGAGGCTAAGAAGAGAAAGAAAGAAAGGAGGAGATCTCCTCCAATTCAACACTAGGTAAGGAGTTTTAGTCTCATTCTCTCTCATTTTTCCTACTCTTTCCAATGATACAAGTTTCATCCCCTAATTCCTACCCATTTTTTATTTGCCATTGTTGAAGCTTGAGCTCAAATGGAGGTTTTGTGGCTTGGAAGTTTTGTATTGAAGGTAGGAAGCTCAATAGGTAGTTTGGGGGCTGTGGGTGTTGATTTTATTGTTGATTGGAGTTGATTGAGGTCATAGGAAAAGGGAGGAGCTGCTGATTTTGGTTTAGAGGTGTTTGGATTTAAGTTTCTGGTTTGAGTTCGTGGTATTTCTGGAGCGGTTGAACTTCGTGAAGTTTCGTATTTCGTGATTTTCATCATGATAGGTGAGTTTTACTCGCTTAGGGTTTTATTTTATGTGTGTTAACTGTATGGTTTCGTCATCGCTGAAAGTGTATTCGCTTTCAGAAATTTCGAGTCGCAAAATCGCAAATTGGTCACTTAACTCACCGATTTAGCAATTCTAGACACAGGTTCGGTTCTTTTAAAACTGGGACTGTTTGGTTAGTCCAAAATTATGTGACTGATTTTGTTTGAAAGTAGACTTAACTCCGGTCGTTTTGGCACTGGTTTGGTTCAATTTGGAGTTGTGTAGCTCAAGTTATGAGTCTCCAAAGTTATGTCAAATTTCTGGAATTAAATTGGATATAGGTTCAGTGTTTCAGGTCGTGTGTTCTCAATTGAACTCCGCTTTGAATGATTCTTGTTTAATTGGAAAGTAGACTTAATTACCTACGAAATAGGCACTGGTTTCACCAAATTTCATTAAGAAATGAGAAATACAATTGAGTTGCAAGTTGGGAAAAAAGTTCTATCTGATTTTTGTACATCAGTGTAGTATTTTTAAAAACTGTATCAACTGGAGCATTGTTTTGAAAAATGGATATTACATGTAGAAACTACACTCAGAGAGCTTTTCAATGAGTGGTCATTTGTGGAAACTGATGTCGCTTTGCTATTTTAAATAATTCGCCAAGTAAGTGCACTGCTGTAGGAAACTCTGCACTCATGTCGTGTGTTAAAATAGCGGTCAGGTCATTCCAATTCTCGAAATGAATTACTTGATGTGATTGTTTGTGATTGATGGTGGTTTGTTCTGGAAATTGGTGTCATATGTTTTGTTTGTAGGTTGTAATTGGATTGGAACACAATTTGGATACGAACGGAGAGCGAAACGAAACAAAAACAAGCGAAGTGTATTTCCGAGTCCCGATTCTTCGCTTCGACGCGCCCTTTCGACTCCAAACTTCCTCTAATCCTTTTCCCAACCAACTGTGATTAATATTGGATTGATATTTCTATGTTTTGAATGTGGTTTTCAGATGTTTGGTTTGGTTTGGTTGAATTTACAAAAATATTGAAAAACCGTAAAACCTAGAGTACGTGTGGGAACCAAATGTTTTATAACTTAATTGTTGACTGGATTGATTTCATGAGTTTATACTTATGATAATATAGTATTATAACATATCATAGATTGAATTAGATTCGGTATATAGATTATATCGAATATATGGAACGCCCAATGCGGTGAGATATGTAAATTTTGTCGAAGTCCGGGGTGACGACCCCACGAGTTAGAATACTAGGCGGGGAAGTCATGAGCCCTAAACCTAAGCCCCATAAAATTTTACCATTAGGCAAGTCCTATGGGAAGGGGGTTCACTGGGAAGTCGGAGGGCAGTCGGTGTTATGCTAAGATGTTTGATTGCACCAACACGGGATTTAGCCTGAGGCGCCAGATTGTGCAAGTGATTATGTGCGTGGTTTATTTATTAAATCATGAAGTTAATGAGTTTTTGTTTATATATATATGGACCGAGTGATAGGTAAGGGGTCACGGTAAGACTCACTGAGATTTGTTATCTCACCCTACAAAATGTTGTTGTTTTACAGATATGCAGGGGAAGCGCAAGGCGAACAGGCACGATTAGATATTGTGGCTGGGAGATTTAGAAACATAGTAGCTTAGACTATGTTGCTTGGCTTTCGTGTTGTTATTTTGAACTTAGGTTATAACTGGCTTGTTAAGTTGTAACACCTAATCTATTTACCTTTGTATTTGGATATTGAATATCGGGTTGTATTACTGAAGTGACACTTAAGTACTGATATCATTGTACTCTAAAGTACTTCGGGTTGCGAACAACTCTGTTATTGGAATCTGAGTTTGTATTATTCAATATCTAAAACAGGGATTAGGTTTATTCTGATGAATGCTAAATTTACATTTTAGTATTTCTAATATTTAGAAATATTAGGGTGCTACATTTAGTAGATAAATTCTTAGTACATTTTTCAATTATAGATTTATCTACTAAAAGCACAATTCTGTAGTGTATTTTTTGGTTAAACGAATTTACCTAAATAAACGATAAATCCGTTTTGATTTTCTTATAAAACGCCTTCAGCTCACCTGGTCCTTTACCCTTAGACTTTGCTTTCAATGGAGCCCATCTCGATCTTTCCCGCGACCACTGCTTGTGTCGACTCAACCAAGAGATAAATCTCATTTAACAAATTTCATAAGAGTAAAGTAGGAATAAAAAAATGGTGGGGGTATTATATCTATTGGTGGGGGTACAAAAACACAACCCTCGTATTTGGGTCTTTTTGGACCCCCGAAAGACTGTAATGCCCTAATTTTTTATCAAAATGGAATTATGTTTTAAATAGATAACTCCTGGCCATGGCGGATCCAAAAATTTAGTAGTGGGGACAAAAATAACTGATATATCTCTTAGAAGGAAAATATTGTAAATATTTAAAAATATTTATTCTCACGATAAAAATATGTATATCCAGATATATACAAAAATTAACACTTATTTAGTCTAAGATTTAAATGAAAAGTATCAATGTGGTCATCAATATATAACACCCTAGTATTTCTAAACAATAGAAATACCAAAACATACATATTAGCTTACATCAGAGTATAAATTTCCTTACTTAGATATGAATCTCTACAAGGAAATCGGAAACCAATAAATAACTTAAACAAATTTAAGTCATAAACTAATACAAAAGTAACAAGGAAAACATAAAGACAGGAGGAAGACTAAATCTTCAATCTTCTATTCGAGCATGCCACCTACTCGTGCCATACAGCATCTTCTTTCTTTCCTGTTAAGTTGAAAATAACAACATATGATAGGGTGAGATAACATATCTCTCGTTGAGTCTTACCGCGACCCTCACCCATCACTCGGTCTATTTATAAAACATTTGTTTACTTCGTGATTTAATTAGTAAACCACGCGACAATACCGATCGCACACACACGTTGCTAAATACAAATCGCGCACACACGTTGTCGATCGCCAAATGCACACACAAAGGCATTCATAACGCCCAACAATTGCACAATAGCAAATAACCCTATCATCGAGAGCAAACTCCGCTATGTACAATAATTCATTCGAGCATAACACCGATCGCACATCCGCTAATCCGGTGAACCCTATCGCGGAAGGCCTAGGTTTAGGGGCTCATGACTTCCCGCCTAGTATGTCGCGAGCTCAGGGTCGTCACCCGCTCGAATCCTAATTCGATATTGATCATATACCAAATATCCTCTAATCACAAAGACACCCGCATTGGGCCGCCTCATATACACGCCTATATAATATATATATACCGGATTATGTCTCACACCATAATATGTTGCAATAACATATTATTATCCACATAAATTCTTAAAAATCCGCTTAGTCAACATTTAAGTTGTAAGCCATTTGGTTCCTACACGCATTTATATTTTACGGTTTTTCAAATACTCATAACATTAATCGTTATTTCAAAACCACTTTGAATTTGTATAAAAATTTCCAACGAAAATTCGACAGAGTTTCCTCTGTAATACGGACATCCCAAAAATAATAATCACTGAAAAACTACCTGACATCAATTTGTTCAAAAATCATTAATTTTACACATATACAAAAATTTACTGCTTTTTCCAATAGCTTTGAAAATTCAACCGAATCACACCAACGACTTTAAAACACATCCCAACAAACAAGATCCCACATAAATGCTCAGTGGTGGTTAGGAAAAGGATTTAGAAGAAGTTTGAAGTTTAACTGAGCGTCAAACGTAAACATTGGATATTGGGAACATAGGAACTTCTCGACTTAATGCCCAATTCCGCTCTGCTTGCGTTTCTCCGATCGATCCCAAATTGTATTTCAATCCTAAACAACCACGCATACCATACACACAAATATTCCATTTGTGTGTTATACCCCAATTTTGTCCGAGTTCTTTTAAATAGTTTTTAATTTGGACGTTTTCAACCATTTTATTTTGACTTTTTTGAAAATTGCAAAAATAGTAGTTTTTTTTGCGATTTTTCGGTGTTAGTTTTTAGCTACTATTCAAGGAAATTTCTCTCTCCTTGACCTCGCTTTTACGATCTGAACGGTGAAATTGAAGACATATTTCCCATGAACCCGCTGTAAAAAAATGAAGACGATCCGACGGTTAACTAATCCGAATAGCACTTTTACGATGAGAGGTTTGAGAAAAACGGACCAAAACTGCAGCTATTGCGAAGGCAATTTCTCTCTCTCAGACCTCGCTTCGACAATCCGAACGGTGAAAGCGTAGATATATGTCTCACGAACCTACTGTCAAAAACGAAGACGATCCAACGGTTAACGAATCCGAATCACAATTTTACGGTGATAGGTTTGAGAAAAACGAAAATTGTGTTTTAAAGGGGAATTGTTTTTCTACCTTGTTTTAGTCCCACATTGCTCACAAGAAACAAGAGTTCCCTAGCAATTGGATATAAAAGGGGTTGAGAGGTGCATTAGGGGAGGAGATCATTGGTGGGTTAAGTGATCTTTTGGGTCAAAGCGATAGCGCCCATTTCACTAAAAGTCCGCTCTTTGATCATTTGGACGTTTTGAGTCGACTTTTTCCGATTCTCAAAGCGGTTCTATGCGTCTTGGAGTCAAAATGGACCGTATAGGAGTCCGGTTTGTTTAGTCCAGCCGGCACTCACTCGAGTCCAAAGTTAGTTTTGTATTTATTTTGTTTACTTTTATGTACATATTTATTTATCATTTATTTATAATATAGTCTATTTATTTATTTATTTGTTTATGTATATATCTATTCATATTTATTTATGTATATAGTTATTTATTTGTTTATTTATTATATTTTTTAGCCTAGTCTTTATTAATTATCGCTTTTGTCTTTTTTTATGTACAAATTAGTTTATTTCTTTAAAATCAAATAAAAGACTAAGTCGGTTGTACAACCGGGTTAGTCATCATCCTAGGACCAATGAAGTGCATATACCAAGAATCCTAAAAATTTATAAAAATATAAATAAATCATTTCTCCCAAAAATAAAGACTAAGTCGGTTGTACAACCGGTTAGTCATCATCCTAGGACCAATGAGTCTGCACATACCAAAGAATCCTAAAAACTTATAAGTAAATAAATAAATCACTTTCCTAAAAATAGGGGACTAAGTCGGTTGTACAACCGAAGTTAGTCAATGCGTTCTAGAACTAATGAGTCAGACAGCTTCAGGAGTTCTAGAATACCTATTCTAAAACCAACCCACTCACATCAATCCAATTTTTCTCAAAACTCAAAAATCATTTTCAAAAAGTAGGGACTATGTCGGTTGTACAATCGGGTTAGTCTGCGCCTTAGATCGATGAGTCAGATAGCTTCAAAGAGTCCTAGGACCCCTACACTAAAAAAACACCAACCAACAAACCTTTTCAGAAGAACTACGTAGCTTTGATTCCTCCATTGCATCCGAGGTACGTAGGAGCAAGAGTCCACTCTTGTCAAGCACTAAAAACTAAAAATTTAAATAAGTCTTTTCCTCTATAAATAAAAGGGTAATTATTAATAAATCCTAATTAATTAGACTAAGGATGTCGTGGGGTGCTAATACCTTCCCACACATAACGACTCTCTAACCCTAAACTCAATTTCTTATCTTAAAACTAAAAGGGATTTTCCGATTTGCCCTTAAACTAAAATTTGGTGGCGGCTTCCTATGAACCTTTCAAGAATCCTTTCCCGAATTTTTCTGGTTGCACAAATTGGCGACTCCAATCGGGACTTAACTTTTAGAGAGTCAAAACCTAGTCTATTTATTTAGGATTAATTTAATTTTTACCCTTCCTTTATTTATTTATTTATTTATTTATTTATTTATTTTTTGTGATTTATGAACCCTAGGATAGATGATGACGATATTTGTATATATGTTTGTTTGTCTGCTTTGCACTTTTGGGTTGTTTTTAAATTGCTCCTACACACACTTCACAATTACACTTCGCACACACATGTGAGAGAGGTCCTCTACCCGACTTGAGTGTACCCTAAGTTAGAACGAGATTGTGTAATGATGGCTCATGGACGACGCCTCGTTGGGTGGTCATGAAAATCTCACCTAGAGTTTGATTCCTTTTAAGGATGCTACCCTTCTAATAGCTTTGCCTATTGTTGGGGTCTTTCAAGATTCTTGACTGGGGTCATTGGCTCTAGGAACCTTGTGTAGGATTCTTTAGAACTACCATTGTGAGGCACTATAAAAGAAACCTTAGACCCCATTCGTGAAGATACCTTTTAGGTTACAAAGGAGCTTCATACTCTTGCATTCATACAAATATTTATGCATACCGCCTTTTATCAAAAAAAAAAAAATCAAAAACCAAAAACCATTATTTACTACATTTTTAGAAAATATACCACATGCATTTTTCTTTTCTTTGCACTACAAAAATAAATAAATAAACATCTTATGTTGCATGTATTTTATGACCGCTGTGGAGTTAAAAACTTTATTTTGAGAGAAGCCATGCATGCTAAAGTCAAAATCAAACTTTGTACTTTACTCTCCAAATAAAAAGCTTATAATTCCTCGACGCGATAGATAAACCACACTTTCATATTCATTCACTCATTCTCATATCATGCGATTTCATTCATTCGCATTCTCATTTCATGTACATTCATTCATTCACATACTTACATCATGCATCAAAAGTGAGCATAATTTTATTCCAAAAACTTTGATGAGAGATGAGGCGCTTGTGAGAAATAAATCATTCTTCTTTGGGAAATTTAGCCATACTTAGTTGTGAGCTCAAGGTGTTTCAAGACACTCAATTTTTTTCAAATTAGCACTGCTCACACATTTTTTCAACAAAGCGTTGCATTTCATCCACCCCATGATGAATGAACTAAATGGTCCACCAAAAATTTCTTTCATGTTAAACCGATGTTAACTCTCTATGAAGCATTCGTGTAGTGATTTTTGTGTCACATGTGTCTTTATTCTTGTTTGAGCCGCTTAATGTCCCTACATTGTCATCATCCCCGCTCCAAGTCTTATCCCACCACGACCACCATAAAGTACATACTCCCCTAACTAGTCGACTTTTTGGTTTGTTCTCACTATTGAAATAACACTTGAGACCCTCACACTGGGGCAAATTTGTGATCTCCAAAATACCTTGTCAACATTGTATTCCTTGGTGCAAGTCCTTTACAAAAAATCAAAAGGCCCGTTAGGTTGAAAACTCGTAAGAGCGCCTAAGCAAAAATTAGGGGCACACAAAAAGGAGAAATAAAGAAAAAGAGCAAGTATATAAAATAAGTAAATTATTGTCTTTAAATTATTTTTTGAGAAAACAAGCAATCACGATTTGAAATGAAGTTGAACCATCTTTCCATATCCTCAAAAATCCCTTACCACCCACCTTAAGCCAAAAATCCTAAAATCTCTCAATCACCCTAGACAAGGATCGATTCCGTCTCAAAAATGGTGCATCACTTTATCACTCACTCACCAAAAAGAAACAAAAGCACAAAAAGTGAAGTCAAAAAAGTGGATTAAAAATTCCAAAAAAAAACAAATTAGAAAAAACAAAGACAAAAGTAGTACAAGTCGTGGAGTCACATTATTTCACACTATTAAAGCATAAAGAGATCCTTGTCTAAAATAAACCTCAAACACTTCTTTTGGCCTCAATATCCTACCCTCCATAAACCCTTAGCCACATTACAATCCTAAACAAGTCCATCCTACCATGAGACACATCAACCATCGTCTCAATAAAACCTCAAACACTCCTTTGAGCCTAACAACCATTTCCTTCATAAATCATCACCCATTAGCCAAGTTACATCACCAAATCATTTGTCCCATCAATCATCAAACACTTCATTGAGCCTAATAACCCCTTCTTTCACAAACCATTAACCATTAGTCAAATCATACTGCTCAATAAAAATCATCCGTCCCATCAATCCCCAAACACTACTTTGAGCCCAATTATCATTTCCTCATAAATCACTAAACCATCGCCACGCATAACCCTCTAGAGGTCATTCCGATCAATGACCGATTGCTTTTGTTTTCTCAAAGTTTTAATCTTAGGACAAATAAGTTTATTTATTTACAATATATTTGCTAAAAATGTATCTAAAAAAACTCAAAATAAAGAAATCAAAAAGGGCTTGCACTCCAAAGGTTCATTCATGTTCCATTGATATAAAGGCAAGGGTTAGCGATCACCAAGTGCGCTTTTCATCATAGCAAACTCAAGACTATCATAGTCCGAGAGTCATTCTAAAGATAACCAAAAGGTTTATGCTAGGATCACACCTAGATCCCAAAGTGGGGAAATCCTTTCACCATTTGTTCCACTTAAGCTTGGGGAAATGTGTCCAATGTCCATCTCACACCACACCCACCTAAACATACATACCAAACCAACTCAAAAATCCCATTACCCTAACTTCGTCACTTTCCACAACCTCACCAAAACAACCGTCTCAATTCTCATAAGTTATCGTGGGCAACCCGTCACCCTTCACTCCACCTACAAATGGGGACATTCACCATACACCCATCTCATCCCCTTGTTATATCCACATCAACAAAACCATACCTGGGCAATTTCTCAACTCATTACCCTATATGTTGCTACTCTAGTCTGGGCAATCCCTGCCCTTACCATAAATGGGGCAACACCAAACTCTATGGGTTGAGACAATATCTATTGCTTTCCACCTTTCATTACAAAGCCAATGCATTCCCCATTCATCATTTTCTACACCTCTAGCTTGTTAGCACTAGACAAAGTGTTATTCACTCACAATCATCAAATCTAAATGGGGCAATCTCAGATTTCTTGGCTTGGAAAAACCTACCTTTCATGACATTGACGAAGACCGCCATTCATCCTTTCATGCGTCAGATTCGCCCATACCTTGAATCAATTTAATCGACTCATTCATCTATGTTTGCACTACTATACATGTTTTCTTAACAATGCTTCAGAGAGATAGAACACAAGTTGATAATGTGATACCGAAAATCCACTTAACTTTGTGGACCTAAATTTTTGGCCATCATGGGGCATCATAATGGAAGAGAAAAAGAAGCGAGCTTGCAAGTACTTGTTCACATCAATGTCTCAGAATAATAACCTTGAGATTGCCAAGTTTGAATCAAATCTAATCTTTCCAAAGAATTATCAATATTCATCTCCGCTCTCGCATCCAAAGTCTCACATCTCATCATCACAAAAAGTGTTTCTACACTAAATCACCATTTCATGTCATCACACCATGCACCATAACATTTGCATTCAAATATTTCATTTGCATCATATTAACATTCATACTTCATGCATCCATCACATAAATAAATAAATAGAAAAAGCAAAAAAAAAAAAAAAAGCAAAAAGCAAAAACAAAAGAGAAAGGAATCACCTATTTCATCCATCACCCCACCAAAATCACCGTTGCATTTGCATGTATTATTAGCGTTGTATATCCATTACATGATGTATTGCTTCTAAATCGACTTCAAGTGTCGATACCTATATTTTGTTCCTCTAAGATCAAAGCTCTAGGCGTTGATCCCGCATCGTATCACACTGATCACCAAGCTAATCCTGCACCCGAGTGGTCCTTCTTCAGAGCACTACGCCCTTTCGCCCTAAGTGGCCCAGTGTCGCAAACGTCGTAGTCGAGCCCGACGGACCTTCCGCACCGCGTGGTCCTTCGGACTAGCCGCGGTCACCTAAGACATAGTGGACGCCCTCTATTGGTCAACATATCGCCTCGGATCCGATCTTGACCCCGCCGCTCGAATATAAAGGCCCTCGCACCGTTTTACTAGTACCGTAGCTAGTAGCGCTCCTTCAGACCACGATGGTCCTCTATTAAGGCCTAGGCAGCCTTCTAGACCCCGAGTGGTCCTTCAGAGCCTTAGTTCTCCTTCAAGGCCCCAAGTGGCCCTTCAGAGCCTTAGTGCTCCTTCAGATCTCGAGCGATCCTTCATTTTGTTCTCGGTTAAGGCGCCAAGTATTAATCTTTCCTCCTCCATTCTCAAACCCTTTACTTCCTCTTAAACAGCATAAAATTGACGCTTATTCTATCTTTATTTCTATTTTCACTACAAAAATTTGAATACACCTCACATTTTCTAGTAAAATATAAATAAAGAGGGGCAGCTGTTATACCCCAATTTTGTCCGAGTTCTTTTAAATAGTTTTTAATTTGGACGTTTTCAACCATTTTATTTTGGACTTTTTTTGAAAATTACAAAAAATAGTAGTTTTTTTGCGTATTTTCTGGTGTTAGTTTTTAGCTACTATTCAAGGAAATTTTCTCTCCTTGGACCTCGTTTTTACGATCTGAACGGTGAAATTGAAGACATATTTCCCATGAACCCGCTTGTAAAAAAATGAAGACGATCCGACGGTTAACGAATCCGAATAGCACTTTTACGATGAGAGGTTTGAGAAAACGGACTAAAAACTGCAGCTATTGCGAAGGCAATTTCTCTCTCTCAGACCTCGCTTCGACAATCCGAACGGTGAAAGCGTAGATATATGTCTCACGAACCTACTGTCAAAAACGAAGACGATCCAACGGTTAACGAATCCGGAATCACAATTTTACGGTGATAGGTTTGAGAAAAACGAAAATTGTGTTTTAAAGGGGAATTTTTTTTCTACCTTGTTTTAGTCCCACATTGCTCACAAGAAACAAGAGTTCCCTAGCAATTGGATATAAAAGGGGTTGAGAGGTGCAGATTAGGGAGGAGATCATTGGTGGGTTAAGTGATCTTTTGGGTCAAAGCGATAGCGCCCATTTCACTAAAAGTCCTGTCTTTGATCATTTGGACGCTTTGAGTCGACTTTCCGATTCTCAAAGCTGTTCTTATGTCTTGGAGTCAAAATGGACCAGATAGGAGTCCGGTTTGCTTAGTCCAGCTTCGGCACTCGTCGAGTCCAAAGTTAGTTTTGTATTTATTTTGTTTACTTTTATGTACATATTTATTTATCATTTATTTATAATATAGTCTATTTATTTATTTATTTGTTTATGTATATATCTATTCATATTTATTTATGTATATAGTTATTTATTTGTTTATTTATTATATTTTTTAGCCTAGTCTTTATTAATTATCGCTTTTTGTCTTTTTTATGTACAAATTAGTTTATTTCTTTAAAAATCAAATAAAGACTAAGTTTCGGTTGTACAACCGGTTAGTCATCATCCTAGGACCAATGAGTGCAGATGCACTTAAGAATCCTAAAAATTTATAAAAATATAAATAAATCATTTCTCCCAAAAATAAAGACTAAGTCGGTTGTACAACCTGTTAGTCATCATCCTAGGACCAATGAGCTGCATAGATTCAAGAATCCTAAAAACTTATAAGTAAATAAATAAATCACTTTCCTAAAAATAGGGACTAAGTCGGTTGTAATAACCGAAGTTAGTCAATGTTTCTAGAACTAATGAGTCAGATACTTCAGGAGTTCTAGAATACCTATTCTAAAACCAACCCACCTCACATCAATCCAATTTTTCTCAAAAACTCAAAAATCATTTTCAAAAAGTAGGGGACTATGTCGGTTGTATAATCGGGTTAGTCAATGTCTTTAGATCAAATGAGTCAGACAGTTCAAAGAGTCCTAGGACCCCTACACTAAAAACACCAACCAACAAACCTTTTCGTGAAGAACTACGTAGCTTTGATTCCTCCATTGCATCCGGAGGTACGTAGGAGCAAGAGTCCACTCTTGTCAAGCACTAAAAACTAAAAATTTAAATAAGTCTTTTCCTCTATAAATAAAAGGGTAATTATTAATAAATCCTAATTAATTAGACTAAGGATGTCGTGGGGTGCTAATACCTTCCCACACATAACGACTCCCTAACCCTAAACTCAAACCTTATCTTAAAACTAAAAGGGATTTTCCGAATTTGCCCTTAAACTAAAATTTGGTGGCGGCTTCCTATGAACCTTTCAAGAATCCTTTCCCGAATTTTTCTGGCCGCTACACTGTGCAATACAATTCAACAATCAAAATCATATTGTTTCGTTCTATGTTTCAAAATACATAATCTCGTAAAATACTGCTTTTTGACTCTAAAATTCTCGAAACTCCGAATTTTGAAAAATCATTCAACATAACTCAAAAACGATATTTAAATTCCCTAAGCGAGTAAAACTCACCTCGTGGTGATGAAAATCACACAAAACCGAAGCTCTCCAAGCTCACGATTTCGAAACTTCACGACACGCTCCGATCCGCCTCCAAACCCGGAACCAAACCTCCAATACTTCTCCCATCGACCCACGTCAAACCAACAAAGAACGGGGTTGAGTTTTCGTGCTTCAACTTCCATTTCTCTCCACTTTAAGCCATATGGTTCAACAATGGTGAAAAGAGATTGAGAATAAATTAGGGAGTGAAATTGGTATCAATAGATAGAGGAAGAAAAATGGAAGAAAATGAGACGAAGATCACTTACAACCGTTGAGAATCCGCGGAGATCTTCCTTCCTTCTCCTTCTCTTCCTCACGCCCCTTTCTCCTTCTCTCTCTCGTGTTCTCTGTTACTTTCTCTTTTACTATTCCTCCCTTTTCTCTTTCTTTCCCTTTTATTCTTTCTTTATTATCTCTTTGCCGTGTATCACTCCCTCTCTCATTACTTTTCTTTTCTTAATTTTATCACAAGTGTGGAATGAGAGAGTATTTTGGATACTTTTTGATGTCTCAGAGATCATTTTGGGCGAGTGGCATAAATACTAAAATACCCTTAGAGTACTAATTTCCACTCGGTTGTGTATTTAAATTATTTTCTCTAGCAATTTTAAATTGCTTTTGTAACAACCTCATATCCGTGACTTGATTTATTACCTATTCAAGTAATAAATCACTCGTTAAATTTCTTAATTTGAAATTAACGAAATTGGGGATGTTACAATCACCCCAACTTGAAAAATTTTGTCCTCAAAATTTGACAAACATACTTCAAGAGAACATATACGAATATCTAATCCGCATATCGTTTCTTCAATTCCCACATAACATCATTTCCATTCGAAAAACGATTACAAACAACTTAAATAATCGTGAATTGTTCTCGTCCCAAGTGTCTACTCTCCATGATCTAAGATATTACTTGGATATGGCTTAAATGATTTAATTAATCAAAGATCCATCCATTCTAACTCAACGGTTGACTAAATTCTTACAATACAGATCATCGATTCAACACTACTGGTTTATTCTTTTTTTTTTTTGCCGACTCAGAGCTATTTCCAATTCTCAAGGCATACACAATAGATCCCTATTTAAAATCATGAGTCGGAGAATCCTTCTCATGGGGCTTCTCTTGCATAAATACATAAACTCCTACTTGTTGATTCCGCCTCAAGACACATTCTAAACCCTTCCCAAGGCCATCGTGAATTTAGAACCCGTGACTGATTCGTAAGAATAAAGATTGAAGCAGAAATCAACCTGTCTTTCAACTCTAGAAACATTCTTCACCATCAAAATTTCTTTCAAACGACTGGCCTTTATAAATTATCCGAATGAGTGGAAGAACTACTGTGAGAATCTTCGGATAAACCTAGTATACAAACCAATTAGTTCTCCTAACTCCTTACTTCAGAATCGATTTATAGCTGCTCCAAACCGATATGCCTTCTACTTTACTAGAATCCACAATACACTAGATTGGGATACCACATGTTTCTCCTTTATTGAAATCTATTGACACTCGATCGGGATCTCACAAGTTCCCAAAATTTTACTACAGACACTCATAATTCATACTTCTAGGGTTTAGCCTATCCCTTTTCCTCTGAGAGTATATTCAGAACAACGCAGAGATGTAAATCACGATTCACAGTGATCTTAGTGTACACCAAAATGTTATCAAGTGAGAATTTCAACAACTAGTCTAAGTACGGGTGAAAAACCTGGTTCATGTAATCCATGAATACCATAGGAGAATTAGTTAGGCCAAGGCATCACTACTCACTCGTAATGTCCATATCTAGTATGGAAAGTCAGTTTCTGAGCAACTAAAACCCTAACTTTTAATTAAAGATAACCCGACCTTAGACTAATCTTTGAAAACATCACTGCACTCAAGCCGACACGCAAATCATCTATACTTGGCAAGGATACTTATTCCTAATAGTAACTTTGTCCATCCAAGTAATCCATACCCGATCTCCCGCTCCCATCCAAGTAACTTAGAAATTTTATTGGCTGAAATCATGTATTGTATCATCACATTCACTTCTTTTGTCTTAAGATAGTTTCTTTTATGACCTGTTTAGTATTTAATTAAAGAATAATCTAAGAAATTAATTATTTACCTACTATTAGAGATTATATTAAATATCTTATATTGAAAAATATCATTAAAGTTTCCTTTATAATTCAATCAGTTACTTATTACTAAAAAAAAAAACAATTAAAAGAATCGTTTTAAAACCAAATTCAAAATTAATTAATACTTTCATAACTATATTCCTTTTGTCTAAAAATAATTCTTCTATTATTTGTTTAGTATTTATTTAAAGAATAATTTATTAAAATTCATTACTTACCTATTACTAGAGATTATATTTAAAATCATAAATTGGAAAATATCATCAATATCAAGCAGTAAATAATTAGTATATTAACAATGATTTTGTTTTTGTCCAAAAATCATTTCTTTTATTATTAGTTTAGTATTCCATTTAATAATTATTTGAAAATTTTAATACATACTTTTTTTGTGAAAGCAAATCTATTAAAAACTAAAAGTCTAATTTTTACGATGAATTTTTACTATCTTCAACAAATTTGGATTTTTATTTCTATTAATGTTATTATTCTTTTTTTGACCATACTGATATTGTTATTCTTATTCTATTATTATTATTACTATTATTAAACTTAGAAATTTTATTGGCTGAAATCATGTATTGTATCATCCCTTTCACTTTTTTTTGTCTTAAGATATTTTCTTATGACCTGTTTAGTATTTAATTAAAGAATAATTTAAGAAATTAGTTATTTACCTACTATTAGAGATTATATTTAATATCTTATATTGAAAAATATCATCAAAGTTTCCTTTTATAATTCAATCAGTTACATTCACAAAAAAAAATCAATTAAAAGAATCGTTTTAAAAGTAGTAAATTCAAAATTAATTAATTCTCAAAAAAAAATTCAAAATTAATTGATACTTTCATAACTATATTCCTTTTTCCCGTCAAAAATAATAATAACTATATTCCTTTTGTCTAAAAACATTCTTCTATTATCTGCTTAGTATTTCATTAAAGAATAATTTAATAAATTATTTTCTTATCTTTTTTTTGAAGCAAAATTCATTACTTACCTATTACTAGAGATTATATTTAAAATCATAAATTGGAAAATATCATTAATATGAAACAGTAAATAATTAATATATTAACGATGATTTTGTTTTTGTCCAAAAATCATTTCTTTTATTATTCGTTTAGTATTCCATTTAAGAATGATTTGAAAATTTTAATACTTACTTGTTTTTTGTGAAAGCACGGTTTGACAAAACTCTTGAGGCTAGTAAAAGCCCTTGCTGATTGGAAGCAAAAATTCATGATATTTAACAACCAGTCAAAAAAGTTTATGATATTCAATATATGCTGATGCTCTATTAATTATAATTGTTATTATTGATATCTATTTTATATTTTTGAAGTATTTTAAGTCTAAATTAAAATAAATATAATAAGTATTTCATAGAATTGAATAGTCTTAGTAAAATCCCCTAAATTTTTTTAACTTAATTTTACTTTAAAAAATATAACATGTATGTTATAAAAAAATTAAAATGAAATGTCATTACTCGAATTGAAAGTGTGCAAGGAGTTCAAATTGTAAGAAGTACTAAGGGTGAATTGGGATATCCAATTCCTAACCCTAATCAAGTACTAATTCCAGTATGCTGCCCCAGAATTCCTGATTGTTGTCCTCTTGAAGCTACAAATCCGAGCCTTTGGTCAATTGATCATCATGAATGCCTAATTTTTCTAATTAAAACTTTCAATAAATCAAAAACTTTACTAGTGGTCTTATGAAGCCTTTGCTTGCATGATTATTAACAATGAGGAACTAGTGGTGATCACTTGGAGCCCTTGCTCAATTGATCATCATGAATGCCTAATTTTTCTAAAAACTTTCAATAAATCAAAAAAACTTTGCTAGTGGTCTTGCGAAGCCTTTGCTTGCATGAGTATTAACAAATGAGGAACTAGTGGTGATCATTTGGAGCCTTTGCTCAATTGATCATCATGAATGCCTAATTTTTCTAAAAACTTTCAATAAATCAAAAAACTTTGCTAGTGGTCTTGCATAAGCCTTTTGCTTGCATGAGTATTAACAAATGAGGAACTAGTGGTGATCACTTGGAGCCTTTGCTCAATTGATCATCATGAATGCCTAATTTTTCTAAAAACTTTCAATAAATCAAAAAACTTTGTTAGTGGTCCCGCAAGCCTTTGCCTCGCATGATTATTAACAATGGAGCGCTAGTGATGGTCACTTGGAGCCTTCGCCAATTGATCATCATGAAAGCTCGCTTTTACAATTAAACAAGATAAAAATAAAAACCTATCCGTAACTACGTGGCTTTGAATTCTCCATCGCGACCGAGATACGTAGGAGCGGATCCTCCCTCCGTCAAGCACAACAAACCAAAAACATTTTTCCTTTCAAAACCAAAGTCGCTAACTCGCAAGCTACCGAAAATAAAAATTTTCATTAATTCTTTTCAATCAAGAGGCAAATTTAAGTATTCTCCAAATCAACACTTAAAACCACACACTTAATTAAAGGTTCCTTTTCTGTAGAAAGGAGGTGTGGGGTGCTAATACCTTTCCCATGCCTAACCGAATTTCAACCCAAATCTTGCGGTTTTCCCAAAAGGCCATCCGCCTTCCAAAAAGGTTTTTCTTCAATATTTTCCTTTTAAAAAAATATTGGTGGCGACTTCATTGTTTTAAAAGGTTGTAAACGAAGAAAAACCCCTCGGGGACTTTTTCGGGCGCAACACTGTGGATGAATATGCAGCTAAATTTGAGCATCTGTCTCAGTTTTATGCACTTGGGAGGACTGCTCCAAATGATATGTGGAAGATGGAAATGTTTAAAGAAGGGCTCCGTGCTGATATTGCTCAAGGTCTTAGTTCCTATGCTATGACAAATTATCATGCTCTAGTGCAACAATTAGGTGTGGCAGAGCAAGATCTGAGGAAAATGTATGCTGAGAGGAGAGATCTCTAGAAAGGTAAGAAGCAGGTAGCTAAATCCTCAAACCCAACTGGGAAAGCAAAGAGAGATGGCAACAAGGGCAAACAAGTGCAGTCTACCGAATTCCCAAGAATCAAAAGGTGTGAAACATGTGGAAGGCATCATTCGGGTGAATATCGGATGAATACATCACGGTGTTATTCTTGTAATGAGAATGGGCATTATGCTAGTGAGTGTCCTGCAAGGAAGGCTTATAAGGAAACACCAGATGCTCCAAGGCAGGGACGGGTCAACACTCTTGATACTCAGCACCATCAAGCCTAATGACAATCTTCTGGCGGGTACAGTGTTCTCTCTTTCTCTAACACTATCAACATTTTGTATGATTCTCGTGCTACATAATCGTTTTATTTCAAGCTTGTGTGGAACGGTTGGGACTAGCATTAACTCCGCTGTCCAAACCAATATCTATCTTAATCGCTGCCAATGGTCGTAGTCCGACCCACTCATTGTGTCAAAATTGTTTGCTCACCATAGGAGGCGTGAATTTTGTGGTTGATTTCATTTGTCTACCTATGAGGAATGGATATTGTTCTAGGAATGGATCGGATGACCACCAACCATGTCACTATTGATTGCTTCAATAGAACTATTGGGTTTTCTTTCAATCGCGTGGAATTGCCTCGTGCCATGCGTAACCTGGTTGTTTCTTTCACTTCACCACTACTTCTATTTCAAGGTGCGGAAGCTTTTGTTATTATGTTATCTACCTCAATCAAATCGGTTTATATTTGTCATCCGCATGTTGTTCGTGATTTCCGGATGTTTTTCCTAATGAAGTGTCCTCTTTACCTCCGGATCGTGAAGTAGACTTCTCTATAGAATTGGTGCCAGGTACTGGGCCAATATCTATAGCTCCTTATAGGATGTCTCCTTTAGAATTGAAAGAATTGAAATCCCAACTTGAAGAGTTGATTTCGAAGAGGTTTATCTGACCTAGTGTGTCTCCATGGGGTGCTCCTGTGTTACTTGTGAAGAAGAAAGATGGGAGCATGAGGTTGTGTATTGATTACAGTTGCGTTCGTGTGGTATTCGCAAATATAGTGCAAGTATACACGTCGTTGGTGCATGGAAATCACATACACTTGTGTGCAAGTATACACTGTCCAAAAACAAGTAGTAAAAAGATCGAACCCACAGAGATTGAAAAACTCACTTTTAAAATTAATATAAAGTAATAAAGTGTAAAGTAACAAAATAATTTTGGTTTTTGTTTGATGATCACAACTAAGTTAGAAAACAAAGTAAAAATGTTGATAGTGTAAAAGAGAAAAGCTAGTTGGAATGTTTTCATCAAGTAATTTACTTATAAGTGTTTGATGCAGTATGTGATGCAGCTGCACTGAATGTTGTTGCATTAGCTATCTGCTTTCGGTCACTTTCTTCAGAGTATCATTACCAGCTCTTATGATCCTTGTTCTATGCAGTAAAGTAAAGAAAGGGGTGTTAGTGCCAATCTTGCCTCCTAACAATTATCCAATTTGCTTAAATAAATTCACTCTTGTATTTTAAGTACCCACAATTATCCTATGGACTATACTATCCTATCTCTAGGACTTAGCATGGTTTTCACAAAGTTTTCTTTATGTAAAACACTCACCCATATTAGTTCTTGAGTTCTTAATTGTAAGTCATTTCTCGGTCATTTACAAATCTTACTTATTCTAAGTGATCAAGTTCAAAATAAGTTTGGAAAGATTATCAAGCAAGAACTAAAGTACAAACATACATACATGCATCATACTTACTTAAAAGCTCATTAAATGATTAGAACATTCCAACTAAGAAAGGTTTAGCTAACAAGAGACATTGCAAGATATATATAAACTGAATAGACCATGTTTATATATATAGAAATCACAAAAGAGAACAACAAGAGAAAAGTTACAAATGTTGTAAACCTTTGTATGAAATCTTCTAGCAATGCACTAGCATTACTCCTTAGCACTGTACAAACACTATGAAAATGAGTTAAGGAGGATTATGAATTCCTTCCTCTTCCTCTAAAAATATAAAAACTAACTATGTATATTGAAATTTTGATCTAACTTATGGATTGTGATATATGTCCAAATGAAGATGTGAGGTCCTTTTATAGCCTTCAAGAGAGGTGCTTCCTTCCTTCATGTTGAAGTAATCTTGAGTGGATCATAGTTGTAGTTGCTTTGCAGAGGTTAATCCCAAGTTGAAATCTTTGACTTAATACATATGGCGGTTCCATGGTGATAGAACATGTGTCCCTATGTTGGTGACTCTTCAAAGCTATGCCTATAGCTATGTGTGAATGGTAGGCGCCTACTATACAAGGTTGGATGGCATTAGAGAACCAGGCAGGAGGTCATCACTTGCAAGTGGATGCATATGAAACAGACTGCTTATTCACCAAGTAATGCAGATTTGATGCAGGATCAGTGCAAGAGCATTTGATGCAGTTAGCATTGAGACTGCACTGAACAAAAACATCAACCATACCACAATATATCCAAAATGGCCTATAAATAACTATAACCATTCAAATAACTCAAGTTATCATATATCACACTAAATACTATATAAACTCTTTATTATTACTTGAAAGAGAGCAAATACTTAGTTTAAACATATGAAATACTCTATATAAAATAGAGTTATCACACCCCCAAACTTAAACCATTGCTTGTCCGCAAGTAATGACAAAGACAAACTATAAAAACTACAAATTCTAGAAGATAGATCAGCTTGATTTTTGGATTTTCATGAGGAGTTCCCTATGAACTTCATTTCTCAACAATCTTTCTTGTGCCTTTATTTCTTCAAAACTACCAAAGCTATTCAAACTCTTTTGTGTGTGTGTGAACCCACTGAGTTGAGATTGGTTCCAAGACTAAGTGAAAAAATTTCCTCCTAGCCTTTGAAAGGATTGGTTCATCTTTGGTCACACCAAAATATTTTTCAAAAGAGAGATTTAGACTCACAAAATTTTCTCAAGTTTTGGGGAGTTCTAATAATCAAAGGGCTTGTTTGAATCTTTCAAAGCTTTTGAGCCAATGCAATTTTTCTATTTTTTTGTGTGGATCTTTTTGTGCAAATGCAATACTTCTTTGAAGTGTTTTTGTGCATTGATTTTTTTTTTTGTATTTTGCTTTTCTTCAGTGCAGTTTGCATTGATGCTTCTGCACTGATGATGCTTTTTCTTTTCTAGCTCATATTACCTTTCTCATCGACCTCCAGATGCAAATGCACTTTGGCATGTGTCTTTGACCTCCAGATGCATATATTTTTTCTTTGCACTTTGGCATTGTGTTCAGCTTTTTGAACTATCCTCCAGATACATTTATTCTCGCATGGCATGTGTCTTTGACCTCCAGATGCATTCATGTACTTAGCAGTGTGTATAGTTTCAAAAGATTCAGGATATGGCTTTGTCCACATTTTTGTATTCTTTTTCTACATTGTTTACTCTTTACACTTTTGAAATTCAGCCTTTGTTTTCATAAAACACCCCCAAACTTAATTCTTTAAGCTCTTCTTTCTTTTTAATAAAGCTTTGTTTTGACCTAAGCTTACCAAAAATTCCCCTTGCATCAGATTGATCTTTTAAATAGCAAGGTTCTTTTCACAAACTCAGTTTTGAAGTGTTGAAGTAAAAATAATTTTGGTTTTTTCTAAGAAATAAGGCTTCTTTTTCTCTTTTTCATCATTGAAATTCCATCCATAGGGCTTTCACCATATTTTTTGAAAAAACTGATCTTTTCTACTAAAATACTTAGATACTATTTTGTTAAGTACATCCAATATTTAAACAAACTAAAAACTACTTAAAACATATATATTTACTATATAAAACATATTGATTAAACACACAACATACTATATAA
The DNA here is from genome assembly GCA_020916435.1 of Oxytropis ochrocephala. NCBI lineage: Eukaryota > Viridiplantae > Streptophyta > Magnoliopsida > Fabales > Fabaceae > Oxytropis > Oxytropis ochrocephala. The sequence goes on from CM037089.1 coordinate 112,851,085, forward strand.
AAACATATTAAAACATAACATAACATGCAAATCCCCCCCCCCCCCAAACTTAAGGGGTGGCAGTGTCCTCACTGCAAGTTTGTTTCATAAAATACAAACCACTTGTTCAAAACAGGGGAGAGGGATTAAAAACAACCAGGGAAATAGTTTAAACAGAATTAACACAAGCTATAGTAGTAGTAGGTGAAAGCTTGTAAATGATACTCATTTCTTGGCTCCACTCCTAATTCTGGTGCTTTGCCTGGATGGAGGAGTGTGCTTCACCTTCTGCTTCTTCTCCTTGGGTGGCTTGCTTGGTGTTTCTTCTGTAGGTGCAGATGCACCTCCTACTTCTGGTGTAGTTGTAGGAATTTTTTCTTGAATTGATGCAGTGCATCGCTCGCCGATCGTGATCAGTTTCTTCCTCTTTGGTGTTAATTTTGCCTGCCTGCCTGCAGGTTGCTTGAAGAACTTCTGAGTGTTGTGCAATGCCTCTCTCTTCTATTTAGCCATTTGTTCCAGAACAAGTTTGATTGTTGCCTCATCATGCATAGTTGTAGCTTTTTGTGATGCATCAGCAAGTGATGCAGGAGCATCACTCTGCATCTCAACAGTTTGAGCAACAGGCTACTGTGTAGATGATTTCTCTCATTTGTCTTCTTTGTTGAGTCCTTCTTCTTCTCTTTCCTGCATAATCTCTTTCTCAAGAGCAGAAATGATATTAGTAGTAATGTTGCTTGGGCTAGAAGGTACTTCTTGTTCTGCTGGCATAACAGTGGGTTGGTTCTTCTCCGTGTGAGTTGTTTTCTCGTGGTTCATTTGTTGGAGAGGGTGGTGGAGGGGTTGTTTGTGGTGGTGATAGGATTGGTGGATCATTGAGGGAGGGTAATGGTGATTTTGGAATAGAAGATGATTATTGGTTTGGTGAGATGATGGGTGTTTTGGTAACTGGTGATGTGATAGGGGTTTCTTGCTGGGCTTGTGGTGTTTGTTTGGCATATTTCTGCCTAGCAATTTCTTCTAGGATTACACCCCTAGCTTGTTCTTCCTCTTCTACATCAACTTCCTCATCACTCTCTTCTTCTTCTTCAACTTCTTCTATTTCCTCATCCATTTGTTTCTCTAACTCTTCATCCTCAAGATCGTAATCATATAAGTCTTCAACCATGTGTTCTACCACAACCTTTTTCTTACCTTTTGATTGTTTCCTAGCTACCTTCTTCTTGGTACTAGGCTCTTCCTCTACCTTCTCTTTTCCTTTTCCTACCTCTTCAGCCTCTTTCTCTTCTTCTTCCTCTCCTTCAGCTCTTAATACCCAACTTGAAATTCATGGGCATTCATTTGGCCCACAAGATCAAAGATCTTGTCAAAACCAATTGAAGCCAATCATGTTGGTCATTCATAAATTTCAGCATCGCTCTCTCTTTCGCATGTAATGCTCTTGCATTGCGGTGTAGGGCCTCTCACATTTCTCAACTTCTCCTTTAATTCAAAGACTCAAATTACTGTGGGGAAATTTTTTTGTTCATTAGCAGCTATTGGGACACCTTCTTTCATGCATAGTTCAAGAATGAGACAAGTGGAAAAACAGAATCCCTTTGATTTTGTTGAGCATGCAAGAATTTCCCTAGCTATCAATCTGCATATGTCAACATGTCCCTGAGAGAATTGTATCTAGCAAGATCAATCTCTCTTTGGTCATTGCATATGTGTGTGTGATGTAGGCGTAATTGAAGTGGCTATGAACAAATGCCAATTACCTAATGCATCTATCAAATAATTACTTCTAAGTTTGATTTCATTAGTGTGAATTTCTCCCAAACAGCATCCTAGTATAGCAATTCTACTTCTCGCTTCTTCCATTTCTTTCTTAAAGGACTTGGCCACTGTTTTCAAAATCATTTCCATTATACTTCAAAGATATAATGTTCATTCAATTTCTTGGCATGGAAGTGTACAAGTTTACCTCTCACCATGGAAGTGTAGGAATGTTCTCGCTCCTTCTTGTGGTGTGATGCCAAAGATAAAATTCTCTCACCAAATCTTCAATGTAGCCTCTCCTTGGTAGCACAAAGTGGTCCCAATTGAGATTGGCCATCGTTGACATGAATGATAGGCTTGCCTTCTTCACATCATACCCTCTCTCGGGTAATAGATGCATGTTCCAGAAATGCATATTGTCATTGGTCTTTGTTGTTGATTCCTTGGCTTTGCCTTTCTTTGTTGATGATGATCCTGCATGCATGGTTTTTTTTTCCTTCTGAGGAGTTTTGGCCTGCTTGCCTGATGATTTCTGTGCTGATTGCTTTTTCACCATTTTGATTGCTTTGAATTTCTAGGTTTTTGATTGTTTGTGTGATTGAGAAAAAATTGAGATGAGAATGTGAAGGGTGGTTTGTGTTTCAGATGAGAGAAATTTGTGAGATTGCGAATGAAAAGGGTAACGGTAACAATCTTAAGGCTTTATGTTTCAGGGAGAAGGAAGTTAGTGGAGTTATTAGGTAGCCGTTAGCAATGCGTGTTGCGCATGCATCAAGCCATGTGTCATGCTTGGTTACCAATTCTTCATTAACCTTGCTTAACTCCCCTTTGATCTTCCTCAAGCCTTATGATTCACAATTAACCAATTTTCTTCAAGTTTATAAATTTTTCGATGCAGGCACATTTTTCTTCAATGCAGTGCATTTGATGCAAATTGCATTAGTTTCTCAGATTTGCAAAACAACTAAAAACATAAAATTGCACAAAAATAATTAAAACAATGGGTTGCCTCCCATTAAGCGCTTGTTTTAAGAGTCTTGTCAGCCTGACTACCTCTTTTTACTTAGAGATTTTGCAAATGGGTGGTGGTTTTGTCTCTCACCACATGTTCACCATAGTACATTTTAACTCTCTGACCATACCTTGAAGACAGTATTTGAGGTTTTATCAAATAAGTCTACTGCTCCATGTGGATAAACCTTTATCAACTTATATGGTCCATGGTGATAGAACATGTGTCCCTATGTTGGTGACTCTTCAAAGCTATGCCTATAGCTATGTGTGAATGGTAGGCGCCTACTATACAAGGTTGGATGGCATCAGAGAACCAGGCAGGAGGTCATCACTTGCAAGTGGATGCATATGAAACAGGCGGCTTATTCACCAAGTAATGCAGATTTGATGCATGATCAGTGCAGGAGCATTTGATGCAGTTAGCATTGAGACTGCACTGAACAAAAACATCAACCATACCACAATATATCCAAAATGGACTATAAATAACTATAACCATTCAAATCACTCAAGTTATCATATATCACACTAAATACTATATAAACTCTTTATTATTACTTGAAAGAGAGCAAATACTTAGTTTAAACATATGAAATACTCTATATAAAATAGAGTTATCATCATGCATAAGTAATAAAGTGGATAAAAGTAAGAGATCGTTCCCACGAGGACTGGTTTGCTTCCAAAGTTCAAGTTTCAAAACACAAGAGAATCAAGTAACAAATCGACACTAAGAGTTGGTTTTAATGCTAAGAATATAAATAAGCAAGTAAACAAATGTTGGTTGTGAATATGGATGAGAGTGAGTTGGATTGTTGCATGCAAGTAAATCCTTTCTAGTCAGACGTTATAACGTTTACACGTTATTACGTACAAATGTTATTTTGTATAGACGTTATAACGTTTGAACGCTGTTGCAAAAGAGCTGTGCTTTTCAGTCACAAAACGTCAGAGCTTCAAGTATAAGAGGTCCTATGTCTAGGTTCTAAATAGGCCCACTCCTGTATTTTAAGTACCCACAGCAAAGTTCTATGAACTATTATCCGTTCTATGACTAGACTTAGATAAAAATGCCTAAATGTCTTTAGTACACATTTTCATTCATATAAATCTTTGAGTTCTTTTCATAGACCATGTCTGAACCTATGAATCTATCTATTTTAAGAGGCCAACCTCAAAACAAGTTTGAAAATGTTATCATGCAAAGAATTAAAACATATAAGCGTCAATACTTCATAATTTAACTAGAAATTCATTACATGCAAAACAACAACCCAACTACAAAATGTTTAGCTCATGTTGAGCATCTTTACAGAATGATAAGGACTTGAAATCCAAATACCATACATAAAAGAAAAGAAACTAAGTGCAAAAGATACACCTAAGTAACTCTTCAGCATGTACGCTGTAGAGACGTTACAACGTCTGAGCCTCACAAGAGAGGTTTGCGAAGAAAATAAAAATGGAAGTTGAGAAAAGTAAAATGAAGAAGTCTCGTGTCCGTAACTTCTTTAAGATGCTTTCTCGAAATGGAGGAAGATAGATGGTGCAGTGGATGAATCAAGTCTTGTGAGGAGTGAGTGTATGAGCGTGTGTCCTTTGAGAGAGTTGAGTCTTCATTAAATAGCCAATCTTGCTCACGTGTTGCTGATGTCACTTGCCCACCTACCAAGTCTGCTTTTCTTCCGACCGACATTAATCATGCAGGCTACACAAAGCGCCATCCTTGTCAAAGATATAGGGAATAGAAGATCTTCTGACTTTTTATATCTTTGACCATCATTGCTAGCGCGCCAAAACCGAGATCTTTCACTCTTGCTCACGCTTCTTTTGTAGACGTGGAGAGGACGTGGTCACGTTCAGCTCTTTTCCTGCACAAGCACAAGAAACATCAAAATGCTCTCAAAGGCACCACTTGGTGCCAAAATGCACAAATTTAGAAGTTTAACCTCTAACTAACTAAGAAACTAGAAACTATCATAAAACTAATTAAACTAACCTTGTATTGCTAGAGAACTTGCATGATTTATTCTTGAGTGAGTATAAATAACTCATATAAATATGAGTCATCACACCCCAAACTTAAATCATTGCTTGTCCTCAAGCAATCAAGACAATTACACTTAATGTAAAATGCATGAAATCAACTACACTAGCAAAGTTACATTCTACTCACCAAAAATTATTCTCAAGGGCTAATTCTCCACACACTCACGCACCAATGCACACATAAATTCCAGATTCATTATCGCCCAAAATGAGTGTGTGTTCTCTCTGATTAATTCCATCTCTAGCTAGTTTTTAAACTATTTTAGCCTATGAAAGAAACGGTTCCCAATTGGTGATAGTAAAACATTTTTCAAAACAAAGAGCAGACTAACATTTTCACATAAGAGATGAGGGTTAATTTGAAGCATGACAAAGGGTCTTAATTGGGTGCTAGGACTAGATTAGTGCAACTATTTTTCTGACTCACACACAACTGACTGCAACCCCCTCATGACTGAGCAACTCTCTTTTATTTGCTCCACTTTGGAGTTCTTTTTTTTTTTAACATTTGGAGTGTCCAGCATTTATTTCAGGGTATTGCAGTGAACACAGAGTACATGTGGATTTTCCACTTATTTACAACAACACACTCTTTTTGGTCTTTTTGGAGTAGACGCTATAACGCCTATAGGCAAAACGTTGTAACGCTTTGAACACGTAACACAACACACACGACATACGTTATAACGTTACGGGTAGACGTTACAACGTTGCACTCACACTACACCTGCACTAATCATCCTGAAGCCTGTGCACCCAGCCTTTGTATAACCTGATTCACCCCCAAACTTAGCTTCTACTGCTACTCTAGGTTTTTAATCAAGTTTTACTAATCACCATAGTTTACCAAAACTAGCTTCAGCATAAACTATTCCCTAGATAACTAGATTTTTCCTTAAAATGCAGAGTTTGTGTGAAAGCAAAGAATCAATTCTATTCATCTAAACATGCATTAGCTACTCACACACACACACATTCATTACTAGCTTCAAATTTCAAAGATAATTATTTTCAATACTTTACAGAGTAAGAACAAAATCGCTTTTGCATTTGATTTCATGCTTTTACAAAAAATGAAACAAAGACTTAAGACAATAGGATTCTCCCCCACACTTAAAGTTGAGCAGTTGTCCTCACCGCTTCAATGGTAAAAACTTTGATTTGTTGTTTTTTTTAAAGGGGAAGAAAAGAACAATTCAAACAGAACACAAGAAACAAACTACTAAAATATCAAAAACTAAAATTAATCTCATCGCTAAAAGTTAAAGGGTGAACTTACTTGTTTGAAGTACTGCATCGAGCCTTCCGCTCCGCCTCGGTTGGAATTCCCGCTGACCGCCACTTTCTCTTCTTCTCCTTCTTCTTTTTCTCTCCCGCTTCGTGGTGGTGGTTGTTGTTGTTGTTTCATCGATCCTCCTACTCCCGAGCTTGCACCCTTAGCACTTGAAGCTTCAAAGAATCCTCTTCTTGGCTTCTTCCCACATTTTCATTGCTAGCTCAAGCAGATTGACTTCTTTGCGGCTTCATTGGGGTTCATCCGGGCTTTTTCCACCTCGGCTCTTGAGACGTTACCACGTCTTTGGATGATCCACCAATATCGCGAACTTTTTTCCGTGCTTGCTTCAAGAGATGCTCGCCAACTCGAGTAGCCTCTTCCATTGCCCGCTCCTTTACTTTTTCACGGCAGCACTTCACGTTCTTTCATCACTTGCACTCGCAAGCTTACCGCGTCCTTTTTCAAGCAGACGTTATAACGCCCCGCAGTCCTTCTTCAACAATGGCGGGAAGGGCTTCTTCGTAACCGATGAGAAGCAACAAAGGTCGCACTAGTAGCGTTAGCCGGGCTTTCCTGTGGCACTCTCACCTTTTCTCTTCACTGGTAGCTTTTATCTTTTTGTTGTGGGGGCTTCAACTTGCTCTTGTTCTCCACTAACTTGTGCTTCTTTTGTTGTAGCTGCTAACTCTTGCCTTTTCTTTCTTCCAAAAGGGTTATGGGTGGGTACACTTTTCACTCTTGGTTTCTTGGGTGGGGACATTAGCTGTGAGTCTGGATTGCTTCCTTCATTGGTTGCCTCAGACGTCGCCACGTCTCCTTCCTGCACTTTTTGGGCTGATGGTTGTTTTTCAGGTTCAGGTTGGGGTGGGGGTGGTTGTGGAATGGGTTTGTCTTGGGCTTTGGATTGTGGAGTTTTGGGAGTGTTCTGGTCGTGGGTGGAGGGTTCTTGTGGTGAAGGTTGTGGTTGTGTGGCTTGTGGTGATGGTGGTTTAGGGCTAGTTGTTTTGGACTGTTTCTTTGTTGGTTCCTTGACTGTTTGGGTTGTTGGGGATTCACTAATTGTTTTCTCACTTGAACTGCCTTTCTCCTCAGGACTTTCCTCTTCCTCACTGATTATCTCCATGCTTACCTTCCTCGATTCATCTGCATCATTATCACTAATATCATCTAAGTCAGTAGAATTAAATTCTTCCTCACTGCTTACCTTTTTTCGCTTCTTCTTTCTTTGGACTCTTTCTTTTGCCGGGCTTCTTGCTCTTTTGGCCTTTCCTTCTTTATCGCCTCTTAGTTGGATTGTTGACAAGGGCACATCATCTTCATTCTCTTCTTGCATCCAATCAGGTAGCACAGGCTCCTCAATTACCATCTTGCCTTTTGACACTTGCGCAAATACCTTCTTCTGCCATTCAAACTGATCTTTGACAAATTTGGCCAAGCTATTCTGCTGCTCCATCAGACGTTGCAACGTCTGCGCATCTACAGAAGTTGAAGTTCCTGCAGCTTTTACCCTGGCCTTGAACTTAGTTGAGAAGGGTCCTTGAGGTTGCTCCCTTAGTTCTGAGGCTTCAATTTCTACCCCAGCCTCCATACACAGATCAGTAATCAAGCAGGGGAAATACATATACCCATCCTTCCTATTCTTCCACTTGTTCAATTCTCTGTTGATCACCTTGCCAAATTCAATCTTGTCCTTTGACATAATTGCATCAATCACAATCAGTCTTTCTTTGTCTACCCAGGAGGTGTGGGATGTAGGTATTAGGCAATGCCTTATGAAATGAAACCAAGTGTTGGCTTCATCACACAAATACCTCTTCAGAATTTTAAACTCACTTCCATGCTCACCACTTCTTTCCCACACAACTCCTTCTACACAAATTATTTCCTTGATTGCCTCCATTTCTGCCAACCCATAGGTCTTCTGCTTTGTCTCCACAGCCTTGCCATAATACCCTAGGCCAAAATAGTCATTGATCACCCTCACACCGAACTTCACTTCTTCTTCTCGTACTTTTGACACGATTGATGGCTCTCCATCAGGTCTCTCAACTATTCCTTTGTAGAAGTCGTGAACTAGTGTAGCAATGTACTCCTTTCGGTGCACTATGAACTTTTGCCAACCTAACGCTGCGACAGTTGCAAGGAAATCAGAATTTGGGCTTTCAAGGCTAAAACCCCTTTCTGGAAGCAGGGCTTTCTTCTTTGATGGGTTAGGAATTTCTGGGATTGGGGCTGAGGATGAGCTTAGGTCAACGTTCTTGCCCTTTCCAGAAGATTTGGCTGCAGGTTGCTTGACTTTGGTCATGGTGTTTGCGAAGGATTGCTTCGGAAGAGAAATGAGAGATTTTGAATTTTTAGGATTCTGAGGAGGAAAGGTAGGGTTTGTGGTTTCAGAGAGAGAGAGATGTTAGAGAGTGGGTGTAGGTGGTTTGATGATGGTAACCGGCTAGTTTTTATGGGGAAGTGGTTATGGGGAGTTGAGAAGTGGTGGAGTGGAGTAATGGAAAGGTAACCGTTGATTAGACAAGTTAGGGAAGAGAGATGACGTCGTGGTCAGTTACCACGTTAGTGTTGCAGAGTGAAATGATTTCTGCCATTTCATCACTTGCGCGCTTGACTGAGTTTGAATTTGCCTCGACCGATTTCTCTTCTTTTTCATTTAAACCTTGCGCAGACCACAGACGTGCCAACGTCTAGTGTACACTGAGACGTTATAACGTCTACCACCTTTTACTTTCTCCTTTCTTCAGCCTTCATCCCTACAAAACAAAAATTAAAAAACACAAAAATTGTTGGTTAATCAAAAATCATTGGGTTGCCTCCCAAGGGCGCTTGCTTTAAGAGTCTTCAGCCAGACTTTTGCCCTTTTTAAATTCAAGGGTTGTTGAAGGACAATTGAGTCTTGTCCCTTTCCACATGCTCTCCATGATACTGTTTCACACGTTGGCCATTAACTTTGAAAATGGTATTGGTCTTCTCATCAAATAAGCCCACAGCACCATAGGGATAGATTTTCATTAATTTGAAGGGTCCTGACCACCTAGATTTTAACTTTCCTGGGAACAATTTCAATCTTGAATTGAATAATAACACAGGTTGTCCTTCTACCAGCTCCCTCCTTTGAATTCTTTGATCATGCCATTTCTTGGTCTTTTCTTTGTAGATTGCTGCGTTTTCATAAGCATGGTGTCCGAACTCTTCTAGCTCATTCAATTGCAAGAACCTTGCTTCACCCGCCTTTGTATGATCCAAGTTTAATTGCTTCAATTGCCCAATGGGCTTTATGTTGGAGTTCAATTGGTAGATGACATGCTTTACCATAAACTAGCTTGTAAGGACATGCCCAATGGTGTCTTGTATGTCATCCTATAAGTCCACAAAGGCATCATCCAAATGCAATGACCATTCCTTCCTATTGGGACCAACCATCTTTTCCAAAGATTCTTTTGATTTTCTATTGGAGATCTCTGCTTGACCACTAGTTTGTGGGTGGTAAGCTGTAGCAACTTTGTGTTTCACTCCATACTTAGCCAACAGGTTCTCAATTAGCTTGTTGCAGAAATGAGAACCTTCATCACTGATTATAGCTCTTGGAGTGCCAAACTTTGTGAATATATTCTTTTTAAGAAACTTGCCGACTGATTTGGCTTCATTGTTAGGTAATGCCACAGCTTCAACCCACTTTCACACGTAATCCATAGCTACCAGAATGTATAGATTTCCATGAGACATAGGAAATGGTCCCATGAAATCCATTCCCCACACATCAAATAATTCAACTTCCAGAATATTTGTGAGTGGCATTTCTTGCTTGCTTGATATGTTTCCTGTCCTTTGGCATTTGTCATAGCTCTTTACTAGCTCATGTGCATCCTTGAAGATTGTTGGCCAATAGTAGCCTGATTGTAAAACTTTTGCAGCCGTTCTTGTGCCTCCAAAATGTCCACCATAAGGTGCTGAATGACATTGTTGCAATACCTTGAGTTGTTCTTCTTCAAAGAAGACACCTTCTCTCAAGAATCGATCTTGGCACATTTTGTACAAGTAAGGCTCGTCCCAGAAATATTGCTTTACAATGTGGAAAAACCTCTTCTTCTGTTGATAGTTGAAGCCTACAAGCACAATCTTGCTAACAAGAAAGTTAACTATATCAAAGATACCATGGTGCAAGAGTATCGACGTTATAACGCTTGGACGAAATTGCCATAGACGTGGTAACGTCTTCAACTACTTTGGCTACTGATAATAGTCTCTCATCAGGGAATTTTTCTCTTATCTCTTCTTCTCCTGTTCCTGCATCAACATTCTCAAGCCTAGAAAGATGATCAAGAACTTGGTTCTCCACCCCTTTTGTCACGGATTTCCAAGTCAAATTCTTGGAGAAGGAGAACCCATCTAATAAGCCTTGGCTTTGCATCTTTTTAGCAATTAAATACTTAAATGGTGAATGATCAAGAAAAAACAATAACTTTTGCACCCACTAAGTAAGATCTAAACTTATCAAAAGCAAAAACAACAGCCAAAAGCTCTTTTTCAGTCACAGTATAATTCAATTGGGCATCATCTAAGGTTTTACTGGCATAATAAATAGAATGAAATTTTTTTCCATACCTTTGTCCCAATACAGCTCCTACAGCATAATCACTTGCATCACACATCAACTCAAATGGCTTAGCCAATCTGGAGTGACTATTACTGGAGCAGTTACCAAGGCAGTTTTTAGTTTCTTGAAAGCTTCATGACATGGTTCATCAAAGTTGAAGACGTTGTCACGTTGCAATAATAGCGCATACGTGGGTTTTGAAATCATTGAAAAGTCCTTGATAAATCTTCTGTAAAACCCTGCATGTCCTAAAAAACTTCTGATCCCTTTTATAGTTGTTGGTGGAGGTAGCTTGTCAATAACATCAATCTTTGCTCTGTCCACCTCTAATCCTTTCTTTGAGATCCTATGTCCCAACACTATTCCTTCTTGCACCATAAAATGGCATTTTTCCCAGTTAAGAACTAGGTTGGTTTCTTCACATCTTATTAGAACTCCTTCCAAATTATCCAGGCATGCCTTATATGAATCTCCATAGACTGAAAAATCGTCCATAAACACTTCCATGGAATTTTCAATGAAATCAGAAAATAAGGCCATCATGCACCTTTGGAATGTTGCAGGAGCATTGCACAGCCCAAATGGCATCCTTCTGAAAGCAAAGGTACCATAGGGACAGGTGAATGTTGTCTTTTCTTGATCTTCAGGAGCTATGGCTATCTGGTTGTAGCCTGAATAACCATCAAGAAAACAATAGAACTCCTTGCCTGCAAGCCTGTCTAGCATCTGATCAATGAATGGGAGAGGGAAGTGATCCTTCTTAGTTTCTTTGTTAAGCTTTCTATAGTCCATGCATATCCTCCAGCCTGTTACTGTCCTTGTTAGAATTAGCTCATTCTTATCATTTGTTACCACAGTAACTCCACCCTTCTTTGGTACACATTGCACTGGGCTCACCCACGAGCTATCACTAATAAACCACTTGATGATCTCTTTCTTTACCACCTCCTTCATTATCGGGTTCAATCTCCTCTGCCCTTCAATGCTATTCTTGGCATTTTCTTCCAAGACAATTCTGTGCATGCATATTGTGGGACTGATACCTTTGATGTCGGCCATTTGCCAGCCAATTGCTTTCTTATGTCTCTTCAGGGTAGTAATGAGATCATTCTCCTGCTCTTGTGAGAGTTTAGAAGAAATGATCACAGGTAGGGAATCATTTTCCCCTAAAAAGACATACTTTAAATGCTCAGGTAACACTTTTAGTTCCAAGGTAGGTGGTTCTTTTATGGAGGGTACGTTCTTCTTGAGATCTGATTCTTCTTGACCCAAAGATTCATACCTTTTTGTCCAAGCCTTTGCTTCAGGGGGTTCAGACGTGGCAACGTCTGCAGTAGACGTTATAACGTCTAGAGGAACCGCTTCTTCTGCTAAAAACTCTTGTATTTCAGCATTGCTCAAAATCTTTTCCAAGTGATCATTATCTTTGTTGAATTGCTTCTGAACCATATGATCAATGGCAACCACATAAGAACATTCTTCTGTGTTAGGATCTGGATATTTGAGTGCGTTGAGAACATTGAACTTGACTTCTTGGTCATTGACTCTCATGATCAATTCTCCTTTCTGCACATCAATGATTGTTCTTCCAGTAGCTAAGAATGGTCTCCCCAGAATGATGGGAACTTCTTTATCTGCATCAAAATCTAAAATAACAAAATCCACTGGAAACACAAACTTGTCAACTTTAATCAAAACATCTTCTAATATGCCTTCAGGATATACTCTACTTTTATCAGCTAAAGTGAGACTTAAAGAAGTAGGTCTGGCAGTTCCTATACCAAGTTTATCATAAATAGACTTGGGCATCAAGTTGATACTTGCTCCCAAGTCACATAGAGCTTTGCCAATGTAAAAATCTCCAATGGAGCATGGTATAGTAAAACTGCCAGGATCCTTGAGTTTTCTAGGGAGTTTATTCTGCATAATTAAACTACATTCCTCAGTTAAAGCAACAGTTTCAAACTCCCCTAGCCTTCTTCTTTTGGTGATGATATCTTTTAGGAACTTAGCATAATTTGGCATCTGTTGTAAGGCTTCAACCAAAGGAAGGTTGATGTGTATTCGTTTCAACATCTCCATGAACTTCTTTGAATTGCTTGTCTTCATGAGCTTTCTTTAATCTTTGAGGATAAGGTGGAGGAGGATATTCAGGTACAAGCCTAGGCACAGTCTTGATTCCTGATTCAAAAGTAGACGTTGTAACGTCTGGTTTAGACATCACAATATCTGGAGTATCCTTCTCTTTCTCACCACTTGTGCTTGCCTCCTTTTCTTTCTCTTTTTCCTTTTCTGGCACTTCTTTTTCCACAGGCATAGTTGGTTCAGGATATTCAGTACCACTTATTAAGGAAATTGCATTTACCTGTCCATTCACCCCATTATTCCCATTAGGGTTAGATGATGATGATGATGATGATGATGATGATGGTGTTTCAGTAGTAGAAGGGAGAGATCCATTCTGTCTTTGAGTAAGGGCTGAAGCTATCTGCCCAATTTGATTTTCCAGAGTTTTGATTGAAGACTCATGAGTTTGCAGAGTTGTCTTACAATCACTTATGAAGCTTTTCATCATAGCCTCCAAGTTGCTATTGTTGTTATTCTGCACATACTGCCTCTGTTGTTGCTGTTGTTGTTGAGGAGGAAATCCTGGAGGTATTGCAGGAGCAGTATTGCTAGCATTCAAAGCATTGTTGTTTCTCCAACTAAAATTTGGATGATTTCTCCAATTTGGATTGTAAGAGTTGGAATAGGGACCGTTTCCTTTGTTCTGAGATACAAAGTTTACAGACTGAGGGTTATAGGGACAATCTTCATACACATGCCCTTCTTCACAATAGACACACACTACTCCCCCAGAGTGTGTAGGTTCTATCTTTGCATGCAGCGCTTGAGACGTGGCCACGTTTGGAGTGCTCAAAGTTTTGATCATAGTGGTCAGGGTAGCCACCTGAGTAGAAAGAGCAGTTACTTCACTTATTTCATGGACACCAGCCTTCTTTCCAGGAGTAAATCTATCAGATGGCCAATGAGAGTTATGGGTGGCTATGTCATCAATGAGCTTGCATACCTCGGAGAAAGACATGTTCAAAATGACACCACCTGATGAAGCATCAAGTATCAACCTAGTAGGCTGATCTAGACCATTATAGAAAGTCTCCATTTGAATGACCACAGGAATGCCATGGTGTGGGCACATTCTCAGTAATTCCTTCCACCTTTCCCAAGCCTCAAATAGTGATTCTCCTTCCCTTTGTTTGAAGGAAGTGATATCATTTCTCAGCTTAGCATTTTTGTTGGGAGGGAAGTATTTTGCAAGGAACTTCTCAGCTAGCTCATCCCAAGTGTGAATTGAATTTGGTTCCAAGGAGCTCAACCAACTTTTGGCCTTATCCTTAAGAGAATATGGGAAGAGCTTCAATCTGAAAGCATCCTCTGAGACTCCAGGGATGTTGAAATTGCTGCACACACCCAAAAATTGCCTCAAGTGTGCATATGGATCTTCTTGAGGGAATCCTCCAAATTGCCCTACAGTTTGCAGCATTTGGAACATCATTGGCTTGAATTCAAAGTGACCAGTATGAAGGGTTGGTCTTGCAATGCCTGTTTGTAAATGGGCAGGATTGAGCACGGCATAATCACGCATAGGCATGTCCCTGTCATTGACCATGTCTTGTGGTCCTGCATTGATGAGTTGTTGCCTCTGCCAGTGTTCATCATCAACAACAATTGTTTCTGTATGGGTTTGCGGACCACGACCATGTCCTCTACCTCCTCTTGGGTTAGGTCCACCTCAGAGCTTCTACCGAGATTATGTCTGGACATGGTTGGGTGTTGTTCTTTGTTGTTGTCTCCTTCTTAACCTTTGTTGTCTCCTAAGTTGTCTGAAAGTTCTTTCAGGTTCTGGATCAAACTCAGGCGCAGATTCACTCCCTGGTTCAATCGAACTGAGGCTTGAGTTGGAACTAAGCATACGCCGTAACGTCTACCTGTTCGTACACAGAAACAACAAACAACACAGTAAAATTCTTTCAACTTGTGTTTTAATACTTTTGAACAATAAAAGTTAACTTCAATCCCCGGCAACGGCGCCAAAAACTTGTTGCGTTCGTGTGGTATTCGCAAATATAGTGCAAGTATACACGTCGTACAAGTAATAAAGTGGATAAAAGTAAGAGATCATTCCCACGAGGATCGGTTTGCTTCCAAAGTTCAAGTTTCAAAACACAAGAGAATCAAGTAACAAATCGACACTAAGAGTTGGTTTTAATGCTAAGAATATAAATAAGCAAGTAAACAAGTGTTGGTTGTGAATATGGATGAGAGTGAGTTGGATTGCTGCATGCAAGTAAATCCTTTCTAGTCAGACGTTATAACGTTTACACGTTATTACGTACAAATGTTATTTTGTATAGACGTTATAACGTTTGAACGCTGTTGCAAAAGAGCTGTGCTTTTCAGTCACAAAACGTCAGAGCTTCAAGTATAAGAGGTCCTATGTCTAGGTTCTAAATAGGCACACTCCTGTATTTTAAGTACCCACAGCAAAGTTCTATGAACTATTATCCGTTCTATGTCTAGACTTAGATAAAAATGCCTAAATGTCTTTAGTACACCTTTTCATTCATATAAATCTTTGAGTTCTTTTCATAGACCATGTCTGAACCTATGAATCTACCTATTTTAAGAGGCCAACCTCAAAACAAGTTTGGAAATGTTATCATGCAAAGATTTAAAACATATAAGCGTTAATACTTCATAACATTTAACTAGAAATTCATTACATGCAATACAACAACCCAACTACAAAATGTTTAGCTCATGCTGAGCATCTTTACAGAATGATAAGGACTTGAATTCCAAATACCATACATAAAAGAAAAGAAACTAAGTGCAAAAGATACACCTAAGTAACTCTTCAGCATGTACGCTGTAGAGGCGCCAAAAACTTGTTGCGTTCGTGTGGTATTCGCAAATATAGTGCAAGTATACACGTCGTACAAGTAATAAAGTGGATAAAAGTAAGAGATCGTTCCCACGAGGATTGGTTTGCTTCCAAAGTTCAAGTTTCAAAACACAAGAGAATCGAGTAACAAATCGACACTAAGAGTTGGTTTTAATGCTAAGAATATAAATAAGCAAGTAAACAAGTGTTGGTTGTGAATATGGATGAGAGTGAGTTGGATTGTTGCATGCAAGTAAATCCTTTCTAGTCAGACATTATAACGTTTACACGTTATTACGTACAAATGTTATTTTGTATAGACGTTATAACGTTTGAACGCTGTTGCAAAAGAGTTGTGCTTTTCAGTCACAAAACGTCAGAGCTTCAAGTATAAGAGGTCATATGTCTAGGTTCTAAATAGGCTCACTCCTGTATTTTAAGTACCCACATCAAAGTTCTATGAACTATTATCCGTTCTATGTCTAGACTTAGATAAAAATGCCTAAATGTCTTTAGTACAGCTTTTCATTCATATAAATCTTTGAGTTCTTTTCATAGACCATGTCTGAACCTATGAATCTACCTATTTTAAGAGGCCAACCTCAAAACAAGTTTGGAAATGTTATCATGCAAAGATTTAAAACATATAAGCGTCAATACTTCATAACATTTAACTAGAAATTCATTACATGCAAAACAACAACCCAACTACAAAATGTTTAGCTCATGCTGAGCATCTTTACAGAATGATAAGGACTTGAAATCCAAATACCATACATAAAAGAAAAGAAACTAAGTGCAAAAGATACACCTAAGTAACTCTTCAAAGCATATGCTGCTGTAGAGACGCGTTACAACGTCCGAGCCTCACAAGAGAGGTTTGCGAAGAAAATAAAAATGAAAGTTGAGAAAAGTAAAATGAAGAAGTCTGTGTCCAGAACTTCTTTAAGATGCTTTCTCTGAAATGGAGGAAGATAGATGGTGCAGGGATGAACTGAAATCTTGTGAGGGAGTGAGTGTATGAGCATGTGTCCTTTGAGAGAGTTGAGTCTTCATTAGATAGCCAATCTTGCTCACGTGTTGCTGATGTCACTTGCCCACCTACCAAGCCTGTTTTCTCCGACCGACGACATCATGCTGATCTTTAAGCAGCGTCATCCTTGTCAGCACATAGGGAATAGAAGATCTTCTGACTTTTTATATCTTTGACCATCATTGCTAGCGCGCCAAAACTGAGATCTTTCACTCTTGCTCTGCTGCTCTTTTGTAGATGTGGTGAGGGACGTGGTCACGTTCAGCTCTTTTCCTGCACAAGCACAAGAAACATCAAAACGCTCTCAAAGGCACCACTTGGTGCCAAAATGCACAGATTTAGAAGTTTAACCTCTAACTAACTAAGAAACTAGAAACTATCATAAAACTAATTAAACTAACCTTGTATTGCTAGAGAACTTGCATAATTTATTCTTGAGTGAGTATAAATAACTCATATAAATATGAGTCATCAATTACCGCCAGCTAAACAAGGTTACTATTAAGAACAAGTATCCTTTGCCGAGAATCGATGATTTACTAGATCAACTTAGAGGTGCATCAGTGTTTTGAAAAATTGATTTAAGGTCGGGGTACCATCAGATAAAGGTGAGGACTTTAGATATTCCGAAGACTGCGTTCCGTACTAGATATGGACATTACGAGTTTGTAGTAATGCCTTTCGGTCTAACTAATGCTCCTGCAGTATTCATGGATTACATGAATCGGGTATTCCAGCCGTACCTAGATTAGTTTGTTGTGGTTTTCATTGATGATATTTTGGTGTACTCTAAGACTGTTGAGGATCATGTTCAACATCTTCGCATTGTTCTTAATGTACTCCGAGAAAAGAAATTGTATGCGAAACCTTCTAAGTGTGATTTCTGGATGTCTGAAGTAAAATTTCTTGGTCATGTGATATCCCAATCAGGGGTGGCAGTGGATCCCAGTAAAGTGGAAGCGGTGTTGAATTGGGAACGGCCAACAACTGTTACTGAAGTAAGAAGTTTTCTGGGATTAGCTGGGTATTATCGGAGATTTATCAGAGGATTCTCGCAGTTAGTTCTTCCACACACTCGGTTGACTCGTAAAGGTCAGTCGTTTGAATGGGATGCTGATTGTGAAGGATGTTTTCTCGAGTTGAAGGAGAGATTGACTTCTGCTCCAATCCTAATTCTTCCGGATCCGTCTCTGGGATTTCAAATCTTTAGTGATGCATCGGGGAAGGGTTTAGGATGTGATCTTATGCAGAATCAGCAAGTGGTGGCTTATGCATCTAGGCAGTTGAAGCCTCATGAGGAGAACTATCCGACTCATGATTTGGAGTTGGCAGCCATTGTGTATGCATTGAAGATTTGGAGACATTATCTCTATGGATCTCGTTTTGAAGTTTTCAGTGATCACAAAAGTTTGAAGTATTTATTTGATCAGAAGGAACTGAATAACAGGCAGAGGAGATGGATAGAATTTCTCAAGGATTATGATTTTGAATTAAAATATCACCCTGAGAAAGCTAATGTGGTAGCTGATGCATTGAGTAGGAAATCTATTCACACAGCCGAGTTGATGATGCATGAAATGGCATTGTGGGAGTCTTTTAGAGACTTAAACTTGAATGTGAAGCCAAGAAGAAACCGATTGGTGTTGATTCATATTCAAATTTCTAGTGCATTGAGGAATTTGATCCGCTCAGCTCAAGAGATTGATGTTGAGTTACAGTCTCAAAAAGGGCAACCGAACTTTATTGAAGATAGTGATGGAGTTATCCGTTTCAACGGTAGGATTTGTGTGCTAGATGATGATGAAATCAAAAGGCAAGTACTAGAAGAAGCTCATAGAAGTCAATACTCCATACATCCTGGATCTACCAAGATATATCGGGATTTAAAACAGTTATATTGGTGGCCTGGAATGAAAGTGGATATTGCAGAGTTTGTGTCTCGATGCTTGACCTGTCAGAGGGTCAAGGCAGAGCATCAGAAGCCTGCTGGTCTTTTGCAACCACTAGATATACCAGTGTGGAAATGGGAAGATATTTCAATGGACTTTGTGATGGGATTACCAAGATCTCAAAGCAGTAGCGATTCAATATGGGTGGTTGTAGACCGATTGACTAAATCAGCCTATTTTATTCTGTTCGCTCGGATAGTAAGGTGTCTAAACCGCAAAGGAGTATTTGAAGAATATAGTGAAGTTGCATGGTATTCCAACTAGTATTGTGTCGGATCGTGATCCAAAGTTTACTTCCGTTTTGGGACGAGAGATGAATAAGGCTCGGGAACTAAAGTGTTTGTTAGTCGCTTATCACCCATGAGACAAATGGTCGGTGAAAGGACTATTCGGACCTTAGAGGATATGCTTCGAGCTGTGTTCTTGATGGTGGTGGACTTTGGGAGGATCATCTTCCATTGGCGAGTTACTTTACAACAATAGTTACCATTCTAGCATTGGAATGGCACCATTTGAGGCTTTGTATGGTAGGAAGTGTAGAACCCCATTATGTTGGTGGGAAGTTGGTGAACAACGATTGTTGGGACCCGATTTGGTCCATGAAACTACTGAAAAGATCCGACTAATCAGAGAAAGGTTGATAGTAGCTCAGAGTCGACAAAAGAGTTATGCGGATAAAAGAAGGAGACCGTTCGAGTTTGAACCTAGTGATCATATTTTTCTGAGAGTTTCACCAACTATTGGTACAAGTAGAGCATTGCGGACGAAGAAACTCAGTCCTCGGTATGTTGGACCTTTCCAAATTATCGAGCGTATTGGGCTATTGGCTTACCGTATAGCTTTACCTCCGGCATTGTCTAATCTACATGACGTGTTTCATGTATCACAACTGAGAAAGTACATTCCCGATCCCATTCAACCGTTGAGTTTTAGGCGATTGATATTCGGACCGGATTTATCCTTTCAACCTTATCCAAGTCGTATCATCGAATATGGAGAAAAAGCGCTTCGAACCAGAACAATTCCAATTGTTAAGGTGGTTTGGGATGGTTTCTCAACTGAGGAAGCTACATGGGAGTTGGAGGACGACATGCGGACAAGATATCCATATTTATTCTCTTAAGGTATGTTCGTTCAATTTTGAGGACAAAATTTCTAAGTTGGGGTGATTGTAACATCCCTAATTTCGTTAATTTCGAATTAGGAAATTATCGAATGTTTTATTATTCAAGTAAATAATAAGATACATTTTGGATATGAGTGTGTCTCGAAATTAATGAATATCGTTAAATTATAGGATTGAATTGCGATATTGATTTAATTGAATGTGAGAGTTTTGGGGAAAATAGGAATAGTGGGATTTGTGAGCCAAGGGCATTTAGGTCTTTCCCCCAATTAACCCTTGACCCACCAATTAATTTTGGTCAAATAAAGATGAAAGGAGAAGAAAAGGAATAAAATAAGAAAGGAGAAGAAAAGGAATAAAATAAGAAATGAAAGAGAATCAGGGAAAGGAAAAAAGAAAAAAAAAAGGAACGAGAGAGAGAGAGGAAACAGAGAGAGACCGAGAGAGTGAGAAGAAGGGAAGGACGAAGGAGAAGGAAAAAGGAGAGGGAAGATCTCTCTCAATTCTTCACTTGGTAAGGGGCTTTTGGTACCGTTCTCTTCCATTTTTCCTCCTCTTTCTAATGGTGTAATTTTTATCCCCTAATTTCTACTCGTTTTCGTTTTACCATTGTTGAAGTTTTGGAGCTCTAGTGGAAGAAAATGGAGGTTTAGAGCTTTGGGTTCGGTTTAGAGTGTGGGGCTTCGGTTTAGAGTCGTTGATTTCGGTTTGGAGGAGCTTGGATCTAAGTTTGGGTTGAGTTCGTGTGTTTGGAACGGTTGAGTTTCGCTCCGTTTCGGTATTTCTTGATTTTCATCACGATAGGTGAGTTTTACTCACGTTTAGGGAATTTAAATGTTGTTTGTGTGATATGTTTGGAGAGTTTTCAAAATCTTGAGTTTCGTGAATTTTCGAGTCGAAAACAATATTTTACGAAAATCTCGTGTGTTTGGAATTTAGAACGAAATCATCTTTGCTTTTGCTTATTTGGATGTGGTCTTTTGGATGGAATATATATATATATATATATATATATATATATATATATATATATATATATATATTGTCTGTTGTGGTTGAATTTAGATTGAAACATAGTTTGGGTTCGATCGGAGAACTAAACAAATGTAAATTGGGCACAAAGTTGAGAAGTTCCTTATGTCCCCAAATTCGATGTTTCGTTTTGACGCTCCGCTCGACTTCAAACTTCTTTCAAATCCTTTTTCCTAACCACTTATATCATATATAGTTGAATTTATGAAACTTAGAGTATCGTGTGGGAACAATTGTTTTAAGAACAAAATTGGTGTCCGGATTGGTTATGCGAGAGTTCATAAGAGGAACCGTATGATATGAATTTATATCATAGAGTAAATTATGTCCGATATATATATTATGTCTAGTGCAGGTGACGACCCACCGGATAGCATACTAGAGGGGAAGTCATGAGCCCTAAACCTAGGCTCGATGATAGGGTTCACGGGATTAGCAGATGTGCGATCGGTGTTATGCTAAAGAAAATTAATGTAATGTGTGGGATTAGCGGATGTGCGATCGGTATGGTACAAATGTTTTGACGTTATGAACACCGCATTTCACGGGATTAGCAGATGTGCAATCGGTATTGTGCAATTAGTAACGTGCATGGTTTATTGATTAAATCAAGAAATTAATTAAGGTTTTATAAATGGACCGAGTGATAGGTCAGGGGTCGCGGTAAGACTCACTGAGATATGTTATCTCACCCTACAAATGTTGTTGTTTTCAGATATGCAGGGGAAGCGTAAAGCAAACAGGCATGATTAGATGTTGTGGCTTGGAGATTTGTAGACATAGTAGCTTAGACTATGTTATTTTGTTTCCCTCTGTTTATTTTGGAACTTAGTTTATGACTTGATTGTTAAGTTGTAAAACTAATCTATTGTACATGTGTCGTTGGATATTGAGTATTTTGTTGTAATACTTAAGGGACACTTCAGTACTTATGTTAGTGTATTCCAAAGTACTCTAAGTGTGAGCAACTCTTTGATTGGAATTCAAGAGTTTTGTATTATTCAATATCTGAAACAGGGGCAGGTTTACTCTGATGTATGCTAATGATGCATTTTTAGTATTTCTATTGTTGAGAAATACTTGGGTGTTACAAAATACATAGACTTTTTGAATTATAGTCAAGACTATCATGAGTATAAATAGTTAGATATTAGATATATAGATAAATGGATACCATAGCAAGTTAATAACTCTTGATCTTCTTCAAAATCAAAAGAAGGTTACGATGGAAACTTCATTGAAAATAGTGTTGAAGTTGATGGTTGTGCTTATGGCTATTGTGAGTACTTTTGCAAAAGACACACAAGGAATTGAAAGTGTACATGGAGTTCAAATTGCAATAAGTACTAAGGGTGAATTGGGATATCCAATTCCTAATCCTAAACAAGTACTAATTCCAAGATGTTGCGCATCATGCGCCTGCAATTCTCGAGTGTGTGTGGTCTTGAAGCTACAAATCCTTAAGACTGTGTATCTCTTTCAATATTTCTACAATAATGAACTTGTAAGGTTATCCCACATAAACCTAATAATTGGATTTCCAAAATTTCATAAGAATCTCGTGCAATTTCATTTTATTCTTGTTAGCTTTTTCAATTCTCATCATTTCTCATTTTGTATTTTTTATCAAAAAATTACTCTTAGATGAAGTGAATCCTCAAAGATTACTCTTAGACACCTCATGTCTCTATGTGTATCTATATGTGTGTTCTGTATTGAGTTATATAAATCAATATATGCAATTTAATTATGAACTAAATTCAAATAATTATTTTTAAAACGATATTGTTGAACATCATGTGAGAGTGTATCGTGATGCTTCCCATAAAAATTATGATTAGTTTGTGCTGAAGATTTCTGCAAATATGAGGTGTCTCATAAATTTTCCGATTTTTTCATACTCTGCCATGTCACAATTTGGATAACTTTTCTCGAGAGAAATAGCAATACTCTTTTTAAAATAGTTTTCTTTAAATGATTTTTTTTGGCAAAAGGAAGAGTTATAGAGCCTCGTTAAAACCTTCTGATGAAAATTCCTCCTTAGGGAAAAAACATCAAGAAGGAAAGAGAACCCCCCCTAAATTTTATTGATAAAAAAGATAAAAATAACAGGAAACATGGGGGAACTAGACCAAAACCCATGAGCAAAAACAACAAAATAACTGGGAAAAAATAGAAGCAAACTGACCATGGTGTGCAAAAGCATCACTATAGCGACTCTCATCCCAACCAGGTCGGCACCAGAGCCGCTAATAATCATCTGCAGCACACCAAGAATAGGAAGCAAAAGGTGAACCCAGCCCATCAAGGGATAGAGGGTCTAGCAAAACCTGTAGCTAGGTAAACCTAACCTATTTTGTAAAAGTCCTCCGCAATGAAGCTCGAGATAAGATTCCACCAGGTAAAGCCACTTGAGTGAGTTCCATGACCTCCAAGCTTATCGGCACAAACATTACCTTCTCTGTAAATGTGGGTGCAAACAAATTTCATTTGTCTAGTCAAGGATAAACAATTGTTCCATCTGTTTCGGAGTTTTCAAGGAACAACATTACAGTTCTTAAAGGCTGAGACAACTAACTGAGAATCACATTCTAACCATAAAGACATCCATCCTTTATCAAAAGCAATCTCAATAGCCAACATAGCTCCAATAAGCTTAGCATGCAGGGCATAATCATAGTTACCTATCGAATCGGAAAAACACCCAAGGACATGCAAACTTGTATACCTTTTATTTTAGAAGGAAAAGATACTCACAAATCTAATGCAGGGCACTATGTATGTGGATTTCTTTTTTAAATGAATGAAGTTGAAATAAAAACTTAATTTGGAACAAATAGTTGTAGTTTTTTTGGCATAAATACTTGTAGTAATTTTTTTTTGACAAAAAATACTTGTAGTTGTTTTTTTTGACGCAAAAATACTTGTTGTTGTTCATAGTGAAATTGTAAATAATGTATAACATTATTTTATATATCATACTTAGTTATTCAACCTTTAAAATCAAATGAATTAAATTTTCAAGGAATTTATCTACTAAAGAAATTAAATTGAGACTTTTAGTGTAACATCCCTAATTTCGTTAATTTTAAATTTAGAAATTAACGAGTGAATTGTTATGGGAGTAAATAATAAGACACATTTTAAAATGAGTTGTCTCGAAATTAATGAGTCCTCGTTAAACTATAGGATTAAATTGTGTTAATGGAAAATGAGATTTTTGGGGTAATAATGGGAGTAGTGAGATTTGTGAGTCAAGGGCATTTAGGTCTTTCCACCCAATTAGATAATTGACCTACTTGTACACATATAGTCAAAGAGAAAGAAAAGAAAAGAAAGAAATAGAAAGAAAGAAAGAGAACCGAGAGAGAGAGATAAAAGAAGAGAAAAGAAAGAAAGAGAAATAAAAGAAGAGAAAAGAAAGAAAGAGAAACAGAGAGAGAGAAGAGAGAAACCAAGAGAGGGAGAGAAGAAAGAGGTGAAGAAGAGAGAGAAAGAAAGGAGGGGATCTCCTCCAATTCAACACTAGGTAAGGGGCTTTTAGTCCCATTCTCTCTCATTTTTCCTCCTCTTTCCAATGATACAAGTTTCATCCCCTAATTCCTACCCATTTTTTATTTGCCATTGTTGAAGCTTGGAGCTCAAATGGAGGTTTTGGTGGTTTGGAAGTTTTGTATTGAAGGTAGGAAGCTCAATAGGTAGTTTGGGGGCTGTGGGTGTTGATTTTATTGTTGATTGGAGTTGATTGACGTCATAGGAAAAAGGGAGGAGCTGCTGATTTTGGTTTAGAGGTGTTTGGATTTAAGTTTCGGTTTGAGTTTGTGGTATTTCAGAGCGGTTGAACTTCGTGAAGTTTCGGTATTTCGTGATTTTCATCACGATAGGTGAGTTTTATTCGCTTAGGGTTTTATTTTATGTGTGTTAACTGTATGGTTTCTGTCATCATTGAAAGTGTATTCGTTTCGTAAATTTAGAGTCGCAAAAACCGCAAGTTGGTCACGAACTCACTGATTTAGCAATTCTGGACACAGGTTCGGTTCTTTTAAAACTGGGACTGTTTGGTTAGTCCAAAAAATATGTGACTGATTTTTTTTGAAAGTAGACTTAATGCCGGTCGTTTTGGCACTGGTTTGGTTCAATTTGGAGTTGTGTAGCTCAAATTATGAGTCTCCAAAGTTAAGTCAAATTTCTGGAATTAAATTGGATATAGGTTCAGTGTTTCAGGTCGTGTGTTCTTAATTGACCTCCGTTTTGAATTATTCTTGTTTCATTGGAAAGTAGACTTAATTACCTACGGAATAGGCACTGGTTTCACCAAATTTCATTAAGAAATGAGAAAGAAAATTGAGTTGCAAGTTGGGAAAAAAGTTCTGTCTGATTTTTGTACATCAGTGTAGTATTTTTAAAAACTGTATCAACTGGAGCCTTGTTTTTGAAAAATGGATATTACATGTAGAAACTACACTCAGAGAGCTTTTCAATGAGTGGTCGTTTGTGGAAATCCGATGTCGTTTGCTATGTTAAATAATTCGCCGAAGTAAGTGCACTGCTGTAGGAAACTCTGCACTCATGTTGTGTGTTAAAATAGCGGTTTGTGTCATTCCGATTCTCGAAATGAATTACTTGATGTGATTGTTTGTGATTGATGGTGGTTTGTTCTGGAAATTTGTGTCATATTTTCTGTTTGTAGGTTGTAATTGGATTGGAACACGGTTTGGATACGAACGGAGAGCGAAACGAAACAAAAACAAGCGAAGTGTATTTCCGAGTCCCGATTCTTCGTTTCGACGCTCCTTTCGACTCCAAACTTCCTCTAATCCTTTTCCCAACCAACTGTGATTAATATTGGATTGATATTGCTATGTTTTGAATGTGGTTTTCAGATGTTTGGTTTGGTTTGGTTGAATTTACAAAAATATTGAAAAACCGTAAAACCTAGAGTACGTGTGGGAACCAAATGTTTTGTAACTTAAATGTTGACTGGATTGATTTCATGAGTTTATACTTATGATAATATAGTATTATCACATATCATAGATTGAATTAGATTCGGTATTTAAATTATATCGAATATATGGAACGCCCCAATGCGGGTGAGATATGTAAATTTTGTCGAGTCTGGGTGACGACCCACAGAGTTAGCATACTAGGCGGGGAGGTCATGAGCCATAAACCTAGGCCCCATAAATTTTTACCATTAGGCAAGTCCTATTGGGAAGGGGGTTCACCGGGATTTAGTCGGAGGGCAGTCGGTGTTATGCTAAGATGTTTGATTGCACTGTTTACCGGGATTTAGTCGGAGGGCAGTCGGTATTGTGCAAGTGATTATGTGTGTGGTTTATTTATTAAATCATGAAGTAATGAGTTTTTGTTTATATATATATGGACCGAGTGATAGGTAAGGGATCACGGTAAGACTCACTGAGATTTGTTATCTCACCCTACAAAATGTTGTTGTTTTACAGATATGCAGGGGAAGCGCAAGCAAGTAATGTGCACGATTAGATATTGTGGCTGAGAGATTTAGAAACATAGTAGCTTAGACTATGTTGCTTGGCTTCCGTGTTGTTATTTTGAACTTAGATTATAACTTGTTTGTTAAGTTGTAATACCTAATCTATTTACCTTTGTCTTTGGATATTGAATATCGGGTTGTATTCATCAAGTGACACTTGGCATCGATGTCATTGTACTCTAAAGTACTCCAGTTGCGAACAACTCTGTTATTGGAATTTGAGTTTGTATTATTCAATATCTAAAACAGGATTAGGTTTACTCGATGAATGCTAAATTTACATTTTGGTATTTCTAATATTTAGAAATATTAGGGTGTTACATTTAGTAGATAAATTCTTAGTACATTTTTCAACTATAGATTTATCTACTAAAAACACAATTCTGTAGTGTATTTTTTGGTTAAACGAATTTATCTAAATAAACGATAAATCCGTTTTGATTTTTTTATAAAAGGATTTATCTTTTATTTAGATAAATCCGTTTAACAAATTTCATAAGAGTAAAATAGGAATAAAAAAATGGTGGGTGTTATGAAAATTAGATATTGGATGTCCATTGAGTTTCTCCTATCATCTCCATTGTGTAGTGGCCTTTATGGGTGACTACTCGTTTTCTATTTCCCACCCTATAAATAGGACTCACTCTCATATGTAAAAGGTGGATTTGAAAAGAGAAATACAAACACTCCCAAATTCTCTACTTCTCTCATTGTTAGTTTGCTATAGTTTTGATTACTTTTATAATAGTGGGGGTATTATATCTATTGGTGGGGATACAAAAAACACAACCCCTCGTTTTTGGGTCTTTTTGGACCCCCGCATCCTTATACCAAATACTCTCCCCAGCCCCCCGAAAAGATCTGTAATGCCCCTAATTTTTATCAAAATGGAATTATGTTTTAAATAGATAACTCCGGTCAATGGCGGATCCAAAAAAAATTAGTAGTGGGGACAAAAAATAATCTGATATATCTCCTTAGAAGGAAAATATTGTAAATATTTAAAAAATATTTATTCTCACGATAAAAAATATATATATCCAGATAGATACAAAAATTAACACTTATTTAGTCAGTACGAAATGAAAAGTATCAATTTGGTCATCAAATACCGGTCGAATTAATTATTTAAAAAAAAATTGGGGACTTTTTAATACTCTTTAGAGACTAGTTTGACTGATATTTAATATTTTTAATGATTAAACTAATATTTTCCATTTTTTAGAGTAGCAATAAAATTAGTACCAATCATTCTCACTTATATTTCTTATAATTTTGTCCAAACATTTTAAAAAGTTAGTAGTTTATGGGGGCAAACCCTATTTTTTTATGGGGGCAAAGTATAGGGGCGCTCTTTTTTGACAAATCTGGCGTAGTGATTTTTACTAAGCATCACTGGTAAAATATTTTACAATGTGGGGGCAATTGCCCCCACACCTCTATATGTGCATCCGCCCTGACTCCGGTGTTAAAAAAGTTAACAACGGAATTATCTTTTAAAAGGTAACTCCGTAGCTATAATTGTCGTCGGAATTATCTTTTAACACATACAGAAATTATCTATTTAAAACATAATTCTGTTTTGAAAAAAATTAAGCAACAAATGTATACTAGTTCACCATTAAACTGGTAGCTATGTCTAATCCAATCGTTTACAGATATCCAATTTAAATTATAAATCTTGTACTTATAAGGAAATCAAATAAAAAAAACTAAAAGTCTAATTTTTACTTTCTTCAACAAATTTTCATTTCTATTCCTATATTATTATTATTATTATTATTATTAAATTTAGAAATTGTATTGGCTGAAATCATATACTGTATCATCACATTCACTTCTTTTTGTCTTAAGATATTTTCTTTTATGACCTATTTAGTATTTAATTAAAGAATAATCTAAGAATAAACTCTATGTAATTTTTCCGGTGTTTTTGGGCTTTGAGCACCTCTAGTGCTCCTTCAATGAATTATCGCTTATTTATTATATAAAAAAAAATATTGCTTATCTAAAAAAAGAATAATCTAAGAAATTAATTATTTACCTACTATTAGAGATTATATTTAATATCTTATATTGAAAAATATCATCAAAGTTTCCTTTTATAATTCAATCAGTTACTTATTCACAAAAAAAAACAATTAAAAGAATCATTTTAAAAGCAGTAAATGCAAAATTAATTGATACTTTCATAATTATATTCCTTTTTTCAATCAAAAAATAAAATAAATATATTCCTTTTTTTCTAAAAATCATTCTTCTATTATTTGTTTAGTATTTCATTAAAGAATAATTTAATAAAATTCATTACTTACCTATTACTAGAGATTATATTTAAAATCATAAATTGGAAAATATCATCAATATAAAGCAGTAAATAATTAGTATATTAACTATGATTTTGTTTTTGTCCAAAAATCCTTTATTTTATTATTTGTTTAGTATTCCATTTAATAAGAATGATTTGAAAATTTTAATACTTACTTTTTTTTGTGACAGCAAATTTAGTAAAAACTAAAAGTCTAATTTTTACGTAGAACTTTTACTATCTTCATTAAATTTATATTTTTATTGCTAGTAATATTATTATTATTATTTTGACCGGATTAATATTGTTATTCTTATTCTATTATTATTATTATTAAACTTAGAAATTTTATTGGCTGAAATCATGTATTGTATCATCACATTCACTTCTTTTTGTCTTAAGATAGTTTCTTTTATGACCTGTTTAGTATTTAATTAAAGAATAATCTAAGAAATTAATTATTTACCTACTATTAGAGATTATATTTAATATCTTATATTGAAAAATATCATTAAAGTTTCCTTTTATAATTCAATCAGTTACTTATTCGCAAAAAAAAAAAAATCAATTAAAAGAATCGTTTTAAAAGCAGCCAATTCAAAATTAATTAATACTTTCATAACTATATTCCTTTTGTCTAAAAATCATTCTTCTATTATTTGTTTAGTATTTCTTTAAAGAATAATTTATTAAAATTCATTACTTACCTATTACTAGAGATTATATTTAAAATCATAAATTGGAAAATATCATCAATATGAAGCAGTAAATAATTAGTATATTAACAATGATTTTGTTTTTGTCCAAAAATCATTTCTTTTATTATTAGTTTAGTATTCCATTAAAGAATTATTTGAAAATTTTAATACATACTTTTTTTTTGTGAAAGCAAATGTAGTAAAAAATAAAAGTCTAATTTTTACGATGAATTTTTACTATCTTCAACAAATTTGGATTTTTATTTCTATTAATGTTATTATTCTTTTTTTGACCATACTAATATTGTTATTCTTATTCTATTATTATTATTATTATTATTATTAAACTTAGAAATTTTATTATTATTATTATTATTATTAAGAGCTGTCAATGGGCCGGGTTTGGGCCGGCCCGCCCAGGCCCATCGGGCCAAACGATGTATATGGGCAGGGTCGGGCCAGCCCAATATTCGGATGGGCTGCAAAATGAAGGCCCAAGCCCGCCCAACACCAGCCCATGGGCCAATGGGCCGGCCCAATGGGCCACAAATCATTGACTTTTTAAAATTTTGTATAAATCAAAATTAGAATTTCCAACCACTATGTCTAGAACTTCAAACACAAATGCTTGAACTTGCATATCAAGTTGATTTCATATATATGAAAAAAAGGTGGAAAGTTGATATACTGTGATTAAATTCTCATGATATTACCGACTCAAAATTTGAGTTACCAAATCTTATTCGCTTTGCCTCTAATTTATTTGTTTCTTGAGTGTGATTCATTAGGATTAGGATTAGGATTAGGATTAGATTAGGATGTTGATTGCCTTTATACTGAATTGGTATTTTTTTTGAAATAGAACAATTTCAATAGAGAATAAGACAAAGGCATCTCGAACAGTTATGGATCGGTATTTGGTGGTGGTGTTTTTTTTTTGAGTCGAATCGCTTCAAGAATTTATGAATGGAGTTGCAGAACGGTTTGAAGAGAAGACGAAGGACGATCCATTAAGCTCCAAAATCGAAGGCGTGGAATGAATAATTGACTTGTCATATTGTGATTGGATAACAGTAAAAACAGCATGTATAACACTTGTCATATTTTAAAATAAAAAACAAAAACAAAAAACAAACGGGCCGGCCCATGGGCCGGGCCGGGCCGGGCCAATAACACCATCGGGCTGGGCCAAAAAACATACCGTTGATTTTGGGCTATTATTTTTAGAGCCCAAGCCCGCCCAAAAAGTCGGGCCATTGGGCCGGGCCCAAATTGACAGCTCTTTGTATCATCCCTTTCACTTCTTTTTGTCTTAAGATATTTTCTTATGACCTGTTTAGTATTTAATTAAAGAATAATTTAAGAAATTAGTTATTTACCTACTATTAGAGATTATATTTAATATCTTATATTGAAAAATATCATCAAAGTTTCCTTTTATAATTCAATCAGTTACTTATTCACAAATAAAAAAAATCAATTAAAAGAATCGTTTTAAAAGTAGTAAATTCAAAATTAATTAATTCTTAAAAACAAAATTCAAAATTAATTGATACTTTCATAACTATATTCCTTTTTCCCGTCAAAAATAATAATAACTATATTCCTTTTGTCTAAAAAACATTCTTCTATTATCTGTTTAGTATTTTGTAACACCCTCATATTTCTATCTAATAGAAATACTAAAGTGTACCTAGTGGCATACATCAGAGTATAAAAATTCCTGTCTCAGATATTGATTTGACCAAAAACTCTCGAATCCAAATCAAAGAGTCGTAACATAATATAGTCAGAAGCTCAATATCCCAAAACAAGACAACAGCGGAAACGATTACATAACTCAAATACAAGTTCAAGTTATAAATCGAATACAAAGATACAAGGGAAAAATCATAACTAATAATAGAAGAACTACGTCTTCAATATCCTTCTCGAGCACGCCATCCACCCGTGCCATAAAGGATCTTCTTTCCCTGTTTCTCTGAAAAACAACAACATTTGTAGGGTGAGACAACTTGCCTCAGTGAGTCTTACCGTGACCCCTTACCTATCACTCGGTCCTTTTATAAAACCATAATTAGTAATTCAAAAAGAATTACAATATATAATCAATCATGTGTAATCCGATAAATGAATTACATATGAGTTCATAGTCCGATTCTTGATGACTATGTACTATCCTCTTTATTAATCACTTGTGACATGTCACCAACAACCTAAAGAAGCTTGAGTGACAAAATCACAATATACGCATTTTAAAGTTTTATCAATTCTAGCACATCACCAACAACCTAAAGAAGCATGGGTGAACCCCAACATAGCCAATAAGTGTACAACTCTTAAAGGCGGATAGCTTTAATTTTAACATGGGGGCCTAGGACCAGGGCGCATGACTTCCCTCTCCTAGTGTACTAAACGCATGGAGGTCGTCACCTCAATTCGATATTTCTTATATATCGTGAAACGTGGACCGGTTTAGATGAACATATTCATCCCGAGTCAATTTATAATTTAAGAAATGGAACATTTTGTTCAATTCACTTTCCATATATACAACCATAACTCATTCTATGATAAGTTATAATATCAATGAATTCATGAAATCAATCCAATCAACATTTAAGTTATAAAACATTTGGTTCCCACACGTATTCTAGGTTTTACGGTTTTTCGAAATATTCATAACATTAACCGCTTAATTCAAAACCACTTTGGATATGTATCAAAAGTTCTAACTAAAATTCGCAGTGAGTTTCCTCTGAAATATGGACATCCCAAAAAAATACTTTTACCTGTATAACCAGTCCAGGACATCAATTTTAAAACCATTGAAGGGTTCTCACTCGATACTCGACATTACAATCAACCAACAAATTCATTATAACATTCATACATTTCAATAGACAATATAGGTGCAGTAAATTTTTAGCAGTGGTACGTAAACTTCGACAATTTATTTAACATAGCAAACGTTATCGGAATTAAACAAACAAATATTCATTGGAAACCTTAGAGTGTCTAGTTTCTGGATATAATTTTTGTCTATTTGTTTATGTAGCCAAAAAGTACAGTTTTCAAAACAAAGCATAGTGGTCCAGAAACAGGACAGCAACTGTTGCCCAACTTGTAACTCGGTTTTGTTATTGAATTCTCAATCAAATGAAGCAAAACAAATGTTCAAATTGAAGAAAAACGAGTCTAGTTTCCAATGAAACAGAAATCATTTCAAACGGAGACCTACCTAAGTCGCTACAAGTAAAACACTGAACCTATGTCAAACAGTCCCCAAACAGAGCTTCTCGCTTCCCGATCACTCACGTGTCGAGTCCGAATCGAAACTAAACCCACTTCAATAATCCAAATCATTCAAACAGATATTCTAACACATGTTTTACATACAATTAAGGCATAATTTCACCTATTCACTCAAGCACAATCGAGTTACAAAATCACAAACCAAAACATGCTCAAAAACCGTAAAATTTCCAATTTCGTGAAATTTGCACTTTCTCCATAACTAAACTTTCCATCACGATAAATAAACACATGACAACACATAAACACACAAACACATTTTAAAATTCCTAAACGTGAGTAAAACTCACCTTGTGTGATGAAAATCACACAAAACCGAAACTTCTCGAAATCCAATCGTTCCAAAACGCGAACTCAACACAAATTTAGCTCCAACCGCCTTCCAATCGAAACCCATCAACTGCAACTCCTCAAACTCAGTCCCAATCCGCAACCCAAGCCTTCCAAAGCCTTAATCTTGCTTCCCTTAGGTTCAAAGCTTCATCTTCTCCATTTTGAGCTCCAAGCTTCATCAATGGCAAAACAAAAACGGGTAGGAATTAGGGGATGAAACTTGTATCATTGGAAAGAGGAGGAAAAATGAGAGAGATTAGTACCAAAAGCCCCTTACCTAGGGTTGAATTGGAAGAGATCTTGTTGCTTCTTTCCCTCTCTTCTTCGTCTCCTTTCTTCTCCTCTCCCTCGGTTTCTCTTCTTTCTTTCTTCTGTACGTGCTCTCTCTCTCTCTTTTTATTTCTTTTCATCTCTTTATTTATTCACTCAAGTGTGGAATGAAAGAGCATTTGGATAGTTTTGGTGTCTTAGATCTCATTTAACATGAGTGGTATAAATACTAAAATACCCCTAGTGTTTTAATTTCCACTCAATTATGTATTTAAATTATCTACTCTAGCAATTATAAATTGCTTTCGTGACAACCTAATATCCGTGACTTCATTTATTACCTACTCGAGTAATAAATCACTCGTTAATTTCTTAATTTGAAATTAACGAAATTAGGGATGTTACAATCACCCCAACTTGGGAATTTTGTCCTCAAAATTGAACAAACATACTTCAAGAGAACAAATACGGATATCTAGTCCGCATATCGTCCTCCAATTCCCATGTAGCTTCCTCGACCGAAAAACCATCCCAATCTATTTCAGCAATTGGAATTGTTCTCGTTCGAAGCATCTTCTGTCTATATTCTAAGATATGACTTGGATAAAGCTGAAATGAAAAATCAGTCAAAGATCAATCGTTTCTAACTCAACAGTTGACTTGGATTGGAAAGGTACTTCCTCAACTAGGATACAAGAAACACTTCATGTAAATTGGACGATACAAAAGGTAAAGCTATATGGTACGCCATTACCCAACCCGCTCGATAGTTTGGAAAGATCCCATATACCGAGAACTGAGTTTCCTTCGTCCGCAATGTCCTACCGGTACCAATGGTTGCGGAAATTCTTAAAATACAGGATCACCAGATTCAAAATCTAGTGGTCAACTCATTTTGACAACATAACCCTTTTTGGAAACTCTGAGCTATCTTCAATTCCCACTATATGCACGGAATTTGCCAATTCTGAGTCATGAGTTGATAATTCTCCTCATGAGGCTTCTCTTACATGGATGTATCGGTTACCACTTGTTGATGCAACATCATAACCTATCCTAAACCTTCCCGAGGTGTCACTGTATATTTGAAATCCCAGAGACGATTCCGGAAGAATTTGGATAAGAACAAAAGTCAATCTCCTTTACAACTCTAGAGGAAACATTCTTCTTAATCGAAATCTCTTACAACCGGCTGTCCTTTACAAGTTAACCAAATGGGTGAAAGAATTACTGCCACTCCTGACTAGGATATCACAATTCCCAAATACTCCACTACAGACATCCCAAATATCACACTTCAAAGGTTTAGCATACCACTTCTTCTCTCGGAGTACATTCAGAACAATGCGGATATGCTGATCATGATCCACAATGGTCTTAGTGTACACCAGGATGTTATTAGTGAAAATTTCAACAACTAGTCTAAGTACAGGTGGAAAAACTCGGTTCATGTAATCCATGAATACCGCATGAGCATTAGCTAGACTGAAGAGCATCACTACTCACTCGTAATGTCCACAACTAGTATGGAAAGCTGTCTTCGGAATAACTAACGCTTTAACCTTGAATTTAAGGTAACCCGACCTTAGACCAATCTTTGAAAACACTGTTGCACCTCGAAGTTGATTAAGCAAATCACTTATTCTTGGCAAGAATACTTATTCCTAATAGTAACTTTGTTCAACTGGAGGTAATCCATACACGACCTCCTGCTCCCGTCTTTATTTTCAACAAGTAATCACCGGAGCACCCCAACTTGTAGTAAACTAGGGAACATCACCTTTCGGTTTTATTGGATACAGTACTATTAGAACTTCGGGTTAAACTCTGTCACTACTGAGTTCATGACTACCTCACAAATGGGTAAAGTTTGTGGAAAAATTTCTTGAACCTTTGAATATAAAATAGTTTTATTACATACCCATAGGAGTTACTTTCTTCGCTAACCCGAAATACTAACAAGGAGTATCTTTAAACTTCATGACTCAGTCTTTGAATTCAATTCCTAAATCCGAAAAGTCTCACGCAGGTGTATGGCTTTTCAGAACCTATAAGTCAACCGACTATTCCAAAACCAACCATTCTCTTGGACTGAGTCTACTATTCATTCACTTAAGTATGAGAAGATCTAAACAATAATGATCTCTCGCTTGACATATAACTGCTTTCCTAGCTAAGTAAGACTTACTAGAAAATTCTAAACTTTGTTCCATCATGTTGTATTGTTGACTACTCTAAGCGGAACGTTCATATTTGGATTAATCACGGAGTTGAGCTACTTATTATAACATCAAAGAAATAATCAAAATAGAAGGATTCTTCCACGGAATCAAACGGGCACAAGATAATGCTTCCAGCGTTGATTCCGAGAACAATTCTCACTATTCTTTTGGTGCCACAATTTGCCAAACTCCACAATTCTCCAAACATAACCATAACCCCTAACATATCCATTCGGTAGGGAACATGTCTTATCTATCGAGAAGTAAGGTGTTTAACACTTAGTTGATTCAGTCTTCCTATAAGACAACACCGCTTCCAATACTTTAAGTCATTGAAAGTTCCATCCTTGTAGTATACCTAGTATACGAGTAAAATACCTCATTGTTGTTGGCTTTTAAAAACTCCATTTAAGGCTGAGGTGCATAGCTAATAATGACCATTTCCAAGAAACAAACTTCTTGGAAACTACAATGGTTATCATTCTAAACCGGTGTCTAGGTATCTAATATTAATTACTGGGAGTCCTCTTTCAACTTCCCAAATCTCTAATGAAGGTATGTTCTACAACCACTTAGGTATGGTAAAAGTACATTTCAGAATACCATTGAATAATTAGTTCAAATCCTACTCAGATGTGTAGACATTTTCGTTAGCTTTCCAACGCATCCCGGAACATAAAAATCGGAGTTCCGGATTTAAAGTTATAAATAAAACAAGTCGGAAAACTGACGAAATTTCTCACAGACCGAGACTGGCTTGCTCATAATCCCAAGGTAATAATAAGGTTATTTCGGTTACCATAACCTACTAATCTCATCTTGAATGGAACTTGGTTCAGAAACCGTAATCGGGAACTGACTCCATCAACATTTGGTTCTGTAGTCAATACTGAAATTGCACTACATCTTACTAGATCGGATTCATGGCATTTCGAAATGTGGCTTTGAGGAAAAAAACCTGATCAATACTTGCAGTTATCTGAAAGAATGTCTCTAACTGCGACATAAGCTGGGGTTTACTCTAACCATAAGGTAAGGTTATCATAAAACCGTATTTCGGTAATTGATAGACTAACTAATCAATGGTCACGATTTCGGGGTTTCAATTAATCTTAGCAGATCTTACGATCACGGCTTTATTACTTCCCAAAGGCTTTGCTTAATTGTAGTTCCTCAGAGAACCTACAATAGCTTCCATCGCAATTCTACAATTGCACCGAAGTTCATTGACCAATGCGCTCTTAATTTCCTCGAACCAACTTGGCTGCCCATTGCTTGCTTTGAACACATCATCGTAGCCCTTCTCGCTTCCGCCACGTGCTCGATAAACCGAGAAGGCCGAATTCCTATGGTTTAGGGTTTGGACATTTTCGAGTGAGGCAAATAATTGTCATCATTCTCATTAACTCACATGAAACATTGAGTGGATCCCGACTCAATACTTCACATAATATCTTTGAAAGGTTTTCGACATTTAATTGTCTAAGTCCCTAGTGACTCTATCTAACCTTTTGACCACAAAGTCTCTACGTCCGACGCAGGTCGAACCGCTTTGATACCAAAATGTAACACCCTCATATTTCTATCTAGTAGAAATACTAAAGTGTACCTAGTGGCATACATCGAGTATAAAAATTCTGTCTCGGATATTGATTTGACCAAAACTCTCGAATCCAAATCAAAGAGTCGTAACATAATATAGTCGAAGCTCAATATCCCAAAACAAGACAACAATGAAACGATTACATAACTCAAATACAAGTTCAAGTTATAAATCGAATACAAAGATACAAGGAAAAATCATAACTAATAATAGAAGAACTACGTCTTCAATATCCTTCTCGAGCACACCATCCACCCGTGCCATAAAGGATCTTCTTTCCCCTGCTTCTCGAAAAACAACAACATTTGTAGGGTGAGACAACTTGTCTCAGTGAGTCTTACCGTGACCCCTTACCTATCACTCGGTCCTTTTATAAAACCATAATTAGTAATTCAAAAAGAATTACAATATATAATCAATCATGTGTAATCCGATAAATGAATTACATATGAGTTCATAGTCCGATTCTTGATGACTATGTACTATCCTCTTTATTAATCACTTGTGACATGTCACCAACAACCTAAAGAAGCTTGAGTGACAAAATCACAATATACGCATTTTAAAGTTTTAGCAATTCTAGCACATCACCAACAACCTAAAGAAGCATGGGTGAACCCCAACATAGCCAATAAGTGTACAACTCTTAAAGGCGGATAGCTTTAATTTTGACATGGGGGCCTAGGACCAGGGCGCATGACTTCCCTCTCCTAGTGTACTAAACGCATGGAGGTCGCCACCTCAATTCGATATTTCTTATATATCGTGAAACGTGGACCGGTTTAGATGAACATATTCATCCCGAGTCAATTTATAATTTAAGAAATGGAACATTTTGTTCAATTACTTTCCATATATACAACCATAACTCATTCTATGATAAGTTATAATATCAATGAATTCATAAAATCAATCCAATCAACATTTAAGTTATAAAACATTTGGTTCCCACACGTATTCTAGGTTTTACGGTTTTTCGAAATATTCATAACATTAACCGCTTAATTCAAAACCACTTTGGATATGTATCAAAAGTTCTAACCAAAATTCGGCAGAGTTTCCTCTGAAATATGGACATCCCAAAAAAATACTTTTACCTGTATAACCAGTCCAGGACATCAATTTTAAAACCATTGAAGGGTTCTCACTCGATACTCGACATTACAATCAACCAACAAATTCATTATAACATTCATACATTTCAATAGACAATATAGGTGCAGTAAATTTTTAGCAGTGGTACGTAAACTTCGACAATTTATTTAACATAGCAAATGTTATCGGAATTAAACAAACAAATATTCATTGGAAACCTTAGAGTGTCTAGTTTCTGGATATAATTTTTGTCTATTTGTTTATGTAGCCAAAAAGTACAGTTTTCAAAACAAAGCATAGTGGTCCAGAAACAGGACAGCAACTGTTGCCCAACTTGTAACTCGGTTTTGTTATTGAATTCTCAATCAAATGAAGCAAAACAAATGTTCAAATTGAAGAAAAACGAGTCTAGTTTCCAATGAAACAGAAATCATTTCAAACGGAGACCTACCTAAGTCGCTACAAGTAAAACACTGAACCTATGTCAAACAGTCCCCAAACAGAGCTTTCGCTTCCGATCACTCGTGTCGAGTCCGAATCGAAACTAAACCCACTTCCAGTAATCCAAATCATTCAAACAGATATTCTAACACATGTTTTACATACAATTAAGGCATAATTTCACCTATTCACTCAAGCACAATCGAGTTACAAAATCACAAACCAAAACATGCTCAAAAACCGTAAAATTTCCAATTTCGTGAAATTTGCACTTTCTCCATAACTAAACTTTCCATCACAGTAAATAAACACATGACAACACATAAACACACAAACACATTTTAAAATTCCCTAAACGTGAGTAAAACTCACCTTGTGTGATGAAAATCACACAAAACCGAAACTTCTCGAAATCCAATCGTTCCAAAACGCGAACTCAACACAAATTTAGCTCCAACCGCCTTCCAATCGAAACCCATCAACTGCAACTCCTCAAAATCAGTCCCAATCCGCAACCCAAGCCTTCCAAAGCCTTAATCTTGCTTCCCTTAGGTTCAAAGCTTCATCTTCTCCATTTTGAGCTCCAAGCTTCATCAATGGCAAAACAAAAACGGGTAGGAATTAGGGGATGAAACTTGTATCATTGGAAAGAGGAGGAAAAATGAGAGAGATTAGTACCAAAAGCCCCTTACCTAGGGTTGAATTGGAAGAGATCTTGTTGCTTCTTTTCCTCTCTTCTTCGTCTCCTTTCTTCTCCTCTCTCCTCGGTTTCTCTTCTTTCTTTCTTACGTCCGTGCTCTCTCTCTCTCTCTTTTTATTTCTTTTCTTCTCTTTATTTATTCACTCAAGTGTGGAATGAGAGAGCATTTGGATAGTTTTGGTGTCTTAGATCTCATTTAACATGAGTGGTATAAATACTAAAATATCCCTAGTGTTCTAATTTCCACTCAATTATGTATTTAAATTATCTACTCTAGCAATTATAAATTGCTTTCGTGACAACCTACTATCCGTGACTTGATTTATTACCTACTCGAGTAATAAATCACTCGTTAATTTCTTAATTTGAAATTAACGAAATTAGGGATGTTACAATCACCCCAACTTGGGAATTTTGTCCTCAAAATTGAACAAACATACTTCAAGAGAACAAATACGGATATCTAGTCCGCATATCGTCCTATTACTAGAGATTATATTTAAAATCATAAATTGGAAAATATCATCAATATGAAACAGTAAATAATTAATATATTAACGATGATTTTGTTTTTGTCCAAAAATCATTTCTTTTATTATTCGTTTAGTATTCCATTTAAGAATGATTTGAAAATTTTAATACTTACTTGTTTTTTGTGAAAGCAAATTTAGTACCTCCTATATATTGCTAGAGTTATACTTAAAATATAAAATTGGAAAATATTTTATCAAAATTGCCACTTATAAACCAAGCGCGGTTTATTACCAAAAGAAAAACCAAGCACGGTTGAACAAAACTCTTGATGCTAGTAAAAGCTCGTTTGGTTGACCGTGAAAGGCACACTCAAGCCGTTGCTGATTGGAAGCAAAAATTCATGATATTTAACTTAATTTTACTTTAAAAAATATAACATGTATGTTATAAAAAAATTAAAATGAAATGTCATTACTCGAGTAAATTTTATTGCTGCCTCCGGTCTAATTTATAAGAGACAATGTAGTTTTTGGTTCATTGAATAAGTAACACCCTCATATTTCTATCTGGTCCACATTATAGACTAGATATGTAACACCCTCATATTTCTATCTAGTAGAAATACTAAAGTGTACCTTTTTAGCATACATCAGAGATACATTTCCTGCTTAAATTTATATCTTTACGAGAATAGCGGAAACGATACATAACTTAGAACAAATTCAAGTTATAAATCGAATACAAAGATACAAGGGAAAACCATTACTAATAATAGAAGAACTACGTCTTCCATTTCCTTCTCGAGCACGCCATCCACTCGTGTCATAAATGATCTTTTTTCCCTGTTTCTCTGTAAAACAACAACATTTGTAGGGTGAGATAACAAATCTCAGTGAGTCTTACCGTGACCCCTTACCTATCACTCGGTCCATTTATAAAACCATAATTAGTAATTCAAAAAATTACAATATACAATCAATCATGTGTAATCCGATAAATGAATTACATAAGAGTTAATAGTCCGATTCTGGATGATTATGTACAACTTAAATTACTTATCTATAGTTCATAGCCCAATTCTTGATGGCTATGCACTATCCTCTTTATTAATCACTTGTGACATGTCACCAACAACCTAAAGAAGCTCGAGTGACAAAATCACAATATACACATTTAAAAGTTTTAGCACATCACCAACTCCGCAAGCTCGAGTGAACCCCCATAGCTAATAGGAGCGCAAATCCAAAGAGCGAAGATAAATATATGAAATGGGGCCTAGGTCAAGGGCTCATGACTTCCCTCACCTAGCATGCTAACAAAAACAGGGTTGTCACCCCGACTCGATATAATTTATATATCACACCCGCATTGGGCTCCTATACTCGATATAATTTATATATCGAAACATAATTCAATCTATGATATGTTATAATACCATACTAGAACAATCAAGAACCTATATCACGGTCCAAGCATCACTTTATAGTCAAAAGTTTGATTCCCACACGCACTCTAGGTTTCTGCTTTTTGAAATATTCATAACATTAACCGCTTAATTCAAAACCACTTTGGATATGTATCAAAAGTTCTAACCAAAATTCGCAGAGCTTCCTCTCGAAATATGGACATCCCAAAATAATACATTTACTGTATAACTTGATCCAGACATCAATTTTGTTCAAAAATCATTAATTCAGCGCATATACAAAAATTTACGGTTTTCCAAAAGACTTGTAAATTCAACTAACACAGACCCACAACCGAAAACCAGCTTCAAACATAACAATTAAACAATCAAATCTTTATGGTTTCGTTCTAAGTTTCAAACAAACATAATTTCTCAAAATAGCGTTTTTGACTCGAAAATTCACGAAACTCCAAATTTCGAAAACCGTTCAAACATAACACATAAACAACATTTTAAAATTCCCTAAACGTGAGTAAAACTCACCTCGTGTGATGAAAATCACACAAACCGAAAC
Organism: Oxytropis ochrocephala; assembly: GCA_020916435.1. Classification (NCBI taxonomy): domain Eukaryota; kingdom Viridiplantae; phylum Streptophyta; class Magnoliopsida; order Fabales; family Fabaceae; genus Oxytropis; species Oxytropis ochrocephala. The sequence continues at coordinate 112,892,808 of CM037089.1, forward strand.
TTCTTGAAGTTCAAACGATTCCGAAAACCTCACGAACTCATCCCGAACTCGTTCAACCGCTTCTAAACCGAATGTATTCTGGACAGCATCACTGAGCAGTTTTTGAATGAGCATAACTTATTCAATTTCTAACCAAAACCATCCAAACCAGTTCCTAATGTGTAGATAATTTTGTCTATTTTCCTATGGTTCAAGTCCCACACTGATATGACGAGTATTCAGGGAGTTACAGCTAAAATACCGAGACTGGTTCCGAAATGTTTCTGCAGTAAAAATGAAACTTGTAATTAAGTTTTCTCCCCCAATACTCAGTCAAATCAAGTGGTTCTTGTGCCTATCTTGAAGGATTTTGTGTATAGTTTCTAAATAACCAAAAATTAACTTCAAATGAGGTCTGTGTAAAGAGTTATGAAGGAAATACCAGAGGTAGTGAAAACTGTTTTTGTGCAGAATTGTTGAGAAACCTATTTCCAAAGCTTTAAACCTCCTTCAAACTCGTCCCCACCCTTCCAAACAGCTCCCAACCGAAAACCAGCAGCTCAAACCCTTCCCCTACTGTTCCAAATCGATTCCAAGCAGACCCAAGCTCTCCAATTCGAACCCAAGCCTTCAAAACCCTTGCTTGAGCTTCCCAAACCTTAAGCTAGCTTCAAAATCACCAAAACCTCCATTTCTCTCCATTTGAGCTTCAAGCTTCAACAATGGCAAAAAGAGATTGAGGAGGAATGAGTTTATGAAACTTGTACCAATGGAAAGAGAATTGAAAATGGAGTGGAATGGTGGAGAGATTACTTACTTACCTTGAGGATCCATGGAGATCCTTTCTTCTTCTTCTTCTTCTTCTTCTTTCCTTCTCCCTCTTTTCTCTCTTCTCCTCGGTTCCTCACTCTCTCTCTCTGTTTCCTTTCTTTTTCTCTTTCTATTTCTTTTATTTCTCCTCTTATTTCCCTTTTCTTTCTCACGGTTCCTCACTCTCTCTCTCTAACTTTACCTTTTCTTTATTCACACAAGTGTGGAATGAGAGAGTATTTGGATATTTTTGGGTCTTGTAGCTCATTTTAGTGTGAGTGGTATAAAGACTAAAATACCCTTAGTGTTCTAATTTCCACTCAGTTATGTATTTTAAATTATATACTCTAGCAATTATAAATTGCTTCGGCGACAAACTCACATCTGTGACTTGATTTATTACCCACTCGAGTAATAAATCACTCGTTAATTTCTTAATTCGAAATTAACGAAATTAGGGATGTTACAAGATACATTATGCAACACCCTCATATTTCTATCTAGTAGAAATACTAAAGTGTACCTAATGGCATACATCAGAGTATAAAAATTCTTGTCTCAGATATTGATTTGACCAAAAACTCCTGAATCCAAATCAAAGAGTCGTAAACATAATATAGTCCAAAGTTCAATATCCTAAAACAAGACAACAGCGGAAACGATTACATAACTCAAATACAAATTCAAGTTATAAATCGAAAACAAAGATACAAGGGAAAACCATAACTATTAATAGAAGAACTACGTCTTCCATTTCCTTCTCGAGCACGCTATCCACTCGTGCCATAAAGGATCTCCTTTCCCTGTTTCTCTGAAAAACAACAACATTTGTAGGGTGAGATAACAAATCTCAGTGAGTCTTACCGTGACCCCTTACCTATCACTCGGTCCATTTATAAAACATTAATTTCTTGATTTAATAAATAAACCATGCACGTTACTAATTGCACAATACCGACTGCACACCTGCTAATCCCGTGAAATAAGCGATTGCATTCATAACGTCAAAACAATTGTACCATACCGATCGCACATCCGCTAATCCCTAAGACAAGACATTAATTCTCTTTAGCATAACACCGATCGCACATCCGCTAATCCGGGTGAACCCTATCATTTGAAGGCCTAGGTTTAGGGGCCCATGACCTCCCCCTCCTAGTATGCTAACCGGTGGGTCGTCACCCAGACTATACATAATATATATATATATATATATATATATATATATATATCAGACATAATTTTACTCTATGATATAAATCCATATCATACGGTTCTTCTTATGAACCTGCATAACCAGTCCAGAAACCAATTTTTGTTCTTAAAACAATTGTTCCCACACGATACTCTAAGTTTTACGAAATATTCGTAACATTAACCGTTTAATTCAAAACCACTTTGAACATGTATCAAAATTTCTCACGAAAATTCGGCAGAGTTTCCTCTGAAATATGGACATCCCAAAAACAATACTTACTTGTATAACCAGTCCAGACAATTTACAACCACATACATAAATCCAAATCCAGCACAAGAATTCACAATCAAAATAATATGGTTTCTTTTTAAATTTCCAACACGCGTAATTTTTTTGTAAAATACCGTTTTTGACTCGAAAATTTGCGAAACTCCGAATTTTGAAATCATTCAAACGTAACACAAACAATATTTAAAATTCCCTAAACGTGAGTAAAACTCACCTCGTGTGATGAGAATCACACAAAACCGAAACTTCTAGAAGTTCAAACGATTCTGAAAAACTCACGAACTCATCCCGAACTCGTTCAACCGCTTCTAAACCGAATGTATTCTGGACAGCATCTCTGTGCAGTTTTTGAATGAGCATAACTTATTCAATTTCTAACCAAAACCATCCAAACCAGTGCCTAATGTGTAGATAATTTTGTCTATTTTCCAATGGTTCAAGTCCCACACTGATATGACAAGTATTCAGAGAGTTATGGCTAAAACAATGTGGCTGGTGCAAAATCGTTACTGTTACAAAAGTGAAACTTGTAACTAATTGTTCTCTCTCAATACACAGTCAAATCAAGTGATTCTTGTGCCTATTTCGAAGGACTTTTTGTCTACTTTCCAATGAAACAAGAATTATTTAAAACGGAGTTCAATTGAGAACTCAAGACCTGAAAAACTGAACCTATACACAGTTTAATTTCAGAAATTTGACATAACTTGAGACACTCATAACTTGAGCTACACAACTCCAAATTTAACGAAACCAATGCCAAAACGACCGGCGTTAAGTCTATTTTCAAAAACAATCAGAAACATAATTTTTGGACTAACCGAACAGTCCCAGTTCTACAGAAACCGAAGCTGTGTCCAGATTTTCTAAAACAGCTAGTTCGAGACCAAATTGTGTTTTTCGCGACTCAAAATTTACGAAACGCGAGTAATTTCGACAACCACAGAAATCAATCGGTCAACACAACATAAAACAAAACCCTAAGCGAGTAAAACTCACCTATCGTGATGAAAATCACGAAAAACCGAAACTTTACGAAGCTCACGATTCCGAAACTTCACGAACTCAAACCGAACCGTTCCAAAAGCTCCCAAACAGCTCCCAATTGAAAAACCAGCAGTTTAACCCTCTCCTCCTTCAGTTCCACGAACCAAACAGCAAGGGGAAACACTCCTAAGCTTCCAATTCCGAAACCCAAGCATTCAAAACCCTAACTTGAGCTTCCCAAACCTTAAGCTAGCTTTCACTATGAGCAAAATTTCATCTTCTCCATTTTGAGCTCCAATGGTCAACAATGGTGGATTGAGAAAGATGAAGCAATAGGGTATAAAATTAGTATCAATAGGTAGAGCTTGAGAAATGGAGAAGAATGGAAGCAAAACATCTTACCTTTATGGAGAATCCATGGAGAGATATTCTCCTCTTCTACTTCTTCTTCACCTCCTCCCTTCCTTTCTCTCACGGTTTCTCTTCCTCTCTCTCTCTGTTTCTTTTCCTTTCTTTCTATCTTTCTTTTCTCTCTCCTACTTTACCTTTCTTTCCTTCTCTTATCCGTGTTCTCTCTCCCTCTCTCTCAATTCATCTCTCTTACTTTATTTCACACAAGTGAAGAATGAGAGAGTACTTGGATAATTTTGGGTCTTGTAGTTCATTTAGTGTGAGTGGTATAACGACTAAAATACCCTTAATGTTCTAATTTCCACTCAATAATGAATTTAAATTATCTACTCTAGCAATTATAAATTGCTTTCGTGACAACCTAATATTCGTGACTTGATTTATTACCTACTCGAGTAATAAATCACTCGTTAATTTCTTAATTCGAAATTAACGAAATTAGGGATGTTACAATCACCCCAACTTGGAAATTTTGTCCTCAAAATTGAACAAACATACCTCAAGAGAACAAATACAAATTGAAATTTTTGGTTCATTGAATAACTAATGCAACTGGTCCACATTATAGACAAGATACATTAATTATTCAATGAAACTAAAATTGTATTTGTCTCTTATAAAGTGGGCCGGAGGTATTACACACATGGATAGATGATGGATATACTTTTAAAGTTAAACTAAATATTATTAGTATTTATTTTTATGTTTAATATATATTTTATACAAATAAATACTTGTAGTAGTTGTTTACCGTGAATATGTTGTAGTCAACAATATTTTCACATCATTTTTTGGATAAAATTTTCGCATTATTTTATATATCATACATAGTCTTTGTACATTTAAAATTCAATAAATATCACGCAAATTATTTTAGTTAACTTCAAATATAATATTAATATTGCAGTCAATTTTATATTAAACCACAAATATGGCATGTAATTAGATCACTCATGAAAAAAAAAATCATTCTTTTCCTATATTTCAATATAAGTCAAAAAAGTGGATTTAGTCTAAATTTAGGCTAAATACATAGACTTTTTAAATTATAGTTGAAACTATTGGGAGTATAAATAGTTAGATATATAGATATATGGATACCGTAGCAAGTTAACAACTTTTGATTTTCTTCACGATCAAAAGAAGGTTACAATGGAAACTTCATTAAAAATAGTGTTGAAGTTGGTGGTCGTGCTTATGGCTATTGTGAGTACTTTTGCAAAAGACACACAAGGAATTGAAAGTGTGCAGGGAGTTCAAATTGTAAGAAGTACTAAGGGTGAATTGGGATATCCAATTCCTAACCCTAATCAAGTACTAATTCCAGTATGCTGCCCCAGAATTCCTGATTGTTGTCCTCTTGAAGCTACAAATCCCTAAGGCTGTGTATCTCTTTCGATATTTTTATAATAATTGACTTGTAAGGTTATCCCACATGAACCTAATAATTGGATTTCCAAAATTTCATAAGAATCTCGTGCTGTTTCATTTTATTCTTGTTAGCTCTTTCAATTCTCATTTCACATTTCTTATCAACAAATTACTCTTGGATGAAGCAAATCCTTAAAAATATGTATGTCATGTGTTCTGTATTGAGTTATATAAATCAATATATGCAATTTCATTGTGAAGTAAATTCAAATCATTTATTTTAAAAAGAGTAATATAAGGACACAAATTATCAGAAACTTTAAATATTTTAAAATTTATTTTATTAAGAGTAATATTGGCTTTAATAACTATCAAATGGTTCGCATGAAATAAAAGAAAAAACTATCAAAGGGAGAAAGAAACATATGACTATGGAGATTGTCATGAACTAACTATGACTAAATTCGAGTCTATGTAAATATAATTCAACACATGACAATGATTAACTCAAGATCGGTTGATTTTCAAATTTTTAATGTGTCAATTTTTGATTAGTTGATGTCGTAAAATATTTATACACTGTCAGTAAGTATGTATTAATTAAAGCCTCTATATATTGAGCAATGTGGTATACAAAAACATAAAAGGAACAAGTGCTTCAGAAGTAGCAATCAAATTTGACTGCAGTAAATCCATGCCATGTGAAGGAATTCACTTGCAAGATGTTATTTTAAGACCAGAAGGAAATGGAAACACAGTTGCTACATGTGACAATATTGGATTTTCAAAAAGAGGAAAATTTTATCCTCAATGCCAAAGTTGAAGAAAGAATTGGAATAATCAAGTTATTATTTGGATTAATTTGTGAATATTAAATCAGTTTTATTCAGAATTAGGCACAAAGACATTTACCAATTGTTAGTAAAAAAATGATTTAATAATGGTCACATTAATAAAATTTGTAGGGGTGGTTTAGGATTTTAGATGCTCCCTCTCAAAAAAAGAGAGGATATTAGTTCCTTTGTAAAACAGATAATTGGATATGGTATTTTGAAAATTATTTTGGTGATTTCTTTCAACTAAATTAGTGTAAATTATATTACTGAATTCTGCATCAAGGCTTTTAGAAATATATAAATTCAACTTTTGAAGCAAACCTTTATTTTAGTGTCTGTTTGAAGGTGATTTTGGGGAAGTGAAGTAAAGAGAAAGCTATAGAAATCTTTCACCTTAATTGATAGAGTGATTTTGTAGACAATGATAAGAGATTGCTTACGATTAATATATTTTTAATTTTAAAACTATTATAAAAAGATTTGAAGAGTTAGTCTAAACCAGTGTTATTCAACTCGGGGCCGAACCGGCCGATCGGACCGCAATCTGACAACACAACTGGTTCGAGCCGCACATCAGATTGTCCATGCAACAGACCCGACGCGACCCGATATGACCCGGGCGGTTTGGCATATGGATCATCTATTGTCTCTGCATCGTGCAGCAGGCAGAAGAGGATCTAGGTCCATACTATGAGTAGTATCTATAGAATAAATTCTCCTATATTCTTGAACCAATTATCGATGAGTCGAGGAACTATGTTTTTTTTAATAAAAAAAATTCAAGCTGATAGCATTATATCAAGCATGGAAAATAACCGCTGGCCTTACATCACGAGGTTCGTTAAAACTCACTGGGAAAAGGACCCAACCAATGTCTACAACCAGTTCTCCTAGCAAAAGATACTAAGATATGGGCAACCAAATTGCTATCATGTCTAATATGTCTAACAATGCAACCTAGGAAGGACTGTAACAGGTTCCTACAATCTTGAATGATAGGATTTTGAGAGAATTTTGTGAGAATGTGAGAAGGTTAATAGGATAGAGAGTGACAGATTTTGAGAGAATTTTGTGAGGGAATCAAAATGTTAAGTAAATTTATTTCACCATGTAGTGGATGTAGGGATTATAGTTTGATTCTACTTGGTTTAATTTCTTGCGAAAAAAAAATGCTTTTATTGGATTCGATCATAGTTCTGCTTTTTACAATAAACTTCTTTAACTATTGCACTGCTTTAAACAATTAGTATGTGAATGAATATATATATATATATATATATATATATATATATATATATATATATATATATATATATATATATATATATATATATATATATATATATATCTTAATCTCTATCATAATTATATTCAAATGTGAGTTGTCCACATAGGCTTGACACATCACTATTCAAGAAAAGCCACGCAATACCTTCAGAAAATAGGAGGCAGCCATATCATATTTTTATATAATCTGACGGTCAGTAAAATCCCACAGCGCAATCTCATCAGATCTAACGGTCTCAATATGACCAGCTATCAAGCTCAGGAAAGATGTTAATGCGCAAGATTGAATGTTGTATCTTGATCCAACGGTCGATGCGCTGAGATGGAGACCACATGAACGATCTACGGTTCAGATCGCATAAAATTGCGGCTGGCTGTAGAGTTAATTGCGAATGAAAAAATTAGCCTGGTGTAATAATGCCAATTAATACAAAACCACAAATCAAGTTCCATGTTTTATTAGCTCGGTCAAATTAGGATCCAACGTTTACAAAACCATTTTAATTTATACATATTGCGATCCAACGGCTACAGTTTATACATATTGTGATATGAGATTATTTTTAAAATAAAATGATACCCGTTTTAATTGTAGGTTTAATCATTCATTATGAAATTTTAATAAGGGTGGTCCCACATATGTCACTGTCAAGTCTTTTATGCAATTGATTTAAACTGTAACCTTCGTTTTCTGAATCCTGGGGTTTTTCTTCAAAGCAACACACCAAGGTCTGATGATAAGCTCTTATCATTTTCCTAATATTTTCTTGCTGTTTAATTTTTTCTTATTTTTTCACATATCACACTTGACTCTTGAACTGTTTCCATTTCAGCAACAGGGTTTTTTTCGATCTCTACTGAAAGCATCATCTTCGAGGGAAGAAAACAAGGTAGCATAAAATTTCTTATCTTTTTAGAAACCTTATCTTATAGTTATTTTTTAATTTTCTTGCCATTGTCACACTTGACTCTTTAAGTGTTTTTTTTTAAATCATTTTCGCAGCATCAGTCATGAAAGAAATCTTAGCACACCATAATATCAAAGAACACCCTTATATGGATCAAAAGTTACTGGTCTCATTGATCCCATAGAGAGCACGTCTTGGTGTGGTTTATTTGCCAAAACTATTTTCGTTAACACTACTAATAGTTGTAAGGCTTATATCAATGGTATATATTCTGTGAGACCTTATCAAGAAACCATTTATGATACGGTCTTGGCCCAATTTGTTATGGTATTTGATATTGTGTCCATAATGATGTTGACCTATATATAGAAATTATGCAGCAGTAAAGGTATATTTATATCCTCTAAAATTGGTCCTGTATGAAAAAGGATAAGATGTCTTAACACATGATAATATTGTTGTACTAACAAACATGGATCAAAAAAAATTAAGTAGTGGTACCATTGACTTAGTGTAAATCACGATGGAGATTTGCAGGTTATTATCTTGGTCATTCTGATGGCATTATGTATTATGGCGCGATATTTATAACTTTTTATACATAAATCACTTTGTTATCCTATATTAAGGTATTTAATAATCGAATTTTTTACATCTCATGATAGGGAACCAGAATCTAGGGGCACATCGATCAATGCTACCTGTACAAGCACGATGGTGTCATCCTTGCAAGTTCTGTTTATAACATATCCAAGTTTGTAGTCGGTGGTAACATAGGGGGCTACTGTGTCACGACTCACAAGTTCAAGGTGAAAAAAATTACCCTTGGATGAAGTGAATCCTCAAAAATATGTATGCCTCTATGTGTATATATATATATATATATATATATATATATATATATATATATATATATATATATATATATATATATATATATATATATATATATATATATATATATATATATATATATTTTGTGTGTGTGTGTTCTGTATTGAGTTATATAAATCAATATATGCAATTTCATTGTGAACTAAATTCAAATAATTATTTTTAAAACGATATTGTTGAACATCATGTGAGAGTGTATCGTCATGCTTCCCATAAAAATTATGATTAGTTTGTGCTGAAGATTTCTGCAAAAATGAGGTGTCTCATAAATTTTCCGATTTTTTCATACTCTGCCACGTCACAATTTGGATAACTTTTCTCGAGAGAAATAGCAGTACTCTTTTATGGGGGCACTTGACCCCACCAATAAAACAAAATTCACATATTAATATATTATAATCTTTTGTTTGCCAATTGCCCCCATTAAAAAATTGACTTTGTCCCCATTAATATTTAATTACCCAAACACACAAGTCTAACTCACGTTAATACACAATCTCAAGTAAAAAATAGATTTTGCTTCTAGAAACTACGACGGTTGAAAGATGTTTCTATGCATTGATTTTTGTGAAGAATAGACCGTGCAATCATGAGAGATCAATAGTTGAATAATTATTTGTTACATATACTAAGAAATATATTTTTTATAGTGTTGGCAATGAAAATATCAAATAACATTTTTAGAATATGAAAATGCTTAGAAAACTAGTGTAAGTAGTAGAAGCTTGAATATCTTTTTTGGAGCTTTTTCTTCGCGTACATAATCGTGTATTCTCTGAAAACTTTTAAATTTTTCTTTGGAGAAATGTAACATCCCTAGTTTCGTTAATTTCGATTTACGAAATTAACGAGTGATTTGTTATTCGATGTGAAAAATAAATCAAGATATGGATATAGGATAGTCGAGAAAGCATTATATATTTGCTAAGTCATAAGTTTAAAATGCCTTAGTGTTTAAACTATGTGGTAATTTGGGGAGAAATTGGATTAAAATGAGAGTTTATGTGAGAAGGGCATTTTAGTCACTTCCAAGACACAAAAACATCCAAACACTCTCACACAACACACACACTTTCATTTTAATAAACTTTAGAGAGAAGAATTGAGAGAGGGAGAAAAGGGAGCCGAGAGAAAGAAAGGGAAAGTAAGAGAGAGAAGTTGAGAGAGAGGAGAGCCGTGGGGGGGAGGAAGAAGAGAAGGAAGGAGGAAATCCTCATGATCCTCCATTGCAAGTAAGTAAAAACACTTACATTCTTCTCCATTTCTCAAGATCTATCTATTGATACCAACATCATTATCTAATTTTTTTTTTTTTTTTGACACAAACATCATTATCTAATTCTTCATTTCACCATTTTTGGAGCTCAAAGCTCAAGATGAAAAGAAGATGGAGTTTTGGACCTTAGAAGCTAGCATGTGGGTCTAGAAGGTTCGAGGTTCAGTTTTGAAAGCTCAATGGCAAGCTACATCGCTGATTGAGAGATTGTTTGAGGAGGTTCAGTGGCTGGGTTTGAGTTTGGAAGAGGTTGGGTTCGGTTTCGGAGCATTTGGACGAGTTCGGAGCTAGTTGGTGTTTCGGGTCGTTCGAGCTTCGTAGAATTTCGTGATTTTCATCACGATAGGTGAGTTTTACTCGCTTAGGGTTTTTATATTACGTTTTGTTGACTGTATGATTTCTGTTATCGTTGAAATTGCATTCGTTTCGTAAATTGAGTCGCAAAAACCGCAAATTGGTCATGAACTCACGGACTTAGAAATTCTGGACATAGGTTCGGTTTTTTTAAAACTGGGAATGTTATGTTAGTCCAAAAATTATGTGTCTGATTTTGTTAGAAATTAGGTTTAACGCCGGTCGTTTTGGCACTAGTTTGGTTCAATTTAGAGTTGTGTAGCTCGAGTTATGAGTCTCCAAAGTTAGGTCAAATTTCTGGAGTTAAACTGGGTATAGGTTCAGTGTTTTAGGATTTGTGCACTCAATTGAACTCCGTTTTGAACGATTCTTGTCCCATTAGAAACTAAGCTCCATTTTCTTCTTTTAGGGCTCAAGCTTCGTGCCATTTGGTCAAGTTTAGGTCATTTGAGAGGGAGTAGAAGTTGAAGGACAGAAACTGTCCCGTCTGGGAACCATTCAGATTGTTTCTAAAAACTGTACTATTTGGCTCATTGTTTTGAAACTCTAACGACATAGTCAGAAACTACACATCCGTAGCTTTCCAATGAGTGGTCTTTTGCAACTTTTTGATGTCGTTTGCTATTTTAAATAATTCGTCGAAGTAGGTGCACTGCTGTAGGAAATTCTGCACTCATGTTGTGTGTTAAAATGTTGGTTTGTGTCATTACAAATCTTGAAATGAATTACTTGATGTAATTGCTTGTGATTGATGTTGTTTGTACTGGAATTGGGTATTATATTTTCTGTTTGTAGGTTGGAATTTGATTGGAACAAGGTTTGGATATGAACGGAGAACGAAACGAAAACGAGCGAAGTTTATTCCCGAGTCCCGATTCTTCGTTTCGACGCTCCTTTCGAATCCAAACTTCCTCTAATCCTTTTCCCAGCCAATTGTGATGATTATAGATTGACATTGTTATGGTTTTGATGCATGTGCAAAATTGTTTTGAATTAAACGGTTAAAGTTATGAATCTTTTGAAATACCGTAAAACTTAGAATATGTGTGGGAAACAAAGGTTTTATAACTACTTAAATGTTGACTGGACTAATTTCATGAGTTCATACTTATGATAATATGCTATTATAACTTGTCATAGAATGAATTATGTTTTCGGAATATGAATTATAGCGAATATAGTAGACGACCCAATTGTGTATAGGAGATGGCCCAATGCGGGTATGATATGTAATTATATCGATTATGGGTGACGACCCAAGAGGATAGTACACTAGGGAGAGGGAAGTCATGAGCCCTCGAGCTAGGCCCATATGAGGATGTTCACTGTGAGTGGATTGAGTTCACCGCAAACCGAAGAAAAGAAAAATGGTTTAAGGTGTTGTACTAGATTAATTAAGAGGATAGTGAATAGCCATCAAGAATTGGGTTATGAACTATAGAAAAGTAATTTAAATTGTACATAGTCATCAAGAATTTGACTATGAATTATTTATGATTTGATTGTTGTATGTAATTCATTCTGAATTACTAATTATGGTTTTATAAATGGGCGTACTTAGGTTGAGGGGAAACTCTCAATGTTATTGACCAATTCGGTGAAGGATTGGGTGCGTCATAAATAATCTTTTTGAAAGGATAAATGTTTTATAAATGGACCGAGTGATAGGTAAGGGGTCACGGTAAGACTCACTGAGATATGTTATCTCACCCTATCATATGTTGTTGTTTTACAGAGAAACAGGAAAATAAGATGCTTTAAGGCACGAGTAGATGGTGTGCACGAGAAGAAATCGAAGATGTAGTTATTCTCTTGTTAATTATGTTTTTCCCTTGTTATCTTTGTACCCGATTATGACTTGAATTTGTTTTAAGTTATGTAATCGTTTCCGCTGTTCTTGTAAAAGATGTATATCTAAGCAGAAAATTTATCTCTGATGTATGCTAAAATTGTACATTTTGATATTTCTACTTGTTAGAGATATTAGGGTGTTACAAGAAATATTATATATAAATTAATTTCTTGCCCCACAGATGAAATTTTCTGGATCTACCACTACTGGTAGCTATGTCTAACCCAATCGTTTAAAGACTTCCAATATAAACTATAAATTATAAATCTTATACTAATAAGGAAATTGAATAATAGAAAATCTAAAAGTCTAATTTTTACTATCTTGAACAAATTTAAATTTTTATTACTATTAATTTATTATTATTATTAAATTAAAAAAAATTGGCTGAAATCATGTACTGTATCATTACATTCATCTCTTTTTGTCTTAAGATTTTTTTTTGGACTTAAGATATTGTCTTTTATGATCTGTTTAGTATTTAATTAAAGAATAATCTAAGAAATTCATTATTTACCTATTACTAGAGATTATATTTAATATCTTATACTTAAAAAATATCATCAAAGTTTCCTTTTATAATTCATAACTATATCTCTTTTTGTCTAAGAATCATACTTTTATTATCTGTTTAGTATTCATTAAAGAATAATTTAATAAATTCAGTACTTACCTATTACTACAGATTATATTTAATTTTTTTTTAAACAAACAGGCATAGTGCCCAAATTTATTAAAAAAGGGAAAGGAACAGAAAAAGACAGAGAAGAGCGAAGGGAGGACTAGACCAAAACCCTTGCTATCAGAGGAAAATAAATAATAATAGAGAACCCTTAAAAAATCCTGTAAAACGCTGCAGCCTACACGCTAAACAAAATCCTAAAAACACAAAAAAGAAGATATAGACAAAGAAGATTATATTTAAAATCTTAAATTGGAAAATATCATCAATATGAAGCAGTAAATAATTAATACATTAACGATGATTTTGTTTTTGTCCAAAAACCATTTCTTTTATTTTTCGTTTAGTATTCCATTAAAGAATGATTTGACAAATTTAATACTTACTTTTTTTTGCAAGAACTTTTTTTTTTGTGAAAGCAAATTTATTACGCCTATTGCTAGAGTTATATTTAAAATATAAAATTGGACAATATATTATCAAAATTGCCACTTATAAACCAAGCACAATTTATTACCCAAAAAAGAAAAAACAAATTATTATTTTTAGTAAATGTTTATGATATTTAAATACCAATCAAAAAAGTTTATGATATATGCTCTATTAATTATAATTATTATTATTTAAATCCTTGGTAAAAAAAATTATTTAAATCTATTTTATATTTTTGACGTATTTCAAGTCTAAATTGAAATAAATATTATTAGTAATTCATAGAATTGAATAGTCTTAATAAAATTCCGTAAATATTTGTAACTTAATTTTACTTTAAAAAATATAATATTTACGTTATAAAAAATTAAAATGAAATACCTTTACTTAAGTAAATTTTAATGCTGCCTCTAGTATAATTTATAAGAGACAATGCATTTTTTGGTTCATTGAATAACTAAAGTGAACCAGAGGTATTACACACGTTATAGACCGGATATACTTTTAAAATTTAACTAAATATTATTAGTATTTAATTTTATAGTTAATATATATTTTAAACAAATAAATACTTGTAATAGTTATTCACAGTGAATATATTGTAGTAAACAATATTTTTACACCTTTTTTTGGATAAAATTTTCGCATTATTTTATATATCATACATAGTCTTTTTACATTTAAAATTCAATAAATATCACGCAAATTATTTTAGTTAACTTCAAATATAATATTAATATTACAGTCAATTTTATATTAAACCACAAATATGGCATGTAATTAGATCACTCATGTAAAAAAATCATTCTTTTCTTAGATTCCAATATAAGCCAAAAAATGGATTTAGTCTAAATTTGGACTAAATACATAGACTTTTTGAATTATAGTCGAGACTATCATGAGTATAAATAGTTAGATATTAGATATATAGATAAATGGATACCATAGCAAGTTAATAACTCTTGATCTTCTTCAAAATCAAAAGAAGGTTACGATGGAAACTTCATTGAAAATAGTGTTGAAGTTGATGGTTGTGCTTATGGCTATTGTGAGTACTTTTGCTGTACATGGAGTTCAAATTGCAATAAGTACTAAGGGTGAATTGGGATATCCGATTCCTAATCCTAAACAAGTACTAATTCAAAGATATCTTTGCGCATCATGTCGCCCTGAATTCCTGAGTGTTGTGGTCTTGAAGCTACAAATCCTTAAGATTGTGTATCTCTTTCAATATTTCTACAATAATAAACTTGTAAGGTTATCCCACATAAACCTAATAATTGGATTTCCAAAATTTCATAAGAATCTCGTGCTATTTCATTTTATTCTTGTTAGCTTTTTCAATTCTCATCATTTCTCATTTTGTATTTTTTATCAAAAAATTACTCTTAGATGAAGTGAATCCTCAAAGATTACTCTTAGACACCTCATGTCTCTATGTGTATCTATGTGTGTTCTGTATTGAGTTATATAAATCAATATATGCAATTTCATTATGAACTAAATTCAAATAATTATTTTTAAAACGATATTGTTGAACATCATGTGAGAGTGTATCGTGATGCTTCCCATAAAAATTATGATTAGTTTGTGCTGAAGATTTCTGCAAAAATGAGGTGTCTCATAAATTTTTCGATTTTTTCATACTCTGCCACGTCACAATTTGGATAACTTTTCTCGAGAGAAATAGCAATACTCTTTTTAAAATAGTTTTCTTTAAATGATTTTTTTTGGCAAAAGGAAGAGTTATGGAGTCTCGTTAAAACCTTCTGATGAAAATCCCTCCTTAGGGAAAAAACATCAAGAAGGAAAGAGAACTCCCCCTAAATTTTATTGATAAAAAAGATAAAAATAACAGGAAACATGGGGGAACTAGACCAAAACCCATGAGCAAAAACAACAAAATAACTGAGAAAAAATAGAAACAAACTGACCATGGTGTGCAAAAGCATCACTATAGCGACTCTCATCCCAACCAGGTCGGCATCAGAGCCGCTAACAATCATCTGCAGCACACCAAGAATAGGAAGCAAAAGGTGAACCCAGCCCATCAAGGGATAGAGGGTCTAGTAAAACCTGTAGCTAGGTAAACCTAACCTATTTCTGTAAAAGTCCTCCGCAATGAAGCTCGAGATAAGATTCCACCAGGTAAAGCCACTTGAGTGAGTTCCATGACCTGCAAGCTTATCGGCACAAGTATTACCTTCTCTGTAAATGTGGGTGCAAACGAATTTCATTTGTCTAATCAAGGATAAACAATTGTTCCATCTGTTTCGGAGTTTCCAAGGAACAACATTACAGTTCTTAAAGGTTGAGACAACTAACTGAGAATCACATTCTAACCATAAAGACATCCATCCTTTATCAAAAGCAATCTCAATAGCCAACATAGCTCCAATAAGCTCAGCATGCAAGGCATAACTGTTACCTATCGAATCAGAAAAACACCCAAGGACTTGTATACCTTTTATTTTAGAAGGAAAATATACTCACAAATCTAATGCAGGGCACTATGTATGTGGATTTCTTTTTTAAATGAATGAAGTTGAAATAAAAACTTAATTTGTAACAAATAGTTGTAGTTTTTTTGGCATAAATACTTGTAGTAGTTTTTTTTTTGGCATAAATACTTGCAGTTGTTGTTCATAGTGAAATTGTAAATAATGTATAACATTATTTTATATATCATACTTAGTTATTCAACCTTTAAAATCAAATGAATTAAATTTTCAAGGAATTTATCTACTAAAGAAATTAAATTGAGACTTTTAGTAGATAAATTCTTAGTACATTTTTCAACTATAGATTTATCTACTAAAAACACAATTCTGTAGTGTATTTTTTGGTTAAACGAATTTATCTAAATAAACGATAAATCTGTTTTGATTTTTTTATAAAAGGATTTATCTTTTATTTAGAAAAATCCGTTTAACAAATTTCATAAGAGTAAAATAGGAATAAAAAAATGGTGGGGGTATTGTATCTATTGGTGGGGGTACAAAAACACAACCCCTCGTATTTGGATCTTTTTTTGGACCCTCCTGCACCCTTATACCAAATACCCTCCCCCCCCCCCCAACCCCCCTGAAAAGATTGTAATGCCTCTAATTTTTTATCAAAATGAAATTATGTTTTAAATAGATAACTCCGGTCAGTGGCGGATCCAAAAAAATTTAGTAGTGGGGACAAAAAATAATCTGTGATATCTCCTTAGAAGGAAAATATTGTAAATATTTAAAAAATATTTATTCTCACGATAAAAAATATATATATCCAGATAGATACAAAAATTAACACTTATTTAGTCGGTACGAAATGAAAAGTACCAATTTGGTCATCAAATACCGGTCGAATTAATTATTTTTAAAAAAAAAATTGGGGACTTTTTAATACTCTTTAGAGACTAGTTTGACTGATATTTAATATTTTTAATGATTAAACTAATATTTTCCATTTTTTAGAGTAGCAATAAAATTAGTACCAATCATTCTCACTTATATTTCTTATAATTTTGTCCAAACATTTTATAAAGTTAGTAGTTTATGGGGGCAAACCCTATTTTTTGTGGGGGCAAAGTATATTTTTTTACTAAGCATCACTGGCAAAATATTTTTACGATGTGGGGGCAATTGCCCCCACACCTCTATATGTGCATCCGCCCTGACTCCGGTGTTAAAAAAGTTAACAACGGAATTATCTTTTAAAAGGTAACTCCGTAGCTATAATTGTCGTCGGAATTATCTTTTAACACATACAGAAATTATCTATTTAAAACATAATTCCGTTTTGAAAAAAATTAAGCAACAAATGTATACTAGTTCACCATTAAACTGGTAGCTATGTCTAATCCAATCGTTTACAGATATCCAATTTAAATTATAAATCTTGGGGAAATCAAATAAAAAAAACTAATAGTCTAATTTTTACTATATTCAACAAATTTTGATTTTTATTGCTATTATTATTATTATTATTAAATTTAGAAATTTTATTGGCTGAAATCATATACTGTATCATCACATTCACTTCTTTTTGTCTTAAGATATTTTCTTTTATGACCTATTTAGTATTTAATTAAAGAATAATCTAAGAATAAACTCTATGTAATTTTTCCCGTGTTTTTGGGCTTTGAGCACCTCTAGTTCTCCTTCAATGAATTATCGCTTATCTATTATATAAAAAAATATCGCTTATCTAAAAAAAGAATAATCTAAGAAATTAATTATTTACCTACTATTAGAGATTATATTTAATATCTTATATTGAAAAATATCATCAAAGTTTCCTTTTATAATTCAATCAGTTACTTATTCACAAAAAAAAAACAATTAAAAGAATCATTTTAAAAGCAGTAAATGCAAAATTAATTGATACTTTCATAATTATATTCCTTTTTTCAATCAAAAAATAAAATAACTATATTCCTTTTTGTCTAAAAATCATTCTTCTATTATTTGTTTAGTATTTCATTAAAGAATAATTTAATAAAATTCATTACTTACCTATTACTAGAGATTATATTTAAAATCATAAATTGGAAAATATCATCAATATGAAGCAATAAATAATTAGTATATTAACTATGATTTTGTTTTTGCCCAAAATCCTTTCTTTTATTATTCGTTTAGTATTCCATTTAAGAATGATTTGAAAATTTTAATACTTACTTTTTTTTGTGACAGCAAATTTAGTTAAAACTAAAAGTCTAATTTTTACGATGAACTTTTACTATCTTCATTAAATTTATATTTTTATTGCTATTAACATTATTATTATTATTATTATTTTTACCGGATTAATATTGTTATTCTTATTCTATTATTATTATTATTATTATTATTATTAAACTTAGAAATTTTATTGGCTGAAATCATGTATTGTATCCTCACATTCACTTCTTTTTGTCTTAAGATAGTTTCTTTTATGACCTGTTTAGTATTTAATTAAAGAATAATCTAAGAAATTAATTATTTACCTACTATAAGAGATTATATTTAATATCCCATATTGAAAAATATCATTAAAGTTTCCTTTTATAATTCAATCAGTTACTTATTCTCAAAAAAAAAATCAATTAAAAGAATCGTTTTAAAAGCAGAAAATTCAAAATTAATTAATACTTTCATAACTATATTCCTTTTTGTCTAAAAATCATTCTTCTATTATTTGTTTTGTATTTCATTAAAGAATAATTTAATAAAATTCATTACTTACCTATTACTAGAGATTATATTTAAAATCATAAATTGGAAAATATCATCAATATGAAGCAGTAAATAATTAGTATATTAACAATGATTTTGTTTTTGTCCAAAAATAATTTCTTTTATTATTAGTTTAGTATTCCATTTAAGAATTATTTGAAAATTTTAATACATACTTTTTTTTGTGAAAGCAAATCTAGTAAAAACTAAAAGTCTAATTTTTATGATGAATTTTTACTATCTTCAACAAATTTGGATTTTTATTTCTATTAATGTTATTATTCTTTTTTTGACCATACTAATATTGTTATTCTTATTCTATTATTATTATTATTATTATTATTATTATTATTATTATTAAACTTAGAAATTTTATTGGCTGAAATCATGTATTGTATCATCCCTTTCACTTTTTTTTGTCTTAAGATATTTTCTTATGACCTGTTTAGTATTTAATTAAAGAATAATTTAAGAAATTAGTTATTTTTTACCTACTATTAGAGATTATATTTAATATCTTATATTGAAAAATATCATCAAAGTTTCCTTTTATAATTCAATCAGTTACATTCACAAAAAAAAATCAATTAAAAGAATCGTTTTAAAAGTAGTAAATTCAAAATTAATTAATTCTCAAAAAAAAATTCAAAATTAATTGATACTTTCATAACTATATTCCTTTTTCCCGTCAAAAATAATAATAACTATATTCCTTTTGTCTAAAAACATTCTTCTATTATCTGTTTAGTATTTCATTAAAGAATAATTTAATAAATTATTTTCTTATCTTTTTTTTTGAAGCAAAATTCATTACTTACCTATTACTAGAGATTATATTTAAAATCATAAATTGGAAAAAATCATCAATATGAAACAGTAAATAATTAATATATTAACGATGATTTTGTTTTTGTCCAAAAATCATTTCTTTTATTATTCGTTTAGTATTCCATTTAAGAATGATTTGAAAACTTTAATACTTACTTTTTTTTTGTGAAAGCAAATTTAGTACCTCCTATATATTGCTAGAGTTATACTTAAAATATAAAATTGGAAAATATTTTATCAAAATTGCCACTTATAAACCAAGCGTGGTTTATTACCAAAAGAAAAACAAAGCACGGTTTAACAAAACTCTTGAGGCTAGTAAAAGCTCGTTTGGTTGACATTGAAAGGCACACTCAAGCCCTTGCTGATTGGAAGCAAAAATTCATGATATTTAACAACCAGTCAAAAAAGTTTATGATATTCAATATATGCTGATGCTCTATTAATTATAATTGTTATTATTGATATCTATTTTATATTTTTGACGTATTTTAAGTCTAAATTAAAATAAATATAATAAGTAATTCATAGAATTGAATAGTCTTAGTAAAATCCCCTAAATATTTTTAACTTAATTTTACTTTAAAAAATATAACATGTATGTTATAAAAAAATTAAAATGAAATGTCATTACTCGAGTAAATTTTATTGTTGCCTCCGGTCTAATTTATAAGAGACAATGTAGTTTTTGGTTCATTGAATAAATAATGCATCTGGTCCACATTATAGATTGGATACATTAATTATTAATTGAACCAAAAATTGCATTTATCTCTTATAAAGTGGACCGGAGGTTGTACACACATGGACGGATGTATGTATATACATTTAGAATTTAACTAATTATTATTAGTATTTATTTTTATATTTAATATATATTTTATACAAATAAGTACTTGTAGTAGTTGTTCACGGTGAATATATTGTAGTAAACAATATTTCACATTAATTTTTTGACAAAATTTTCACATTATTCATATCATACATAGTCGTTTTACATTTAAAATTCAATAAATATCACGCAAATTATTTAATTAACTTCAAATATAAGTCATTCTTTTCCTAGATTTCAATATAAGTCAAAAAAGTGGATTTAGTCTAAATTTAGGCTAAATACATAGACTTTTTAAATTATAGTTGAGACTATTGGGAGTATAAATAGTTAGATATATAGATATATGGATACCATAGCAAGTTAACAACTTTTGATTTTAATCACAATCAAAAGAAGGTTACAATGGAAACTTCATTGAAAATAGTGTTGAAGTTGGTGGTCGTGCTTATGGCTATTGTGAGTACTTTTGCAAAAGACACACAAGGAATTGAAAGTGTGCAGGGAGTTCAAATTGTAAGAAGTACTAAGGGTGAATTGGGATATCCAATTCCTAACCCTAATCAAGTACTAATTCCAGTATGCTGCCCCAGAATTCCTGATTGTTGTCCTCTTGAAGCTACAAATCCCTAAGGCTGTGTATCTCTTTCGATATTTTTATAATAATTGACTTGTAAGGTTATCCCACATGAACCTAATAATTGGATTTCCCAAATTTTATAAGCATCTCGTGCTATTTCATTTTAATCTTGTTAGCTTTTTCAATTATGATTTCTCATTTCACATTTCTTATCAAAAAATTACTCTTGGATGAAGTGAATCCTCAAAAATGTGTGTCACATCCCCAGTTTCGTTAATTTCGAATTAAGAAATTAACGAGTGGTTTATTACTCGAGTAGGTAATAACTCTAGTCACAGATATGAGATTGTCGCGAAAGCAATTTATAATTGCTAGGGTACATGATTTAAATGCATAATTGAGAGGAAATTAGAACAATAAGGGTATTTTAGTCCTTATACCACTCACCCTAAATGAGCTCCAACACACAAAAATATCCAAACACTCTCTCATTCCTCACTTGTGTGAAATAAAGTAAAAGAGAAGAATTGAGAGAGAGAGAGAGAATACGGATAAAAAGAAAAAAAGGGGGAAGAAAGAAATAAAGGGAAAGTAAGAGAGAGAAAAGAGAGAAGTGGAGAGAAAGATAAGAGAACCGAGAGAAATGAAAGAGAGAAGAAAGAAAGAAAAGAGAAAACCTAGCGAGAGAGAGAAGAGAAGAGGGAGGTGGGGATTAGACATAGCTACCAGTAAAAATTAGACTTTTAGATTTTCTATTATTCAATAAAATTTTCGCATTATTTTATTTATCATACATAGTCTTTTTACATTTAAAATTCAATAAATATCACGCAAATTATTTTAGTTAACTTCAAATATAATATTAATATTACAGTCAATTTTATATTAAACCACAAATATGGCATGTAATTAGATCACTCACGTAAAAAAATATCATTCTTTTCCAAGATTCCAATATAAGCCAAAAATGGATTTAGTCTAAATTTGGACTAAATATGTAACATCCCTAATTTCGTTAATTTCGAATTAGGAAATTATCGAATGTTTTACTATTCAAGTAAATAATAAGATACATTTTGGATATGAGTGTGTCTCAAATTAATGAAAATCGTTAAATTATAGGATTGAATTGCGATATTGATTTAATTGAATGTGAGAGTTTTGGGAAAAATAGGAATAGTGTGGGATTTGTGAGCCAAGGGCATTTAGGTCTTTCCCCCAATTAACCCTTGACCCACCAATTAATTTTGGTCAAATAAAGAAGAAAGGAGAAGAAAAGGAATAAAATAAGAAAGGAGAAGAAAAGGAATAAAATAAGAAAGGAAAGAGAATTAGGGGAAGGAAAAAAGAAAAAAAAGAGGAACGAGAGAGAGAGAGAGGAAACAGAGAGAGACCGAGAGAGTGAGAAGAAGGGAAGGACGAAGGAGAAGGAAAAAGGAGAGGGAAGATCTCTCTCAATTCTTCACTTGGTAAGGGGCTTTTGGTACCGTTCTCATCCATTTTTCTTCCTCTTTCTAATGGTGTAATTTTTATCCCCTAATTTCTACTCGTTTTCGTTTTACCATTGTTGAAGTTTTGGAGCTCTAGTGGAAGAAAATGGAGGTTTAGAGTTGTGGGTTCGGCTTAGAGCTGTGGGCTTCGGTTTAGAGCTGTTGATTTCGGTTTGGAGGAGCTTGGATCTAAGTTTGGGTTGAGTTCGTGTGTTTGGAACGGTTGAGTTTCGCTCCGTTTCGGTATTTCGTGATTTTCATCACGATAGGGGAGTTTTACTCACGTTTAGGGAATTTAAATGTTGTTTGTGTGTTATGTTTGGAGAGTTTTCAAAATCTTGAGTTTCGTGAATTTTCGAGTCGAAAACAATATTTTACGAAAATCCCGTGTGTTTGGAATTTAGAACGAAATCATCTTGCTTTTGCTTTTTGGATTTGTGGTCTTTAATTTGAAATATATATATATATATATATATATATATATATATATATATATATATATATATATATATATATATATATATATTTTGTGGTTGAATTTGGATTGAAACATAGTTTGGGTTCGATCGGAGAACGAAACGGAACGGAAATTGAGCACAAAGTTGAGAAGTTCCTTATGTCCCCAAATTCGATGTTTCGTTTCGACGCTCCGTTCGACTTCAAACTTCTTTCAAATCCTTTTTCCTAACCACTTATATCATATATAGTTGAATTTATGAAACTTAGAGTATCGTGTGGGAACAATTGTTTTAAGAACAAAATTGGTGTCTGGACTGCTTATGCAGGTTCATAAGAGGAACCGTATGATATGAATTTATATCACAGATTAAATTATGTCTGATATATATATTATGTCTAGTCTAGGTGACGACCCACCGGATAGCATACTAGGAGGGGGAAGTTGTAACGCCCCAAAATAATTTAATTATGTACTTAATTAAGTTAGTTGAGAAGTACAACATTTTATTAAGTCAATTAATTAATTTGGAGTTTTATTTTATTTAGAGAGGTATTATAGTGATTAGTTATATTAAAAGAAATAAAAGAGTATTTAATATAACTAAGAGGTGTTGGGTAGTAAATAAGGGAGTGGTGATTTAATTAAAATAATGAGTGGTTGAATTAGCTAGGGGGTGCAAATAAAGGGCCCAAGGCCCACTAATAGGCTCAAACTAAAGGGAATAACTTAGGGGTAGGGTTTCCTACCCATTAGAAGCCAAGAAAAGAAAGAAAAGGAGAGGGAGAGAGAGTATGGAGGCTGAACGCAGCTGGTTGGAAAAGGAGGAGAAGGGGAAATTCTCATTTTGGCTTGGGTAAGTTGGTTTGGGTACCATTCTTCTCCATTTTTCTTTCTCTATCTTTTAGTGTAAATTTCACACTCTAATTCCCCCTCATTTCCACTTTTCCATTGATGGGTTTTTGAAGCTCAAAGTAGGAGAGCTTCCATTTTTGGTGGTTTCTTGTGTTTTTGAAGGAGAAGCTTCTTGGGTTTTCAATTTTGAGGTAAGGGGGCTCTCTTTCATCTATAATAGTCTATAGGATTAGTGATTATGTGTGAGTTAGGTGTTTAGGGTAATTAAATGGTTGTTTATGTGTTGTTTGAATAAATTGATTGTTTATGTGTTGTTGGATTAATTGGTGTTATGTTTGAATTAAAATTGATGAACCCATGCTAATTGTTGTTAAGATGAACATGATATGAACTATGTATGCAAGGTGTTTGATGTATTGCCTCAATGAAATTGAGTATGAAAATATGATGATTGCAAGGTGCTTGATAACTTGCCTAAATGAATTGGTGTTGAAATTTGAGTGTGAGGCATTGTGCCGTGATTATAATTGGTTTGGGTGATTGATCATGATGAGTTTTGCTTGCTTATGGTTTTGTGCGTTTCTGGACACGGTTTCAGTATTTTTAAAACTGGTACTGTTTGGTGGATTCAAAAATTATGTGGCTGAGTGTTTTCGAAAATAGACTTATGGCACTGGTTTCGTTAAATTCGGAGTTGTGTAGCTCCAGTTATGAGTATCCAAAGTCGGGTCAATTTTCTAGAGTCAAACTGTGAGTAGGTTCGGTTTTTGCAAGTTTTATGTCTCCAAATGAACTCCGTTTTGAACGATTCTTTTTCCATTATAAACTATACTCAAATTGCTTTTGTCCGAGCTAAGGTTTTGTCCCATTTGGTCAAGTTTAAGTCACTTTAGAGTAAAATGAAGTGGGAGGACAGAATCTGTCCAGTCTGAGAACTGTTCGGGTTGCTTCTAAAAACTGTACTAATTGGCTCATTGTTTTGTAACTTTAAATCTATATCCAGAAACTACACATCTGTGGCTTTCCGACGAGTGGTCTGTTGTAATTTTTCGACGTCGTTTGCTATTTTAAATAATCCGCCGAAGTAGGTGTCTTCTTTGTAGGAATCCAAAGATGTTGCGCGGGTGTTGCCAATGTTGCCCAAAGTGTCAAAAATGCTAACTTGGTCCCTATGCACCCTTAGTCCTTCTAAGATGTTGTTTTGGTCCCTATGTGACTGTTTAGTCCCTTAGGTGACCGTTTAGTCCTTGGGGTGTTGGTTTAGTCCTTGTGTGTTGTGTTGGTCCTTGGTGGGACATTTAGTCCAATGATGAGGTGTGTTGTATTGCGGTGATGTAGGCTTCGGCCAAAGCGGTGATGTAGGCTTCGGCCATTGCGGTGTGTAGGTTTCGGCCAAAGCGGTGTGTGCCCTCAAGGCTTATATTGTGATTGAAGTTGAGTTGTGAAATGAAAAGTGACGAGTTTAATAATTGTTGTGGTAAATGTATTGTGTTGTGGTGCATTGTCATGGTGTCACATGAATCATGTGCATTCAGCGGTGATGTAGGCTTCGGCCAAAGCGGTGATGTAGGCTTCGGCCAAAGCGGTGATGTAGGCTTCGGCCATTGCGGTGTGTAGGCTTCGGCCAAAGCGGTGTGTGCCCTCAAGGCTTATTGCGGTGATGATGGATCCACATGCATACTTGCACTCATGCATACATTCATATGTTTGGTGTTGCCTTGATGATGATTGTGAGTTGATGTGCCATACTTAATGCTAGATGCTAAATGTGATTTACGTTAGTTGCCTTCCCTAATATAATGCTTATCCTATTTGCTATTATTTATGTAAAGAGACTCACCCTACTGCGTCGTGTTCCTTCGTATGTCAAGAACTGCAGTGATAGCAAATGAAGTAGTCTAGTGATGGTCATGCTCGATATGTAGCACCGGGGCGGAAGTCTTAGATATTTAGTAATTTATTTTGATGTATTCAGTCTGATATAGGATGTTGTATTAAATACTTTGAGACTGGTCGATGTTCTGCTGTGCTGGTGATTTATAATCAGGATGTTGTAAATAACTAAATAAGTGTTTTTGAGGGTTCGCCCCATTTTGACGTGCCATGTATCACGCACAAGTTGTTTTATGAAAATTCAATTCGTCGTTTTATGTTTTTGAAGAAATGTAGCACTCTCTTTGAGGTGCGTGGAATATTTTTTGAAAACTCTGGTTTTAAAATTGACTAAATAGTAGTAAATAGAAAGGGGGTGTTACAGAAGTCATGAGCCCCTAAACCTAGTCTCTCGATGATAGGGTTCACCGGGATTAGCAGATGTGCAGTCGGTGTTATGCTAAAGAAAATTAATGTACTGTGCCGGGATTAGCAGATGTGCAGTCGGTATGGTACAAATGTTTTGACGTTATGAACGCACTGTTTACCGGGATTAGCAGATGTGCAGTCGGTATTGTGCAATTAGTAACGTGCATGGTTTATTGATTAAATCAAGAAATTAATTAAGGTTTTATAAATGGACCGAGTGATAGGTCAGGGGTCGCGGTAAGACTCACTGAGATATGTTATCTCACCCTACAAATGTTGTTGTTTTCAGATATGCAGGGGAAGCGTAAAGCAAACAGGCATGATTAGATGTTGTGGCTTGGAGATTTGTAGACATAGTAGCTTAGACTATGTTATTTAGTTTCCCTCTGTTTATTTTGGAACTTAGTTTATGACTTGATTGTTAAGTTGTAAAACTAATCTATTGTACCTGTGCCGTTGGATATTTTGCGTATTTTGTTGTAATACTTAAGGGACACTTCAGTACTTATGTTAGTGTATTCCAAAGTACTCTAAGTGTGAGCAACTCTTTGATTGGAATTCAAGAGTTTTGTATTATTCAATATCTGAAACAGGGGCAGGTTTACTCTGATGTATGCTAATGGTGCATTTTTAGTATTTCTATTGTTGAGAAATACTTGGGTGTTACATTTTGGTATCAGAGCGGTTCGGTCTAGCCGGCCTAGTTGTTAGGAGCCTTTACTGCTTTTAGCTGTGATTTTCTTAGTATGCTATTACACATTGAGCTTGATCAACTTAATACTTTGTGCATATTTCGCAGAATCATGGCTGGAAGGGGTAGGGGCAACGCGCCTTTGGACCCGCATTATGAATGGATGCAAGGGGTTATTGAAAGGCAACAGAAAATGATTGAAAACATGATGCAAATGCAACAACAACACCTCAATCATAATCAGCACATGGCTCCGCAGCCACAAAATCCACTAGTGCCACAAGCGGATCCTAACCGGATTTACCACGACTTTGAGAAGAGAAATCCACCGATTTTCAAAGGGGAACCCAATCCGATGAAGGCCCATTTTTGGAACGAAGCTATGGAGGGGAAGTTTCAGACCTTCCAATGTAGTGATGAAGAAAAGGTGGGTTGTGCGGGAAATGCCCTAGACGAAGATGCTCGTGATTGGTGGAGGAATGCTAGAGCAGGTCTTGTAACTCAAGGAATTCTGATTACCTAGACAAATTTTAAGAATTTGTTCTTGGATAAATATTTTCCCCCAGCGAAGAGACTTCTCAAGCAATCTGAGTTTGTTCAATTGAAACAAGGTGGTATGACTGTGTGTAATACCCAATTTTGTCCGCCTTCTTTTTGTCAATTGCTTTATTCAACTTGTTTTTCGAGATCACGCGATTACAAGTAGCTAGAATAGTGTCCTTTTTAATTTAAGCCAATTCCAATTATCCGTTTAATTAAACCGAAATATCGTTACTTAAGCTAGGCATGCGCGTGAATGATCGATCTTTTCGCGCATACTTCAGTTTAATCTCGATATTTGGGCCTAATCGAACCTAAGTGGGCTTATTTAAGTCACTTTTCTCACTATTGGGCTTATCATTTTGGCTTGGGCCCACAGACGTGGTTCCAAGTTAATTTTTAGCGTTTATTGTTTAACGGGCCTATTTTTTTTCTATTCGAGCCTCGTTCTAGCATGTTCATTTAGTTGGGCCCGATTCACTTTTGTATTTGGTCCAATTTCTTCTCTTCATTATTTTTATTTTTTTCATTTAATTTATTTTGATTAGTACATATAGTCCAAAATGCCAAAAAAAATCTATTTAATTTTATTTACAATTTAGAAATGTTCAAATGTCCAAATGTCCAAAAAATACAAAAGAATAATAATACTAAAAGTACAAAAAGATGCAAATCCGAAAATAGGCATGCAAGGAGCAAAACTAGGGTTTCAGGCAGCATTCCAAGCTGCTGCAGCTGCTGTTGGGCTTGGATCAAGACCTGAAAAATTATTCAAAGCCCAGTCAAAACTCAATTAATGTCTTAACCTAGTTTTGTATTAAAAATAAACAGTCTAATACAGTTTAAAAAGGAGAATAGAAACAGACAAGAGGCAGGAGACCTCGAAATTACCACCAAAAACAAGATTAGGGTTTTACACTGAAACCCTAATCACCAAAACAGATTGTTTAGATCCGAAGCAAAAAAAAGTGAACGATAGTGATGAGAGAAAACAACAAAGAGCAACAAGAGAGAGCCACAACAACAACATCAGTCACTCAAACAAGCAACAATGTAGATATCGTTTTTTCCTTCTTTTTCAGAACAAATCGAAAGTCAGGTTGGTTCTTAACTGACAGTTTAGATACGAAAAATGTAAAATACATTGTTTAGCGTTTTTTTTATATCTGCTTGACTACACTATATTTCGTTTTATGTTCTTTTATGTATATGAATTAAATGTGATGAATGAACATGTAAACCAAAAAATAGAACTCAAAAATGGTAGAAGACCAAAACCAGAGAGAAAGGAAAAGAGCTTTTTAGAAATTTCCATGGCAGCTGAAACGTTTTTTTACCAGAGGTCGAAGAAAGAGAAAGATAAGTAACTGGCACGAGTTTATTACAAAGTGGATGGAGAGAGAGAGAAAAAATTAAACAGAACCACATTGGGAATAGTCAAACGTACTAAATGAGATATCATAATGATATTTTAATATTTAATTGCCTTTAATACTTGAAAAAACAAAAAAATAATCTTAGCCATTCATATTGTTGCCAAGTCACTGATTTTAATAGTCTTCCAAAATCTAACAATGGAAATTATCATAAATCTGAAAGCATTAGTTTCGACAGTCAAAAAAGAAAGCCACTAACTTCGGTCGGTTACGGTTTCCAATGGTAATTTCTCTGAGATCCGCAATCGACCATTAATATCCATTTAAAAACCGTTTTTGAACAATGAACCCGTTAATCTGATATCACCCACCCGTATTAAGACTTGTGTTTGCGGGTATTGCGGATTTCAGGCGGTTGGGCGGATCATGTCCAGCCCTATCTCGGGTTACCATTATGTATATTTATTTATTTCTGATTTCAAAATTTTTACAAGCTACACCCCTTGATTCATGCCTAAACCCCCTCCTCACTTAAGCCCAATTTCGCATACTGGGCCCTCCTATGCGAACTGTGCTTGCTTTTTACACCTCCTATTCAGTTACACAACCCCCCGCGACTAATAGCACCATCTTTTTGCAATTTTCACCCTTTTTTTCGTTTTTTTCTAATTCTTTCTAACTCAAATACTTTCCATTAAATCAAAAAACTTTGTTAGTGGTCTTGCGAAGCCTTTGCTTGCATGATCATCAACAATGAGGACCTAGTGGTGATCGCTTGGAGCCTTTGCTCGATTGATCATCATGAATGCCTAATTTTTCTAAAAACTTTCAATAAATCAAAAAACTTTACTAGTGGTCTTGCGACGCCTTTGCTTGCATGATTATTAACAATGAGGAACTAGTGGTGATCACTTGGAGCCCTTGCTCAATTGACCATCATGAATGTCTAATTTTTCTAAAAACTTTCAATAAATCAAAAAAACTTTGCTAGTGGTCTTGCGAAGCCTTTGCTTGCATGAGTATTAACAAATGAGGAACTAGTGGTGATCATTTGGAGCCTTTGCTCAATTGATCATCATGAATGCCTAATTTTTCTAAAAACTTTCAATAAATCAAAAAAACTTTGCTAGTGGTCTTGCGAAGCCTTTCCTTGCATGAGTATTAACAAATGAGGAACTAGTGGTGATCTCTTGGAGCCTTTGCTCAATTGATCATTATGAATGCCTAATTTTTCTAAAAACTTTCAATAAATCAAAAAAACTTTGTTAGTGGTCCTGCGAAGCCTTTGCCTGCATGATTATTAACAATGGAGCGCTAATGATGGTCACTTGGAGCCTTCGCTCAATTGATCATCATGAAAGCTCAGTTTTATAATTAAACAAGATAAAAAATAAAAACCTATCCAGAACTATGTGGCTTTGAATTCTCCATCGCACCGGGAGATACAACAAACCAAAAACATTTTTCCTTTCAAAAAACCAAAGCGGCTAACTCTCGTCAAGCGCCGAAAATAAAAAATTTCATTAATTCTTTTCAATCAAGAGGCAAATTTAAGTATTTTCCAAATCAACACTTAAAACCACACGCTTAATTAAAGGTTCCCTTTCGGTAGAAATGAGGTGTGGGGTGCTAATACCTTCCCCATGCCTAACCGACCCCCGAACCCAAATCTTGCGGTTTTCCCAAAAGGCCATCCGCCTTCCAAAAAGGTTTTTCTTCAATATTTTCATTATAAAAAATATTGGTGGCAACTTCATTGTTTTAAAAGGTTGTAAACGAAGAAAAACCTATCGGGGACTTTTTCGGGCGCAACAACTGGCGACTTCACTGGGGACTTTTTCTTTTTTAAGTGGGTCAAGCCTAACTAATTAAATGTGTGGTTCATGATTTGATTTGGACACCTTGTTTGCCTCTATCTCTTTCGGTTTCCTTTTCTTTCTTATCATGTTGTATGCATGTGCATTTGTTTTCTCTTCTTCCATATTTGTTTTTCCTTCCTCCTTTTTGCTTATGTGCTTAGTACCCTCATGCATTTCCCCAATCCCAATCATGTTCCCTTCTTCTTTGCTCCCTTTCTTCAAGGTAAGCTCATGCATTTCTCCCCAATTCTATCATGATCCCCTCTTCTTGGCTCCCTTTCTTGAAGTAAGCAGTGCACTTGATTGTTGTTGAAACCCTAGGCTAGCTTATTTGATATTGAACCCTAGGGTAGACGACATGTTATTGCTTACTATTGTCACGACTGTTCTGGGTTTTTCCTTCGCATGTGAGGGTATATGTGGGTAGTTTTAGGCGTTATGTCCTCGCAACACACACTTCACACCCTATACTTGTGAGCATTGAGTGGGGCCCAAAACCCAAGGTCTGAACAAAAACCTAGGAGAGTGGGAACGATTAGTGACTGCCATTCGTAGACCTTTGTCTGTATGGCTCTCACGAAAGTTCCGCCCAAGAGTGTGCTTTGTCATGATGCCTCACACTCGGTAGCTCTCTACGATTGTGGGTGTCATCATGGGAAAGACTTTAGCTCTTGGTTGCCATTGTGAGGAAGTGATTAGAACCTACATGGGAGGATTACCCTTTTCGTCAACTTTAGACCTTAGGATTCCCACCCTTCGTAAGACACGGGGCACACCTTTGTTTGTTGCATTTAGCTTAAACATTCCTTTTTCTCAAACTCTATTTCAAAAGTTGTAGAAAGTATTTTTTTCTCTTCCCCTCATAAACACCTACATGAGGTGGCATGCAGCGTGTATCTTTGAAAATGTTCAAAGTACCACCAATAACCTCATTTTCTTACCATTTTTTCACGTAAATAACACATCATTTCGAATCCACCTCATTTCGCATTCACATCATTTTGCACCATCGCATTTGCATCTAACAAAATTTTGAAAAAAAAAAACTTTCGTCATTTGCATTCTTCATGCATTAAAGTTTGTTTGCCGGAGATCGCAACATAACACTGAACCTTGTCATAGGTGTGTAAGAAGCAATATGGAATCAAAAAGCAAAACTTTCAAAAAAAGGGAGAGGTGATGTTCCCAAAATTTCAGTCACCAAACTCGAAGAAATGTTTTCATCTTATTTTTCATACATGCATTTTTCTCTATCTCATTAAGGTTTGTCAGGAGTGCATTCTTCGCACGTGTGCGTTTCCATTCACTAAGGCTTTTTCTCCTAATTTTCTCGAAAGATCCAAAAATCGTGTCTTATTAGGGGCGCGTCTCATGCATTATTGTTTTCCTTTTTCACACATCGTGAAAAAATAATACATTAACCTCTCATTTTGCATGCAATTCCATTCAATAAAAAAACATGTATTTCCATGCATTTTTAAAAAAAAAAAAATCATTGTGATCATGCATTTCATTGCACAAAAAAAATGAAAACCAGAAAGCATCTCATTCATAATCATCATCAAATTTATTCAAAATGTAGCCTTCATGCATCATTTCATTAACCTCCTCACTTTAGTTCAAATACATCATTCCTCCATACTTGCATCTTTCAAAAAAGGAAGGGGCATTGGCATTTCATACTTTGCCTTGCCTCTAAAAAAAATCAATCATCATTTAGAAAAAAGTATCATTCATGCATCTTTCATCATTCAAAACAAAACGGGGCATCGGCATTTCATATCTTGTCTTGCCTCTATAAAAATCATTTTGAAAAGAAGCATCATTCTTGCATCATTCATCATCCAAAAATGCATTGGCATTTCATATTTCGTATTGCATAAAAAGAGAACATCAAAAAAAAAACTTTTAGAATAATCACACTTTTCAAGTGAACATGCTTTCATGCATTTCAGCATTTCATTTTCATCATGTATGCATCATAATGTTTTCATCCATGCATTGCATACAACAAAAATGTTGTGATGAGAGACGAAATGTTCTTGCAAAGTAATATTTTTTTTTTTGGAAAAATTTACCCTCACTCATTTGCACACTCAAGGTGTCTCAAGGCCCTCAGTTTTTCACATCAATAGCTCATTTGTATTTCCTTCATAAAAAAGCATTGCATCTCATCCATTCCATGATAAAAGACTGAAACATTTCATCAAAAAGTCTTTATATCATGTTTTAACCAATGTTAACTCTCTGTGAAGCGTTCTTCTAGTAAGTATGCATGCCATGTGCAGTTTCTCTTGTTTGAGTCAGTCAATTTCCTTCATTTATCATCATTCCCCATCCAAGTCTAAATCCCGCCCCGTCCACCTATAAAGCGCATATTCTCCCCATCAGTGCATACTTGACTTTTTGGTTCCTTCTCGCCAACACTTTAAGTCCTCCATGCTGGGGCAATTCTGTGATCACTAATTTTCCTTGTCAGTATCATATTCCTGTAGTGCAAGTCTTTCTAAAAAAATATATAATAAAAAATAAAATAAGCTCGCTAGGTTGAAAACCCGCAAAGGGCGGCCTAGGCAAAAAAGAGCGTCCGGTGGATTGAAAACTCGCAAAGAGCAATCCAGGCAAAAGTTAGGGCACAAAAAGGGGGAAAAGAAAAGAGCAAACACATGAAGATAGATAAAGTATTGTCCTAAAGTTAAGTCTTACAGAAATAAGCAATCGGGATTTGAAATGAAATTTGGTCATCTCTCCATACCCTCAAAAACCTAAAATTCCAGAAAGTCCATTTCCTACCCCTCTTAAGCCAATGATTAAGAATCACAAAAATACCCTTTGTTACCCATCTTAAGCAGAGAAAAGCCCAAGATATCCCCATCACCCTAGACGAGGGTTAATTCCACATCAAAGATGGTATATCATTTTCACCCAAGTCAAAAGGAAAGGAAATTCACAAAAGGAGGGGAATAACAAAGTTTCAAAAAGGAGAATCCCAAAACAAAGAAAGGAAGACAAAGGGAGTATAAATTAAGAGTCGATACATTTTGCCATGAAGCATTAGAGCTCCCCTTCAGAAAGGCCCTCAAATTCAATGGGTTCAATCATTTCCCCTTTCAAAAAAAAGCCCTCAATTCATTGGGTTTAACCATCTTTTCTTTCATAAAACCTTCAAATACCTCATCAAATCTAATAACCATTTCCTTCATAAACCATTGACCATCGGCCAACACCGAATAAGACCCATCCTCCCCATCAACCCCAAACACTTCATTAAGCTCAATCATCCCCTTCTCCACATCACAACCCTAAAAAGTCCATTCCGATCAATGACTAATTGCTTTTGTTTTCTCAAGTTTTAATCTTAGGACAAATAAGTTTATCTATTTACGACGTGTTTGCTCAAAAAGAAAAAAAAAACAAACAAGCAGAAAAAAGAAAGCTGCTCAAAAAGAAAAAAACAAACAATCAAAAGGGAAAGTTGGTAAAAAAAAAGAGGAGAAGGACTTGCACTCCAAGATGCATTCATGTTGCATTAAAACAAGGTCTAGTGGTCACCAAGTGGAGCCTCTCCTCATACCAAAAAGTCAAAACTTTCATTGCATTTGAGTTGTTCTTAAAAAGAACCAAAAGTGTGTACTAGGGGGCATTCCCTTCACCTCTCACTCCACTCAACTTTGGGGAGGTTCGTTCATTGCCCACCCCATTCATATATCACCCTCAGTTCATAACCATCACCATAACTCTGTCGCCTTTCACAACCTCACTCAAAGAAACCATTTGAAATGTCATTCGAAAGTGGGGCAAGTGCGTTCCCATTCCTTCACCTCATTCATTCCTATAACACCTCACCGGGGCAATCTCTCAACTCACTATCTTAAACAAGGCCTTGTCATTCTAATTGGGGCAGCTTTGTCCTTGTTATGACTGGGGCGACATCAAACTTTATGGGCTGAAACAAAATCTCTTTTGCTCCACCCTTCATTTCAAAAGCCGAAGCATTCCCAATTCATCATCTTCTACACCCCTAGTTGTTGTCACCACTAGACAGGGGCAAGCTATTCACTCATCAAAGACCTGAATTGGGGCAATCTTGTATCTCTTGACCCCTCATGAGCTTCGGCAATAACCATGTCTGTCATTCCTTCACTTGACTGAAAAAGCATCTCACCAATGCCAAGTTAACTGACTCATTCATTCACATTTGCACTCCTATGCATGCTTACTAGACAATGCTTCAAAAAGAGAGAACACAAGTTGTTTACGTGATATCTAAAATCCAGTCATCATGGAAAGAAAGAGAAAACAAGTGAGGTTGTTTGTAAATAAAAACCTTGAGAACACCGGAGTTTGAATCAAATTCAATTTTTCAACAGAATGGTCAATAATCATCTCAATTCCTTGCATCCAAAGTCTCGCATTTCATCATCACAAAAATGCTTACCTCATGCATCTAGGCATTTCAATCTATTGATTATGGCATATGCATCAAAACATTACATTTTCATCTTCACATTTTGTGCATTCATCACATAGCAAAAAAGAAAAACGGTCCACGTCAGTTGCACCATATTAATACTTGCATTTCATAGAAAAACAAAAAAGAAACAAATAGAAGTTAGAACAGGAGCATTCCATTCATCAAAGCATCAATCACCGCATACACTTGCATTCAAACATCAAAGCATTATGTTGATATTTGCATTTCATAAACTATAAAGAAGAAGCAAATACAAAAGAACAAAAGCATTCCATAATATTCAAGACATCAATCACGGCATATGTTTGCATTACATGTGTCATTCATTGCATTGCTAAGCAAAGTGCGGACGAACACAAGATGTTAATCCTGATGCTTAGTTCCAAGAATCAGCACTTCCAGTGTTAGTCTTCCATTTAATTCTCAAGTCAGTCATCCTGGACTTGTCAGTCTCAAAATCTCATTCCCAGTCGCTCCTTCAGTTCGGAGTTTAAATGCCCTCGAGTTCCAAGTGTTCATGTACCGTTTTCCCATCAGCACGCCAAGTGTTTATTTACCGTTTTCCCATCAGCACGACAAGTGTTCATTTACTATTGCATCAGCATGCCAAGTGTTCATTTACGGCTTCCTTATCAGCACGCCAAGTGTTCATTTACTGCTTTCTTTCTAGCAAACCAAGCATTCATCATCATTGCATCAGACATCAAATCAATTTTCAAAGTACAAAATCATTTTCAATAAATAGGGGACTAAGTCGAATGTACATTCGAAATAGTCATCACGATAGGACACTTGAATTGATCACTCAAGAATCTTGAAGTCCCTATGCCAAAAAAAAAAAACAAAAACATTCAGTGTCGTCTACATCATAGTAATGTTTGCATTCCATAAAGCAAAAAGAACCAAAAATTCATCATCCCATCAAACATCAAAGCAATACAGTTGCATCACATCAATACTTGCATCGCATAGAAGAAAAGAAAGCTAAAACATCCCATGTCATTCATCATTTCATGTTATTCATCATTTTATTTCGCATAATAGCAATATTCACATTTCATAGAAAAAAGGCAAAGAAGAAAAAGTTTTCCATTGCATGTCATCTGCCCATCAAAACACAAGAGCATTACATATCATCAAACACCAAAATTTGCATTCGCATACCTGCACTTCATAAGAAGAGCAAAGGAAAAGAAGAGAAGAAAAGCCAAAGGAGCAAAAAAGCAACAACTAGCAAAAGAAGAAGCTAGAAGAAAGAGAAAAAGAGCAAAACAGAAAAAGAGCAAAACAGAAAAAGAAACTCATGCATTGCATTCATCAGATATAGACAAAACTGAAAAAGCATCTCACCAAAATCAATCATTGCATTCATGTGCATCCAAATACCCAAGTGCATGCATTTCATGCACCATCCAAGAGAAAAGTTACCACGGACCAGAGAGTCCCAAAAATCTCATTTTTAGAAAATCGCCATGACACCGAGTTAGCAAACTCCATCAGCACTGAGTTAGTAAACTCCATCAACACCGAGTTAGTAAACTCCCTCAGCACCGAGTTAGTGAACTCCATCAGCACAGAGTTAGTGAACTCCATCAACCCAGAGTTAGTGAACTCCCACAGAGTTAGTGAACTCCATCAACCCAGAGTTAGTGAACTCCCACAGAGTTAGTGAACTCCTTCCAAAGATCACAACATCGTGTACGAGCACGCGATGGATCCATCAGACTTCGTTAAGTCCTTCGGATTAGTTGTGTCAGCCTAAGGCATAGCGTAAATCCTTTGATCAAATCAGTTCCGGACCTGATGTTGATCGGCCGCTCGAAAAGGCCACCCCCAAAGCTCGGACTCGACAAGAGTCCGTTAGAAGGTTTTAGGCAACCTACGAATTCCCAATTTACCGCTTTTCCCAATTTATTGCTTTCCCGTTAATGCGACAAGTGTTACCCCTTCTCTCAAAAGGAAAATAACAAAAAGATTCGAACTTTTCTGAAGCGGACAAAATTAGTATTATTTCTATATCTTTATTTCCATTTCACCAACAAATATGAAAAGGCCAATTCATATTTCTTGGCGAAATGTGAAATAAAGAGGGGCAGCTGTAATACCCCAATTTTGTCCGCCTTCTTTTTGTCACTTGCTTTATTCAACTTGTTTTTCGAGATCACGCGATTACAAGTAGCTAGAATAGTGTCCTTTTTAATTTAAGTCAATTCCAATTATCCGTTTAATTAAACCGAAATACCGTTACTTAAGCTAGGCATGCGCGTGAATGATCGATCTTTTCGCGCATACTTCAGTTTAATCTCGATATTTGGGCCTAATCGAACCTAAGTGGGCTTATTTAAGTCACTTTTCTCACTATTGGGCTTATCATTTTGGCTTGGGCCCACAGACGTGGTTCCAAGTTAATTTTTAGCGTTTATTGTTTAACGGGCCTATTTTTTTTCTATTCGGGCCTCGTTCTAGCATGTTCATTTAGTTGGGCCCGATTCACTTTTGTATTTGGTCCAATTTCTTCTCTTCATTATTTTTATTTTTTTCATTTAATTTATTTTGATTAGTACAGATAGTCCAAAATGCCAAAAAAAATCTATTTAATTTTATTTACAATTTAGAAGTGTTCAAATGTCCAAAAAATACAAAAGAATAATAATACTAAAAGTACAAAAAGATGCAAATCCAAAAATAGGCATGCAAGGAGCAAAACACAGGTTTGTGCAACATTCCAAGTCGCTGCAAATTCTTTATTGGGCTTGGATCAAGACCTGGAAAATTATTCAAAGCCCAGTCAAAACTCAATTAATGTCTTAACCTAGTTTTGTACTATAAATAAACAGTCTAATACAGTTAAAAAGGAGAACAGAAACAGACAAGAGGCATGAGACCTTGAAATTACCACCAAAAACAAGATTAGGGTTTTACACTGAAACCCTAATCACCAAAACAGATTGTTTAGATCCGAGTAGTAAAAAAGTGAACAGTAGCAGTCGAGAGAAAACAACAGTAGCAACAGCAGAGCCACAACAACAACATCAGTCACTCAAACAAGCAACAGTGTAGATCTCGTTTTTTCCTTCTTTTTCAGAACAAATCGAAAGTCAGGTTGGTTCTTAACTGACAGTTTAGATACGAAAAATGTAAAATACATTGTTTAGCGTTTTTTTATATCTGCTTGACTACACTGTATTTCGTTTTATGTTCTTTTATGTGTATGAATTAAATGTGATGAATGAACATGTAAACCAAAAAATAGAACTCAAAAATGGTAGAAGACCAAAACCAGAGAGAAAGGAAAAGAGCTTTTCAGAAATTTCCATGGCAGCTGAAACGTTTTTTTACCAGAGGTTGAAGAAAGAGAAAGATAAGTAACTGGCACGGGTTTATTGCAAAGTGGATGGAGAGAGAGAAAAAAAATTAAACAGAACCACATTGGGAATAGTCAAACGTACTAAATGAGATATCATAATGATATTTTAATATTTAATTGCCTTTAATACTTGAAAAAACAAAAAAATAATCTTAGCCATTCATATTGTTGCCAAGTCACTGATTTTAATAGTCTTCCAAAATCTAACGATGGAAATTATCATAAAGCTGAAAGCATTAGTTTCGACAGTCAAAAAAGAAAGCCACTAAGTTCGGTCGGTTACGGTTTCCAACGGTAATTTCTCTGAGATCCGCAATCGACCATTAATATCCATTTAAAACCGTGTTTTTAAACAATGAACCCGTTAATCTGATACCACCCACCTGTATTAAGACTTGTGTTTGCGGGTATTGCGGATTTCGGGCGGTTGGGCGGATCATGTCCAGCCCTATCTCGGGTTACCATTATGTATATTTATTTATTCATTTTTATTTATTTATTTCTGATTTCAAAATTTTTACAAGCTACACCCCTTGATTCATGCCTAAACCCCCTCCTCACTTAAGCCCAGTTTCGCATACTGGGCCCTCCTATGCGAACTGTGCTTGCTTTTTACACCTCCTATTCAGTTACACAACCCCCCGCGACTAATAGCACCTTCTTTTTGCAATTTTCACCCTTTTTTTCGTTTTTTTTCTAATTCTTTCTAACTCAAATACTTTCCATTAAATCAAAAAACTTTGTTAGTGGTCTTGCGAAGCCTTTGCTTGCATGATCATTAACAATGAGGACCTAGTGGTGATCGCTTGGAGCCTTTGCTCGATTGATCATCATGAATGCCTAATTTTTCTAAAAACTTTCAATAAATCAAAAAACTTTACTAGTGGTCTTGCGAAACCTTTGCTTGCATGATTATTAACAATGAGGAACTAGTGGTGATCACTTGGAGCCCTTGCTCAATTGATCATCATGAATGCCTAATTTTTCTAAAAACTTTCAATAAATCAAAAAAACTTTGCTAGTGGTCTTGCGAAGCCTTTGCTTGCATGAGTATTAACAAATGAGGAACTAGTGGTGATCATTTGGAGCCTTTGCTCAATTGATCATCATGAATGCCTAATTTTTCTAAAAACTTTCAATAAATCAAAAAAACTTTGCTAGTGGTCTTGCGAAGCCTTTGCTTGCATGAGTATTAACAAATGAGAAACTAGTGGTGATCACTTGGAGCCTTTTCTCAATTGATCATCATGAATGCCTAATTTTTCTAAAAACTTTCAATAAATCAAAAAAACTTTGTTAGTGGTCCTGCGAAGCCTTTGCCTGCATGATTATTAACAATGGAGCGCTAATGATGGTCACTTGGAGCCTTCACTCAATTGATCATCATGAAAGCTCAGTTTTACAATTAAACAAGATAAAAAATAAAAACCTATCCAGAACTACGTGGCTTTGAATTCTCCATCGCACCGGGAGATACGTAGGAGCGGATCCCCTCCGTCAAGCACAACAAACCAAAAACATTTTTCCTTTCAAAAAACCAATCAAGAGGTAAATTTAAGTATTTTCCAAATCAACACTTAAAACCACACGCTTAATTAAAGGTTCCCTTTCGGTAGAAAGGAGGTGTGGGGTGCTAATACCTTTCCCATGCCTAACCGACCCCCGAACCCAAATCTTGCGGTTTTCCCAAAAGGCCATCCGCCTTCAAAAAAGGTTTTTCTTCAATATTTTCCTTTTAAAAAAATATTGGTGGCGACTTCATTGTTTTAAAAGGTTGTAAACGAAGAAAAACCCCTCGGGGACTTTTTCGGGCGCAACACTGTGGATGAATATGCAGCTAAATTTGAGCATCTGTCTCAGTTTTATGCACTTGGGAGGACTGCTCCAAATGATATGTGGAAGATGGAAATGTTTAAAGAAGGGTTCCGTGTTGATATTGCTCAAGGTCTTAGTTCCTATGCTATGACAAATTATCATGCTCTAGTGCAACAATTAGGTGTGGCAGAGCAAGATCTGAGGAAAATGTATGCTGAGAGGAGAGATCTCTGGAAAGGTAAGAAGCAGGTAGCTAAATCCTCAAACCCAACTGGGAAAGCAAAGAGAGATGGCAACAAGGGAAAACAAGTGCAGTCTACCGAATTCCCAAGAATCAAAAGGTGTGAAACATGTGGAAGGCATCATTCGGGTGAATGTCGGATGAATACATCACATTGTTATTCTTGTAACGAGAAGGGGCATTATGCTAGTGAGTGTCCTGCAAGGAAGGCTTATAAGGAAACACCAGATGCTCCAAGGCAGAGACGGGTCAACACTCTTGATACTCAGACCATCAAGCCTAAATGACAATCTTCTAAGGGGTACAGGTTCTCTTTTCTCTAACACTATCAACATTTTGTATGATTCTGGTGCTACACACTGTTTTATTTTTGAAGCTTGTGTGGAACGGTTGGGACTAGCATTAACTCCGCTGTCCGAACCAATATCTATCTTAACTGCTGCCAAGGGTCGAGTCTGGACCCACTCATTGTGTCAAAATTGTTTGCTCACCATAGGAGGCAGGAATTTTGTGGTTGATTTCATTTGTCTACCTATGAGGGGAATGGATATTGTTCTAGGAATGGACTGGATGACCACCAACTATGTCACTATTGATTGCTTCAATAGAACTATTGGGTTTTCTTCTGAATCAGTGGAATTGCCTCAGGCCACTGCAGAACCGGTTGTTTCTTTCACTTCAGCCAGTCAGTCTCTATTTCAAGGTGCGGAAGCTTTTGTTATTATGTTATCTACCTCAGTGGCCGGTTTAGATTTGTCATCTGTACAAGTTGTTCAGGATTTCCTGGATGTTTTTCCTGATGAAGTGTCCTCTTTACCTCCGAATCGTGAAGTAGACTTCTCTATAGAATTGGTGCCAGGTACTGGGCCAATATCTATAGCTCCTTATAGGATGTCTCCTTTAGAATTGAAATCCCAACTTGAAGAGTTGATTTCGAAGAGGTTTATCTGACCTAGTGTGTCTCCATGGGGTGCTCCTGTGTTACTTGTGAAGAAGAAAGATGGGAGCATGAGGTTGTGTATTGATTACAGTTGCGTTCGTGTGGTATTCGCAAATATAGTGCAAGTATACACGTCGTTGGTGCATGGAAATCACATACACTTGTGTGCAAGTATACACTGTCCAAAAACAAGTAGTAAAAAGATCGAACCCACAGAGATTGAAAAACTCACTTTTAAAATTAATATAAAG
The DNA here is from genome assembly GCA_020916435.1 of Oxytropis ochrocephala. Taxonomy (NCBI): domain Eukaryota; kingdom Viridiplantae; phylum Streptophyta; class Magnoliopsida; order Fabales; family Fabaceae; genus Oxytropis; species Oxytropis ochrocephala. The sequence continues at coordinate 112,934,474 of CM037089.1, forward strand.
TAATAAAGTGTAAAGTAACAAAGTAACAAAATAATTTTGGTTTTTGTTTGATGATCACAACTAAGTTAGAAAGCAAAGTAAAAATGTTGATAGTGTAAAAGAGAAAAACTAGTTGGAATGTTTTCATCAATTAATTTACTTATAAGTGTTTGATGCAGTATGTGATGCAGCTGCACTGAATGTTGTTGCATTAGCTATGTGCCTTTCGGTCACTTTCTTCAGAGTATCATTACCAACTCTTATGATCCTTGTTCTATGCAGTAAAGAAAGGGGTGTTAGTGCCAATCTTGCCTCCTAACAATTATCCAATTTGCTTAAATAAATTCACTCTTGTATATTAAGTACCCACAATTATCCTATGGACTATACTATCCTATCTCTAGGACTTAGCATGGTTTTCACAAAGTTTTCTTTATGTAAAACACTCACCCATATTAGTTCTTGAGTTCTTAATTGTAAGCCATTTCTGGTCATTTACAAATCTTACTTATTCTAAGTGATCAAGTTCAAAATAAGTTTGGAAGGATTATCAAGCAAGAACTAAAGTACAAACCTACATACATGCATCATACTTACTTAAAAGCTCATTAAATGATTAGAACATTCCAACTAAGAAAGGTTTATCTAACATGAGACATTGCAAGATATATATAAACTGAATAGACCATGTGTATATAGAAATCACAAAAGAGAACAACAAGAGAAAAGTTACAAATGTTGTAAACCTTTGTATGAAATCTTCTAGCAATGCACTAGCATTACTCCTTAGCACTATACAAACACTATGAAAATGAGTTAAGGAGGATTTATGAATTCCTTCCTCTTCCTCTAAAAATATAAAAACTAACTATGTATATTGAAATTTTGATATAACTTATGGATTGTGATATATTTCCAAATGAAGATGTGAGGTCCTTTTATAGCCTTCAAGAGAGGTGCTTCCTTCCTTCATGTTGAAGTAATCTTGAGTGGATCATAGCTGTAGTTGCTTTTCAGAGGTTAATTCCAAGTTGAAATCTTTGACTTAATACATAGGGCGGTTCCATGGTGATAGAACATGTGTCCCTATGTTGGTGACTCTTCAAAGCTATGCCTATAGCTATGTGTGAATGGTAGGCGCCTACTATACAAGGTTGGATGGCATCAGAGAACCAGACAGGAGGTTATCACTTGCAAGTGGATGCATATGAAACAGGCTGCTTATTCACCAAGTAATGCAGTTTTGATGCAGGATCGGTCACGCAGAGCATTTGATGCGATTAGCATGAGAGCTACAGACCGAACAAAAACATCAACCATACCACAATATATCCAAAATGGCCTATAAATAACTATAACCATTCAAATCACTCAAGTTATCATATATCACACTAAATACTATATAAACTCTTTATTATTACTTGAAAGAGAGCAAATACTTAGTTTAAACATATGAAATACTCTATATAAAATAGAGTTATCACACCCCCAAACTTAAACCATTGCTTGTCCGCAAGTAATGACAAAGACAAACTATAAAAACTAAAAATTCTAGAAGATAGATCAGCTTGATTTTTGGATTTTCATGAGGAGTTCCCTATGAACTTCATTTCTCAACAATCTTTCTTGTGCCTTTATTTCTTCAAAACTACCAAAGCTATTCAAACTCTTTTGTGTGTGTGTGAACCCACTGAGTTGAGATTGGTTCCAAGACTAAGTGAAAAATTTTCCTCCTAGCCTTTGAAAGGATTGGTTCATCTTTGGTCACACCAAAATATTTTTCAAAAGAGAGATTTAGACTCACAAAATTTTCTCAAGTTTTGGGGAGTTCTAATAATCAAAGGGCTTGTTTGAATCTTTCAAAGCTTTTGAGCCAATGCAATTTTTCTATTTTTTTTTGTGTGGATCTTTTTGTGCAAATGCAATACTTCTTTGAAGTGTTTTTGTGCATTGATTTTTTTTCTGTATTTTGCTTTTCTTCAGTGCAGTTTGCATTGATGCTTCTGCACTGATGATGCTTTTTCTTTTTCTAGCTCATATTACCTTCCTCACTGACCTCCAGATGCAAATGCACTTTGGCATAGGTCTTTGACCTCCAGATGCATATATTTTTTCTTTGCACTTTGGCACAAGTTCAGTTTTTGAACTATCCTCCAGATACATTTATTCCTGCATGGCACAGGTCTTTGACCTCGGATGCATTCATGTACTTTAGCACGGTATAGTTTCAAAAGATTCAGGATATGGCTTTGTCCACATTTTTGTATTCTTTTTCTACATTGTTTACTCTTTACACTTTTGAAATTCAGCCTTTGTTTTTATAAAACACCCCCAAACTTAATTCTTTAAGCTCTTCTTTCTTTTTAATAAAGCTTTGTTTTGACCTAAGCTTACCAAAAATTCCACTTGCATCAGATTGATCTTTTAAATAGCAAGGTTCTTTTCACAAACTCAGTTTTGAAGTGTTGAAGTAAAAATAATTTTGGTTTTTTCTAAGAAATAAGGCTTCTTTTTCTCTTTTTCATCATTGAAATTCCATCCATAGGGCTTTCACCATATTTTTTGAAAAAACTGATATTTTCTACTAAAATACTTAGATACTATTTTGTTAAGTACATCTAATATTTAAACAAACTAAAAACTACTTAAAACATATATATTTACTATATAAAACATATTGATTAAACACACAACATACTATATAAAAACATATTAAAACATAACATAACATGCAAATCCCCCCCCCCCCAAACTTAAGGGGTGGCAGTGTCCTCACTGCAGGTTTGTTTCAGAAAATACAAACCATTTGTTCAAAACAGGGGAGAGGGATTAAAAACAACCAGGGAAATAGTTTAAACAGAATTAACACAATCTATAGTAGTAGTAGGTGAAAGCTTGTAAATGATACTCATTTCTTGGCTTCACTCCTAATTCTGGTGCTTTGCCTGGATGGAGGAGTGTGCTTCACCTTCTGCTTCTTCTCCTTGGGTGGCTTGCTTGGTGTTTCTTCAGCCAGGTGCGGATGCACCTCCTACTTTACAGTGTAGTTGCGCAGGAATTTTTTCTTGAATTGATGCGCAGTGCATCGATCTTGGATCGCATCGAGTTTCTTCCTCTTTGGTGTTAATATTGCTTGCCTGCCTGCAGATTGCTTGAAGAACTTCTGAGTGTTGTGCAATGCCTCTCTCTTCTGTTTAGCCATTTGTTCCAGAACAAGTTTGATTGTTGCCTCATCATGCATAGTTGTTGCTTTTTGTGATGCAGCAGCAAGTGATGCAGGAGCATCACTCTGCATCTCAACAGTTTGAGCAACATGCTACTGTGCAGATGATTTCTCTCATTTGTCTTCTTTGTTGAGTCCTTCTTCTTCTCTTTCCTGCATAATCTCTTTCTCAAGAGCAGAAATGATATTAGTAGTAATGTTGCTTGGGCTAGAAGGTACTTCTTGTTCTGTTGGCATAACAGGGGTTGGTTCTTCTGTGTGAGTTGTTTTCTGTGGTTCATTTGTTGGAGAGGGTGGTGGAGGGGTTGTTTGTGGCGGTGATAGGATTGGTGGATCATTGAGGGAGGGTAATGGTGATTTTGGAATAGAAGATGATTCTTGGTTTGGTGAGATGATGGGTGTTTTGGTATGGTGATGTGATAGGGGTTTCTTGCTGGGCTTGTGGTGTTTGTTTGGCATATTTATGCCTAGCAATTTCTTCTAGGATTACACCCCTAGCTTGTTCTTCCTCTTCTACATCAACTTCCTCATCACTCTCTTCTTCTTCTTCAACTTCTTCTATTTCCTCATCCATTTGTTTCTCTAACTCCTCATCCTCAGTATCAGAATCATATAAGTCTTCAACTACAGGTTCTACCACAACCTTTTTCTTACCTTTTGATTGTTTCCTAGCTACCTTCTTCTTGGTACTAGGCTCTTCCTCTACCTTCTCTTTTCCTTTTCCTACCTCTTCAGCCTCTTTCTCTTCTTCTTCCTCTCCTTCAGCTCTTAATACCCAACTTGGAAATTCAGGGGCATTCACTTGGCCCACAAGATCAAAGATCTTGTCAAAAACCAATTGAAGCCAATCATGTTGGTCATTCATAAATTTCCAGACTGCCCTCTGCTTCTGCATGTAATGCTCTTGCATTGCAGGTGCAGGGCCTCTCACATTTCTCAACTTCTCCTTTAATTCAGCACTCAAATTACCAGGGGGAAATTTTCTTTGTTCATTAGCAGCTATTGGGACACCTTCTTTCATGCATAGTTCAGTAATGAGACAAGGGAAAAACAGAAATCCCTTTGATTTTGTTGAGCATGCAAGAATTTCCCTAGCTATCAATCTGCCTATGTCAACATGTCCCTCGGAGAGAATTGTATCTAGCAAGATCAATCTCTCTTTGGTCATTGCATATGTGTGTGATGTAGGCAGAATTGAAGTGGCTATGAACAAATGCCAATTACCTAATGCATCTATCAAATAATTACTTCTAAGTTTGATTTCATTAGGTGTGAATTTCTCCCAAACAGATCCTGGTATAGCAATTCTACTTCTCAGTTCTTCCATTTCTTTCTTAAAGGACTTGGCCACTTTGTTTTCAAAATCATTTCCATTATACTTCAGCATATAATGTTCATTCAATTTCTTGGCATGGAAGTGTACAAGTTTACCTCTCACCATGCATGGAAGTGTAGGAATGTTCTGCTCCTTCTTGTGGTGTGATGCCAACATAAAATTCTCTCACCAAATCTTCAATGTAGCCTCCCCTTGGTAGCACAAAGTGGTCCCAATTGAGATTGGCCACTGTTGACATGAATGATAGGCTTGCCTTCTTCAAATCATACCCTCTCTCGGGTAATAGATGCATGTTCCAGAAATGCATATTGTCATTGGTCTTTGTTGTTGATTCCTTGGCTTTGCCTTTCTTTGTTGATGATGATCCTGCATGCATGGCTTTTTTTTCCTTCTGAGGAGTTTTGGCCTGCTTGCCTGATGATTTCTGTGCTGATTGCTTTTTCACCATTTTGATTGCTTTGAATTTCTAGGTTTTTGATTGTTTGTGTGATTGAGAAAAAATTGAGATGAGAATGTGAAGGGTGGTTTGTGTTTCAGATGAGAGAAATTTGTGAGATTGCGAATGAAAAAGGGTAAGCAGTAACAATCTTAAGGCTTTATGTTTTGGGAGAAGGAAGTTAGTGGAGTTATTAGGTAGCCGTTAGCAATGCGTCTTTGCTGCGCATGCATCAAGCCATGTGTCATGCTTGGTTACCAATGCTTCATTAACCTTGCTTAACTCCCTTTGATCTTCCGGAGCCTTATGATTCACACTTAACCAATTTTCTTCAAGTTTATAAATTTACGATGCAGGCACATTTTTCTTCAATGCAGTGCATTTGATGCTGTTGCATTAGTTTCTCGCATTTTGCAAAACAACTAAAAACATAAAATTGCACAAAAATAATTAAAAACAATGGGTTGCCTCCCATTAAGCGCTTGTTTTAAGAGTCTTGTCAGCCTGACTACCTCTTTTTACTTAGAGATTTTGCAAATGGGTGGTGGTTTTGTCTCTCACCACATGTTCACCATAGTACATTTTAACTCTCTGGCCATTCACCTTGAAGACAGTATTTGAGGTTTTATCAAATAAGTCTACTGCTCCATGTGGATAAACCTTTATCAACTTATATGGTCCTGACCACCTTGATCTTAGTTTACCAGGAAATAGCTTCAACCTAGAGTTATATAGCAGAACTAGTCCTCCTTCTTTTAATTCTGTCCTGTGAATTTTCTTGTCATGCCATAACTTAGTCTTAGCTTTGTAGATTTCAGCATTCTCATAAGAGGTTTGCCTAATTTCTTCTAATTCATCAAGCTCTATCATTCTCTTTTTACCTGCCTTGTTAAGATTGAAATTGAGCTTCTTGATAGCCCAATAAGATTTGTTTTCTAATTCCACAGGTAAATGGCATGCTTTTCCATAGACTAATTTGTAAGGGGACATTCCTAAGGGTGTTTTGAATGCTGTTCGATATGCCCATAAAGCATCATCCAAATGTAAAGACCAATCTTTTCTATTTGGACTTACCATTTTTTCTAGCATTCTCTTAATTTCCTATTGGATAGTGCCGCTTGTCCACTAGTTTGAGGATGGTAGGTCAGAGCTATCTTATGCTTAACTCCATACTTAGCTAGAAGGTTTTCTATGATCTTATTGCAAAAGTGTGAACCTTCATCATTAATGATAGCTCTAGGAGTTCCAAATCTAGTGAATATATTTCTTTGAAGGAACTTACTCACTGATTTAGCATCATTATTAGGTAATGCTACTGCCTCTACCCATTTGGACACATAATCAACAGCTACTAAGATATATAAATTGCCAAAAGAAGGTGGAAAAGGTCCCATGAAATCCATGCCCCAAACATCAAATAATTCAATTTCTAAAATATTTGTTCTAGGCATTTCATGCTTATCAGAAATATTCCCTGCTCTTTGACATTTATCACAGTATTTGACCATATAATAAGCATCTTTAAATAAAGTAGGCCAAAAATAACCAGACTGTAATACCTTAGCTGCTGTTCTAGTGCTTCCAAAGTGTCCTCTATAAGGTGCAGAATGGCAATGCAAAAGCACTGCTTGTTGTTCCTCTTCAGGTATGCATTTCCTCATTAATTGATCAGGGCACATCTTGTAAAGGAATGGATCATCCCAATAGTATTGCTTAACTATGTGGAAGAATTTTCTCCTTTGTTGATATGTCATATTCACTGGTACTACTTTGCTTGCAAGGAAATTTACAATATCAGCAAACCATGGTGCAGATGCATTAGATGATGCTCTGCATTGCTTATAGCAAATGCAGTTTCATGTTTTGCATTGACTGTGATTGCCAATAGTTTCTCATCTGGAAAGCTCTCCTTGATTTCTTCTCCTTGTGTACCAAGTGATTCTCCTTCAATCCTTGATAAATGATCTGCTACTTGATTTTCTACTCCTTTCTTGTCTCTAATTTCAAGATCAAATTCTTGTAGGAGTAGAATCCATCTTATCAACCTTGGTTTTGCATCCTTCTTTGAAATTAGATACTTAATGGCAGAGTGATCAGTATAGACAATAATTTTAGTGCCAACTAAGTATGATCTAAATTTTTCAAATGCAAAGACTACAGCTAATAATTCATTTTCAGTAACTGTGTAGTTAACTTGAGCATCAATTAATGTCTTGCTAGCATAATAAATGGAATGAAAAACCTTGTCATACCTTTGCCCTAGGATTGCTCCTACTGCAAAGTCACTAGCATCACACATTAATTCAAATGGCCTACTCCAATCTGGAGTTACTATCATCAGTGCGATACCAATGCCTTTTAAGCTTGTCAAAAGCTTCTATACAAGAGTTATCAAAGATAAATTCTACATCATGTTGCAAAAGCATGCATAATGGTTTTGAGATTTTTGAAAAATCTTTGATAAACCTTCTATAGAAACCAGCATGGCCTAAGAAGCTCCTGATACCTTTAATTGTATTGGATGGTGGCAAATTCTCAATGATATCAACTTTAGCTTTGTCTACCTCTAGACCTTTCTTTGAAATTCTATGTCCTAGCACAATGCCCTCTTGTACCATAAAATGGCACTTTTCCCAGTTTAAGACTAAATTTGTTTCTTCACATCTATTGAGAATTTGTTCCAAATTTGTTAAGCAAACTTGAAATGTTTCTCCAAAGATAGAGAAATCATCCATGAATACTTCCATTGATTGCTCAATGAAATCTGAGAATATAGACATCATGCATCTTTGGAATGTAGCAGGTGCATTACATAAGCCAAATGGCATCCTTCTAAAAGCAAAGGTTCCATAAGGGCATGTAAAGGTGGTTTTGTGTTGATCCTTCAGGCTCAATGGCTATTTGATTATACTTTGAATAGCCATCTAGGAAACAATAAAATTCTTTCCCCGCTAGTCTATCTAACATTTGGTCTATGAATGGTAAAGGAAAGTGATCCTTTTTGGTAGCTTTGTTGAGTTTTTTACGTAATCCATATGCAGTTCTCCACCTCGTGATGATTCTAGTTGGTATCAACTCATTTTTTTCATTGGCTATTACTGTCACACCCCCTTTCTTTGGTACACATTGGACAGGACTTACCCAAACACTGTCTGATATGGGGTATATGATTCCAGCATCTAGCCACTTAATGATTTCCTTTTTCACAACCTCTTTCATAATAGGATTTAGTCTTCTTTGACTTTCTATGTTATTTTTGGAATTTTCTTCCAAAATAACTCTATGCATGCATATAGAAGGACTAATTCCTTTGATATCTGCCATTTGCCAACCTATAGCTTTGGGATGCTTCTTTAGAGTACTAATGAGATCACTCTCTTGTTTTGATGTTAAATCAGAAGCAATGATAACAGGTAAAGTCTCATTTGTTCCTAAGAATGCATACTTAAGGTGTTCAGGCAGTATCTTTAATTCTAACTTAGGAGGTTGTTCTATTGAGGGTAAGTTCTTCTTGAGAATTGGATCCTCAAGATTGAGTGGTTCATAAGTCCTAGCCCATACTTCCTGTTGCGTCAAAGACACACTTAGAGCAAGTGTACTCTATCGCAGAAGTAGTATAAAAAATATCGTCTCCACAGGGATTAACTAATAAGTACCAAACTACTTAAGATTAATTATTATTTAGACGAACGAATGTTTGGTGATTATAGAAACTAAAATAACAAGAAATAAAGTGCAAGAATTAGAATTGTAAAGTTTGATCAATGGAGAGAAGCCTAGGGTCACAGTTTCACTTGCAAGGTTCGATTCCTCTATGTCTAATCCTACCTGAATCCCCTTATTTTATTCAATTACCAATCCCTTTACTAAAGCTATTAACCCGTTTGGTCATGCGCGATTAATATTCTTTTCCCTAAATTAACCCTAATTTGGGCATGCTAGAATTTAAATTTAAGAAAAACATAAAGTACAAAAAGGTTGAATGATTGGAAGACTAAATTAAAGTTTGGTCATTCATTAATTATAGTCTCAATTATCCTATAGGTCCACCAACTAACAGAAGACGATCATTAATCAACTAATTGATTATAAACATGCAAATGGGTGTCAATCCTAATTATGTGATAAAGCAATAGGATAATATTAATTGAAATAAAAATTGGAAATTCAAAGTATAAATTAAAACATAAAAAGTCTCTAATCGTTAAAGATCCACCTAAGGCGCAGAAAGGATTTAATTTATCCATAGTATTCAAAACATTGGAATAAAATTAAAAGTCATGAATTACGTAATAAAAATAACTCGGAGATTGAGTAAATTACGATCGTGTATTCGATCTCCGATTCTCGCTCCAAAAGCTCTCTCGCGATGTCGCAGCAGTGAACCAAAACTCCTCTCACAGTGTTGTTGTTGCTGCGCTCTCTTCAATTCTTCCGTCCGGCTACTGTGTGCGGCTCCTCCTTTTTTGTCAGGTCTCCCCTCAATTCACGTTTTATTTCCTTCCTTTCACTGTTGCAGCACTATTATCTCTATCTCCCTCTATGTGATCAGCGGCCACTGTGTATGATGAGTATATAAGGCTCCTCTTCAAATTACCTTTTCTTTCCTCTTTCCTCTTTTTTTTAGGGTTCCGTGCGCAGCTCTCTTATTCTTTCTCTCACGTCACCCTTGTCTTTCCAAGCAAATGGGTTTTCTTCTTTAGTTAATGGATTAAGCCCAAGTCCTTGTTCCATTCCAATTCATTTGTGCTAATGACACCTCCTTTTTGCTATAAACAATTTATTTTGATAGTTTCTTTATCTAATATTTTTCCTACAAAATAATGAGCAAAGTCAGTCGCTTATATATTTAATTGATAATAATTGCTCTCAAAGAGACTTGAAAATACCACTAAAAAAATGCACTAAATTGGAGTTTATCACTTCCTTACAAGAGTTATAACGTTGCTGATTTATATTCAATAGTTAGAATCACTGACCATAGATCTGAAATACCTAATCAAGCCCTTTGTCATGCTTGAAATCCCTCATTTCTTGTGTGAAGTTGTTAGTCTATTCACTGTTTTGAAAAAGTCTTTGATTTCACCAAAAGAAAGTCATTCTTCAGAGGCTAAGAGAAATCTAAATCTAGCTAGGAATTGAGATGAGTCGAGAGATCACACACTCACAAATGAGCGTAATAATTCTAGATGTTGTGAAAAACAATGGTGCGTGTGTGTGTGTGGGTGTGAATCTGAAAGTTTGGCCCATTAAGAACATTTTTGGAAAAAGCTGTTTGATTTAGGGAAAGCTGGTTTTGCCTTTCTATCATGTCATTGTTATGTTTTCAATTAGTTGTTTGTCTTTGTAAATAGTCATTACTTGGGGACAAGCAATGGTTTAAGTTTGGGGGTGTGATAACTCTTATCAATAAGAGTTATTCATGCTTTCTAGACTTAAATAAATGTGAGTTCCAAAGTAATAAATTTTTTATTTTTTTAAAAAAGAAAAGAGAGCTATTGTTATTGTCTTGTTTGTGCAAAGAAATCTATGTCATTGTTTCTTTGATGTTGTGTTGTTTGTTCTTTGTCAAGCGTCATTACTTGAGGGCAAGCAATGGTTTAAGTTTGGGGGTGTGATAACTCATATTTATATGAGTTATTTATGCTTTTATTACTTAAATTAATGCAAGTTCTTAATTAATATTGTTGTTAAATAAGTAAATATATGTTGTTTAGTGTAAAAGAGGGTTAGGAGGCGATTATGTGACAAATTGGCACTTTTGGTGCTTTCTTGTTATTTTTAATGTGTTTGTTGAGTTATTCTGACATTAGGCGCTATAGCGGCAGACGCTATAGCGTTGGATTCTCTGCGGTGATGAGAGAGAAAACGAAAAAGCAATTTTGGCAAAGATGTTAAATCACCTGTAGAAGCGATCATGACAGCAGTTCTGCATCGACCACCCACCTTTTGCTTTATAGGACACTTGTCTATTTTGTAATGGTAGTTGGTAATAGTTGGTGGGATGGCTTTTCACCTTTTTTGAGAGATATTTTCTTTATATTGAAGTCTTAAAACTTCATCTTCAAGCTTGGTTTCTTTGGTTCGAGAAGAGAGGAGAGTTAGAAATAACTCTTAAACTCCATTTTCGCCCAAGCTCCATTTTCACAATAAAGAGTAGATTTTTCAAGGTCTTTGCGAGAGATTTATAGCGTCTAGCGCTATAGCGGCACGGGAGCCGTCATCATTTGGAGTGTTTTCCACCTCTTGGTGATTTCGGTTTTATGGCTTTAGGTAACACTTTTATCTTTGTATTTCTTGTGTTGTTGCTCATCATGAGTGATTCTCTTGTAGTTGGATGCTTAAAGCTTTGTAATGAACCTTTAGTATCGCGTATATAATATTTCACGTTATGTTTCAATCTTTGTGTGTTACTTCTTTCAAACTTGTTTTAGAAATGATCGGCTAAAATAGGTATATTCATGGGTATGGACATGGTCCATGATTCGAACTCAAGGATTGATATGAACGATAAGGTTGGTTAAAGACATTTAACCAATTTTTGCTTCCTCTAGACATAGAAGTGCAATAGTTCATAGGGCAAAAGTCGTGGGTTCTTTATTATACTGGGGGTGAACTTATTTAGAACCTAGACATAGGCATCTTGTAATGAAACCACGACGTTAGTACCTGAAAAGCACAAAATCATTTGCAACAGTAGCTTGACGCTATAGCGTGAGACGCTATAGCGCCTTACTCGGGAAATTACTTAGCAAAGAGCATTCCAACTACTCTCACCGAATTTCTACTTATAATCTATCTTATTTGCTTTTGTACCTTTATGTTGATAACATTAATGATTTGACAACTTGTTATTGTTATTTATGTACTCACTAGCTAAATTACTAATTTAAATATAGAAGTAAACTCAACAATCCTCGTGGGAACGATCTTTACTTATCATTATATTACTTGTTGCGATTGTGTACACTTGCACATCACCTTTTCGCACAACAAGTTTTTGGCGCCGTTGTTCGGGGATTGTGAAAGTTAATTTCTATTATTTAGTTAGTAAGTTTAGTTAGTTTTATTAGTGTGTTCTGTTTTTCAACAATTTTTTTTTAATTTGCATTGTGCTCTATGTTTGTAGTGTATTTTCTTTGTTGATATTACTGTTATTGTTTGTTGTGAAAAAAAAACCATTTTATGCCATGGACCATTGGAGTTTTTACTCTATGCAAGAATTGAATGCTCAACAACAATGTTTCAATTATGATTTCCATGAGAGTGAACATGAAAGGGGCTGTTATGAGACAAATTTCATGCCCATGATGACTACCCAAAATATTGATTATAGCATGGGAAATGTTGTGTGTGAGCAAGATTCATATTTTCAAGCTCAAACCGAAGGATTGCATGAGGACAACTTTGAATTAAAAGAACTCTTAGTTCAATTCCTTGAGGATATCAAAGTGGATAGAGACAACTCTCAAGTGTCATGCAATAATATGGAAGAGAGTTGTATTGAAGAGGTGGTTGAGCAAAATGAAGAAAATTTCAAAGAACACTTAGCTCCTTTCATTGAATATATGAATGTGTATCATGACAACTTTGAAGCTTCATGTAAGAATATAGAGGCTCACATTAAGACAATTATAGAGCATCTAAAAGAAGAGAGTTGTGTTGAGGAAGTGGTTGAGCTAGAAGAAAAGAGCTATATAGAATATGTGGTTGAGCAAGAGGAAGAAAAAGAGAGTCTAGAGTGTGAACTTGAATGTGGTCATTTGGAAGTAGTGGAAGAAAAAGAAAAAAATAGTGTAGTTGTAGAAAAACAAAAATTCAAAAATAGTGACAAGAAAGAAAATCCAAGGTTGAGGTATGAAAAGAGTCATGTGACAATTGAGAATCAACCTTTGGTAATTGAAGAAAATATCCCTCCGCAAAATGAGCTTCAAATTTTTCAAGAAAGGGGAAATTTCTATCCTAAGTGCTTATTGGTTGGTGCATGGGAACACTTGCTTCCATATGCCAAATACATGGGATTTCTTACCAAAAAGAGAAAGCGGAAGGATGATATTTTCTTCTTGTCCTATTATCCACCCTAACTTGGGGTTTGAATTCCAAGTCTGGCTGAGGACTCTTAAACCAAGCGCTACTGGGAGGCAACCCAGAATTTTTATTCTAATATTTGTTGTTTTTGTTTCTATTTTGATGTTGCAGGGCTGGCCAATTGCATTGATGAAGTGATCTTTAATTGTGAAGCGCTATAGCACCTGACGCTATAGCGTCAACTGCTGCAACAGCTGAAACTGAACAAGAAAAGAATTGTGTTTTGTTCACCAACCAGTAACTCTTCCCTCTTGTGTTGTGTTGTGTTGTGTTGTGTTATTTTGTGTTGTGGTGTTAATTGTTTCCAAATAAACTTGTTGGATGTTGTAGCATTTGTAATAACATCTAGCAATTGTGTATGATTTCAAAAAGTATGTTGTGTTAAATGTTTTTAATTTCAGTATTGTAGTGTCCAAAAGGCCTCTCCCATTAGAATTGCATGAGAAGTAAAGACACTGCTGAGTCTTAAGTTTGGGGGAGGACCTTAAATGTGTTTAATGTTATGTGTAAAATGTTAATATTATGTGTTTAATATTATGTTTGTTGAATAGAAAGCATGATCAGTTGCAATTCCTAGTCTTTCAATAATAGAATGTGTATCTTCTTGGGCTAAATTTAATGATGATTAGGTGTATATGTGTAGTGTAGCCTTGTTTGATTGATGACTAGTCTTATTGCTGCTGCTACACAAAATCTCTGTGCTTAAGTAGAAACTTAGTTAGCCAAGGACTATCTGATGCTTAAGTTAGTCCTGGTTAACCAAGGTGGAATCAAATCTTGAATAAAAACCTTGAAGAGCTTTTGAAGCTAAGTTTGGGGTGCACAAGTTATATAAAGGCTAGGTATCAAGATCCTAGGGTGGTTAGTGAATTAGGACTTCATTGTACTCATATGTATTAGAGATACTTTTGTAATGGTTTGAACTACCGAAACAAAAGTCGAGTTTGTTCCAAAAAGCAAATGTATATATGTAAAAAAAAAAAAAAAAAAAAAAGAAAGAAAGAAAAAAGAAAAAAAAAAGAAGAATAAATGCTAAAGGAGCTCAGTAATGAGGGGTTGCGATCAAGAATTATGTTCATCAAAGTTCGAGCGTTATAGCATCAAACGTTATAACGTTCTTTGATTTATATTCAATAGTTAGAATCATCGACCATAGATCTGAAATACCTAATCAAGCCCTTTGTCATGCTTGAAATCCTCATTTCTTGTGTGAAGTTGTTAGTCTATTCCTTTGTTTTGAAAAAGTCTTTGATTTCACCAAAAGAAAGTCATTCTTTCCGAGGCTAAGAGAAATCTAAATCTAGCTAGGAATTGAGATGAGTCGGAGATCACACACTCACAAATGAGAAGTAATAATTCTAGATGTTGTGAAAAACAATGGTGCGTGTGTGTGTGTGGGTGTGAATCAAAGTTTGGCCCATTAAGAACATTTTTGGAAAAAACTGTTTGATTTAGGGAAGCAACTGGTTTTGCCTTTCTATCATGTCATTGTTATGTTTTCAATTAGTTGTTTGTCTTTGTAAATAGTCATTACTTAGGGACAAGCAATGGTTTAAGTTTGGGGGTGTGATAACTCTTATCAATAAGAGTTATTCATGCTTTCTAGACTTAAATAAATGTGAGTTCCAAAGTAATAAATTTTTTATTTTTTTTAAAAAAGAAAAGAGAGCTATTGTTATTGTCTTGTTTGTGCAGCAAATCTATGTCATTGTTTCTTTGATGTTGTGTTGTTTGTTCTTTGTCAAGCGTCATTACTTGAGGGCAAGCAATGGTTTAAGTTTGGGGGTGTGATAACTCATATTTATATGAGTTATTTATGCTTTTATTACTTAAATTAATGCAAGTTCTTAATTAATATTGTTGTTAAATAAGTAAATATATGTTGTTTAGTGTAAAAGAGGGTTAGGAACTGATTATGTGACAAATTGGCACTTTTGGTGCTTTCTTGTTATTTTTAATGTGTTTGTTGATTGTTCAAAGATTAGGCGCTATAGCGGCAGACGCTATAGCGTTGGATTTCTGCGGTGATGAGAGAGAAAACGAAAAAGCAATTTTGGCAGATGTTAAATCACGTAGAAGCGATCATGAGGCAGTTCTGCATCGACCACCCACCTTTTGCTTTATAGGACACTTGTCTATTTTGTAATGGTAGTTGGTAATAGTTGGTGGGATGGCTTTTCACCTTTTTTGAGAGATATTTTCTTTATATTGAAGTCTTAAAACTTCATCTTCAAGCTTAGTTTCTTTGGTTCGAGAAGAGAGGAGAGTTAGAAATAACTCTTAAACTCCATTTTCGCCCAAGCTCCATTTTCACAATAAAGAGTAGATTTTTCTGAGTCTTTGCGAGAGACGCTATAGCGTCTAGCGCTATAGCGGCTGCACGGAGCTGTCATCATTTGGAGTGTTTTCCACCTCTTGGTGATTTCGGTTTTATGGCTTTAGGTAACACTTTTATGTTGTATTTCTTGTGTTGTTGCTCATCATGATTTGATTCTCTTGTAGTTGGATGCTTAAAGCTTTGTAATGAACCTTTAGTATCGCGTATATAATATTTCACGTTTGCGTTTCAATCTTTGTGTGTTACTTCTTTCAAACTTGTTTTAGAAATGATCACTAAAATAGGTATATTCATGGGAGTGCAGGACATGGTCCATGATTCGAACTCAAGGATTGATATGAGCGATAAGGTTGGTTAAAGACATTTAACCAATTTTTGCTTCCTCTAGACATAGAAGTGCAATAGTTCATAGGGCAAAAGTCGTGGGTTCTTTATTATACAGGGTGAACTTATTTAGAACCTAGACATAGGCATCTTGTAATGAAACCACGCGTTAGTGAGTGAAAAGCACAAAATCATTTGCAATAGCTTGACGCTATAGCGTGAGACGCTATAGCGCCTTACTTCTGGGAAATTACTTAGCAAAGAGCATTCCAACTACTCTCACTCTGAATTTCTACTTATAATCTATCTTATTTGCTTTTGTACCTTTATGTTGATAACATTAATGATTTGACAACTTGTTATTGTTATTTATGTACTCACTAGCTAAATTACTAATTTAAATATAGAAGTAAACTCAACAATCCTCGTGGGAACGATCTTTACTTATCATTATATTACTTGTTGCGATTGTGTACACTTGCACATCACCTTTTCGCACAACAAGTTTTTGGCGCCGTTGCCGGGGATTGTGAAAGTTAATTTCTATTATTTAGTTAGTAAGTTTAGTTAGTTTTATTAGTGTGTTCTGTTTTTCAACAATTTTTTTTTAATTTGCATTGTGCTCTATGTTTGTAGTGTATTTTCTTTGTTGATATTACTGTTATTGTTTGTATTGAAAAAAAAAAACCATTTTATGCCATGGACCATTGGAGTTTTTACTCTATGCAAGAATTGAATGCTCAACAACAATGTTTCAATTATGATTTCCATGAGAGTGAACATGAAAGGGGCTGTTATGAGACAAATTTCATGCCCATGATGACTACCCAAAATATTGATTATAGCATGGGAAATGTTGTGTGTGAGCAAGATTCATATTTTCAAGCTCAAACCGAAGGATTGCATGAGGACAACTTTGAATTAAAAGAACTCTTAGTTCAATTCCTTGAGGATATCAAAGTGGATAGAGACAACTCTCAAGTGTCATGCAATAATATGGAAGAGAGTTGTATTGAAGAGGTGGTTGAGCAAAATGAAGAAAATTTCAAAGAACACTTAGCTCCTTTCATTGAATATATGAATGTGTATCATGACAACTTTGAAGCTTCATGTAAGAATATAGAGGCTCACATTAAGACAATTATAGAGCATCTAAAAGAAGAGAGTTGTGTTGAGGAAGTGGTTGAGCTAGAAGAAAAGAGCTATATAGAATATGTGGTTGAGCAAGAGGAAGAAAAAGAGAGTCTAGAGTGTGAACTTGAATGTGGTCATTTGGAAGTAGTGGAAGAAAAAGAAAAAAATAGTGTAGTTGTAGAAAAACAAAAATTCAAAAATAGTGACAAGAAAGAAAATCCAAGGTTGAGGTATGAAAAGAGTCATGTGACAATTGAGAATCAACCTTTGGTAATTGAAGAAAATATCCTCCATAAAATGAGCTTCAAATTTTTCAAGAAAGGGAAATTTCTATCCTAAGTGCTTATTGGTTGGTGCATGGGAACACTTGCTTCCATATGCCAAATACATGGGATTTCTTACCAAAAAGAGAAAGCGGAAGGATGATATTTTCTTCTTGTCCTATTATCCACCCTAACTTGGGGTTTGAATTCCAAGTCTGGCTGAGGACTCTTAAACCAAGCGCTACTGGGAGGCAACCCAGAATTTTTATTCTAATATTTGTTGTTTTTGTTTCTATTTTGATGTTGCAGGGCTGGCCAATTGCATTGATGAAGTGAGCTTTAATTGTGAAGCGCTATAGCACCTGACGCTATAGCGTCAACTGCTGCAACAGCTGAAACTGAACAAGAAAAGAATTGTGTTTTGTTCACCAACCAGTAACTCTTCCCTCTTGTGTTGTGTTGTGTTGTGTTGTGTTATTTTGTGTTGTGGTGTTAATTGTTTCCAAATAAACTTGTTGGATGTTGTAGCATTTGTAATAACATCTAGCAATTGTGTATGATTTCAAAAAGTATGTTGTGTTAAATGTTTTTAATTTCAGTATTGTAGTGTCCAAAAGGCCTCTCCCATTAGAATTGCATGAGAAGTAAAGACACTGCTGAGTCTTAAGTTTGGGGGAGGACCTTAAATGTGTTTAATGTTATGTGTAAAATGTTAATATTATGTGTTTAATATTATGTTTGTTGAATAGAAAGCATGATCAGTTGCAATTCCTAGTCTTTCAATAATAGAATGTGTATCTTCTTGGGCTAAATTTAATGATGATTAGGTGTATATGTGTAGTGTAGCCTTGTTTGATTGATGACTAGTCTTATTCTTTCTTTGCTACACAAAATCTCTGTGCTTAAGTAGAAACTTAGTTAGCCAAGGACTATCTGATGCTTAAGTTAGTCCTGGTTAACCAAGGTGGAATCAAATCTTGAATAAAAACCTTGAAGAGCTTTTGAAGCTAAGTTTGGGGGTGCACAAGTTATATAAAGGCTAGGTATCAAGATCCTAGGGTGGTTAGTGAATTAGGACTTCATTGTACTCATATGTATTAGAGATACTTTTGTAATGGCTGTAACTACCCGAAACAAAAGCTGAGCTGTTCCAAAAAGCAAATGTATATATGTAAAAAAAAAAAAAAAAGAAAGAAAGAAAAAAGAAAAAAAAAAGAAGAATAAATGCTAAAGGAGCTCAGTAATGAGGGGGTTGCAGTCAAGAATTATGTTCATCAAAGTTCCAGCGTTATAGCATCAAACGTTATAACGTTGCTGATTTATATTCAATAGTTAGAATCACTGACCATAGATCTGAAATACCTAATCAAGCCCTTTGTCATGCTTGAAATCCCTCATTTCTTGTGTGAAGTTGTTAGTCTATTCACTGTTTTGAAAAAGTCTTTGATTTCACCAAAAGAAAGTCATTCTTTCCGAGGCTAAGAGAAATCTAAATCTAGCTAGGAATTGAGATGAGTCAGAGATCACACACTCACAAATGAGCAGTAATAATTCTAGATGTTGTGAAAAACAATGGTGCGTGTGTGTGTGTGGGTGTGAATCTGAAAGTTTGGCCCATTAAGAACATTTTTGGAAAAAACTGTTTGATTTAGGGAAGCAACTGGTTTTGCCTTTCTATCATGTCATTGTTATGTTTTCAATTAGTTGTTTGTCTTTGTAAATAGTCATTACTTGGGGACAAGCAATGGTTTAAGTTTGGGGGTGTGATAACTCTTATCAATAAGAGTTATTCATGCTTTCTAGACTTAAATAAATGTGAGTTCCAAAGTAATAAATTTTTTATTTTTTTTAAAAAAGAAAAGAGAGCTATTGTTATTGTCTTGTTTGTGCAGCAAATCTATGTCATTGTTTCTTTGATGTTGTGTTGTTTGTTCTTTGTCAAGCGTCATTACTTGAGGACAAGCAATGGTTTAAGTTTGGGGGTGTGATAACTCATATTTATATGAGTTATTTATGCTTTTATTACTTAAATTAATGCAAGTTCTTAATTAATATTGTTGTTAAATAAGTAAATATATGTTGTTTAGTGTAAAAGAGGGTTAGGAACTGATTATGTGACAAATTGGCACTTTTGGTGCTTTCTTGTTATTTTTAATGTGTTTGTTTGATTGTTACTGACATTAGGCGCTATAGCGGCAGACGCTATAGCGTTGGATTCTGCAGCTGATGAGAGAGAAAACGAAAAAGCAATTTTGGCAGCATGTTAAATCACTGTAGAGCAGTCATAGACAGTTCCTGCATCAGCCACCCACCTTTTGCTTTATAGGACACTTGTCTATTTTGTAATGGTAGTTGGTAATAGTTGGTGGGATGGCTTTTCACCTTTTTTGAGAGATATTTTCTTTATATTGAAGTCTTAAAACTTCATCTTCAAGCTTGGTTTTTGCTGGTTCAGAAGAGAGGAGAGTTAGAAATAACTCTTAAACTCCATTTTCGTCCAAGCTCCATTTTCACAATAAAGAGTAGATTTTCTGCAGTGCTGCGAGACGCTATAGCGTCTAGCGCTATAGCGGCACGGGAGCTGTCATCATTTGGAGTGTTTTCCACCTCTTGGTGATTTCGGTTTTATGGCTTTAGGTAACACTTTTATGCTGTATTTCTTGTGTTGTTGCTCATCATGAGCTGATTCTCTTGTAGTTGGATGCTTAAAGCTTTGTAATGAACCTTTAGTATCGCGTATATAATATTTCACGTTTGCGTTTCAATCTTTGTGTGTTACTTCTTTCAAACTTGTTTTAGAAATGATCAGCTAAAATAGGTATATTCATGGGTACAGACATGGTCCATGATTCGAACTCAAGGATTGATATGAACGATAAGGTTGGTTAAAGACATTTAACCAATTTTTGCTTCCTCTAGACATAGAAGTGCAATAGTTCATAGGGCAAAAGCTGTGGGTTCTTTATTATACAGGGGTGAACTTATTTAGAACCTAGACATAGACATCTTGTAATGAAACCCTGACGTTAGTGACTGAAAAGCACAAAATCATTTGCAACAGCGCTTGACGCTATAGCGTGAGACGCTATAGCGCCTTACTTCTGGGAAATTACTTAGCAAAGAGCATTCCAACTACTCTCACTCTGAATTTCTACTTATAATCTATCTTATTTGCTTTTGTACCTTTATGTTGATAACATTAATGATTTGACAACTTGTTATTGTTATTTATGTACTCACTAGCTAAATTACTAATTTAAATATAGAAGTAAACTCAACAATCCTCGTGGGAACGATCTTTACTTATCATTATATTACTTGTTGCGATTGTGTACACTTGCACATCACCTTTTCGCACAACAATATGCATTGGCTAAGTGATCATACTGCTTGTAAAATTGTTTTTCTACCAATTGATCTAGAGAGAATAAGGATGAACACTCTTCTGTATCCTCTGAAGGATACTTCATAGCATTCATTACATTGAATTTTATCTCTTGATCATTCACTCTCATAGTGAGTTCACCTTTCTGCACATCAATTATGGTTTTACCAGTTGCTAGAAATGGTCTACCTAGGATAATAGATACTTCCTTATCTGCATCAAAGTCAAGGATAACAAAATCTACAGGGAATACAAATTTATCTACCTTGACTAGGATGTCTTCTATGATACCTTCAGGATAGGCTATTGATCTATCTGCTAATTGAAGTGTCACAGTGGTTGGTTTTGCATTTCCTATTTCTAACTAGTCAAAAATAGATTTAGGCATCAAGTTGATGTTTGCACCTAAATCACATAAAGCTTTACCAGTATAGGATTTTCCTATAGAAAATGGAATTGTAAAACTACCTGGATCCTTCAATTACCTAGGGATCTTATTTTGCATAAGCAAACTACAATCTTCTGTCATGGCAACTGTTTCAAACTCTCCTAATCTTCTTCTCTTAGTAAGCACATCCTTCATAAACTTTGCATAATTTGGCATTTGTTGGAGGGCTTCTACTAAGGGAACATTGATGTGTAATTGTTTTAGTACCTCTAAGAATTTACCAAACTGCTTCTCCTCATGTGCTTTTTTCAGTCTTTGAGGATAAGGAGGAGGAGGGTATTCAGGTACTAACTTAGGTAGTGGACTTTGAACTTCTTGTGATGCAGAGCACTAGATGCTTCGCATTGGTTTCTTTTTGATTTTTGGCTTTTTCTCCCTTTTCTACACTTTCCTTCTCAGTTAATTCTACCAAATCCTTACCACTTCTCAATGAAATAGCTTTAACCTGCTCCTTTCCTTTGTTTTGAGAAGGAGTAGCTTCTCAGATTTGAAGGTAAGGCACCTTGTGGCCTTTGATACTGCAGTTGTGGCTAATTGACCAACTTGATTCTCTAAGTTCTTAATGGAAGCATCTTGGGTTTGTCTAGCGTTCTAGATTCACCTATGAATGCTTTAAGCATGGATTCTAGAGAATTCTCAGTGGTAGGTTGAGAGTTTCTTTGGTTATTCTGAGCTGGGAATCCTAGTGGATTGGTTGGTGTAGTTGGAGCAGTTCTAGGTGCAGGTGCACTATTGTTGCTCCATCTATAATTTGGGTGGTCTTTCCAACCAGGATTATAAGTGTTGGAATAAGGGTTGTTATTCCTATTATAACCTACATAATTTACTGAGAGATAGGGTTGCTAGAACACTCCTCATACAAGTGACCTCCTCCACAGTACACACAACTAGGTGTGCACGGAGGTACTTGTTCTCATCGCTTCTGAATGATGATGTGCGTGTGATGCATTGCATTAGATGCGATAGCATTGCGAAGTGAAGTTTTTCATCAAATTAGCTAGAGTGGCTACTTGAGCAGATAGAGGCGAGATATATCATTAATTTCATGTACCCCTGATGGTTTCTTTTGGGCACTTACCCTCTCAGTAGGCCAACTAGAGCTATTAGCAGCTATTCTATCAATTAATTCACATGCTTCATTGTAAGACAGGTTTAATAACACTCCACCGGATGATGCATCAAGCATTATTCGGTTTGAGGTTCTAAACCATTATAAAATGTTTCCATTTGAATAATAACAGTAAACCATGATGAGGACATTTTCTTAAAAGTTCCTTCCATCTTTCCCATGCTTCAAATAAAGATTCAAACTCTTTTTGTCTAAAAGATGTAATATCATTTCTTAACTGGCATTTTTGATAGGTGGGAAATATTTTCCTAAAATTTTTCAGCCATTTCATTCCATGAATGGATAGAGTTAGGCTCTAAAGAATTTAGCCAAGCCTTAGCTCTATCTTTCAAAGAATAAGGAAATAACCTTAATCTAAATGCATTTTCACTAACACCGGTATAATAAAATTACTACATACTTCTAGAAATTGCCTTAAATGCAAATGAGGATCTTCATGAGGAGATCCTCCAAATTGACCAATAGTTTGAAGCATTTGAAACATCATAGGCTTAAATTCAAAATGCATGGCATCAATATGAGGTCTATTTATACTAGTTTGCATATTTTGATGATCAAATCGAGCATAATCCTCATAGGTCTATCTCTATCATTAATCATACCTATGTGATCCATGTGGATGAGATTTTCTCTATGAACTTCTTCTTCAAGTAGCATGTTTGGAACCGGGGCCTCCTCTTCTTGAGTGTGGCCTTGAGCTTTGTTCTTCCTTTGAATGACATGTTGCAAGCTTGTTGATTTTGCTTCCGAGTCTTAGCAATCTCCCGAATTTTCTTTCTATTTATGGATCTAAGCTATATTCGTGTTCTGCTTTCAGTTACGTACATATACTAAGTACCATGTAATCGTTGTTGTTGTGAAACTCTAAATACAGAATTATATACAACACTAAATTACTATATATCGAATTTTAAAAAGAATTTACTTCAATCGGCAACGGCGCCAAAAACTTGGTGCATGGAAATCACATACACTTGTGTGCAAGTATACACTGTCCAAAAACAAGTAGTAAAAAGATCGAACCCACAGAGATTGAAAAACTCACTTTTAAAATTAATATAAAGTAATAAAGTGTAAAGTAACAAAGTAACAAAATAATTTTGGTTTTTGTTTGATGATCACAACTAAGTTAGAAAGCAAAGTAAAAATGTTGATAGTGTAAAAGAGAAAAGCTAGTTGGAATGTTTTCATCAAGTAATTTACTTATAAGTGTTTGATGCAGTATGTGATGCAGCTGCACTGAATGTTGTTGCATTAGCTATGTGCCTTTCGGTCACTTTCTTCTTGAGTATCATTACAGCTCTTATGATCCTTGTTCTATGCAAGAAAGAAAGGGGTGTTAGTGCCAATCTTGCCTCCTAACAATTATCCAATTTGCTTAAATAAATTCACTCTTGTATTTTAAGTACCCGCAATTATCCTATGGACTATACTATCCTATCTCTAGGACTTAGCATGGTTTTCACAAAGTTTTCTTTATGTAAAACACTCACCCATATTAGTTCTTGAGTTCTTAATTGTAAGCCATTTCTGGTCATTTACAAATCTTACTTATTCTAAGTGATCAAGTTCAAAATAAATTTGGAAAGATTATCAAGCAAGAACTAAAGTACAAACATACATACATACATACATCATACTTACTTAAAAGCTCATTAAATGATTAGAACATTCCAACTAAGAAAGGTTTAGCTAACAAGAGACATTGCAAGATATATATAAACTGAATAGACCATGTTTATATATATAGAAATCACAAAAGAGAACAACAAGAGAAAAGTTACAAATGTTGTAAACCTTTGTATGAAATCTTCTAGCAATGCACTAGCATTACTCCTTAGCACTATACAAACACTATGAAAATGAGTTAAAGAGGATTTATGAATTCCTTCCTCTTCCTCTAAAAATATAAAAACTAACTATGTATATTGAAATTTTGATCTAACTTATGGATTGTGATATATTTCCAAATGAAGATGTGAGGTCCTTTTATAGCCTTCAAGAGAGGTGCTTCCTTCCTTCATGTTGAAGTAATCTTGAGTGGATCATAGCTGTAGTTGCTTTTCAGAGGTTAATCCCAAGTTGAAATCTTTGACTTAATACATAGGGCGGTTCCATGGTGATCAAACATGTGTCCCTATGTTGGTGACTCTTCAAAGCTATGCCTATAGCTATGTGTGAATGGTAGGCGCCTACTATACAAGGTTGGATGGCATCAGAGAACCAGGGAGGAGGTCATCACTTGCAAGTGGATGCATATGAAACACGCTGCTAATTCACCAAGTAATGCAGATTTGATGCAGGATCAGTGCAGGAGCATTTGATGCAGTTAGCATTGAGACTGCACTGAACAAAAACATCAACCATACCACAATATATCCAAAATGGACTATAAATAACTATAACCATTCAAATCACTCAAGGTATCATATATCACACTAAATACTATATAAACTCTTTATTATTACTTGAAAGAGAGCAAATACTTAGTTTAAACATATGAAATACTCTATATAAAATAGAGTTATCAGTCGTACAAGTAATAAAGTGGATAAAAGTAAGAGATCGTTCCCACGAGGATTGGTTTGCTTCCAAAGTTCAAGTTTCAAAACACAAGAGAATCAAGTAACAAATCGACACTAAGAGTTGGTTTTAATGCTAAGAATATAAATAAGCAAGTAAACAAGTGTTGGTTGTGAATATGGATGAGAGTGAGTTGGATTGCTGCATGCAAGTAAATCCTTTCTAGTCAGACGTTATAATGTTTACACGTTATTACGTACAAATGTTATTTTGTATAGACGTTATAACGTTTGAACGCTGTTGCAAAAGAGCTGTGCTTTTCAGTCACAAAACGTCAGAGCTTCAAGTATAAGAGGTCCTATGTCTAGGTTCTAAATAGGCCCACTCCTGTATTTTAAGTACCCACAGCAAAGTTCTATGAACTATTATCCGTTCTATGTCTAGACTTAGATAAAAATGCCTAAATGTCTTTAGTACACCTTTTCATTCATATAAATCTTTGAGTTCTTTTCATAGACCATGTCTGAACCTATGAATCTACCTATTTTAAGAGGCCAACCTCAAAACAAGTTTGGAAATGTTATCATGCAAAGATTTAAAACATATAAGCGTCAATACTTCATAACATTTAACTAGAAATTCATTACATGCAAAACAACAACCCAACTACAAAATGTTTAGCTCATGTTGAGCATCTTTACAGAATGATAAGGACTTGAAATCCAAATACCATACATAAAAGAAAAGAAACTAAGTGCAAAAGATACACCTAAGTAACTCGTCAGCATGTACGCTGTAGAGACGTTACAACGTCTGAGCCTCACAGTAGAGGTTTGCGAAGAAAATAAAAATGGAAGTTTAGAAAAGTAAAATGAAGAAGTCTGTGTCCAGAACTTCTTTAAGATGCTTTCTCTGAAATGGAGGAAGATAGATGGTGTAGGGATGAACTGAAGTCTTGTGAGGGAGTGAGTGTATGAGCGTGTGTCCTTTGAGAGAGTTGAGTCTTCATTAAATAGCCAATCTTGCTCACGTGTTGCTGATGTCACTTGCCCACCTACCAAGCCTGTTTTCTCTTCTGACTGACACTGTACAGTGCTACAGTGCATCATCCTTGTCAGCACATAGGGAATAGAAGATCTTCTGACTTTTTATATCTTTGACCATCATTGCTAGCGCGCCGAAACTGAGATCTTTCACTCTTGCTCTGCTGCTCTTTTGTAGACGTGGTGAGGGACGTGGTCACGTTCAGCTCTTTTCCTGCACAAGCACAAGAAACATCAAAACGCTCTCAAAGGCACCACTTGGTGCCAAAATGCACAGATTTAGATGTTTAGCCTCTAACTAACTAAGAAACTAGAAACTATCATAAAACTAATTAAACTAACCTTGTATTGCTAGAGAACTTGCATGATTTATTCTTGAGTGAGTATAAATAACTCATATAAATATGAGTCATCACACCCCCAAACTTAAATCATTGCTTGTCCTCAAGCAATCAAGACAATTACACTTAACAGAAATGCATGAAATCAACTACACTAGCAGGTTACATTCTACTCAGCCAAAAAATTATTCTCAAGGGGCTAATTCTCCACACACTCACGCACCAATGCACACATAAATTCCAGATTCATTACTGCCCAAAGTGAGTGTGTGTTCTCTGCATTAATTCCATCTCTAGCTAGTTTCAGAAACTACTTTAGCCTATGAAAGAACGGTTCCCAATTGGTGATAGTAAAACATTTTTCAAAACAAAGAGCAGACTAACATTTTCACATAAGAGATGAGGGTTAATTTGAAGCATGACAAAGGGTCTTAATTGGGTGCTAGGACTAGATTAGTGCAACTATTTTTCTGACTCACACACAACTGACTGCAACCCCCTCGTGACTGAGCAACTCTCTTTTATTTGCTCCACTTTGGAGTTCTTTTTTTTTTCTTAACATTTGGAGTGTCCAGCATTTATTTCAGGGTATTGCAGTGAACACAGAGTACATGTGGATTTTCCACTTATTTACAACAACACACTCTTTTTGGTCTTTTTGGAGTAGACGTTACAACGTCTATAGGCGAAACGTTGTAACGTTTGAACACAGAACACAACACACACGACATACGTTATAACGTTACGGGTAGACGTTACAACGTTGCACTCACACTACACCTGCACTAATCATCCTGAAGCCTTTGCACCCAGCCTTTGTATAACCTGATTCACCCCCAAACTTAGCTTCTACTGCTACTCTAGGTTTTTAATCAAGTTTTACTAATCAACATAGTTTACCAAAACTAGCTTCAGCATAAACTATTCCCTAGCTAACTAGATTTTTCCTTAAAACAGAGTTTGTGTGAAAGCAGCAATCAATTCTATTCATCTAAACATGCATTAGCTACTCACACACACACACATTCATTACTAGCTTCAGCCCAAAGAGAATTATTTTCAATACTTAACAGAGTAAGAACAAAACTGCTTTTGCATTTGATTTCATGCTTTTACAAAACAGAAACAAAGACTTAAGACAATAGGATTCTCCCCCCCACACTTAAAGTTGAGCAGTGTCCTCACTGCTCAATGGTAAAAACTTTGATTTGCTGCTTTTTTTTTAAAGGGGGAAGAAAAGAACAATTCAAACAGAACACAAGAAACAAACTACTAAAATATCAAAAAACTAAAATTAATCTACTGCTAAAAGTTAAAGGGTGAACTTACTTGTTTGAAGTACCAGATCGAGCCTTCCGCTCTGCCTGGTTGGAATTCCTGCTTGACCTGCCACTTTCTTCTTCTCCTTCTTCTTTTTCTCTCCTCCGGCTTCTGTGGTGGTGGTTGTTGTTGTTGTTTCATCAGATCCTCCTACTCCCGAGCTTGCACCCTTAGCACTTGAAGCTTCAGCAATCCTCTTCTTGGCTTCTTCCCACATTTTCATTGCTAGCTCAGCAGGATTGACTTGCTGTGCTTCATTGGGGTTCATATGGGCTTTTTCCACCTTTGGCTCTTGAGACGTTACCACGTCTTTGGATGATCCACCAATATCAGCAACTTTTTCCTGTGCTTGCTTCAAGAGATGCTCTGCCAACTTCTGAGTAGCCTCTTCCATTGCCTGCTCCTTTACTTTTTCAATGGCAGCTTCACGTTCTTTCATCACTTGCAATTCTGCAAGCTTAGCTGCAGCCTCTTTTTCAGCAGACGTTATAACGTCTGCAGGTCCTTCTTCAACAATGGCAGGAAGGGCTTCTTCAGAACCAGTAGCAGCAACAAAGGCTGCACTAGTAGCAGTTGCTGGCTTTCCTGTGGCACTCTCACCTTTTCTCTTCACTGGTAGCTTTTGTCTTTTTGTTGTGGGGGCTTCAACTTGCTCTTGTTCTCCACTAACTTGTGCTTCTTTTGTTGTAGCTGCTAACTCTTGCCTTTTCTTTCTTCCAAAAGGGTTATGGGTGGGTACACTTTTCACTCTTGTTTTCATGGGTGGGGACATTAGCTGTGAGTTTGGATTGCTTCCTTCATTGGTTGCCTCAGACGTCGCCACGTCTCCTTCCTGCACTTTTTGGGCTGATGGTTGTTTTTCAGGTTCAGGTTGGGGTGGGGGTGGTTGTGGAATGGGTTTGTCTTGGGCTTTGGATTGTGGAGTTTTGGGAGTGTTCTGGTCGTGGGTGGGTGGAGGTTCTTGTGGTGAAGGTTGTGGTTGTGTGGCTTGTGGTGATGGTGGTTTAGGGCTAGTTGTTTTGGACTGTTTCTTTGTTGGTTCCTTGACTGTTTGGGTTGTTGGGGATTCACTAATTGTTTTCTCACTTGAACTGCCTTTCTCCTCAGGACTTTCCTCTTCCTCTTCCTCACTGATTATCTCCATGCTTACCTTCCTCGATTCATCTGCATCATTATCACTAATATCATCTAAGTCAGTAGAATTAAATTCTTCCTCACTGCTTACCTTTTTCTGCTTCTTCTTTGATGGACTCTTTCTTTTTGCTGGGCTTCTTGCTCTTTTGGCCCTTTCCTTCCTTACTGCCCTTAGTTGGATTGTTGACAAGGGCACATCATCTTCATTCTCTTCTTGCATCAGGTAGCACAGGCTCCTCAATTACCATCTTGCCTTTTGACACTTGCGCAAATACCTTCTTCTGCCATTCAAACTGATCTTTGACAAATTTGGCCAAGCTATTCTGCTGCTCCATCAGACGTTGCAACGTCTACGCATCTACAGAAGTTGAAGTTCCTGCAGCTTTTACCCTGGCCTTGAACTTAGTTGAGAAGGGTCCTTGAGGCTGCTCCCTTAGTTCTGAGGCTTCAATTTCTACCCCAGCCTCCATACACGGATCGAATCAGCGGGAAATCTGATACCCATCCTTCCTATTCTTCCACTTGTTCAATTCTCTGTTGATCAGCTTGCCAACTTCAATCTTGTCCTTTGACATAATTGCATCAATCACAATCAGTCTTTCTTTGTCTACCCAGGAGGTGTGGGATGTAGGTATTAGGCAATGCCTTATGAAATGAAACCAAGTGTTGGCTTCATCACACAAATACCTCTTCAGAATTTTAAACTCACTTCCATGCTCACCACTTCTTTCCCACACAGCTCCTTCTACACAAATTATTTCCTTGATTGCCTCCATTTCTGCCAACCCATAGGTCTTCTGCTTTGTCTCCACAGCCTTGCCATAATACCCTAGGCCAAAATAGTCATTGATCACCCTCACACCGAACTTCACTTCTTCTTCTCGTACTTTTGACACGATTGATGGCTCTCCATCAGGTCTCTCAACTATTCCTTTGTAGAAGTCATGAACTAGTGTAGAAATGTACTCCTTTCGGTGCACTATGAACTTTTGCCAACCTAACGCTGCGACGGTTGCAAGGAAATCAGAATTTGGGCTTTCAAGGCTAAAACCCCTTTCTGGAAGCAGGGCTTTCTTCTTTGATGGGTTAGGAATTTCTGGGATTGGGGCTGAGGATGAGCTTAGGTCAACGTTCTTGCCCTTTCCAGAAGATTTGGCTGCAGATTGCTTGACTTTGGTCATGGTGTTTGCGAAGGATTGCTTCGGAAGAGAAATGAGAGATTTTGAATTTTTAGGATTCTGAGGAGGGTTTGTGGTTTCAGAGAGAGATGTTAGAGAGTGGGTGTAGGTGGTTTGATGATGGTAACCGGCTAGTTTTTATGGGGAAGTGGTTATGGGGAGTTGAGAAGTGGTGGAGTGGAGTAATGGAAAGGTAACTGTTGATTAGACAAGTTAGGGAAGAGAGATGACGTCGTGGTCAGTTACCACGTTAGTGTTGCAGAGTGAAATGATTTCTGCCATTTCATCACTTGCGCGCTTGACTGAGTTTGAATTTGCCTCGACCGATTTCTCTTCTTTTTCATTTAAACCTTGCGCAGACCACAGACGTGCCAACGTCTAGTGTACACTGAGACGTTATAACGTCTACCACCTTTTACTTTCTCCTTTCTTCAGCCTTCATCCCTACAAAACAAAAATTAAAAGACACAAAAATTGTTGGTTAATCAAAAATCATTGGGTTGCCTCCCAAGGGCGCTTGCTTTAAGAGTCTTCAGCCAGACTTTTGCCCTTTTTAAATTCAAGGGTTGTTGAAGGACAATTGAGTCTTGTCCCTTTCCACATGCTCTCCATGATACTGCTTCACACGTTGGCCATTAACTTTGAAAATGGTATTGGTCTTCTCATCAAATAAGCCCACAACACCATAGGGATAGATTTTCATTAATTTGAAGGGTCCTGACCACCTAGATTTTTAACTTTCCTGGGAACAATTTCAATCTTGAATTGAATAATAACACAGGTTGTCCTTCTACCAGCTCCCTCCTTTGAATTCTTTGATCATGCCATTTATTGGTCTTTTCTTTGTAGATTGCTGCGTTTTCATAAGCATGGTGTCTGAACTCTTCTAGCTCATTCAATTGCAGTAACCTTGCTTCACCTGCCTTTGTATGATCCAAGTTTAATTGCTTCAGTGCCCAATGGGCTTTATGTTGGATTTCAATTGGTAGATGACATGCTTTACCATAAACTAGCTTGTAAGGGGACATGCCCAATGGTGTCTTGTATGCTGTCCTATAAGCCCACAGTGCATCATCCAAATGCAATGACCATTCCTTCCTATTGGGACCAACCATCTTTTCCAGTATTCTTTTGATTTCTCTATTGGAGATCTCTGCTTGACCACTGGTTTGTGGGTGGTAAGCTGTAGCAACTTTGTGTTTCACTTCATACGTAGCCAACAGGTTCTCAATTAGCTTGTTGCAGAAATGAGAACCTTCATCACTGATTATAGCTCTTGGAGTGCCAAACTTTGTGAATATATTCTTTTTAAGAAACTTGCTGACTGATTTGGCTTCATTGTTAGGTAATGCCACAGCTTCAACCCACTTTCACACGTAATCCACAGCTACCAGAATGTATAGATTTCCATGAGACATAGGAAATGGTCCCATGAAATCCATTCCCCAACATCAAATAATTCAACTTCCAGAATATTTGTGAGTGGCATTTCTTGCTTGCTTGATATGTTTCCTGTCCTTTGGCATTTGTCACAGCTCTTTACTAGCTCATGTGCATCCTTGAAGATTGTTGGCCAATAGTAGCCTGATTGTAAAACTTTTGCAGCCGTTCTTGTGCCTCCAAAATGTCCACCATAAGGTGCTAAATGACATTGTTGCAATACCTGGAGTTGTTCTTCTTCAGCAAGACACCTTCTCAGTAACTGATCTTGGCACATTTTGTACAAGTAAGGCTCGTCCCAGAAATATTGCTTTACAATGTGGAAAAACCTCTTCTTCTGTTGATAGTTGAAGCCTACAGGCACAATCTTGCTAACAAGAAAGTTAACTATATCAGCATACCATGGTGCAGTAGTATCAGACGTTATAACGTTTGACGAAATTGCCATAAATGTGGTAACGTCTTCAACTACTTTGGCTACTGATAATAGTCTCTCATCAGAGAATTTTTCTCTTATCTCTTCTTCTCTTGTTCCTGCATCAACATTCTCAAGCCTAGAAAGATGATCAGCAACTTGGTTCTCCACCCCCTTTTTGTCACGGATTTCCAAGTCAAATTCTTGGAGGAGGAGAACCCATCTAATAAGCCTTGGCTTTGCATCTTTTTTAGCAATTAAATACTTAATGGCTGAATGATCAGTAAAAACAATAACTTTTGCACCCACTAAGTAAGATCTAAACTTATCAAAAGCAAAAACAACAGCCAAAAGCTCTTTTTCAGTCACAGTATAATTCAATTGGGCATCATCTAAGGTTTTACTGGCATAATAAATAGAATGAAAATTTTTTCCATACCTTTGTCCCCAATACGACTCCTACAAAGATAATCACTTGCATCACACATCAACTCAAATGGCTTAGACCAATCTGGAGTGACTATTACTGGAGCAGTTACCAAGGCAGTTTTTAGTTTCTTGAAAGCTTCATGACATGGTTCATCAAAGTTGAAGACGTTGTCACGTTGCAATAGCAGACACAGGGGTTTTGAAATCTTTGAAAAGTCCTTGATAAATCTTCTGTAAAACCCTGCATGTCCTAAAAAACTTCTGATACCTTTTATAGTTGTTGGTGGAGGTATATAGCTTGTCAATAACATCAATCTTTGCTCTGTCCACCTCTAATCCTTTCTTTGAGATCCTATGTCCCAACACTATTCCTTCTTGCACCATAAAATGGCATTTTTCCCAGTTAAGAACTAGGTTGGTTTCTTCACATCTTATTAGAACTCCTTCCAAATTATCCAGGCATGCCTTATATGAATCTCCATAGACTGAAAAATCGTCCATAAACACTTCCATGGAATTTTCAATGAAATCAGAAAATAAGGCCATCATGCACCTTTGGAATGTTGCAGGAGCATTGCACTGCCCAAATGGCATCCTTCTGAAAGCAAAGGTACCATAGGGACAGGTGAATGTTGTCTTTTCTTGATCTTCAGGAGCTATGGCTATCTGGTTGTAGCCTGAATAACCATCAAGAAAACAATAGAACTCCTTGCCTGCAAGCCTGTCTAGCATCTGATCAATGAATGGGAGAGGGAAGTGATCCTTCTTAGTTGCTTTGTTAAGCTTTCTGTAGTCCATGCATATCCTCCAGCCTGTTACTGTCCTTGTTGGAATTAGCTCATTCTTATCATTTGTTACCACAGTAACTCCACCCTTCTTTGGTACACACTGCACTGGGCTCACCCACGAGCTATCACTAATAGGGTAGATGATTCCTGCATCCAACCACTTGATGATCTCTTTCTTTACCACCTCCTTCATTATAGGGTTCAATCTCCTCTGCCCTTCAATGCTATTCTTGGCATTTTCTTCCAAGACAATTCTGTGCATGCATATTGTGGGACTGATACCTTTGATGTCGGTCATTTGCCAGCCAATTTCTTTCTTATGTCTCTTCAGGGTAGTAATGAGATCATTCTCCTGCTCTTGTGAGTGTTTAGAAGAAATGATCACATGTAGGGAATCATTTTCCCCTAAAAAGACATACTTTAAATGCTCAGGTAACACTTTTAGTTCCAAGGTAGGTGGTTCTTTTATGGAGGGTACGTTCTTCTTGAGATCTGATTCTTCTTGACCCAAAGATTCATACCTTTTTGTCCAAGCCTTTGCTTCAGGGGGTTCAGACGTGGCAACGTCTGCAGTAGACGTTATAACGTCTAGAGGAACAACTTCTTCTGCTAAAAACTCTTGTATTTCAGCATTGCTCAGAATCTTTTCCAAGTGATCATTATCTTTGTTGAATTGCTTCTGAACCATATGATCAATGGCAACCACATAAGAACATTCTTTTGTGTTAGGATCTGGATATTTGAGTGCGTTGAGGACATTGAATTTGACTTCTTGGTCATTGACTCTCATGATCAATTCTCCTTTCTGCACATCAATGATTGTTCTTCCAGTAGCTAAGAATGGTCTCCCCAGAATGATGGGAACTTCTTTATCTGCATCAAAATCTAAAATAACAAAATCCACTGGAAACACAAACTTGTCAACTTTAATCAAAACATCTTCTAATATGCCTTCAGGATATACTCTACTTTTATCAGCTAACGTGAGACTTAAAGAAGTAGGTATGGCAGTTCCTATACCAAGTTTATCATAAATAGACTTGGGCATCAAGTTGATACTTGCTCCCAAGTCACATAGAGCTTTGCCAATGTAAAAATCTCTAATGGAGCATGGTATAGTAAAACTGCCAGGATCCTTGAGTTTTCTAGGGAGTTTATTCTGCATAATTAAACTACATTCCTCAGTTAAAGCAACAGTTTCAAACTCCCCTAGCCTTCTTCTTTTGGTGATGATATCTTTCAGGAACTTAGCATAATTTGGCATCTGTTGTAAGGCTTCAACCAAAGGAAGGTTGATGTGTAGCTGCTTCAACATCTCCATGAACTTGCTGAATTGCTTGTCTTCATGAGCTTTCTTTAATCTTTGAGGATAAGGTGGAGGAGGATATTCAGGTACAAGCCTAGGCACAGTCTTGATTCCTGATTCAAAAGTAGACGTTGTAACGTCTGGTTTAGACATCACAATATCTGGAGTATCCTTCTCTTTCTCACCACTTGTGCTTGCCTCCTTTTCTTTCTCTTTTTCCTTTTCTGGCACTTCTTTTTCCACAGGCATAGTTGGTTCAGGATATTCAGTACCACTTATTAAGGAAATTGCATTTACCTGTCCATTCACCCCATTATTACCATTAGGGTCAGATGATGATGATGATGGTGTTTCAGTAGTAGAAGGGAGAGATCCATTTTGTCTTTGAGTAAGGGCTGAAGCTATCTGCCCAATTTGATTTTCCAGAGTTTTGATTGAAGACTCGTGAGTTTGCAGAGTTGTCTTACAATCACTTATGAAGCTTTTCATCATAGCCTCCAAGTTGCTATTGTTGTTATTCTGCACATACTGCCTCTGTTGTTGCTGTTGTTGTTGAGGAGGAAATCCTGGAGGTATTGCAGGAGCAGTATTGCTAGCATTCAAAGCATTGTTGTTTCTCCAACTAAAATTTGGATGATTTCTCCAATTTGGATTGTAAGAGTTGGAATAGGGACCGTTTCCTTTGTTCTGAGATACAAAGTTTACAGACTGAGGGTTATAGGGACAATCTTCATACACATGCCCTTCTTCACAATAGACACACTACTCTCCCCAGTGTGTAGGTTCTCTCTGCTTCTTTATGATGCTTTTCAGACGTGGCCACGTTTGGAGTGCTCAAAGTTTTGATCATAGTGGTCAGGGTAGCCACCTGAGCAGAAAGAGCAGTTACTTCACTTATTTCATGGACACCAGCCTTCTTTCCAAGAGTAAATCTATCAGATGGCCAATGAGAGTTATGGGTGGCTATGTCATCAATGAGCTTGCATGCCTCAGAGAAAGACATGTTCAAAATGACACCACCTGATGAAGCATCAAGTATCAACCTAGTAGGCTGATCTAGACCATTATAGAAAGTCTCCATTTGAATGACCACAGGAATGCCATGGTGTGGGCACATTCTCAGTAATTCCTTCCACCTTTCCCAAGCCTCAAATAGTGATTCTCCTTCCCTTTGTTTGAAGGAAGTGATATCATTTCTCAGCTTAGCATTTTTGTTGGGAGGGAAGTATTTTGCAAGGAATTTCTCAGCTAGCTCATCCCAAGTGTGAATTGAATTTGGTTCCAAGGAGTTCAACCAACTTTTGGCCTTATCCTTAAGAGAATATGGGAAGAGCTTCAATCTGAAAGCATCCTCTGAGACTCCAGGGATGATGAAATTGCTGCACACATCCAAAAATTGCCTCAGGTGTGCATATGGATCTTCTTGAGGGAATCCTCCAAATTGCCCTACAGTTTGCAGCATTTGGAACATCATTGGCTTGAATTCAAAGTGACCAGTATGAAGGGTTGGTCTTGCAATGCCTGTTTGTAAATGGGCAGGATTGAGCACGGCATAATCACGCATAGGCCTGTCCCTGTCTCCTTCTTAACCTTTGTTGTCTCCTAAGTTGCCTGAAAGTTCTTTCAGGTTCTGGATCAAACTCAGGCGCAGATTCACTCCCTGGTTCAATCGAACTGAGGCTTGAGTTGGAACTAAGCATACGCCGTAACGTCTACCTGTTCGTACACAGAAACAACAAACAACACAGTAAAATTCTTTCAAAAACTTGTTGCGTTCGTGTGGTATTCGCAAATATAGTGCAAGTATACACGTCGTACAAGTAATAAAGTGGATAAAAGTAAGAGATCATTCCCACGAGGATTGGTTTGCTTCCAAAGTTCAAGTTTCAAAACACAAGAGAATCAAGTAACAAATCGACACTAAGAGTTGGTTTTAATGCTAAGAATATAAATAAGCAAGTAAACAAGTGTTGGTTGTGAATATGGATGAGAGTGAGTTGGATTGCTGCATGCAAGTAAATCCTTTCTAGTCAGACGTTATAACGTTTACACGTTATTATGTACAAATGTTATTTTGTATAGACGTTATAACGTTTGAACATTTGTTGCAAAAAAGAGTGTGGCTTTCACCACAAACGCCGAGCTTCAAGTATAAGAGGTCCTATGTCTAGGTTCTAAATAGGCCCACTCCTGTATTTTAAGTACCCACAGCAAAGTTCTATGAACTATTATCCGTTCTATGTCTAGACTTAGATAAAAATGCCTAAATGTCTTTAGTACACCTTTTCATTCATATAAATCTTTGAGTTCTTTTCATAGACCATGTCTGAACCTATGAATCTACCTATTTTAAGAGGCCAACCTCAAAACAAGTTTGGAAATGTTATCATGCAAAGATTTAAAACATATAAGCGTCAATACTTCATGACATTTAACTAGAAATTCATTACATGCAAAACAACAACCCAACTACAAAATGTTTAGCTCATGCTGAGCATCTTTACAGAATGATAAGGACTTGAAATCCAAATACCATACATAAAAGAAAAGAAACTAAGTGCAAAAGATACACCTAAGTAACTCTTCAGCATGTACGCTGTAGAGACGTTACAACGTCTGAGCCTCACAGTAGAGGTTTGCGAAGAAAATAAAAATGGAAGTTGAGAAAAGTAAAATGAAGAAGTCTGTGTCCAAAACTTCTTTAAGATGCTTTCTCTGAAATGGAGGAAGATAGATGGTGCAGGGATGAACTGAAGTCTTGTGAGGGAGTGAGTGTATGAGCGTGTGTCCTTTGAGAGAGTTGAGTCTTCATTAAATAGCCAATCTTGCTCACGTGTTGCTGATGTCACTTGCCCACCTACCAAGCCTGTTTTCTCTCCGATCGACATTTGCATGCGAGTACTACAGCAAGCGTCATCCTTGTCAGCACATAGGGAATAGAAGATCTTCTGACTTTTTATATCTTTGACCATCATTGCTAGCGCGCCAAAACTGAGATCTTTCACTCTTGCTCTGCTGCTCTTTTGTAGATGTGGTGAGGGACGTGGTCACGTTCATCTCTTTTCCTGCACAAGCACAAGAAACATCAAAACGCTCTCAAAGGCACCACTTGGTGCCAAAATGCACAGATTTAGAAGTTTAACCTCTAACTAACTAAGAAACTAGAAACTATCATAAAACTAATTAAACTAACCTTGTATTGCTAGAGAACTTGCATAATTTATTCTTGAGTGAGTATAAATAACTCATATAAATATGAGTCATCAATTACCGCCAGCTAAACAAGGTTACTATTAAGAACAAGTATCCTTTGCCGAGAATCGATGATTTACTAGATCAACTTAGAGGTGCATCAGTGTTTTGAAAAATTGATTTAAGGTCGGGGTACCATCAGATAAAGGTGAGGGCTTTAGATATTCCGAAGACTGTGTTCCGTACTAGATATGGACATTACGAGTTTGTAGTAATGCCTTTCGGTCTAACTAATGCTCCTGCAGTATTCATGGATTACATGAATCGGGTATTCCAGCCGTACCTAGATTAGTTTGTTGTGGTTTTCATTGATGATATTTTGGTGTACTCTAAGATTGTTGAGGATCATGTTCAACATCTTCGCATTGTTCTTAATGTACTCCGAGAAAAGAAATTGTATGTGAAACCTTCTAAGTGTGATTTCTGGATGTCTGAAGTAAAATTTCTTGGTCATGTGATATCCCAATCAGGGGTGGCAGTGGATCCCAGTAAAGTGGAAGTGGTGTTGAATTGGGAACGGCCAACAACTGTTACTGAAGTAAGAAGTTTTCTGGGATTAGTTGGGTATTATCGGAGATTTATCAGAGGATTCTCGCAGTTAGTTCTTCCACACACTCGGTTGACTCGTAAAGGTCAGTCGTTTGAATGGGATGCTGATTGTGAAGGATGTTTTCTCGAGTTGAAGGAGAGATTGACTTCTGCTCCAATCCTAATTCTTCCGGATCCGTCTCTGGGATTTCAAATCTTTAGTGACGCATCGGGGAAGGGTTTAGGATGTGTTCTTATGCAGAATCAGCAAGTGGTGGCTTATGCATCTAGGTAGTTGAAGCCTCATGAGGAGAACTATCCGACTCATGATTTGGAGTTGGCAGCCATTGTGTATGCATTGAAGATTTGGAGACATTATCTCTATGGATCTCGTTTTGAAGTTTTCAGTGATCACAAAAGTTTGAAGTATTTATTTGATCAGAAGGAACTGAATAACAGGCAGAGGAGATGGATAGAATTTCTCAAGGATTATGATTTTGAATTAAAATATCACCCTGAGAAAGCTAATGTGGTAGCTGATGCATTGAGTAGGAAATCTATTCACACAGCCGAGTTGATGATGCATGAAATGGCATTGTGGGAGTCTTTTAGAGACTTAAACTTGAATGTGAAGCCAAGAAGAAACCGATTGGTGTTGAGTCATATTCAAATTTCTAGTGCATTGAGGAATTTGATCCGCTCAGCTCAAGAGATTGATGTTGATCAGTTACAGTCTCAAAAAGGGCAACCGAACTTTATTGAAGATAGTGATGGAGTTATCCGTTTCAACGGTAGGATTTGTGTGCTAGATGATGATGAAATCAAAAGGCAAGTACTAGAAGAAGCTCATAGAAGTCAATACTCCATACATCCTGGATCTACCAAGATGTATCGGGATTTAAAACAGTTATATTGGTGGCCTGGAATGAAAGTGGATATTGCAGAGTTTGTGTCTCGATGCTTGACTCGTCGAGAGGTCAAGCGCGAGAGAATCGAAGCTTTCTTTGGTCTTTTTGCAACCACTAGATATACCAGTGTGGAAATGGGAAGATATTTCAATGGACTTTGTGATGGGATTACCAAGATCTCAAGCTGGTAACGATTCAATATGGGTGGTTGTAGACCGATTGACTAAATCAGCCCATTTTATTCATGTTCGCTCGGATAGTAAGGTGCCTAAACTGGCAAAGGAGTATTTGAAGAATATAGTGAAGTTGCATGGTATTCCAACTAGTATTGTGTCGGATCGTGATCCAAAGTTTACTTCCCGTTTTTGGACAGAGATGAATAAGGCTCTGGGAACTAAAGTGTTTGTTAGTACTGCTTATCACCCGCAGACAGATGGTCAGACTGAAAGGACTATTCAGACCTTAGAGGATATGCTTCGAGCCTGTGTTCTTGACAGTGGTGGACACTGGGAGGATCATCTTCCATTGGCAGAGTTCGCCTACAACAATAGTTACCATTCTAGCATTGGAATGGCACAATTTGAGGCTTTGTATGGTAGGAAGTGTAGAACCCCATTATGTTGGTGGGAAGTTGGTGAACAACGATTGTTGGGACCCGATTTGGTCCATGAAACTACTGAAAAGATCCGACTAATCAGAAAGGTTGAAAGTAGCTCAGAGTCGACAAAAGAGTTATGCGGATAAAAGAAGGAGACCGTTGGAGTTTGAACCTGGTGATCATGTTTTTCTGAGAGTTTCACCAACTATTGGTACAAGTAGAGCATTGCGGACGAAGAAACTCAGTCCTCGGTATGTTGGACCTTTCCAAATTATCGAGCGTATTGGGCTATTGGCTTACCGTATAGCTTTACCTCCGGCATTGTCTAATCTACATGACGTGTTTCATGTATCACAACTGAGAAAGTACATTCCCGATCCCATTCAACCGTTGAGTTTTGAAGCGATTGATATTCGACCGGATTTATCCTTTCAACCTTATCCAAGTCGTATCATCGAATATGGAGAAAAAGCGCTTCGAACCAGAACAATTCCAATTGTTAAGGTGGTTTGGGATGGTTTCTCAACTGAGGAAGCTACATGGGAGTTGGAGGACGACATGCGGACAAGATATCCATATTTATTCTCTTAAGGTATGTTCGTTCAATTTTGAGGACAAAATTTCTAAGTTGGGGTGATTGTAACATCCCTAATTTCGTTAATTTCGAATTAGGAAATTATCGAATGTTTTATTATTCAAGTAAATAATAAGATACATTTTGGATATGAGTGTGTCTCGAAATTAATGAATATCGTTAAATTATAGGATTGAATTGCGATATTGATTTAATTGAATGTGAGAGTTTTGGGGAAAATAGGAATAGTGGGATTTGTGAGCCAAGGGCATTTAGGTCTTTCCCCCAATTAACCCTTGACCCACCAATTAATTTTGGTCAAATAAAGAAGAAAGGAGAAGAAAAGGAATAAAATAAGAAAGGAAAGAGAATCAGGGAAAGGAAAAAAGAAAAAAAAAGGAACGAGAGAGAGAGAGAGGAAACAGAGAGAGACCGAGAGAGTGAGAAGAAGGGAAGGACGAAGGAGAAGGAAAAAGGAGAGGGAAGATCTCTCTCAATTCTTCACTTGGTAAGGGGCTTTTGGTACCGTTCTCTTCCATTTTTCCTCGTCTTTCTAATGGTGTAATTTTTATCCCCTAATTTCTACTCGTTTTCGTTTTTTACCATTGTTGAAGTTTTGGAGCTCTAGTGGAAGAAAATGGAGGTTTAGAGCTGTGGGTTCGGTTTAGAGCTGTGGGCTTCGGTTTAGAGCTGTTGATTTCGGTTTGGAGGAGCTTGGATCTATGTTTGGGTTGAGTTCGTGTGTTTGGAACGGTTGAGTTTCGCCTGTTTGTATATTTCGTGATTTTCATCACGATAGGTGAGTTTTACTCACGTTTAGGGAATTTAAATGTTGTTTGTGTGTTATGTTTGGAGAGTTTTCAAAATCTTGAGTTTCGTGAATTTTCGAGTCGAAAACAATATTTTACGAAAATCTCGTGTTTGGAATTTAGAACGAAATCATACTGTTTTGCTTGTTGGGTGTAGTCTTTGGATCGAATATATATATATATATATATATATATATATATATATATATATATATATATATATATATATATATATATATATATATATATATATATTATTGTCTGTTGTGGTTGAATTTGGATTGAAACATAGTTTGGGTTCGATCGGAGAACGAAACGGAACGGAAATTGGGCACAAAGTTGAGAAGTTCCTTATGTCCCCAAATTCGATGTTTCGTTTCGACGCTCCGTTCGACTTCAAACTTCTTTCAAATCCTTTTTCCTAACCACTTATATCATATATAGTTGAATTTATGAAACTTAGAGTATCGTGTGGGAACAATTGTTTTAAGAACAAAATTGGTGTCTGGACTGGTTATGCAGGTTCATAAGAGGAACCGTATGATATGAATTTATATCATAGAGTAAATTATGTCTGATATATATATTATGTCTAGTCTGGGTGACGACCCACCGGATAGCATACTAGGAGGGGGAAGTCATGAGCCCCTAAACCTAGGCTCTCGATGATAGGGTTCACCGGGATTAGCAGATGTGCAGTCGGTGTTATGCTAAAGAAAATTAATGTACTGTGCCGGGATTAGCAGATGTGCAGTCGGTATGGTACAAATGTTTTGACATTATGAACATAGCATTTCTTCGGGATTAGCGGATGTGCGATCGGTATTGTGCAATTAGTAACGTGCATGGTTTATTGATTAAATCAAGAAATTAATTAAGGTTTTATAAATGGACCGAGTGATAGGTCGTGGTGTGTAAGACTCACTGAGATATGTTATCTCACCCTACAAATGTTGTTGTTTTCAGATATGCAGGGGAAGCGTAAAGCAAACA
Source organism: Oxytropis ochrocephala (assembly GCA_020916435.1). Taxonomy (NCBI): domain Eukaryota; kingdom Viridiplantae; phylum Streptophyta; class Magnoliopsida; order Fabales; family Fabaceae; genus Oxytropis; species Oxytropis ochrocephala. Next base: position 112,976,136 of record CM037089.1, read on the forward strand.
GGCATGATTAGATGTTGTGGCTTGGAGATTTGTAGACATAGTAGCTTAGACTATGTTATTTAGTTTCCCTCTGTTTATTTTGGAACTTAGTTTATGACTTGATTGTTAAGTTGTAAAACTAATCTATTGTACCTGTGCCGTTGGATATTGAGTATTTTGTTGTAATACTTAAGGGACACTTCAGTACTTATGTTAATGTATTCCAAAGTACTCTAAGTGTGAGCAACTCTTTGATTGGAATTCAAGAGTTTTGTATTATTCAATATCTGAAACAGGGGCAGGTTTACTCTGATGTATGCTAATGGTGCATTTTTAGTATTTCTATTGTTGAGAAATACTTGGGTGTTACAAAATACATAGACTTTTTGAATTATAGTCAAGACTATCATGAGTATAAATAGTTAGATATTAGATATATAGATAAATGGATACCATAGCAAGTTAATAACTCTTGATCTTCTTCAAAATCAAAAGAAGGTTACGATGGAAACTTCATTGAAAATAGTGTTGAAGTTGATGGTTGTGCTTATGGCTATTGTGAGTACTTTTGAAAAAGACACACAAGGAATTGAAAGTGTACATGGAGTTCAAATTGCAATAAGTACTAAGGGTGAATTGGGATATCCAATTCCTAATCCTAAACAAGTACTAATTCCAGTATGCTGCGCATCATGCTGCCCCAGAATTCCTGAGTGTTGTGGTCTTGAAGCTACAAATCCTTAAGACTGTGTATCTCTTTCAATATTTCTACAATAATGAACTTGTAAGGTTATCCCACATAAACCTAATAATTGGATTTCCAAAATTTCATAAGAATCTCGTGCTATTTCATTTTATTCTTGTTAGCTTTTTCAATTCTCGTCATTTCTCATTTTGTATTTTTTATCAAAAAATTACTCTTAGATGAAGTGAATCCTCAAAGATTACTCTTAGACACCTCATGTCTCTATGTGTATCTATATGTGTGTTCTGTATTGAGTTATATAAATCAATATATGCAATTTCATTATGAACTAAATTCAAATAATTATTTTTAAAACGATATTGTTGAACATCATGTGAGAGTGTATCGTGATGCTTCCCATAAAAATTATGATTAGTTTGTGCTGAAGATTTATGCAAAAATGAGGTGTCTCATAAATTTTCCAATTTTTTCATACTCTGCCATGTCACAATTTGGATAACTTTTCTCGAGAGAAATAGCAATACTCTTTTTAAAATAGTTTTCTTTAAATGATTTTTTTTTGGCAAAAGGAAGAGTTATAGAGCCTCGTTAAAACCTTCTGATGAAAATTCCTCCTTAGGGAAAAAACATCAAGAAGGAAAGAGAACCCCCCCTAAATTTTATTGATAAAAAAGATAAAAATAACAGGAAACATGGGGGAACTAGACCAAAACCCATGAGCAAAAACAACAAAATAACTGGGAAAAAATAGAAACAAACCGACCATGGTGTGCAAAAGCATCACTATAGCGACTCTCATCTCAAGCAGTCGGCACAGAGCGCTAATAATCATCTGTGGCACACCAAGAATAGGAAGCAAAAGGTGAACCCAGCCCATCAAGAGAGATAGAGGTCTAGCAAAAAACGTAGCTAGGTAAACCTAACCTATTTACTCAGAAAAGTCCTCCGCAATGAAGCTCGAGATAAGATTCCACCAGGTAAAGCCACTTGAGTGAGTTCCATGACCTCCAAGCTTATCGGCACAAACATTACCTTCTCTGTAAATGTGGGTGCAAACGAATTTCATTTGTCTAGTCAAGGATAAACAATTGTTCCATCTGTTTCGGAGTTTTCAAGGAACAACATTACAGTTCTTAAAGGCTGAGACAACTAACTGAGAATCACATTCTAACCATAAAGACATCCATCCTTTATCAAAAGCAATCTCAATAGCCAACATAGCTCCAATAAGCTTAGCATGCAGGGCATAACTGTTACCTATCGAATCAGAAAAACACCCAAGGACATGCAAACTTGTATACCTTTTATTTTAGAAGGAAAAGATACTCACAAATCTAATGCAGGGCACTATGTATGTGGATTTCTTTTTTAAATGAATGAAGTTGAAATAAAAACTTAATTTGGAACAAATAGTTGTAGTTTTTTTGGCATAAATACTTGTAGTAATTTTTTTTTGACAAAAAATACTTGTAGTTTTTTTTTGACGCAAAAATACTTGTTGTTGTTCATAGTGAAATTGTAAATAATGTATAACATTATTTTATATATCATACTTAGTTATTCAACCTTTAAAATCAAATGAATTAAATTTTCAAGGAATTTATCTACTAAAGAAATTAAATTGAGACTTTTAGTGTAACATCTCTAATTTCGTTAATTTTAAATTTAGAAATTAACGAGTGAATTGTTATGTGAGTAGATAATAAGACACATTTTAAAATCAGTTATCTCGAAATTAATGAGTCCTCGTTAAACTATCTATCTATCTATATTATATATAACCATGAATCTGACACCTAGGCATCCACCTAATCAGCCACGTCAATAAATATGTCAGCACCAATTAAATCCACCTCAGCATGTTATTTCGAAATATATCAAAAAAAAGCAGAAGCTGGGGATCGAACCCATTCCCCCACACTGTCACCTCCTAATGCTGATCATTTGAGCTAACACAATTTCATGTTACTAAAGCATATTACATAATGTTTATCCTATTATTTCTTTTATTGCAAAACTTTTTACCTACTTTTTATATCCATTTATTATTTATTTTGATACATGTATATTTGTTATTATATATTACATTTATATATTATATTTATTTACCATCTAATATTTTGTATCACATTCCATAGATTTTATTCTATATATTTACTAACTAGAATATTATTAAATATGAGTTTTTTTTAACAAATGGACAGATTGCCCGAATTTATTAATAAAAAAAGGAAAAAAAACAGAGAAAAGCGAAGGGGGGACTAGACCAAAATCATTGCCAACAGAAAAGATCAATATTAAATATGAGTAATTTTATCCATTTCAACCTTTTTAATTCTCATCTTATAAATAATGTTATATATTAAAAATGTTTGTCACATATTTTTGTATTCAGCTTGATGCACATACAATTAGAATCAATATACAACTTTGATCGATCAGTATATTTGTAGTTTATAACGTTTGTGCTTAATATTCTTCTATTCACTACGCTGCACTTAGAAAACAAGTAGAGAGAATAAACAAGATTTATTGAGAACATTGATCCTACGGTTGTCAACGTCAATCACTTAGTCAAAAGCAAACTACATGTCCTTATGCAAAGGTATATTTGCTATATATTTGTAAGTTACTATTTACTAATACTATTTTAGACCGTATAATATTTATAAGTAATTCCTGTTGTAATAACATCTCAATATGAAAATACCCCTGAAATTATATATACAACTGCGGTTGTCACTACTAAAGTATTATTTGATTAGTACTTATGTAGTTTTTAAAGTATTTTTATTTATGGGTTGTCACTACTAAAGTATTATTTGATTTCACGGGATCTCAAAATTATATATATATATATATATATATATATATATATATATATATATATATATAAATCTAAATTTAATTTCCTACTATTATACAAATATTTAAAATAGTTGAAGTAATTATCTTATCTGTGTGTTTTTTTGGTATAAACGGGTATCCTCTGCTGCGCAATTGCAGAGACTAATCCCTCGAGCGGGTAGGACCACAATTGGCGGCAAAGCTCTCCTCAAGAGATTTAACACATTTGCATGCCCAAGGTGGATTCGATCCCAGGACCTTGGTTAAGCTGGAAGAGACCCTTACCATCTCATCCAAGTGCTCTTGGGTATTATCTTACGGTGTCTAAACAAATGAATTTCGACCCGTGCTGGCACGGGTTAATTATACTAGTAGGATTAAATTGTGTTAATGGAAAATGAGATTTTTGGGGTAATAATGGGAGTAGTGAGATTTGTGAGTCAAGGGCATTTAGGTCTTTCCACCCAATTAGATAATTGACCCACTTGTACACATATAGTCAAAGAGAAAGAAAAGAAAAGAAAGAAATAGAAAGAAAGAAAGAGAACCGAGAGAGAGAGAGAGAGAGATAAAAGAAGAGAAAAGAAAGAAAGAGAAATAAAAGAAGAGAAAAGAAAGAAAGAGAAACAGAGAGAGAGAAGAGAGAAACCGAGAGAGGGAGAGAAGAAAGAGGCGAAGAAGAGAGAGAAAGAAAGTTTTGTATTGAAGGTAGGAAGCTCAATAGGTAGTTTGGGGGCTGTGGGTGTTGATTTTATTGTTGATTGGAGTTGATTGACGTCATAGGAAAAAGGGAGGAGCTGCTGATTTTGGTTTAGAGGTGTTTGGATTTAAGTTTCGGTTTGAGTTTGTGGTATTTCAGAGCGGTTGAACTTCGTGAAGTTTCGGTATTTCGTGATTTTCATCACGATAGGTGAGTTTTATTCGCTTAGGGTTTTATTTTATGTGTGTTAACTGTATGGTTTCTGTCATCATTGAAAGTGTATTCGTTTCGTAAATTTAGAGTCGCAAAAACCGCAAATTGGTCACGAACTCACTGATTTAGCAATTCTGGACACAGGTTCGGTTCTTTTAAAACTGAGACTGTTTAGTTAGTCCAAAAAATATGTGACTGATATTTTTTGAAAGTAGACTTAATGCCGGTCGTTTTGGCACTGGTTTGGTTCAATTTGGAGTTGTGTAGCTCAAATTATGAGTCTCCAAAGTTAAGTCAAATTTCTGGAATTAAATTGGATATAGGTTCAGTGTTTCAGGTCGTGTGTTCTCAATTGAACTCCGTTTTGAATTATTCTTGTTTCATTGGAAAGTAGACTTAATTACCTACGGAATAGGCACTGGTTTCACCAAATTTCATTAAGAAATGAGAAAGAAAATTGAGTTGCAAGTTGGGAAAAAAGTTCTGTCTGATTTTTGTACATCAGTGTAGTATTTTTAAAAACTGTATCAACTGGAGCCTTGTTTTTGAAAAATGGATATTACATGTAGAAACTACACTCAGAGAGCTTTTCAATGAGTGGTCGTTTGTGGAAATCCGATGTCGTTTGCTATTTTAAATAATTCGCCGAAGTAAGTGCACTGCTGTAGGAAACTCTGCACGCATGTCGTGTGTTAAAATAGCGGTTTGTGTCATTCCGATTCTCGAAATGAATTACTTGATGTGATTGTTTGTGATTGATGGTGGTTTGTTCTGGAAATTTGTGTCATATGTTCTGTTTGTAGGTTGTAATTGGATTGGAACACGGTTTGGATACGAACGGAGAGCGAAACGAAACAAAAACAAGCGAAGTGTATTTCCGAGTCTCGATTCTTCGTTTCGACGCTCCTTTCGACTCCAAACTTCCTCTAATCCTTTTCCCAACCAACTGTGATTAATATTGGATTGATATTTCTATGTTTTGAATGTAGTTTTCAGATGTTTGGTTTGGTTTGGTTGAATTTACAAAAATATTGAAAAACAGTAAAACCTAGAGTACGTGTGGGAACCAAATGTTTTGTAACTTAAATGTTCAACGGATTGATTTCATGAGTTTATACTTATGATAATATAGTATTATAACATATCATAGATTGAATTAGATTCGGTATTTAAATTATATCGAATATATGGAACGCCCCAATGCGGGTGAGATATGTAAATTTTGTCGAGTCTGGGTGACGACCCACAGAGTTAGCATACTAGGTGGGGAGGTCATGAGCCCTAAACCTAGGCCCCATAAATTTTTACCATTAGGCAAGTCCTATTGGGAAGGGGGTTCACCGGGATTTAGTCGGAGGGCAGTCGGTGTTATGCTAAGATGTTTGATTGCACTGTTTACCGGGATTTAGTCGGAGGGCAGTCGGTATTGTGCAAGTGATTATGTGTGTGGTTTATTTATTAAATCATGAAGTTAATGAGTTTTTGTTTATATATATATGGAACGAGTGATAGGTAAGGGGTCACGGTAAGACTCACTGAGATTTGTTATCTCACCCTACAAAATGTTGTTGTTTTACAGATATGCAGGGGAAGCGCAAGGCGAACAGGCACGATTAGATATTGTGGCTGAGAGATTTAGAAACATAGTAGCTTAGACTATGTTGCTTGGCTTCCGTGTTGTTATTTTGAACTTAGATTATAACTTGCTTGTTAAGTTGTAATACCTAATCTATTTACCTTTGTCTTTGGATATTGAATATCGGGTTGTATTACTGAAGTGACACTTAAGTACTGATGTCATTGTACTCTAAAGTACTCCAGGTTGCGAACAACTCTGTTATTGGAATTTGAGTTTGTATTATTCAATATCTAAAACAGGGATTAGGTTTACTTTGATGAATGCTAAATTTACATTTTGGTATTTCTAATATTTAGAAATATTAGGGTGTTACATTTAGTAGATAAATTCTTAGTACATTTTTCAACTATAGATTTATCTACTAAAAACACAATTCTGTAGTGTATTTTTTGGTTAAACGAATTTATCTAAATAAACGATAAATCCGTTTTGATTTTTTTATAAAAGGATTTATCTTTTATTTAGATAAATCCGTTTAACAAATTTCATAAGAGTAAAATAGGAATAAAAAAATGGTGGGTGTTATGAAAATTAGATATTGGATGTCCATTGAGTTTCTCCCATCATCTCCATTGTGTAGTGGCCTTTATGGGTGACTATTCGTTTTCTATTTCCCACCCTATAAATAGGACTCACTCTCATATGTAAAAGGTGGATTTGAAAAGAGAAATACAAACACTCCCAAATTCTCTACTTCTCTCATTGTTAGTTTGTTATAGTTTTGATTACTTTTATAATAGTGGGGGTATTATATCTATTGGTGGGGTACAAAAAACACAACCCCTCGTATTTGGGTCTTTTTTTGGACCCCCCCTGCATCCTTATACCAAATACTCTCCCCAAACCCCCCTGAAAATACTGTAATGCCCCTAATTTTTTATCAAAATGGAATTATGTTTTAAATAGATAACTCTGGTCAGTGGCGGATCCAAAAAAAATTAGTAGTGGGGACAAAAAATAATCTGATATATCTCCTTAAAAGGAAAATATTGTAAATATTTAAAAAATATTTATTCTCACGATAAAAAATATATATATCCAGATAGATACAAAAATTAACACTTATTTAGTCGGTACGAAATGAAAAGTATCAATTTGGTCATCAAATACCGGTCGAATTAATTATTTAAAAAAAAATTGGGGACTTTTTAATACTCTTTAGAGACTAGTTTGACTGATATTTAATATTTTTAATGATTAAACTAATATTTTCCATTATTTAGAGTAGCAATAAAATTAGTATCAATCATTCTCACTTATATTTCTTATAATTTTATCCAAACATTTTAAAAATTTAGTAGTTTATGGGGGCAAACCCTATTTTTTTATGGGGGCAAAGTATATTTTTACTAAGCATCCTTTGGTAAAATATTTTACGATGATGTGGGGCAATTGCCCCCACACCTCTATATGTGCATCCGCCCTGACTCCGGTGTTAAAAAAGTTAACAACGGAATTATCTTTTAAAAGGTAACCCCGTAGCTATAATTGTCGTCGGAATTATCTTTTAACACATACAGAAATTATCTATTTAAAACATAATTCTGTTTTGAAAAAAATTAAGCAACAAATGTATACTAGTTCACCATTAAACTGGTAGCTATGTCTAATCCAATCGTTTACAGATATCCAATTTAAATTATAAATCTTGTACTTATAAGGAAATCAAATAAAAAAAACTAAAAGTCTAATTTTTACTTTCTTCAACAAATTTTGATTTTTATTGCTATTATTATTATTATGATTATTATTATTATTATTATTATTATTATTATTATTATTATTATTATTATTATTAAATTTAGAAATTGTATTGGCTGAAATCATATACTGTATCATCACATTCACTTCTTTTTGTCTTAAGATATTTTCTTTTATGACCTATTTAGTATTTAATTAAAGAATAATCTAAGAATAAACTCTATGTAATATTTCCGGTGTTTTTGGGCTTTGAGCACCTCTAGTGCTCCTTCAATGAATTATCGCTTATCTATTATATATAAAAAAATATTGCTTATCTAAAAAAAGAATAATCTAAGAAATTAATTATTTACCTACTATTAGAGATTATATTTAATATCTTATATTGAAAAATATCATCAAAGTTTCCTTTTATAATTCAATCAGTTACTTATTCACAAAAAAAAACAATTAAAAGAATCATTTTAAAAGCAGTAAATGCAAAATTAATTGATACTTTCATAATTATATTCCTTTTTGCAATCAAAAAATAAAATAAATATATTCCTTTTTTTCTAAAAATCATTCTTCTATTATTTGTTTAGTATTTCATTAAAGAATAATTTAATAAAATTCATTACTTACCTATTACTAGAGATTATATTTAAAATCATAAATTGGAAAATATCATCAATATAAAGCAGTAAATAATTAGTATATTAACTATGATTTTGTTTTTGTCCAAAAATCCTTTATTTTATTATTCGTTTAGTATTCCATTTAATAAGAATGATTTGAAAATTTTAATACTTACTTTTTTTTGTGACAGCAAATTTAGTAAAAACTAAAAGTCTAATTTTTACGTAGAACTTTTACTATCTTCATTAAATTTATATTTTTATTGCTAGTAATATTATTATTATTATTTTGACCGGATTAATATTGTTATTCTTATTCTATTATTATTATTATTATTATTAAACTTAGAAATTTTATTGGCTGAAATCATGTATTGTATCATCACATTCACTTCTTTTTGTCTTAAGATAGTTTCTTTTATGACCTGTTTAGTATTTAATTAAAGAATAATCTAAGAAATTAATTATTTACCTACTATTAGAGATTATATTTAATATCTTATATTGAAAAATATCATTAAAGTTTCCTTTTATAATTCAATCAGTTACTTATTCGCAAAAAAAAATCAATTAAAAGAATCGTTTAAAAGCAGCCAATTCAAAATTAATTAATACTTTCATAACTATATTCCTTTTGTCTAAAAATCATTCTTCTATTATTTGTTTAGTATTTCTTTAAAGAATAATTTATTAAAATTCATTACTTACCTATTACTAGAGATTATATTTAAAATCATAAATTGGAAAATATCATCAATATGAAGCAGTAAATAATTAGTATATTAACAATGATTTTGTTTTTGTCCAAAAATCATTTCTTTTATTATTAGTTTAGTATTCCATTAAAGAATTATTTGAAAATTTTAATACATACTTTTTTTTTTGTGAAAGCAAATGTAGTAAAAAATAAAAGTCTAATTTTTACGATGAATTTTTACTATCTTCAACAAATTTGGATTTTTATTACTATTAATGTTATTATTCTTTTTTTGACCATACTAATATTGTTATTCTTATTCTATTATTATTATTATTATTATTATTATTATTATTATTAAACTTAGAAATTTTATTGGCTGAAATCATGTATTGTATCATCCCTTTCACTTCTTTTTGTCTTAAGATATTTTCTTATGACCTGTTTAGTATTTAATTAAAGAATAATTTAAGAAATTAGTTATTTACCTACTATTAGAGATTATATTTAATATCTTATATTGAAAAATATCATCAAAGTTTCCTTTTATAATTCAATCAGTTACTTATTCACAAAAAAAAATCAATTAAAAGAATCATTTTAAAAGTAGTAAATTCAAAATTAATTAATTCTCAAAACAAAATTCAAAATTAATTGATACTTTCATAACTATATTCCTTTTTCCCATCAAAAATAATAATAACTATATTCCTTTTGTCTAAAAAACATTCTTCTATTATCTGTTTAGTATTTCATTAAAGAATAATTTAATAAATTCTTTTCTTATCTTTTTTTTTGAAGCAAAATTCATTACTTACCTATTACTAGAGATTATATTTAAAATCATAAATTGGAAAAAATCATCAATATGAAACAGTAAATAATTAATATATTAACGATGATTTTGTTTTTGTCCAAAAATCATTTCTTTTATTATTCGTTTAGTATTCCATTTAAGAATGATTTGAAAACTTTAATACTTACTTTTTTTTTGTGAAAGCAAATTTAGTACCTCCTATATATTGCTAGAGTTATACTTAAAATATAAAATTGGAAAATATTTTATCAAAATTGCCACTTATAAACCAAGCGTGGTTTATTACCAAAAGAAAAACAAAGCACGGTTTAACAAAACTCTTGAGGCTAGTAAAAGCTCGTTTGGTTGACATTGAAAGGCACACTCAAGCCCTTGCTGATTGGAAGCAAAAATTCATGATATTTAACAACCAGTCAAAAAAGTTTATGATATTCAATATATGCTGATGCTCTATTAATTATAATTGTTATTATTGATATCTATTTTATATTTTTGACGTATTTTAAGTCTAAATTAAAATAAATATAATAAGTAATTCATAGAATTGAATAGTCTTAGTAAAATCCCCTAAATATTTTTAACTTAATTTTACTTTAAAAAATATAACATGTATGTTATAAAAAAATTAAAATGAAATGTCATTACTCGAGTAAATTTTATTGTTGCCTCCGGTCTAATTTATAAGAGACAATGTAGTTTTTGGTTCATTGAATAAATAATGCATCTGGTCCACATTATAGATTGGATACATTAATTATTAATTGAACCAAAAATTGTATTTATCTCTTATAAAGTGGACCGAGGAGGTTGTACACACATGGACGGATGTATGTATATACATTTAGAATTTAACTAATTATTATTAGTATTTATTTTTATATTTAAAATATATTTTATACAAATAAGTACTTGTAGTAATTGTTCACGGTGAATATATTGTAGTAAACAATATTTCACATTAATTTTTCGACAAATTTTTCACAGTATTTTATATATCATACATAGTCGTTTTACATTTAAAATTCAATAAATATCACGCAAATTATTTTAATTAACTTCAAATATAATATTAATATTGTAGTCAATTTTATATTAAACCACAAATATGGCATGTAATTAGATCACTCATGGAAAAAAATCATTCTTTTCCTAGATTTCAATATAAGCCAAAAAAGTGGATTTAGTCTAAATTTAGGCTAAATACATAGACTTTTTGAATTATAGTTGAGACTATTGGGAGTATAAATAGTTAGATATATAGATATATGGATACCACAGCAAGTTAACAACTTTTGATTTTCTTCACAATCAAAAGAAAGTTACAATGGAAACTTCATTGAAAATAGTGTTGAAGTTGGTGGTCGTGCTTATGGCTATTGTGAGTACTTTTGCAAAAGACACACAAGGAATTGAAAGTGTGCAGGGAGTTCAAATTGTAAGAAGTGCTAAGGGTGAATTGGGATATCCAATTCCTAACCCTAATCAAGTACTAATTCCAGTATGCTGCCCCAGAATTCCTGATTGTTGTCTTCTTGAAGCTACAAATCCCCTAAGGCTGTGTATATCTTTCGATATTTTTATAATAATTGACTTGTAAGGTTATCCCACATGAACCTAATAATTGGATTTCCCAAATTTTATAAGAATCTCGTGCTATTTCATTTTAATCTTGTTAGCTTTTTCAATTCCGATTTCTCATTTCACATTTCTTATCAAAAAATTACTCTTGGATGAAGTGAATCCTCAAAAATGTGCATGTCTCTATGTATATCTATATGTGTTTTCAGTATTGAGTTATATAAATCAATATATGCAAATTCATTGTGAACCAAATTCAAACAATTATTTTTAAAAGGTTCCGTTGAACATCATGCGAGAGAGTGTCTTGATGCTTGCCAAAAAATTATGATTAGTTTGTCTTTGAAGATTTCTGCAAAAATGAGGCGTCTCATAAATTTTTCGATTTTTTCATACTCTGCCACGTCACAACTCGGGAAGTTTTGGGATAACTTTTATCGAGAGAAATAACAATACTCTTTTTAAAATAGTTTTTATTTAAATGATTTATTATTCTTAATTTTTAGGATATACTAACTTGTATACCTTTTATTTTAGAAGGAAAAGATACTCACAAATCTAATGCAGGGCAATATGTATGTGGATTCCTACTTTAAGCGAATGAAGTTGAAATAAGAAAAACTTAAGACTTTCTTAATAGGACAAATTGGTTCTTGACCATTTTTTGGGACAAATTAGTTCCTGACATTTTCAAAACGGGGGGACAAACTAGTCCATGTGTCAGGGAGTAATTTGTCCTCGTTTTGAAAATGTGAGGGACTTATTTGTCCCAAAAAATTGTCAGGGATCAATTTGTCCAGTCAAAAAATTGTCAGAGACTAAAATGAGTCTTTACTCAAAACTTAATTTGTAAAACTATAAAATAATAGCTTAACAATAAATATTTTCTCCTGATAGCCTAAGTGACTTCAATTACAACTAATATAAGTTGTAATACCACTCCATTGTAATACTCACAACACATTGCAAATCAACCAAAGATGATTATGCAATTACACTGTTGATAGCATTATAGCATCGTTTCCAACTGGTGCTTTCATCGTGCTATGGTAGAGAATACACATTTCAAAGAATTGAGCGCCGAATTTCGGCATAATGTTGAAGAATCGAACGCGAAATTCAACATTGTGGAAACCCAAATGTTGAAACTACAACAAATGATCGAAACATGATACGAAATTGGATGTGGCGGAGGATCGCTTCAGCTAGTTGAACGATGCGATTGTGGCGCTAATGCAACATTCTCCGATCGGCACAACGGTTCCAAACTCTTCCCATAGCATTCTGAACTCACAAATAATCCCAACAAGAGGAACAATTCAAGTGCGTCCTGTTAAACTCGATTTTCCAAGATTCGACGACAGCAACGTGATTGGATGGATCTTCAAGGAGGAACAATTCTTCGATTTTCATCACACACCAGATACAGAAAGATTAACCATTGCATCAGTACATTTGGATCATGACATAGTACCATAGTTTCAGATGATGCAACTGAACAACCAATTTCAAGATTGGAAATCTTTTATGCGCGCGTTGGAGCAAGATTTTGGCCCTTCTCGGTACGATTGCCCTCGTGCAAGCTTGTTCAAGCTCGTTCAAACTGGTACGTTTCTGAATTTTATCTCGAATTTACGGCTTTGGCTAATAGGTCTGAAGTGTAACACCCTAATATTTCTCAATGATAGAAATACCAAAATGTACTATTAGCATACATCGAGTAGTAAACATGCCCCTGCTTTTGAGATATTGAATAATACAAAACTCTCGAATTCAAATCAAAGAGTTGTTCACAACTTAGAGTACTTTAGAGTACAATGACATAAGTACTTAAGTGTCACTTAAGTAATACAACAAGATACTCAATATCCAAAGACAAAGGTAAGTAGATTAGGTTTTACAACTCAACAAGCAAGTCATAATCTAAGTCCAAAATAAACAAAAAGGGAAACCAAACAACATAGTCTAACCTACTATGTTGACAAATCTCCAAGCCACAATGTCTAATCATGCCTATTCGCCTTGCGCTTCCCCTGCATATCTGTAAAACAACAACATTTGATAGGGTGAGATAACAATTCTCAGTGAGTCTTACCGTGACCCCTTACCTATCACTCGGTCCATTTATGAAAACTCATTAACTTCATGATTTAATTAATAAACCACGCACACTATCAATTGCACAATACCGCCGCCTCCGACTAATCGTGAAATGCAAGACAATCATAACTTTATAGCATAACACCGACTACCCTCCGACTAATCCCGGTGAACCCCCTTCCCAATAGGACTTTGCCTAATGGTAAAATTTTATAGGGCCTAGGTTTAGGGCTCATGACTTCCCCGCCTAGTATGCTAAACTCTTTGGGTCGTCACCCATATTCGATATAATTCATATAACAATCCACTCGTTAATTTTTAATTTGAAATTAACGAAATTAGGGATGTTACATGAAGGGTTGACAGCAGAGGCAATATTAGAATGCTTCATTAGCGGGTTACAAGAAGATAAAAGGAGGGATGTGAAACATATTTACTTTTCAAAAGGAAAAGAGTAAAACATATTTACTTTTCAAAAGCAAAAGATGTTTTACAGTACATGTAACACCTTATATTACAATATTAAGTTAGCTAGCCAGCCAAGTTTCAAATATTAGCCACATTTAAATTATAAATGTAACCATATTGCATAAACATATATTACAATACAATAAATTATAATGTTTCATCTTCTTTTTTTTGACAAGAATAATGTTTCATCTAATTATTACATATCCTAGGAACTTCAAGTCTAAAATTAGGTTTCACCTCCTCCTTTTACACTCTTCAATTCCTGCTAATTATTCCCTCCGGTCCTTATTATAAGAAAAAAAAATTAGTTTTAGGTTTATTGAAAAACTAATGTATTTTGGTCCAAAAAAAAAAAGAAAAACTATTGTATCTAACCTATATTATAGAGCAAGTTCATGAATAATAGAGCAGCTTCATCGATTATTCATGAATCTAAAACTGTAAAATTTTCTTATTATAATTATAATAAGGACAAGAGGGAGTATACTTACAACTTGGGAAAACGTATTCTTTATCTGGAGTTTTTTTCTCTTAGGTCCTTTGCACTTCGGACCCGAAATTAGGTCATTGGATTGATTTTCCTATTTGTTCATATGACCCTAAAACAACTATTATTTGGTATGCTGGCCAACATCCAAATCAATTTTAACACACAAAAAGATATGTAACGTGTTACTCAAGTAAATGTTAACATGAATGGATATAGATAGATATATATTTAAAATTTGACTAATTATTAGTATTTATTTTAATATTTATTCTACTTAATTGTATACATACAAATACTTGTAGTTTTTTGGCATAAATACTTGTAGTTTTTTTGGCATAAATACTTGTAGTAGTTGTTCATAGTGAAATTTTTTTTATACAAGTCCGTTTTTTTATACAAGCTTGTAGTAAATAATGTATAACATTGTTTTATATATCATACTTAGTAAAGCTACATTTAAAATCAAATGAATTAATTTTTCAAAAAAGATTCAATGAATTACAATAAAATAAAATAAAATAAAACTTTACTACCCATGTATGCCATTTAATTTAATTAAAAGAAACTGTATATAAAAGTAGATAGATACAAATATGGCATTTAATTCGATTACACGTAAACTCTAGAAACTGTAAAAAAAAAAAAAGAGTATATATAATAATTCTATGAAATAGTAAGATTATGTATCTATACTACGGCTCGTCTTTCCTGTGTTGGTGTGTTAGTGGGTAGTTATGTCTATTAGAAAATTTTACTTACACTAAGGGTATTTTAGTCAGAAAAATCTGACACCAAAAGTGGTAGCTTTTTTGGAATCTCCTTATATATATATATATATATATATATATATATATATATATATATATATATATATATATATATATATATATATATATATGAGAATATCATCATAATTTAAACACTTTTGATTTTCTTAAAAAAGGATATAATTGGAAACTTCATTGAAAATGGTCCTAAAGTTGGTTGTTTTACTAATGGCAATTGTGAGTACTTTTGCATGAAACACACAAGAAATTGAAAGTCCAAGAGCAGCTGAAATGGCAAGTACACAGAATGAATTGAAAATCTTGAATTTGAGATTTCCAGTTCCTAATCTTAATCAAGAACAAACTACAGTTTGTTCTCCAAGAATTCCTGAATGTTGTTGGTAACATAGAAGCGGTGGCAAACTTGTAATAAAGATATCTCAATGCACAGAATTTGTCCAATAGTAATGGCCCTCTTGAGGATCCTAATGGCAAATAAATAAATCTAGATTGATTTTACATTATTGATAATGCTTGTACAATGTAAGTGTTTTAATATTTTAAAATTATAATAATTCATTAAATATTTTTTAATAAAAATATCTGAAATTGGACTATGTTTTCAACAATGGAAAACTACAAGCAAATCAAAGTGTATGTTGCTACTAAAGAAGAGGTACCAACAGTTGTTCGCTCTAGCAGAAAGGGCTAGGCTCCCACAACACGGCGAACCAATGTTTGAAATCTTGCGAAGAGCGGTTTACATTAAGTGACAGACAGTCCCTCAAACATGATTACCTCAGATGAAGAGAACTTGTGGGAAACCAAAAAAAAAAACGGTGGAAGAGGAGAAAAAAATGTGTTCAAGGTGTGCTATTGCTGCAGCTTCCATGTATATATGTTTTTTTTTCCATACCAAGAATTTTTTGAACTCAACTATTTCTGGTGACTAGATACTCATACAGGGAAATATCATTGCATTTAGCTGGTAGAGATCTACTACAGCTTTTGAAATCGCAGGAGCACCAGGATCTAAAGTCAAATGAAGGACTACCAAATGTTCTAACACAGTGTAAAAGAACTTGCTGTTTGAGGAGATCGTGCAGAAGAATAAGAATTCATTCTTTCAGAAGCATTTCCGATGAACAATGGAAGGCCCATTTTCATCATAGTCTGCCTTAGTTATATGCTGATTTTGAGGAAAAACTACTTTGGCAAGTATGGCACCTCCCACCCATGCAGAATACATGGTTAAATTCTCTGGCATATACTCTGGAGGCTGCAATAAGCCATAGATTACCCACCAGCAATAACAAATTAGAAGATGAATAACGATAAAGAAGATTATGTAACAGAGAAGTATAGCTTTATCATAGGTCAATAATGAGCAAAAACAACTATAATGCCTATGAGAAGTGTTACATTGTTTACTTTACATGACAGATTCACTTTAGATAAACTTCTTAATAAGCATTTATGAAAAAAGAAACATTTAAAAAAAAATCTAGCTAATTTTTCAACTATAACTTCTCATATAAGGCAAAGTTAGCTTCTTCATCGCAAACCTTTTAAAGTTAAACTTACAAAACCTTTACATAAATGAAAAACCATAAAATTATTTTAAGTGAGATGTTCTTGTAAGTTAGAAGCTGAGTCAAGTTGGACCAAATTACCTTAATCAAGGTAGGTCGAATAGCAGATGAACTTCGGCAAGATTCCTTCTGAAATCTCTCTTCAAAACCTACAGTAAGGACACTAGAATGTTAAGAATGCAGTATACCAACAGCTTCCTCATAAGAAAGAGGTCATATTGCTTTGAGATGACCCTCATCTTATCATGAGCATACTGAATAAATTGGTGAATAACACCTTCAAATTGCTTAAAAATGTAAACATCACCATACAGGTTAGTCGTTGGATACAATACTCGTTCAAAAGCTAATTTTGTTTCTGAATCCTTTTGATATGGTTTTATTTTCTTATTTTTTATCTTTTTTTATTTATTTGTGCTTTCTTTCTTTTTATTTTTGTTTAACTGTTTTGCTCTCTTGCCTTAGGTTTTGGTCTAGTCCCCCCTTAGGGGGCGTTTGTTTCAAGTCTAGAACTAAGATTCCTGGAATTCATGGGTTAGGAATGAACATTCTCATGTTTGTTACAAGTTTGAAAAAAATTATTCCTTGGCATAAGGATTCCTAGGAGTGAGATAACTTCCAATAACCTCTAACATTCCCATGAAAAAGGTTGGTAATAAGGATTCCCATGATGATTATGTGAAAAATTAAAAATAAAAATTTATTTAATTTCTATAACTACCTTATTCCTAGGAATGTTTAAAAATTTACCAAACACTTTTTTGAAAATATATCTAAGATTATTATTCCTATCATCATGTTCCTGAGAATGTTATTCCTGGGAGTAATTTTACATAACTTGAAACAAACACCCCCTTAGTTTATTTTTCTAATAAAATTTTTCTTTGGTTAAGAAAAAAAAAAACCATACAGATCACCACAACATAGCACCGTCAAAGACAATGATTTTATTGGGATTGGGATTCGTTTCTCAATTGCACAGAATATTAATATTAGAATTGGAGTCTTGTACTGGTATAAATAAGGGTTAGTGTTTATCTTTTTGTATAAAAATCATAATCATCAATCAATTATATCAAATAAAAATAATGTTCAAAATTTTTATTCTTCCTCCTTCATCTCAATCTAAAATCCTATATTTTCAACATGGTACTATCAAGTAGTACAATTCTCTGCAACATATCCCGTCACTATTGTACTGCCAAGTCCAAAATACTAGGTACTATAATAATAAGTATTCAGATTTCTTTTTTGACCATTGCCATCACTTTTTGCCATCAAGTTTGTGTCCTTGTTGGCACATTACACCTTCCTACCATCTATTTTTTGGGATTTTGGTCAATGTGGTTTGTTAGCCCTTCATGGTTCTGCTGTTACTGCTTCGAGCTTGTAGGTTACCAGTACGTACGTGCTTGGTTTCACCAGTGTTTGCAACTCCAGAGACACCTCCACGTAGGGGTATAAATAGGATAGTTTAGTTCTGGTTTAGGACAAAGTAATATCCAAATAAATCGTATTTAATTGGATTCATTAGGTTCTAATCTTTTAAATTTTTTCAGCAAATCCAAACCAAATCAATTAAGATCGTGTTGGCTTAGTTTGGATCATTGTGTAAAAGTAAAACATAAACTATTACTGCAAAATGACGTTAAGTTTAGTTAAGTTCTAACTGAATTTGTTTCAATATTTAATTAGGATTTGGAATCTTGCATATAAATATAGATTAGTGTTTAGTTCTAACTAAAATGAACCAATGTCATGTCTTGCATAAATATGACATCGGGACTAATATTTTTTTCAATATTAATAAGGATTTGGAGTCTAGCATAAAAATAGGTTAGTGTTTAGTCTTTTTTAGTTAGAACCAGCAGCTTCCTTTAGTTTAGTTTAGTTTAGTTCAAACTAAAATGAACCTATGCCAAGTCTAGCATAAAAATAGGTTAGTGTAGTCTTTTTTTATAAAATCACAGTCATCAACCATATCAAATCATAATCCTAATTCAAGGTCTTTTATTATTTTGTTTTTCTTTTTATCTAAGATCCTACAATTTCAACAATTGTAATTAATCCCTATTTAAATTTTAATCATCTTATTCCTTCTAAAATATAAATCATGTGTTTTCAGTCCTCTGCGAGAGACTAAAAACAAACTAGAGACTAAGTAGTGTGTTTTAGTCCCTACATTTAACAGAAAGTGTAGTCTCTCACCAGGGACTAAAATCACATACTTTGTATTTCATAGAGACTACAAGTTATCAAATTCTAAACAGTGAACAAAACAAATAAAATGATATATTTCATGGAACAAAATCAAACTTAACCATCTAATACCTAACATTCAGTTCATTGCAATTCAATTTAACAAAGCATAGGATTTCTTAAACTAAGGAGAAAAGTTTGTTGTTTCATTCAGTAAAAATCTAAATGCATAGATAAGATATCTGCCTATCATGCTTGCAAAAAGAAGAAGAAAAAATATAACAGATTAGAATTGAAACTTTCATCAAGCTTGTACTTGAATCACCAGAACTACAAAAATAACAATTTACCAGTCATAGAAGACGTGCCACCACAAACAACAGTATTTTCCAGAAGTTGTCGGTGATTATCAGATGACACAGTTGAAATAGTACGGACAAGCTGTTCAACAATGCCATGAGTCTCTAAACCCAATAAACTAGGCTGGAACAAAGCTTCACCAACTGTATATCTTTCTCTTCCAATTGTCAACACCTGCACGTAATGCAACCATTAGAGCAAGTCATAAAATATACAAAATCCATAAGTTAAAATATGAGTGTGTGAAGTTATGGTAGAATATTAAATCACGAGAATGATAATCAAAGATCCATGGCCTTTCAGGTCATCTTTATGCTCATAATGTTCAACATGCAGGAAACCAACAACTCGCTATAATTGAAAAAATCAACAAACAAAACAAGTTAGATGTTTCAGCCTTTCAGGTCTGATTCATAGTTACAAGGTTTTCAATTCGCTTGGTACCCAGTGCGCTACTTGCAAAGAATTCGGTATGTAGAGGGTAAATATGCTATAATACCCTCTCAAGATTTTTTTGTAAAAATAAGTATCATTACAGTAAATACTAAATTATGTAAAATACAACCATAAATATAAGATTTGACATTGCTATGGAATTAAAACAGAATGCACTCCAAGGTAACATATGTCAGCCACCTCTTCGTTCTGTTCGAGCTTTGTTTAAACAAGAACAAATATAAAAATTAAAAAATAACCCTGCTCATGCCATGTTGATTCAACTCACCTCCCCCCACCCTTTTCATTTTTTATTTACTTCCCACTGTCTAACCAGTGTTAATTCACAGATTGTTAGATCTAAAAGAGCACAAAATTGATTGAAGAACCAACCAAACATAAATCAGGAAGAAGTAAACGAGCAAGTATCATATTAAAATGCAAACAAGATGAAGCAAAAGCCAGACCTGTCCATCAGGAAGGGTATGTGTCTCCACAGGGCAAGAATTTTGGGTCTTCTTATAAGCTAAGTCGTCTTCAGCACAACATGAGAATTGCTGTTTTATTTTCTCAACATCAGACAGGCTGATATTCACTAGTGGATTGGACTTGCCAAGCTCTTGAGCTAGGAAAGTAGTTAGATCAGTGCCTCCAAATTCAAATCTTCTTGAGGTAATGTGGTTAACAGCACCCTCAATTACTGGAGCAATATCTGGTTACAAATTCCAAAAGAGATAAAGTTACACACAACAACTGGTAATATCAAGAGCAAAGTCAAACTAAAAAAATACTCAGCCATCTATTCATGTTACAGATAACATGTATTAGAACTTCAATAGAATGGCTATATAGAACCACAATATAAACGAATAATATCAAAAAAAGAACTATGTCTCTTCCAAGTTATCACCACATACAGAGAGTTCAGCTGCAAGATCTCCTAGTGATCTAAGGTCAATTTTGGGGTACTATTTACTTGTTGGAGGGAATCTCATTTCATGTAGAAACAAGTTCAGCTGCAAGATCAAGTGTGGAAGTGGGCTATCAAGCAATAGCTCTTTCAACTTGTAAACTTGAATAGTTTAAACAACTACATTAAAAAACTTAAGTCTGCAAAAGAGGCTCTAGGAAATTCTTTGTGACAATCAAACAAACCTTGCAGACTGCATCCAATTCATCTCTCAACAGCTAACCAAGCATATATAGATTGAATGCCATTTCATCCAAGGAAGGATCATTTACAAAGAATTTATTTAGTACCTCTTCTGTGAATTCCAAATATCAACTAGCAAACATCTTTGCTAAATTTCTTTGGGGTTCAAGGGTAGCATATATATAACAAGCTTCATGCATACAGTTATAGGTTAACACCAACTTGAGAGTGTTGATATTATTTGAATTTTCAATCCCTTGTGTCATTAGAATATGCAACAAAATATGTACTTGTTGTAGACAGATATATCGATAAGTAAAATTGAGGGATTTTAAATGATATGTAATATGAACATAAAGCAGCAAAGCTAAGAGGATTTCTCTCAAGCAAGTTCAAACATTCAAGTAGACCATATAATTCAATTACATTAACTAACACAGACCCCAACAAAGATGCATCAAATTCTTTTCACATTGTTTGTGAAGATAATAGAGAACCGGGGAAACAAACCAATGAATAAATAAACAAATATATATATATATATATATATATCAATGATGGTGTATAAAGTGGACATGCAATTGCAAGCAATGGACCAATTTTGAAGTCATGCTTTTGACTCCTCTTGGCTGTCAGTAGCTGTTGGACAAGCTTTCTACTCAACAGTAGTTTATTTTATCACTGATACTTGATAAAGCAACTTAATATCATTTTCATTTCTTTACTCATTGCAATAGAGAAGACAAATACAACAGATGTCCAGTACTTAGCAAGCCATGTGGCCCTAGGTGCATGAATATCACATGATTATATGCTAGAGATGTCATAATCCACATTCAAATCAGACAACTTGATATATACAGCAAGCAAATCAAACAAACATCCTGTTAAATGCAATACATATTCATACAACTCAAACAAAATTTGAAATCCCATTCCTTCAACTATAGATACCTATTTTTCCATGACCAATATCAACTGTGCATCCAGAGATACGTCCCACAGCATATAGCGACAACACTGCCTGTTCTGAGGCATAGAACCCTGATATGTTGAATGTTTCAAACATTAGTTGCACTAACTGTTCTTTGTTAGCCTGGAAAACATTAATATATACATCTGTTAAAAGAAAATATGTACAATACTACACATTAAAAGAATACTATCAAACTAGTAAACCTTAATCTCATTTTTCAAGGAAAGACTGCAGGAGTGTATCAAACAGACAATCAGTGTCTAGTAGTTGGATAACTCATAAACTGGAAGCATAAAAATTCCCAAGAACACACGCACATACGCAAAAATGATATCAAAATTATCCATTTTAGTAATGTTTGCTAATTTTAGTCAGAATTATTATAAAATAAAATAAAAAGGATTTTAATGAACTACAAAGTGACACAAAGTTCTGAAATGAAATAAAAACCAACCTTAGGGGTACAAAGTGGATCTGTAAATAGTATTTGTCCTTCATTGCCAATTTCCCATCCAAGTCCAGTGTACAAAACATAATGCAACAAATCCTCCATGGCATCCCAATCTCTAACGTAACCTCTTACAACCGGATCAACAGCAATGCCATCCACTAACGCACTAAGATTATCACTATAATCAGTCACTGACCTACCATCATCAACCATTCGTTTCATCTGGCTAGGAATTATCTAACCAACATACAAACATCAAAACACAACCACAATTAAAATGAGAAACGAAAGGCATTGATTTGGGTGAGAAATGATTACCATTGCGGGAGATTGATCGGGAATTGCAAAACCGGCTTTGAGGAGGCTGGAGCCAGCGTCGACAACAGCGGCTTCCATGGCTGTAACCGAAACCCTAACCCTAGATTTTCAGATTCTGAAACTGAAAGGAGAAATTGAGTTGTTGTTAGCGTAGCTGTTGCTTGCTGCAACTTGTGAGGAAATGAAATGAAGAACTTGCTTACAGTTACTTATTATTTAGCGGGATTTAATTTTGAATGAATATCTTGCTTTCCTGCGCTTCGCTTTTATGTATTTCCCTTTTGTTTTGCAATAATAAGGCACAACCGTATTTTTTTTTATTTTTATGGTCAAACTTGTATCGGTGTATGTAGTGCCATAGGCACTTTTGCTACTATTTTTTTTCCCACTAAAAATACATAATAATATCCGAGACCAATTGGATGATATGGTGGAAGTCTCTTCCAACTTAACCAAGGTCATGAGTCAAATTTAGTCTGGGGAATGCAGTAGTGTTAAATCTCTTGAGGGAGAAATTTGCCGTCCATTGTGATCCTACCAGGCTCGAGAGATTAGTCTCTGAAATTGTGTGCGGGGAGTTTCTTTCACTACTTCCCTTTCGATTCATCCATTTCTCTTCCTCCTCCTCCTTTCATTCCCTCATTTAATTTTGGCATTCATTCTATTTCTACATAGGTGTTAACACCCAAAATAAATTAAGTTGTTGGCCGAGGGGAGTAGAAGGAATACAAGGTCAAAAATGAGGTCAGACACCCATAATGACACTTGGGTAGAGGTAATGCTTGCCATAATAATGGGAAAGATTCAGGTTGACACATAGAGATAAATATCTTGAAGCCCCAAAGGAATGAAAAGGAATCATCGAGGTACATCGAGACTCGTTTGGAGGGGGTACCTTGACCACATGGTGACTCAGCTAAGACACCAAGGACCAAAGGCCGAGAGTGGGACGTGGCCGAGGGAAGTTGTGTCAAAGGTGACGAATACTTGCTTGGAGCGCAATTATTCAATTCATGTGGACATGTAACGTTGGAGCGGTTAAAGTCAATGAAGAGAAGACGCCGTGAAAATAGGAGCGATTAGGGTTTAACTCCACTAACCCGTGCTAGTGAGGTCGTGGTGAGAGGACTCCGAGTTTCTAGGGACTATATTAATTGTGACCATTGATCTTGGTTAATTCATCGGTCGGCAGTTGTAGGCAAGGATAGTGGACACCGAAGACTCATGTGTGTGTGTATGTGTGTGTGTACATAGTAGCATTTGTACATTTCAAAACACACTTCAATCAATCAAACTACTATTTTGCTCGCTTGAAGAACAGAGGAATCACAAACTGTCTAAATCGCTGGCTGATTACCCGGCCTAGGACCAAAGTGTTTGACGACAACAATAGGTATACTCTTTTTCACTTTCCCCTATTCCCTTTCTTTCTCCTTGTTTTCTTTTTTCTTCTTTCCACTTCCTCTATTGTTTTCTTCAGTTTCGTTGTTTCAATTCTGCTTCCTCTAATATGGCGGATTGTTCATGTGTTCTTTAATAGCAATTTACAATAATAGGTTTCAATAAACCCCCCAAAGTACCTCCTCCCCCACTTCAATTCTTTCACTTCCCCTTCCTCTTCTCCCTCATTCTACCCTCATTTCTCCCTTTCACTACCACCACCACCACCACCTCCCAAAGTATTGTGTCTTTATTGTTTTAGAATTAACTCTTACAATACTTTGTTATCAAACCAAGTGTGGCACTTTGGTACTGTATCTGGAGTGTACAACAAATTATAAGCCACAGTATCAAGGTATTGAACCTATAGTACCATACTCATTGAAATTTAGGGGAAAAAGGGCGCAATCAAAAAAAATTAAAGTGTATTTTTTGACTTTTTCATGTATTTAAGAGGGGGAGGTCCGCGAGTAATAAGGGTGTGTGCAAAAAAAAGAACTTTTAAGGGTCGGTGGCTCATTTTTGTACCAAATAAAGGTGTTACATTAGGTTTTGCTTTTTCCCACACACACTGTAACAAATTTTATTATGAAGCAGCTGTGACCATACTCATTAAAATCAATGAAAATGGTGAATGTGGTGTGAGAGTATTTTTGTAATAAAATAGGGGTTCAACACCCTAAAAATACGCAATCAAAAAAATTCAAAGTGTCCATGTTTTTGACTTTTCAAAGATTTAAGAGGGGGAGGTCCAGTCTTTGGTGTGTGCAAAAATGTGTTTTATGGGTCGAAAACAAACGCCTTACCTTATCCATTTATTCTTACCCAATTTAAATGATTTATTTAAGCTATTCAAATAATATTTTTAAGGAAACTCGGATTTTCGTTCACATTATTTTATTGTTTACAAACAACTTTTTATTCAAATTCAAATAAATAGAATTAAGATTAAGTAAAATTCAAATAATAAGATTATATTGGATCGAACATAAGCGTTCTTTATTATTTAAAGTTTTTTATTTATTTAAACAAAACTAATTTTTAAAAAATAAAAATAAATCGTATATTCGTTTTTAGTAGGTATAAATAATATTTTTTTTATATGAAGCTTGCTTTTTTTTAATTTTTTTAATGATTTGTTTTAATTTATTTTATTCGCTACTAAAAATAAAAAAGTAAAACTAATCAAAAATTATGCACTTAAAATCTGTATTTTGCAAATATTTTTGTAGATCTGAAATTATAAAAAATAAAAAAGATTTGCTACTGCTGGAATAATGGGTAAACATAGTAAATCGAGTGAGTACGGTGAAAGAAGAGCATAGAGATTTGTTTTGATGATAAAAACACCATTAAAAATCTAAAAACACCACTAATAGAAATTATAAAACACCGATAAAAATGGGGATTAATTGAATCGAAGTACTTTTATTCGATGTCACAAATTTTGTTGTAGATCTGAAATAAAAGCTACTGCCTAAAATTTGTGATTACAAAACAAAAATGGAGATTAATTGAATAAGTACATATGTTTGCTACCCTCAATTTTTTAGGCATGTTTGGTTTTTGTCACATAAGCGAAGCGAAGCGAAGAAAAGACAAACTAAAACCGAGGAAATAAAACCCTACTAGCTTCTGCAACGAGAACACTAGCAAGCCCAAGCGGGGGATGCTCGAGAGCAACCCAATTCAAAGAGGAAGTAGCACCAAGCGTATGTTTGGTTCAACAACATGCAACAACTACCCTAATTTTGTTCTCCGACCGTAATTTTTAGAAGCTCTAATGTGTAACTTAGAGTCTACCGTGATTTTGGCATTTTTCAAACACACTGATTCAACGTGGCATGGAAATCATACTGTGACTCACCAGCCACATTCAACCCCATTTCCCTCTACCTCTTCCCCTTCTCAGAGGAAGTTGAGTAAGCTATGGTTTTTTCAACCTCAAACATTCTAAATAATCAAGCAAAGAAAATCGTATTGACACAGAAGCAAAATATTTAACTAACGAAACCCTTGGTTGAGCATTATAATAGCGAGACTAAAGAGATAATGCAAAGTTGATTCTTTTATGAACAAAAGTACAGTGAGAATCAAGTGAATTAAAAACATTACAAACCACATGAGCCTACTACATTCACAATCAAAGACGCTCAGTTACGACAAATCTGAGCTGTTGGCATAGTGACACAAACAGGGGCATACTTTTTCTTTGCTTCTGGGGTACCATTTTTAGGTTCATCAGCCATTGCCACCCCAGCAACAGAGCAAAGAGCAGCTGTTGCAGCAGCAAACATCAAGTCCCTTCTTCCATTGCTGCCCTCCTTGTCATAGCTGACCATCTTTTCCCCTTCAATTGATTTGGCAGCATTAGCAACAACGAGTCTCCTCTGATTTGTCGCAACAGATCGGTTGGCGAGGGCCGGGCAACCAAGGATTGAGGCTGTCATGGTTACTGATGCCATTTCTACAATGTGATCTTAGTTCTGAATTAGCTGATTTTTGCTACCTTCAATGGTGCAAGTAGTTGAACTGACAAATATATGGAATGCAAATCACAAAAGAAGGACCTGGTGGTATAGGACAAAGCAATATCTTATCTCATTCATGAAATGACCAATCAGTTTTTGCCACGTTGAATAACTGATAAGTGTAACCTAGAGGTCCTGCAAGATTGAACTCACTTAACCTTTTTTTAATGTGGGTGGGGTGGGGTAGGGCTTATCTGATATAGAGTGATATAAGCCACCCAAAATTCTTGTGAACAATATAATATAACAGTATAGTACAATATTAATGTTAATTTCTCCAAAATCAAAAACAAAAGTTAAAGTCACAAAGAATAGTAATCCCCAAGTTTTTACTTTAAACTTTCTACATAATAAATGGTTTAAATTACAAGTCATTTGCATATAACAGATAATAGCTGATGGATTTATACAGCATCCTCTTCTTGTGTTCTGTATGGCGGAGGCAATAAACTGCCTATGTTGGCGAAAAGATCCCCACGACCAGGTGGTGATTTCGCGATAGGTGAATCCAAGACTGAGTCTGGAATTGCTACAAGGGTTTCTTCAAAAAATGATTTAATTGTCTGCATGGTTCAAGAATTTGTTTAGTATTTGAAGAGCAAGTACAGTTACAATAAATAAAGGATACATATGTACATATTGTGTCAAAAGATAGCTACAAACTCCTAATATCTGCGTGTTATAAAATTATCTAGCAAGCTAGATAACTTTTAATAATCACCCCATATATCAATAATGATCAATAAATCATCTTGCATAATTACTTCCTGATTGTGCTATTAACAGCTGATTAATTCTTAATTACATATTTAACACTCCCCTAAGTCGAAGCATAAATGTCAATCATGTGAAGTTTGTCATTCTGTAACATAAATCATGCAAATTCAGTGTCTTAATTTATCTTTGGATGGGTACATTTAGAAAGGAAAAAATTAGAATGGATTAAGATTGTAGAGAAATAAGCTATTTCACTCGTCTAGATGGTAGAAGAAATGAGGAAGGAAGGAAATAAGCTGATCAATGCATGTATGGGAGCATGTGAATGGACTGATGGATTTCTGGTTCGCGCCGGTCCCAAGGCAACGGTCATCGGTCAAAAAGGCATCAGCTGATGGTGGCAGTCATGGTTGTCATGGGTGATTCTAAGAGGCAGCAATGAAAATAGGTACACTGAGAGTGCTGGAGGTTGTAATAAAGGCAGTGTCCAAGACGAAGGAAGCTAAGGTTTTTGATACATGAGCATAGACTCCTAACATAGTGCAATTTACAACTGATTTCAACCAAATTAGTTCGTAAATGTTGAGTTGAGTCATGTATTCAATTTCAGTGCTAGTTAGTTCCTTATTAGCCTAGTAGTTACTTCCCAACTTATAAGCACTAATCCTGTTGATTGCATAATTAACACCACCCGATCCCCCTTACTACCCATGAATGAAAATCAGGGGAAATAACAGAAAGTTAAGAAGACTGGGTACAATTTGCTTGATGATTTTCGTTTATCTTGGATGTTAACAGCTTCATCTACTCACATGAGATGTAAGTGAAGGGTTTTCTAAAGTGTGCAACCTTGCACACAATAAGGATCATTAATTTCCCACTTGTTTCCCTTATTAGTTACCTAATTTCCATTTTTGTGGGTAAAGAGAGATTACATAAAGGTAAATCTACAAAATGAACAGGAAAGTGAGTAACTAAAAAAGAAAAAATGGGCAATTATTAACCATTATTGCGAGCAAGGTGCACACGTTAGAAATACCGATAAGTGAAATACTACTCATAGTACTCGAATAATTAGGCTTTAGTCAGTATACCGTGCAATTTTGGACAGCATAATCTACTTTGCGCTTCCAAAGTCCATTCCCAGGCTCAGAATGGAAAAAACCAATCAAAGGCTGCAGCAAGGTAAACGATGGTCACGTGACAACATCAAATTAAGATCGTAGATATGTATATTACATGCTTCATGCAAATAAAAAGAAGAGGAAAAAGAGTGAAAAAATTCTGCAGTGCATGTCTATTCATTTAACACGTATTGTAAAACAAGAAACCTTAATTGAGTCAAGGCTTTGAAGTTTGAACCACAGCAGGAAAACAATGAAAGGAAAAAAGAGGGGCACAACTATTTAAAGTGATATTACATGTATATTTGAAACAATATCGCTTTATGTATTTAGTATCTATTAGCTATACTATTAGAATTCACTTTGGTTCATCCTCTTATAATTTGGGTTGGGTCTAACTCAACCCTACAAAACCGGCTTGTAAGGTGAGTGATGCTCTTTCATTATATACTCTTTTGCGACCTTATCTCTAGTCAATGTGGGACTTGGATTTCTCCCAATACACCTCCTCACGCCTAGGACTATTGGGCTTGGTACGTTGATAATAATGGTGGGTGGCCCGATGGATCTAGGATAGGCTCTAATAACATCTTAGAACGTGGGTTGGGCCTAACTCAACCCTACAAAACCGCCTTGTAAGGTGAGGGATGCTCTTTTATTATATTCTTTTGAGACCTTATCTCTAGTCAATTTGGGACTTGGGTTTCTCCCAATACATCTAAGGATTCTCTTTCCAGACGGTACGTTTTTCTCCCAACCCAGATTTTATTCAACCAATTGCGCCTTTTTCCTGTGAGACTCATTCCCAACAGCCTCCAAAGCCAATTTCAGAATCCTTTGACGAGCCTTGCTACAGTCACCGCCGCTCGTGCTCGACGCAACAACCTTGCTTTTGTTTTCCAATCAGTTATTCCTCTCCTTGTAACAAGTTTGAAGCTTAGTAAACCTCGGCTTCAGGGAGAGTATAAGAAAACACATGTAACATATGTTTATTAATAGGTGCTAGTTAGGGATGTGGTTACACTAATCAAGGATTTGATTTGATCATTTGCAATTATTACATGATAGTATTATGTTATTATAAATAAGACTCGTGCAATCATAGGGCACACGACCTTTCACTATGATATTCTAAATGGTATCGGAGCTGTTCTGATTTGCTGACCAGCAATGTTCATCGCTGCTGCCGACGGCAGCCTCCAACAGAAAAGTCTCCCAGTAAGTTTCAATAACTTTCTACCATGCTTCTGCATCCATTTCACTGCTTCTATGTTAATTTCCCGCCTCTTGCCTCTGTTCTGGTGCCAAAACCGCCACTGGAACACCACCAGCCACCACAAGCTTCAGCCACCCGTTCAATTTTTTGTAGATCTCTCCCTCTCTGGTGCTCATCTACTGCTACCACCACCACTGTCTGCCGCTACACCGGAAAATTTTCTGGCAAGTTTTTAAGCAAAGAGTCCTACCATCTGAAATGCCTTTTTCTGGTCTACCTACTGTCAAAATTTCAGCTTGTGGATTAAGCAGAGTCCCACTTTTGAGGGGTGTATCAAGGACGTCTTTGATTATGTTACTGTTCACATATTATTCTGTTATCAGATCAACTTTGTTTCGAACTGTTGGGTGTTGTTTTGTTCTGCAAGGTGTTGTTCTGACATTGTAGCGACTTGGGGTATGATAGACATCAGTAGTTATTGTTCTCTCACTATTAAAGATTTCGATTATTGTTTTCATTCTATTGTGTGCATTAACTTTGGTTCATCTAGTGCTTCTCTTTCCAATCGGTGTGTTTCTCTCTCAAGACAATTGCAATTCAGCCAGTTGCGCCTTTTTCGGTGAGACCCATTCTCAATAGCCTCCACATCCAATTTAAGTATCCTCTGCCGAGCCTTGCTATAATCGTCATCGACCATGCTTGCTACAACACCCCTGTTTTCATTTTCTAAACAATACTTCAGCTCATTGTAGCAAGCTTGAAGCTTAGTAAGCCTCTTTCTCGGTTTTAGACAATAAACACATGTTAAATGTGTTTATTGTCTAAATAATAGATGCTAGTAGTTAGGGATGTGGTTGGTAACACTAATCAAGGATTTCATTTGATCTTTTGCAATTATTATGAGTGTACTATGTGATTATAAATATGACTCGTGTGATCATAGGACACACAACCTTACAATATGATATTTTACAATATGCTCCAACTTGAAGGGAAGTGTTAGAAATAGTACAATCAAGGTAATTGTGGCTAAGTCTTAGGCGTGTATCATTATGCGATTATGGTAATTAGGGTAACCATAAATTCTTGTATGTATGACTCTTCGTATATATAATATCCTCCTATGTAAAATTCAAGCACAAGGATTCACTCATGTTTTCTCGTTTTCCTCTTTCTCGGCATAAACAATAGTATAGAGGAACTTCAATTTAATTGTAGAAATTTCATAATCATGTAGTTTGGAAATTAAATAACAAATTATGTGTGTATGTTCGCACCTTCACAATGTCTCGCACAGTTGGCCTAAGTCCATATTTTTGCAACACTGAGTCCCCATATACTTGATATTTCTCAAGGATCTTGATGAAAATAATAATCAAAACAAATATCAGCAAGCTCTAAGTAATGCCATATGTGAACTTGGGAATTTGTGCAGCTTAATCCATTCAAATTCAAAAGCATGTAACTGAACCTGACGACGTGTGAGACCGCTGCTTGGTACGCCATAAATTGCCCTATCAACGTTCCCAAAAAAATATGCCAAGGGCTGTTGAAATTTAACAAATGGTCACTTGAACTGCAGAGTATCAGTTTGTATAAACTGAAGAATGTTCAATCAACAGTGAAAACATAATTAGAGATACCAAATCACTTCTCAACTTCCACCTAACAACTTACGCTTTTAGAAATTAAAATAACTAGTTCTTGACATGGAAAGATAACCACAGTCCACAACAACAAACTAGTGAAGAGCTGTATCCTTTTTAGTCCTCATTATCGAATATCTGCATAAAGTATTTTATACTTGTACTTAGTCTAACCCTGTATCCCAAAGGACATTTGCATTAAGAGAAATGTTAGCAACACTCGTTTAGACAGTCTCTCAAACACTCACTCTATAATTGGTTAGATTTCATGTGGTCCCACTGAATTAATGGGTCCCAATTCCAAAGTGGTGGGATTCACATGAATTCTAACCAATCATAGAGTGAGTGTTGAAGAGAGTGTCTAAAAGAGAGTGTTGCTAGCACTTCTCTTGCATTAAAAGGCACATTGGATACATGGAACTCCACCTTACAGCTTGTGCTTTTAGATGGTTGGTTCTCGTAAAGTACATGAGAAAAATAAACTTTAATTCACAATAGAAAATATATAGCACATGTGTCTAGATTGATTTGTTGTAACTGCTTGTTTATTCTTTCCTTTAATTTTTGGGGATATGGCTCCTCTAAAGTGAGTAAAGAGTATAGTAATTAGTATCTTAACCATTAATAAGAAAATCAAGGACTATTTTTATGCATGTGCTAATCGCGAGTCCTCAATTCCATCACATTCTACAATTTTTCTGGAATCATATGATCATTTTTTGGGAGGAGCTGAAGGGAAAATCGGTTCTCCAATTATTGAAACCAAATTCCTGATGCTTGTAAACATTTGAGACTTCACACTAGTAAAAGGGGGAAATTTTTGCATTAGACACTTACTTATGGTAAGCTGCACGTCCAACCATAACACCATGTGCACCACCCTTTAGAGCTGCATTGATCTACAGTCAAAATGTACGTGTAAGAATGTATGGGAGAAGCATCGAAACAATATGTAAATTGTACAATTACAATGCTACAAAATGCCTATAGATTCATTAAACTCATGATTACACCAAACCATCTCAAAATCTTTGAGGAAAGGAGGAAATAATTTGACACCGGACGGCTCAAACATCAGACATATCAGCAAATTTTTATAAGCCATTCACCAGAATTTTGATTTCAAGAAACACAACCCAACCTCATGAAGAAGCCAAATGATATCTTAAATGCTAGAGATACCATGACATAGTATTAGAGCCTTTATTATCAAATGGTCTAGAGTTTGATTCTTGTCTCTCGCGTTCTCCAAAAAAGAGTTCAATTTTATCACATGGTAGGTGGGTCCTGCCTATGTCCATGCTTCAACTCTAAATGGAGCTTGCATAGGAGGACGTTAGAGATACGGTATAAAACCATTAATGTGTCTTTGATAGACACCTGAGTAATGCAAATGGAGAGAGATACGCATTTCTTCACCCTAGTATAAAACCATTAATGTGTCTTCCTAGCTTTTGGGATAGTTGGATCATGATACTGAAAAATGTTGTTTCTTTTTTGTACACTTGACTTATTTGTTGAATTCAAAAGACCCTGTAGAATGGTCCCAAAATGGCCTCTAAATAATAACGACTGGCAACAAGTAAAACTCAAGAAGGTATGGTACTGAATTCAAACAACATGATGAACATTATTGAGAGCGGAGAGAAAAGGAAAAAGGGAGGAACAATTGCCAGTGGCGAGTATGATCGGGTCGATAGAAATTATAACTAATTACGCATTCTCTATATTCAGTAAACATAAGGGTCCCCAATCAATCAGTAAAATTTATACTTGAGCCAATTCAAGCCACTAAATTATAACTAATTACGCATTCTCTATATTCAGTAAACATAAGGGTCCCCAATCAATCAGTAAATTTATACTTTGACGGGGAGTAAACATCAAGAGTCGTGTATGCTTCTCTTAACTAGAATCTAAACCAAGGATTTACAAAACTAGTCTATTGGTCTCCAAAAACATCCTGGAGGAAATCAGTTATGGACTTGCTCTTTATTCCATGAAATGGAGAAAATGTCCAGCTTTATTGTTGCCTGAACCAAAATATACCGATCCATCAACTAGG
Source organism: Oxytropis ochrocephala (assembly GCA_020916435.1). NCBI lineage: Eukaryota > Viridiplantae > Streptophyta > Magnoliopsida > Fabales > Fabaceae > Oxytropis > Oxytropis ochrocephala. Next base: position 113,009,681 of record CM037089.1, read on the forward strand.
ACCATATTTGGCAAATTCCCAGAAAAAAATTGGATGATTTGAATCAATATCATTCAAGCACTCCCAACCAAAAGATAAATAACATTCCAATCAAATAATGAAAAAGGGAAATAAAAGAAAAGAATAACACAAACAAACCCTGCCCTAGTTTCCAGAGCAGTACAAATAAAACTCCTTCAAAAATATCTACCACCGGAGACAGAACAAAACGAAAACAGAAAATTTCACATTTGGTACGCTTTGAATATACAGTAACATTTTCGTATGATCATAAAGCACAGTAAAAATTTTTGGTAGCAAAATTTTTATTTATAATGAATACCAAGTTCATCGTGACACAGAATGATCATTGTGATTTGTGACTGTAACACACCTCATCAATACTCAGAATACCACCATTGATCGTAAACGTTAGGTCAGGAAAGTCACGCAAGAGGCCATAAAAGTATTCATATCTGCATCAAAGAATGTGTCATCACCAACCACACACACAAATTTATATATATATATATATATATATATATATATATATGGACTATCAAAATCAATTTTTCTTCGCACATACTTCAGTGGAGGAATGTTCCGATTTTCAGCTGGACTGAGGCCTTTCAGCAATGCCTTTCTTGAGTGAATTATGAAATGCTTAGCAGGTGATTGAGAAGAAACCTTGTAAATAAAATCACCTGACAGAAAGCAAATGTGACAAAATAAAGGTCAATACGTAACCCCAACAACAAGGCATATATATTTTGAAGAAATAAAACCTAAAATAAAGTTTATGGCTTCTAAATCATATCAATAACAATAAACTTTTAGGACAATTGCTTCATAAAAGTGCCCATCTTAGAATATAAGAAAGTATCTAGGAATACCATGATATTGTTGTGGCTTAACTCATAAATTAGTCTATATAATCATCTTAAATATCTTAGATTATCTCCTAGGATTAATTTTCATATTACTCGGTTATTATCGTAATTTTATTCCTAGTTCACTATATAATTAGGATTTGTGATTCCATGTTGAAGCACAGAGACGATGTTAGAAGAACCCGATCTGATATCATGTTGAATTTGACAATTTGTGATTCTGTGTGTCTCAATCAAATCACACTAGGTTGTATTTATAATGGAATTGCAAATGCAATTAATACAATAAATGCTAATTGATTATTCTAATCCTAAGAGCATCTCCAGTGGTAGTTCTTATTCGGTTCATAGATGTAAGAACTCACTTTTTTTTGGGTTCACCATTGGAGTTGGCCAAGTTGGAGGAGAGAGATGCATTTGAGTTCTTCCATAAGAACTCATTATTATCATTAACAAATACTTTTTATTTGCTTTTGAGTAGAGAGGAGAGGTAAACAATAGTTAAAGCAAATATTAGATGTAGTTGAGGGACCTAAAGTGGGTTCTTAAGAGGTTCACTATTGAAGCAAGTATTGAATATAGTTGTTAAAAGTGATGTGGAGGAGTGGACCCCAATTAAGAACCAAGTATTGGTTCACCATTAGAGATGCTCTAATAGATATGATTATAATCATGATTGATATGCACACCTAAGGATGATGTGTACGTGACTAGGATTCTAACAGATACTATACCCTTATTATATTCAAAGTCACTAGTATTTCTCTTCTCCTTTTATCTAAATCCTCATAAGTTCAACAGTAATAGAAATCAAACTCAAAACTCACTCGCTTTATTTGCTATTTATTGTCTAATATTTTTTTAATCTTTTTCATTTTCATCATCCAAAATAGAATGTTGTTGAGAAAGGACCTTACATAATTCATTGTATGAATCGTGATCATCCACGCCAATTCGACATTTGACACTGACAGGTACATTGGTATTGGACGCAATTGTTGAAATAGCCTCAGCAACAAACTTTCCTTGTATACATTAGAGTTCTCTATTAATGCACAATGATGAAGAAAACATATTATCTTCAAATTGTTCGCATGTAATATTTAACGATAATTAACTTTCCAACCTTTGGTTCAAGCATAAGACGTGCGCCAAACATTCCACGTCCAGCTACTCTAGGACTAGGGCATCCACAACTGGTATATGTTGAAAATAAATAAATGGAACCGTCAAACTCAAAGATCAATATAACAATGGCACTTAAGTACTTCAGATGAAAAGAAATAAACGAACTTGAAGTTAATTTCATCATAGCCGTAAGCATTAGCAAGTTCAGTTGCTTTCGCCAAATTCTCTAAGTTACTGCCTCCGATTTGAAGCACAATAGGATGTTGATCTGGAGAATATGCCAAGAATCTGTCCTGAGCATAAGAAACAAAAATAATCAATGGTTTCCAAAAACAATCCATCCCGAAATGGTTTATAATACGACCACCCAATTAATTTGTGCTCTTAGACTGCACGCACACATACCCACAGCAAGAAGATAAACAATAGACTGTTAACAGAAAGAGATAAACCCAAAGGTAAAGAATGCAGTTTGTGTCTTGTTCAAAGTTCAAACACAAACATCAAGAGCTTCTTTTACAAGATATTACAGTCTGAAGCTTGTCAATTTGAGGGAGTGTCAACAGAGTTGGAAAATTTGCTGGTCATTTAAAGCAAGGAAATTCATAGCATGGGGCAGCTAGACATTTAAAGCTATCAGAGTCTTACGTTGTACAGCTGTGAATTTGTAAATCTGCTATTCTCTCATTCATATATATATATATATATATATATATATATAGAAATTTAGCTAAGCTACAGGGCTGCAAAACAGCTTGTATTAAGCAACTTTTTATATGAGCAATCTCGCAGTTTTTCCTACATTTTTTTGGTTTAAAATCCCACCCTTTCCCAATGTATCTCCCACCCCCCAATTCTCATTCTATATCTTATTTTTCTCTTGTTATGGTACTACCAACTAACCAAAGTTTTCCCTTCTTCCTGCCCCCCCCCCCACCCCACCCCACCACATTCTCTGAAACGTGAACGAGATGTACCTATCTTTTATAAAAGATATCTTATTAGTTATGGGCTAGGTGAAAGCTTACCAAAAATAACTCCCTACCTAGAAGCTAGATCATGTAAGAGAATCGGTCGTGAACAAGTATGAAGCATGGAGACCTCTTCAGAATGTCGTGTCAACGTGCTTGACACTGACACTGGTCAAACATTTTTTTAGATAGGCAAAGTGGTTAATAATTAGTGTGTTAGTTGTTAGAGGGGAGGGGGGAGCGGGGTTCGAACCCCGTATGCCAACGTTTTTCCACCAACGATGTCCTTTCACTCAACCAAGTGAGCTACCCTTCTGGGACACACTGGTCAGACATTGACACAACACGACATGCATCGGTTACCCCCTTTATCGTGTTGCAATTAAAAAATGTGTTTGACTTGGAGACTCATGGACACCACTTAGACACTCTTGTCATAACTTTTTTTGAAAAAAAATCAAATCAACTTCCTAAAATCCTTAAAGTCATTATACAAGTCAGACCTTCATTTGAAGGAAATAAGATGTAAAACCTTTCATCTCCCACATCACTCTTGCTCCATTTGAAGGTAATGTAAAACCTTTCATCTCCAACATCACTCTTGCTCCAATGTCTGGTGCCTTGCTCTTGTTGTGTCTATTCTTATCAAGCACACCTATGTGTCAATGGTTGTAGGTGACCCTCCTTCATTTTCTAGTTTCATGCTCTCCATCCTTTGCCGTTCTCTGGCATTCAGATTCGTACTTATTTTCATTCCCCAACATTCTAGTTTTGACCCTATTTCGTCTTACGATATTTCACGACATTATTCTTTTTGTGAAGGTCATGATCATATAAAAATTGTAAGACTTATCAACTTTGTTTTTAAAAGTTGAATAGATAAAACTTAATGCTCAACTTACACTTTTGTCATGTTCATCAGATGTGTGTGTGCGTGTGTTTAGTGTCCCAGTGTCCTATATTTGAGACATTAGCCAAGTGTCGGTGTCCTATCTATGTCGTGTCCGGTATCCAAGTCAGAGTTGGTGCTTCATAAACTTCTTTATTATATAGTTAGGAAAATAGACTTCAATTAAAGGTCCACAATTTCTTGCAAGTTTATTTTTTACTATTCTCTTTATTTCTAACAACAAGCACAATTATCTCTAAACACTTACCAGATTATCCTTTTGATAAACAATAGTTTCAGCGGCAAGCATCTCAGTATACAGCCAAGCATGTTTGGATATGAGGCGTGCAAGAGTTCTATAGTGATGGTCAGTCCAGTCCATCATTGGAGCCACACTAGTTAAATCCAAGCAACAACAAAGCATGTAAGTAAACACAAACATAGAGTAAGGAGAAAAAAAACATTGAAATTGAAAGCAGAGATACCAAATTACAAACCTAAACAAAGGAGGAAAATAGTCATTTGCAACCATTGCAGCTACACTTTGTGATTGTTCCTTCAGAGTAAAAGCAGAAAACAACCCTAACCTGCACAAATTCCTCTATAAGCAATAAAATTATATAATTTTCTTTGGTAGCAGAGAATTGGAATTGGGAGGCATTTGAAGAGAAGCGTGTAGAAAATTTACTTCACTATATGGAGGAGGAGGAGGAGGGGAAGTGATGGCGGTGCCGGAAGTCACCGTTCACAAAATCCGGCGGCAAATTGGGGAGTTTTGAGTTTTGCTGTGCTGCTCTGTCTACCGCAACAATATCACGCATCTACCCAAGCTTCTACGGATTGAAGGGTTAAAAATTTATTTTTATTTTGGCTTAAATATATATACTTCAAAGAATATCTTTCATTATCCATTTACACTTGTAAAAATAAAACTTTTAAAAAGACTGCAAATATAAATTATTTCGCGAGGGCAGAAATGGATAATGAAAGCAGATTTGCGTGAGTAAATGGAAAATGAGGATTTTTGCAAATGTATATATATATTTACGCATGGTAAATGGATAATGAACATTTTTGTAAAGTAATATATATTTATTTTAATAAAATCTAACAAAGGGTAAGAATCTGTAAATAATTCATATTTAAGAGTCTTTTTAAAAGTTTTATTTTCTACAGATGTAAATGGATAATTGGTATATATGCTAAGTAATATATAAGCCTTTATTTTTAAATAAAAAAATTAGGATAAAGGGTTAAAATAAATAAATAAATAAACATTAAATGATGAAAAAAAATGATTTCAAAGATTTATTTTACAAAAAAGTGAATTCTTAATGAGTGGGAAGGAAATGATATGATAATTTGAAATGAAGCATACTCAAAACTTCATGAATTTTATAGTATTATATCTTCTGAAAGCTTATTGTAGTGACTAAGTCTGTTAGTGTATAGCACTACTAAATTGAGTTAAAAAGCGTACGAGTAAATTGAGCTCACCAGTATCACACTTAATGTAGAATTCAAGGATAAACTTGAATAATAAGATATTTTCCATGATTAGGCTTCCAATTTATTGACTCAATCAACAAAATTAAGAACAATGAAGGAATTAAAACTCACAAAATGGAAAGGAAAGAAGATGGAGATGGGGTGAAGATCGCCACATCTAAGGATAGATGATAAGATCAGTGTGTCATCGCCACAAGGGTGATGATAGCCCCTTGATAAGATTCAACTTGAGTTCTTCCAAGCAATGTTATTAAAGTCGGATGGCCATCGCGTGTCGATCAAGACCTTTGGTTCACCTGGTTTCTCTAATCGGGTTGGCCGGTCTTTGTCAAAGCGCGCATGAATGGGACACTTTTAAAAATCTTAAAAATAGATATGATATGTATAAATTTATAACTTAAAAATCAAGAAAAAAAATCTCACCACAAAATTAACACAAGTCTTCAAATTTAAAGTCTTCAATTTCCAAACCCTACCCTACCGGCTTGGTTGGTCGGACCTACTGTTCAGTTCCGGATTTCTAATTGGTAGCCGCGCTCAACCTAGTTTTGCGTCTTGATTCCATTTTAACATGCAAGTCCGCCCCAGAACCCCACTGGAATTTGGTCCCGCCGGTCCAACCGAGCGGTAGGGTAGGGTTTTAATAACACTGCTTCCAAGAACCAAATGAAAGAAAGCTCTATGCTCTCAAAATCATAATTTCTATTTCATCAAAAACTGATTTTTACAAAGCACTTGGCCAATTTATGCTTTTGGCACTTTACTAGCTACACCACTCTAAATCGCTAATCAGATCCTATATGCCTTAGAGCAACTACTAGGCTTCTAAAATGAAAATTACATAAAGTACAATTATTACACATTACAAATGGAAAAGAAAACAAGTCTAATATATATTTTTTGATAAGGACTAGTCACTAATCAATAGGGTTTGGTAAATTTTGTCTTCATTAGATTCTCCTTCAATAGGAACCAACAAATAAATAATCATCTTCTCTATGTCCTCTTGAATCTTTCTTGCTTTGCTTCTAGTAACCACTCCTTTATGTGCTTCCTTTCCTTGAGCTAGGAGGTCTTCATCAACACTAGTAAACCCAATACACGAGAGAATCTTTAAACATAAAACAATTGTGAACTGAGTTCACTAGTGTGACGGTGAACTCAATTCACGGTTGTTTGATTTTTAAAATTCTCATAGTGAATTGAGTTCACTAGTGTAACAGTGACCATTAGGGTTGGGAAGAAATTTTGATAAATTGATTAAGATAATTTGGCAAATGGATAAAGGAGGGGTGTTATTAATTTAGACATAGGTATAAAGGTAAAAGATAAATATTGAAAAAATGTTGACCATTGTACATGGTCAGTCACTTCTTGAAGTTATAGGGATCATTTCACATTAACTCCACTACAAGAAAATCGCTGATTTGCCACGGACATTTCCGTGGCAAATGTACAAATTTCCGTGGCAAAACAACATTTGCCACGGACCAAAAATGGTGGCAAAACGCTGTCAAATCGTTTGCCACGGACTTTTCCGTGGCAAATTTTTCCGCGCAAATGCGTGGCAAATTTTTTTCCGTCAGAATCAGTGGCAAATTTTTTAAAAAAATTAAAAAAAAAATAAATAACTTTTGACTAGTCAAATGCTCTTCCCCATCCATTTCCAAACAAACCCCTTTCTCACCTATTCCAAAAGATACAAACTTTATTAGTATTTGACACTAAATCTCTCTTTCTCTCTCTCTCTCTAGCATAATTAAATAACACTGAACTCTTTCTCTATCTCTCTAATATACAGGTATCATATAGAATTCACAAAAATATGAAAACTAATATGATATGCCGTCAAATAAAATAATATTAAATCCACAATTCATCTTTATTGATCTGTTTTCAACCTTCTTATATCCCCATCATCATAAAGAAACATAATCCTAAGAAAACTAAAAAAACACACTAAAAAACAACCCAAATGTCCTGTTCTAATTTACTACGCATCAACGGTATAACCTCCGATTTTTAAAACAGTATTCCGAGATACGATAAACTACAAATATTAGCAACCACCGTTACAAAAGATCTGCAATTAGAAACTACGAAGTAGCGTTTTCAATCAAGTTCAGCAATCTAGAAACCAATTCCATAAGAGAAAAACACAATCAACATGAAATTTCATTTGTTCTCTCATACAGAGGTACAAAACAACAACAAATCAAGCATTAACATTCTCTCAAACAGCACATAAGCATTCACATTCTCTCAAACAGAGGTACAAAACAACAACAAATCAAGCATTCGGTTATAGTCTCTGTAAACTCGAGTCTTTGTAACTAATAATGGTCGGAACTTCATAAACACGAATATCATCGGTTATAGTCCCACCACTACAAAGAATCTTTCCTTCCTACAAACATAAATTTCAAAATCAAATCAATGAAAACTATGAAACACCAAACTACAAGTGTTAAAATTTTAGAAAAAAATACAGAAAGAGACAAACCTTCCCCTTCATGTACTTGATCAACCTTGACAATGATAGTGGAGGCTTGTTAACCTTGCTCATGAACAACCGCTTGAGTATAACAAAGATTGAAATTCTTCGCCAGTTCTCCGAACAAGGAAGCGATAAAGTCGATCACATAACAACTAGTTAGAAAAATCCAATGCATATATAGCGAAACTATACAAACATACATCCCAAATGCCAAATAAATAACAAAGCAGACAAATGAGAAAAATCACAAACTTATTAGAACAAATGCTTCTGCAATTAACCTCATACAGAGGTACAAAACAACAACAAATCAAGCATTAACATTCTCTCAAACAGCACATAAGCATTCACATTCTCTCAAACAGAGGTACAAAACAACAACAAATCAAGCATTCGGATTCTCTCAAACAGCACATAAGCAAATCCCAAGCATATCTAGCAATCAAACTTAAAATGAAGATCACTCTACCTAGACCAAATTCTACCAAATTCAACCACAAAACCCCGAATTTTTTCTCTAAACCAAGCCTAGGCATTTTCTCAAACACCACATAAGCAATATGCATATCAAAATGAAAATCCTCTAATGTTCCCTCTTCTTAAGGATCCACACAACAGAAAGAGAAGGGAAAAGTAGAAAAAGAAAGAACCAACGACTATACCTAAAGCCTATTTTGTAAATAGCAGCAACTATTATCCCTAAACTCAAACCGCAAAGACCACAAATTACCGTTCATGAACCAGAAATTAGCAATTAACATATTAACATCATTATCAAGCTAAAATAACACTGTCTAGATATAGGGAAAAACTGAATTTCAGAAGTAATAATACCAACAAAGAAATATTATCACATCAAACTTTAAATCCTCTGCTCTTCCTCTTTCCTCTAGCCTGCTCAAACTTCCTTCCCTTTGCTCGCACATATGGCTTGGTGTGGCTGTGTGGCACACCAGGAGCAGGACCAAAGTGCTTCACTGCTTCACGAGCATTCTTTGGGCCTCGAAGAAGCACATGTGTCCATTAATTTAAATTTAAAATAATCAACATCAGAAAAATCTTTAACCTCAGCATATCCTACCACATTCTATCAATCTATACAATGAAAATAGGGAATATATTATGCAAACAGAAAAAAATTCAAAGGTATAACTTTGAATGCTACACAAATGATTTTAAGCAAAAGTCCAACCAATGCAAGACATGACAAAGCAGAGGCAACAAATTCCATAATCTAAAAAGCTCAAGCTAAAGCATGTTCGATAATCGGGAGCAGAGAGAAACCAACAACAAAAGAAAGAATAAAGCAATTGCTAGATATAAAATCCTTAAAAATGACAAGGCCATGGAATGGATCCAACACATACCGTGTTCGTCCCAATGGAGCCCTAAGAGCCAACCGATCAAATGTCAAGCATTCACCACCGACTTTTTTCTATTCTTGCCTTGCGGTCTCTGTAAACACGAGTGTTGTAACTTTAATGGTCGGAACTTCATAAACACGAATATCATCGGTTATAGTCCCAACCCCACTACAAAGAATCTTTCCTTCCTACAAACATAAATTTCAAAATCAAATCAATGAAAACTATGAAACACCAAACTACAAGTGTTAAAATTTTAGAAAAAAATACGAGAAAGAGACAAACCTTCCCCTTCATGTACTTGATCAACCTTGACAATGATAGTGGAGGCTTGTTAACCTTGCTCATGAACAACCGCTTGAGTATAACAAAGATTGAAATTGCTTTGCAGTTCTCCGAACAAGGAAGCGATAAAGCTAATCACATAACAACTAGTTAGAAAAATCCAATGCATATATAGCGTAAACTATACAAACATACATCCCAAATGCCAAATAAATAACAAAGCGCATAAATGAGAAAAATCACAAACTTATTAGAACAAATGCTTACGCAATTAACCTCATACAGAGGTACAAAACAACAACAAATCAAGCATTAACATTCTCTCAAACAAAGACATAAGCATTCACATTCTCTCAAACAGAGGTACAAAACAACAACAAATCAAGCATTCAGATTCTCTCAAACAGCACTTAAGCAAATCCCAAGCATATCTAGCAATCAAACTTAAAATGAAGATCACTCTACCTAGACCAAATTCTACCAAATTCAACCAAAAACCCCCTGAATTTTCTCTAAACCAAGCCTAGGCATTTTCTCAAACACCACATAAGCAATATGCATATCAAAATGAAAATCCTCTAATGTTCCCTCTTCTTAAGGATCCACACAACAGAAAGAGAAGGGAAAAGTAGAAAAAGAAAGAACCAACGACTATACCTAAAGCCTATTTTGTAAGTAGCAGCAACTATTATCCCTAAACTCAAACCGCAAAGACCACAAATTACCGTTCATGAACCAGAAATTAGCAATTAACATATTAACATCATTATCAAGCTAAAATAACACTGTCTAGATATAGGGAAAAACTGAATTTCAGAAGTAATAATACCAACAAAGAAATATTATCACATCAAACTTTAAATCCTCTGCTCTTCCTCTTTCCTCTAGCCTGCTCAAACTTCCTTCCCTTTGCTCGCACATATGGCTTGGTGTGGCTGTGTGGCACACCAGGAGCAGGACCAAAGTGCTTCACTGCTTCACGAGCATTCTTTGGGCCTCGAAGAAGCACCTGTGTCCATTAATTTAAATTTAAATTTAAATTTAAAATAATCAACATTAGAAAAATCTTTAACCTCAGCATATCCTACCACATTCTATCAATCTATACAAAGATCCCTCCCTATTCTTTGAAGCTTTTCTCACTAAGCTGCTTCCTTTTTTGATTCAACCCTCACTAGTAAAAAAAAAAAAAAAAATTAAAAACAGAAACCCCCAAAAAATACCACAAATCCTTTTCTTTGAAGCTTTTCTCACTAAGCTGCTTCCACATAACATAATTACACTTAAGTGAAGAACAAATAATAAGGATGAAAGACCATTCAAACGAAGAAACTGAACTAAATAGAAAAAATTTGGAAGAACATACCCACATAGGAGTCAAATATGATGACAAGTTCATCAAAGAAAGGCAAGAAGGAAGCTTATGCAATGCAAACCTCACATACGATTGCATGCACTATCTTGTAACAATTACCTTATGCAATGCCTCCACAGAGTGGGATGATCATTGTCAGTCAAAAACTTCACGACTTGAGGCATTTCTTTCTCTATAGCTAACTTTGCGGATCGTAATAGCTCGAGGCATTGCTATATAAATATTGGAGATTATAAACATTGACACCGTTAGGCTAGTAAAATAAAGCACATTTACAAAGCAAGAGAAAATCAATGACCAAAACACAAACAATCATTTTGCATACCAAAGCAATTTGCTTTTCTAACCTCCTCATGGAAATAAAATTTAAGGAGTGGAACCAAAGTTCCCGCAAACTCGCATCACAAATAAATATAAATAATTGGTGACAAAAGAAACGCAAAATACAAAGAACAAACATCAACAAGTCAATAAGTAAAGACATTCAAAGAGATGGTCCAAGTCTAACCTCGATCAATCCATGGAAAGAATCCTTCCTTTCTCTCGCTCATCAAAGATAGCAACAAAGCATGTTACATGCAGAGCTTTTTCCTCTAGAACAAATTTTGCCTGCGATATGGCCAAGAAAGAGCCCATGGAGGGCAGTAATTATAAAGCTCATTTGAGGTACACGCTTCAGATAAAACATTGTATGAGAGAATAGTAAATCATAAGAAAAGCAAAAATCTTACCTCAAGGAATCTGCATAAATCTTACCTCAAGTTAGAGGAAACCACAAAACCTAAGAAGACCAAAACAAAATCAAAATCAAAATCAATATCAATATCAAAATCTAAATCTAAATCTAAACCCTAACCTTATATAAATCATAAGAAAAGCAAAAATTGGGGTTAGGGTTGAGAGAGAAGGGGATCGAAGTTTAAATTTGAAGAGAGTACGTGAAGACGTCGGTGGAGGAGAACGGTGGCGAATCGGAGAACGGCGGCCAACGGAACAACACTACTAGAATATCGTGAAATACCGGCGGCCACTTTCCGGCGGATTTTGTCCGCCGGTAAATTACCGGCGGATTTGGTCAGTTACCGGCGGATAATAGAGGCAATATATCCGAAATATTTTTGAAAAAAATTTTAAAAAAACCGCCGCTTCATCTGATTCTGGCGGAATTTTTAGATATTTAAAAAATTAAAAACAAATCCGCGGTAGTAAAGTTTTTCGAGGAAATTCGCGGAACTACCACCGAAAAGTCGCCGGTAAGGCCACATATCCGCGGTAATTTGGCTCAAAAATTATGGTATATATCCGCATGATAACGCATTTATTCCGCCCAGAACGCATATATCCGCCGGTAAGTCATTTGTTCCGCGGTAATGTATAGAGTCCATGCAGAAGCGGCTCAGTAAATTGCGCTGACCATTAATTTATAACGGTCATAAATCCGCCGGTATGCTAACATTTCGCCGGTATGTCATTATTTCAAATTATTTCAAATTCTAACTGTTGCACTCTCCAAATACTTATACAACCGATTCTTTTCTTCTCTTCATACTTCTTCACTTCTCACTTCTCACTTCTCACTTCTCACTTCTCCTTCTTCTTAATTTCTCTGAAATTGTCTGTTGTTCTTCTTAGGTTGTATCAAAATCTTTCTCTTTTTTTCTACGAAGGTATGTTCTTAACATAATATAGTTTATTTTGACAGATTGTATTAATATGCGTTTGTACTTATTGATTCTGATATTATTTATTTAGAAATTGCTTGAGTTTGGAGGAAAGTTTGAGACTTCTCTGCACTGCTAGTTGAAGTTGGAGAGTTTTTGCACTCATCGATTCATTGTTCGAAGCTATTAACGCCAAGTATGAGACTTCTCTCTGCATTCTAGGTTAGTAATTACTATTTGGTTTTGATTTGGTGGTAGTTAAATAATTAGAATTGAAATTACTATTACTAGAACTAATATTATTTAGTAAAATAGGGAAAATTTAGTATTAATCTAATTAAATTTAGTATTTATAATTAGAATTATTATAATTAATACTACTATTAGCGTAAAGTCAGAATCTTCTCGGCATTACTGGTTAGTACTTATACAATATATATTTTAAATATTTTGTATAATATTTAGATTAGATGTTATTTAAAATAAAATTGGAGTTTATGACTGTGTAATATATTAACATGATTATTTTTTTGAACAATGTTAATTGGGGTTATTTTTTGAGAAGAACATTAATATAGTTAATAAATATTATGTGATAGTAAATATTATTTGACATAATAAATATTATGTGATATAAAATAATATACTAAATCTTATTTGATGTATTTAATTGAAATGAAATAATTATGATGATAGTAAAAAATAATGATTGATGGTTTGTTTAGTTAAAAAATGACTATAATTAATATTTTGTAATAAAAAGATATTTTCTAAATTGTTACTTTAGTTTTAAATTTAAACTTAAAATTTTGGATAAAAATATAATTTCAAATGTTTTTATGTTTACAAAAAAAATAAGTAGGAATTATTATAATTTTACTATAATATTAATTTGAGTTTAATATTATTTGACATAATAAATATTATGTGATATAAAATAATATACTAAATCTTATTTGATGTATTTAATTGAAATGAAATAATTATGATGATAGTAAAAATAATGATTGATGGTTTGTTTAGTTAAAAAATGACTATAATAGTCACAACTATTTATGTTAATTTTTTTTTAAAAAAAATAGGAATTATTTTAATGGTATTATAATATTAAGATTAGATATTTGTTATTTTAATGTTATTATAATAGTAATATTTTAGTTATTTAGTATAATATTTAGATGAGGTATTTGTTATTTTGTATAATATTTAAATTAATATTACTATTATTTAGTCAAGAATTTTATTTGAAATTTAAATTTAAAATTTGTCACAAAAAGTAAATTAGATATTTGTTTAAAACAAAAATATTTTAGTTATTTGGTAATATTTGTTTCACATTAGTATTATTATTATATAGTAAAGAATGTTATTTGATTTAATGAATTGAAATAATTAGGATTATAGTAAAATATAATAGTTGAAAGTTTATTTAAATTTTTGTTAGTCTACAAAGATGTTTTATCTATAGAGTTATACTATTAGTGTCTTTCATGACTATGGCCAGACTTGAAAGGACCCAAATTTGTCTTGGTGTATTTTCAAAGACACTTATGTGAACTTCACTAACGTGGCCAATGCCTCGCGTAGTGAATCTGTAACATAGTTTCGAGAAATCCCATAATCAATTTGTCTACTATTTTATAACCAATAAACATAATGGTTTTATGAATGAGAAAATTATTTCTCTATGTTTATTCTTCTGAGATATTTCCTTTTGCTCTTAAGTCAATTAATTAAATGTCTATTGTTCGATAGACATATATGTTGTAATAAATTTAATTAGGACATCCACAAAAATGGATCGTAGTTGGATGTATGATCGATTATATCCCGGAAGAAGAGCGGGGTTGAAACGACGTTTTGTTGAAGGAGTTGAAGAGTTTGTTCTTTTAGCTAAGTGTCAAAAAGAATTTGAGCAACAAGGTGGAATTAGATGTCCCTGTTCGAAATGTATCTTTCGATCCATAAAAAATGAAGGTGACATTCGACTTCATTTGTTGGTTTTATTATTGTGACTTTGTTGGTTTTATTAGTTGTTTTTAAAATAATTTTCAAATTTTAATAATTTACTTTTAAAATATTTAAAATTACATTTTCAAATACTTTTTAGAAATAAATTTCAAATTGTTAAAAGAGATTTTAAAATTTAAATATTATTTTCAAATTATTAAATTAATTTATAATTTTAATATTAAAAACCGTTTTTACTTTTAAAATATTTAAATATTATAAATTTAAATTATAAATTAATTTAATAATTTGAAAATAAATTAATTTTTAAAACGTTTTTAAAAATTAATTTTAATTTTAAATTTTTTATATTTAAATTATAAATTTAAATATTAAAAACCGTTTTTACTTTTAAAATATTTAAATATAAAAAATTTAAAATTAAAATAAATTTTTAAAAACGTTTTTTTTAAAAAAAAAATATATATTACCGGCGGCTTATATTAATTACCGGCGGCTTTTATATTTAAAAAAAAAAAAAAAAAATAATACCGGCGGAAACGTGTTATTACCGGCGGCTTTTACATAAAAAAAAAAAAAAAAAATATTACCGGCGGAAAAAGTGTTATTACCGGCGGCTTTTATATTTAAAAAAAAAAAAAAAAAATTAATATTGGAACGGAAATGTGTTATTACAGCGCTTTAATATAAAAAAAAAAAAAAAATTAATATTGGCGCTTTTTCCACGGAAATACCTCGCAATTAGCGGCGCTTAGGTCCGCGGAAATACCGCAGCGATTCTGGCTGCTTTTTCCGCACGGTAAGTGTTACGCATGACAGTTTAACCCGCGGAAAATCGCCGGTAAGATCCGCGGAAAAAAGATAACTCATCGTGGATTTTGGGATTTCTGGCGCTTAGGTCCGCCGGAAAATCTTGAATTTCTTGTAGTGCAAAATCAACGTCGCAAATCAACGGCGCTTCCATGGACTCCTCCTTCCTTCTCTGGCTTATTTCTCAAATCTCTCTCTTTCATTTTTGCGGTTGTAAAAGCAATGTGAGAAGAAGGGGTCGGATCGGATGAGAAGAAGAAGAGAACAGGAGCGGATGAGAAAGAGGAGAAAGAGGTTAGGGTTTCTTCGAAAGAGGAGAAAGAGGAGAAAGCGGTGGGGAGTGTGGGTGGCGGTGAGGTGGTGGTGATTGAGAGTGAGGGAGGGAGGTGGATTGTCGGTGAGGAGAGAAGGTGAGGAGGAGAGAGCGTAGAGAAGATGAGGAGGAGAGAGCGTAGAGAAGGTGAGGAGGAGAGAGCGTACGTTCTGATTTTAGGGATAGATCGGGCTCGTTTTATTTGATTAATGGTTTGCCACAGACTTGCCACGGAATCTCCGTGGCAAATTTCTGTCCTTTCACATGTCCGTGGCAAACCCGTGGCAAACACCAGCGGGAAATTTCGCGCCTCTATTTTTTACTCATTCCGTCGCAAATCCGTGGCAAATTACGGACGGAATAAGCTCCGTGGCAATTGCTGGTGGCTAAAACAAGCTTTTCTTGTAGTGCTCAACATTATCTTATTTAGACCAATTCATATTAAAATCAAATATGATCAAGTTGTTTTGGGTCAAGAATTGAGTTTGGGTCTACAAAATCTATCTACTATCAATTGATGCCATTAAGCTACTAACAAATTTATCGAACTACCCTCCAATCATTTTTCACCAACTAAGCAACATTTTACCCTTTATGGTCCAACCTTTTCAAACTTGAGCGCCAGATTCAAATTCAAAATTTTAACTCTTACTATCTCTCTTTTCTCAAAGTCAAAAGCTTTCTCTCAATCGATTTCACTTTCTTTTATTTAGTTTTTGTTGTGCCAAAATGATCAAGGACAAACCTTAAGTGATTGTTGATTTATTTATTTTTTTTTGACAAAATTGATTTTTGATTGTTGATGGTTGTTTTTTGATTTTAAAATCTCAAATGGAATGTGCAGAACATTACCTAGAATAAACAGAAACGTGTAGTCACTATTATACATCTGATTTATATAATTTTTTATATAACAGGTTGAAAGAAGATGAGCTCAAGAGTGCAATATAAGACGATTGAAGCTAACCGATTATAAAACGAGTTTTAGATTTTTGTTGATTGATAACAAGTTTTAGAGTTCTGATTATATATGTAGTTTGTTTCATTAAAATTAAATTAATGGAGTAGCTTTCGGTTATATCATTTTCCGCTTGCATTTCAATTTTTAGCTATTACTTTTAGATGTTGGTGTTGATTTTGAATATCTTAGATGCTGGTCTTGATTTTGAATGTTTCTATAAGCTACTATGAGGTAAGCTACTATCCTACTATGTGAATGTTTTCAATGCTGGATTGCTGGTGTTAATTCTGAATGTTTCTATAAGGAAATCAAAGCTACTAGCATATTTATGGCAAGTTTGAGTTGATATCTTGGTGTAGTTTAATAATAAACTTTCAATTTATTTGTTGCTTAATAATAATGCATATGTTGTTTTTCGTTATGATGTATCAAGAGGTTTATGATTTGTTTGTTTTCAGGATCCCCTTGGTTAGGCTGAATTTACACTAGCTTTATCAATCTATTATGCAAAAATTTATCAGCTACGTCACAAGACTTAACAAGACACAATAACATATCTATGTCATGATTTTAAGGAGGCAAGACAATAACATATCATCAAGTTGTACTAATTAAGAATCGGGTTCGGGTCTACAAATTGACCAAGTTAATATTCAGAACAAAGTGAGGGACGAGCGTAACAATGCATCGTTGGAGATAGTGAAGGTGACAGCGACAACGAGAGATAATTATGAGAGGCTCAAAGAATCACTATGAGAGCATGGTGATTTAAAGGAAATGATTGTTGAGAATGAGAGCGAGAGGAAAAACAATGTGTAAACTTTCAAAACACATAAAAGAAAGTTTTAACTACCGTCTTAAAGTTAACTTCTAAACAAGAGTAGTATTTATGGGAAAAAGTTAAAATGTTGGGGGTGTATTACAATAAAAAGGTGCAAATAGCAAACAAAAAAGTCCAATGCATCGAGGCCCAACCCAATGTGACAACAAAACATGTGGCAGTGAATAACTACCTCACCCATTTCCCCACACTAATCAGTTAGTTACACAGAGATACAGAGAATAGCCATCCATGGCTACTCTGAGTTTCAATTCCACTAGAATCAGAACCCCAAATTTCAACCATTCAAACACCATCACAACCTCAAAACCCATAATCAGAATCCCATTCTTCAAAAACATTACTAGAAACCACCCAAAACCCCTTCTCCGCTTTCAAACATGCAATTCAGTGTCTGAGAGTTCAGTAACGACGCAGAAACAAGAACAACAAGAAGAAGAAGAAGATGAAGAAGAAGATGAAGAAGAAGATCCAACGGCTGAAACTTGCTATCTAGACCCAGAAGCTGATCCTCAAAGTATAAAAAGTTGGGAACTTGATTTTTGCTCTAGACCTATTCTTGATGCAAGAGGAAAGAAGGTTTGGGAGCTTGTTGTGTGTGATAAATCATTATCACTACAATACACAAAGTATTTTCCTAATAATGTTATTAATAGTATCACTCTCAAGGATTCTATTGTTGCTATTTGTGATGACTTGGATCTCCCTTTACCTAGAAACATTCGCTTCTTTAGGTAATTCATAACTATATGACTCACTTACTACTTTAACAAACTCATTGTTCAA
The DNA here is from genome assembly GCA_020916435.1 of Oxytropis ochrocephala. NCBI lineage: Eukaryota > Viridiplantae > Streptophyta > Magnoliopsida > Fabales > Fabaceae > Oxytropis > Oxytropis ochrocephala. Next base: position 113,027,911 of record CM037089.1, read on the forward strand.
GCATGATAGTAATAGCAGTTATGCTTTATGTTACTTACTAACAGTTAGTTATTCTGTTACCTTCTGTTGAGACTTTCTGTTAGTTGTTACTAGTTAGATTATATGTAGCACTTACACTTCGGGCCCGTTTGGATAAACAGCTTAATTAAGCGCTTATGGCATAAGCGCTTATCATATAAGTGTTTAAGCATAAGCTATTTATATAATAAAAGATGAAATAATATTAAACTATTTTTCTATAAGCCATAAGCTTATGAGCATGTCATAAGATGTTTCCATAAGCTCTTCCAAATAGTTTCACAAGTGCTTATGCGAGTAGATAAGCTCAAATAAGCCCATCAAACGGGAGCTTCATATTGAAGGTGTGTCCTGTCTGACACGTCGGACACCGTCACATGTGTTTAATCACCTTCATTTTCTCAAATTATTATGAATGTCTACATGTCAGTGTTGTGTTTGATGTTTGTGTTTAATATAAGTGCTTGATAAGTTAGAGTCAAGGTTTTAAATAAATGTCTGTGAGCTTGGTTGTGGCGGCGGCATCAAGGTTTTTGGGACCTCCATGGCTGCAATTGAAGTTTGTATGAGCCATACATTATATATCCTTGGTAAGGGTAGCAATCACTTTTTGTTATTCTGTGACTGCAATTGAAGTTAGCTATTCTGTTAACACTTTTGTTAGTTGTTACTAGTTAGAGTATATTATCAACGTCAATGTGTCAGTGTTGTGTTTGATGTCTGTGTCTGTATAAGTGCTTTATAAGTTAGAGTGAAGGTTTTAAATAAATGTCCACAGGCTTGATTGTGGCGGCAGCAGCAAGGTTTTTGAGACCTCTATGACTGCAATTGAAGTTGTATGCAATATAAATCCTTGGTTAGAGGAGCAATCACATGTACTGTGCTTGTCGTAGGACCATACATCATTCACTCAACTGTGTCCTGCATTTTCTCTGTTTTTAGTTTCTTATGAATACACATGGATGTGTGGTGTCTCTAAGACTTATCGCGATTGATTGTCATACGGGTAGAATGAAAGGGAACGAGCTTTATGTTTTGTTCTATTTGGTTCCATCTCTTTATGGTAGAACCAAAATATACAATTTTGTTTTCTGTATATCTAGTTTCGTTTTACTTTTCATATGCATCAAAAAAACCATAACTTAGATGTTCTTTTCTATGTTGTTATATCCTATCTACCAATTACTGAATGCTATCTTAAGACTTTCTTTTGCTCAATATATATGTTAGAGTAAGGGATTTTGACTAAATGTACTATTGCTGCTTTGCAGGTCACAGATGCAGACAATTATTACAAAAGCATGTAAGGAGCTTGGCATAAGAGCTCTTGCTAGTAAACGGGTGAGTATGATTTCATTTTTGCTGGTAGAAGTTAGTTAGTTAGTTCGCCGAATGACCGACACAGACACTATTCATTAATAAACCTACCTTACACGATCTTACACAATGTCGCTGACAAAGGTTAGATCAAAAGGCTTAACTCGTCCATTAGGTAAAGGTTTCAATAAGAGAATTACTTGATAGTACGATAAGAATGACAGGCAAACTCTAAAGACTAGTTCATACGGCTCTGCGTGTATTATTAATATTATTGAAATGGGAGTGAAATTCTTACATTTCTTCGGAAAGGGTTCGTACTATATATCAGCTCTCTTTCAATAATAGGTTTCATATGTATGCATCATGTAATGTAATTCCAATTAACTTATGAAAAGGAAGGAGTTAGCATCTTCAATTTAATCACTTGAATATTTACAAAAAGAAAAAATGCAGTATTCTGTGATGTAGAAAATATATCAACCGATCGCTCTATAAAGGGTTGTTTAACTTTGCTTATAACGCTCTATAAAACTCGAGTGCTTTAGGAAATTTAAATTTAACAATGAAGTAATTAGAATTATGCAGCAGCTTTTAAATGTTTCAAGAGGCACTTGTTGCACAAAAGTAAAGGATCAAGAATTAAGAGTCTTTTGAATTGATGACTCTATTTCCTTGTTAGAGGTACACTGGTGTATATTTTATGCAGTTTGTTTGATCCTTTTCAGTGCTTGTCGTTAATTTTATGGCTAGAGGAACGCTATGAGACCGTGTATACGAGGCATCCTGGATTTCAGAAAGGATCCAAGCCGCTTTTGGCGCTGGAGAATCCTTTTCCCACGAAACTTCCAGACAATCTTTTTGGTGAAAAATGGGCATTTGTCCAATTACCTTACTCAGGTATGGATTCAGCAGTTTTCATGTCATTCTCTTCACAATTGCATCACATGATTTTTCATGTATATAGGCACAAGCACATGATTTTCGGGTATAAAGGCAGCATCTTCCATGTATATATAGGGTCTTAGTCACTTACCTTTTTTTTTTTTTTCATTTTATTAATCAATGTTCTTACTTTTCTTATACTAGTTAAAAGTTTAGACTTCATATACGAGCTTCATTTCATAGTGTTGAGTCTGGCTCATATGCAGTTTCTAGGGGCTGAGGGGCAGGGGAGCTGAGCTGAGCTAGCACAGCGTGGCGAATAGGTCAGCTCCCTCCGGTACGATTCAGGGATATTGTTGTAATCTGGACTGAGATATTATAAGTACCAATTGTAACACAGAAACCCTGATCCAATTCTGAAATAAGACAAAACTACAACTGCTCTGTAGTCGCAGACGTAGACATATTTTGGCCGAACTGCGTGATCAAGATCATGTTCTTGTTCTTGCGTTTTCGTTTCTTTAATTTGTTCTTTTAGTGGTTGCTGCTCCAACACATAGATTATAATGTTCTAATTTTTCAAAAGCCCAAGGCCTTTCCTCTTATTCTTAGTTCAAATTGTTTTCCTAGGATATACATGCCTAACTTCCAATAACCTATTTTAAAGCTGTTCGAGAGGAAGCCTTAGCCTCAGAGGCGAGATTCGGCTATGGTTCTCGGCTAGATCTTGATTTATTGGGGATCGAAATTGATGACAAGACATTGGTCCCTGGACTGGCTGTTGCATCTTCTCAAGCTAGAGTATTATCAGGTACATAACTGCAGATAATCATTATTTCTTCTTATCTATTCATCTTATGCTCTTCACAACAGACTCATTGTATTAGAAAAACTCACCATTTTACTGTCGCAGCTTTTACGAATGGATTGGAGCTCTACGCTATCGAAGCAGACACGACACGTGCTAATCTGCTTCTTTCAGTTGCAATTTCGACTCGGTATGTATATGCGACCTATAAGAAAACTCCTACGACAACTAAAGAAGCTGAAGCATGGGAAGCAGCTAAGAAAGCTTGTGGAGGTTTGCATTTCCTTGCAATTCAAGATGAGTTAGATTCTGAAGAATGTGTTGGTTTCTGGCTTTTGCTAGACTTGCCACCTCCACCTGTATGATAGTACAAATTATCATGGTTGAATATATCATGGAACAAAAGTATTACAAATGTACAATAGAAGAATCATTAGATTTCAAAAGTTTTTCCTTGAAAAGTGGCCACTAAAGTTTTGTAGAGCATTGCCATTAGCTTGGAGAATATTGAACATGTATAACAAAATTAAAAGTATTAAGGTCAACTTGTTAGGGATTTTGTTTTGCATGATTTTTTTTCTTTTCTGTTGAATGGAAATATCTGGTAAGCAGAACCATGATTATCAAGTTGGGTATGAAAAGCCTAATTGTATAATTTTTTATGCTTTTGGACCCTCTAGAGGGAATTAAACAAAATAAGTTGTGGATTGTTTTGTATGCTTGTCCATCCCATTCCCATTACGTTGTCTTTGAGGAGTTATCAAGCATGTTGGATAAGGTGGCTTATTGTGAGAAAATGTTCTGAAAATATCTAGCTCCTCATCTGTTAGAGTTACTCCCTCATATTTGTCAAAGGGGTGCTCTAGGGTTGGGATTGTCAAGAAGGACTAATGGTTTCTTTGAGCACCACCATGTCTTCTTTTAGAAATAAAACTTTATTAGATGATGAAATCTCAAAAGTTGTCCCACAACACTTCGCTCCTTCAAAAGAATATGACATTTAAAAAAAAAAAGGTCTCAAAAGTTGTCCCACAACACTTCGCTCCTTCAAAAGAGATGGATCCGCCGAAGAAAGAAGATCGAAGAATTACAAGAAAATGAAAAGAAGAAAAGCAAAAGTCAAGTTCCGATATTTTTGACATATGCACCTTGGGAGGAAAGTTGAGTTAGATGACTCAAAATTGTAGTTTATTTGTTATTTTTCATGCTGTGTTTTAGGGAAATTATTAGAATATAAGTATACAAGGTTTCCCTTGGCAAACTACATTCATGGTGACTTTGTGCTAACATTTCACTCTCTTGAAACACATTAGGAAGATTTTGGCTCGTGCATGGGAAGTTGAGGTTATTCACATTTGGAGAGAGGGGAACTCTTGTACCGACTCGTTGGCAAATGTGAGTGTTTTGGTGAATGACATGAACACGGTGTTGATGGATGAGCCTCCTGATGAGATCCAAAAACTTCTGACCGATGACTTAGTTGGGGCATTTGTGCCTCGAAATTACAGGATTATTTCTTAATTTTTCCTTTTTGTTTCATTGGGTGTTGGCTCTCTTTGTCTAAAACAAATAAGAATGTAAGTATACAAAAAAGTATCTTATTATATCGGATACTATTTTAATAAATTACTCATAGGATTACTTTTTTTATTTCAAATTATCTTATAGGATTAATTTCCTTATTACTTTTTTATTATTATTATTATTATTATTATTATTATTATTATTATTATTATTATGAGATTTGCTTCTTAGTTTCCCTATATAAATTAGGATAATGAATCTTGTATCTCAATAAATAGATTTTATCACATCATAATCCATAATACCATTGTAATATCATATTAATAATCATTTATCTATTTTCTCTTATAATTAGAAATACCTAACAAGAGTGTGTATTCAAATAAGAGTGTTAGAGAATGTGTTATTAGTACTAACCATCACTCAATACGAAAACTAACTCAAAACTTAGACTAGTGATAAGAGAATCCATGTGTTTATGTTTTCAATTTAAAGTCCATGTGTTTGCGTGATGCTTTGGGGAGTTTATTCTTTTTGAATTTTTGATGTGGAGTCATTGCAAAATCTCTTTCTAGGAGTTTTTTTTACCTTGGATCCTCTCTTTCTCTTTTTCTTACATTTCCTTCCATCCTCTATACCTCTCTATTAATTCACTCTCTCTCTCATGATTAAAATATTTGAAAGATTATGATGAGAAAGAGAGAGAGTGAATAAAGAGAGAGATAGAGATGATGGAGGGAGATGTAGTAAAAAATGGAAGGAGATGATCCAAATTCGAGTTTTTTAGGTGTGGCCAATATCTAGAGTTTTCTTTAAAGAGTGTCATTAGCTTGTTTTGTCAGTTTTTCATAGGTGTTTCAGAAAAGTGTATTTATATGTCTCCTCTACTAAAGGACTCCCTCCGTTTCAATTTAACCGTCGTTTAGACACTACAAGAATAAGCTTGCATTGCCACCAAAGTTTGCCACGGAAGACTGGCCGTCGCTAATTTGCCACGGATTTGCGACGGCATGTGTAAAAAGTAAGAGCGCGAAATTTTCATTGGTGTTTGCCACGGGTTTGCCACGGACTTGTGAAAGGACAAAAATTTGCGACGGAGATGCCGTGGCAAGTCCGTGGCAAACGAATGATCAAAATAAAACTCCCACGATCCCTAAAAATCAGAACGTTTCTCTCCCTAAAAAACTCAAAACATCAAAACACACTCTTCTGGTTCACTCTCCTCATCTGCCTCCACCACCTCAGTCTCCTCCTCCGACCTCCACCCTCCACCCTCCTCCGCCCTCCTCTTCCCTCCTCCATCGCTAATCGAGCTCCACCCTCCACGTGACAAACACGTTCTCCCTCTTCCACTCTCCCTCTCCTTTGCGCCTCCACCATTTCACCTCCACACTGTTTCTCCACCGTTTCACCTCGCATCTCCGCCGTATTTCGTTCAGTAAATCTCATCTCTGCAGTCGTTTGTTCGTTTGTAGTTTTGATTGTAAATATCCAAGATGTAAATATCCTCTTTTATTGTTCTAAACCCTAATTTTAATTGTAATCAAAATCCCTCTTTTTGTGATGTGTTTTTGTTTATGCGATGATTTGTGGTTTCAGCAAGGTGGTGAGAGGTTGTCGATTTCAGCAAGGTGGTGAGAGGTTGTCGATTTCAAACAAGCTTATAAGAACAAGAAAGCATCAGTACTAATAATTTCTTCACCTCTCTTTGTTATTATCTTTTTGTTCATTATAGATTTTAGTTTTTGCTTTTGTAATGACATCGAATGCAGATTTCTTAAAATTTCAAAAGAATCTATTAATATTTGAAATTTCAAAAATAACTCATCATTATAGATTTTAGTTTTTGCTTTTGTAAACATACCACTCAACCCACAAAAAGAATCTATTTGAAATTTCAAATCTTGTTCATGTTCATAGCTCTTTGTACTTGTGGAATGGAGGTAGCAAGAAGATTGAAGGAAGATTTGAGAACACCATATTCTCGGCGACAAGGGATTTGCGATTATGAGACAATACTATCATCTTATGAAAAAGCTCTGCAGATTCTAAATTGTAACGAACCAACTTCCAAGTCGGAGACAAAGAATCGAGCGATAACCGTTACGAGTCCCCGAGTGTGCGCAAAGGAAGTCCACCGAGCGAGGACGTCGAGGAGGTTAAACACAACTCAAAGAAAAGGTGAGTTTTTAGTGGACACACCTAAGAGCGGTTTTACGCCACGAAACCACGACCTTGTTTTGGTTATACTACGACTTCTAACACATTTTTTTTTTTTTTTCAAAATTGATTTCGAAAGATTGTGCCTAAATGGACGGATCGGATAAGAGTGAGTTGTGAGAGTAGTCTTGAAGGACCACATGATGATGGCTAAAGCGGAGAAAATATGGTCGAGAAAGACATCGTTGGTGCCACATATCCCGAGTTAGAGGACTCAACTATGTAATCGCTTTAGAAAAGAATCACAGTAATCTCAAGTTTATTAGTTGCCTTGACTGTGTTGGCATCTCATTAACAACCCATTTTGACATTTGCGAAGTTACTATAGGTGCACCTTCCGCAAAGCCACAAGCTGCTGGGCCACAAAGCAAGTACAGAGATCAGATGAAGATCCCACAATATACTCTTACATCACCTTCAAACCAGTTGGTGAGTTGATTTTCTATGTGTTTTGATTAATTAATGGAAGGAAAGATTTTCTATGATTTCATTCCTCTAATCCATCATTCGTTTGATTGCCATTTGTCGTCGCCGTTCGTCGTTGTATGGATGTAAGCAAAGGTGCAGTAAATGCCACTTTATATTCATCATAAAATATTTATATCTGGATCTGCATAGTGCATAGTTACTTTTTAATTACTTGAACTGAGGCGCCTGACTCAGATTAGGGTGTGTTATTTATATTTTTTTCAGGTTTTTCGTTTTCTGATGTAAATTCTGTACGTGCAAGCTCAAGCAAAGTTGCCTGTTGCCATTTCTCATCTTATGGAAAATTACTTGCAAGTGGTGGCCATGACAAAAAGGTTAGTGAAAGCATTAGTCTTGATAAGAATATTTAATATATCGAACTTGCTGAAGTTAGCAGTGAACTTGTGCAATTATCTTGCTCGAAAGAAATCGGAATACATATTCATTTTTTCTATTCTGTTTAGATGTAGATTAATACGATATTTTCCTCTTGATTATCCTGTAATGCTGAAGTTTTTTTATGGTACACTGATTCCTTCTGTGGATATTCTTGCTTTGTCCATAAGAAAATCCTAATTATGTAGTTAGTGACATTGCCTCTTTGTCACACAATTGACATATGCTTACTTTGTTGTGTTTGTTTCCCTTCATTTATTGAACTTCTTTTATGGTTATTGTTATCATTACCCCGTAAGTCATTTTCAAAGACAATAACATCTTTGTTCAAACTTGTAACTATTCTTATAACAGGTGAGTGGCGAGAAGGTGAAAAGAAATACAACCTTCAAGATATTTCTCATCCAAAGATTGTGTTGCAATGTTGGCTTCTAAAGAAATTTTGAAATTCAAATCATACCAAAACCCGATTTTCTTGTAGTGCTAACAATCATTTTTGGTAGGAATCAATAGTTGTTAGGGTTTGATTTAGGTTTGATTAGTTGTTGTTATCAATTACGGAATATATGGTTCTCTGTTTTATGTGTATAATAACTTGACTTTATTTTAGACTTTGGATTCAATACCTTCCTCAATCAAAGAAAGCGACTGAAGTTCTCGCAGGTGTGGAAAATTGGTCGTGACTTTGGATGCGAAACTATCTTTGGAGTGCATGAGGCGATCCGTGGGTTTGATTGGAGTCGCAACTCCATGGACTAGTTGCTACTTTCTCAGGCAAGTTTTTAAGATTTTGTTTTGGTTTTTAAGCATAACTATGAATTCTCTTTTGAAGTTCGTGTTGTATCTTCACAATATTTAAGGCATGATTCTATTTGCTTGTTAAAAATCTAACTATATAATTTGTTACCTTACCATGAAATCGTTTTTATGTTGTCTATCTTCCAATTGCAACCCAATACACATCTATGTAGCATTGACACTTCGGATTGAATCGTGTCCTATCCGACACGTTTTGTGGTGTGCGGTGCTTCCACTACAAGAAAAGCTTGTTTTAGACGATGTGTTTTTCTTAATTCTTGTTTGATATTATATTACTTGTATTGATTTGTTGCAGTTGCAAAGAGAGATCAAGGATGCAGTGGTTCTGTTTCCCCAATGGACTAGGAGGCATATGATTTTGTTGTCTTTTGTTTTTTTGGATTGTTCGAGAATTAGATTTTTTTTTCTTTGGATTTTAAGAATTAGATTTTGTTCTTGCAGAGTGACATATGGTTATTTGGTATAACGGCATTGGAGCTTGCCCATGGTCATGCTCCTTTCTCAAAGTTTCCACCGTTGAAGGTATGCATATTAAGCGAAAACAACACAATATGTTATCTTATGCAACCATCATTCGTCCCTAAACTTTTGAGTAATTTGTAATTAGAGTCCTTGAATGTATGGACCCAATTATTTAAAAGTTTTAGCATGTAGGGACCCAATTAAAAATGTTGATAAGTTCAAGGACTAAATTACAATTTTTACGTATAGAAATTTCCAATTAGTTGACTGTGTGAACTACAAAGTAATTTAAGCTTCTAAGATGTAACTACAAAATTTCTTTCATTTCTCTTGTTATTGAACATTTGGATGATCAATAAAATTACGATCATTATCTTGTTATTGAACATGGTCATTTAATGTATCAATGTATTTGGTCCATGGGGAAAATGGGGAATCGAAGAGTTGTATATTTCTCATAGTTAAGCTTATTCTCGTGGAGGGCCTAAACCATTGTAATAGAAACTGAAGATAACTTTTGGCTATAGAACTTCATGATCATGCCCACATTAATTGTTAATGGCAGATAATTTCATCAATAGTTAAGTGATTTGGAAACATACTAGAATGTCTTGGAAACTGGCAACACATAATGAATTGATTTTTCGGCCTAGTTATACTTTAGATGCTTGTCTCATTGCATCATGAATGAAAAGCGTAGTATATCGGTCACCAAATAACTGTATGATCCGTATCTTCCACAACTATTGTCATTAACTAGGAAATAAATTCATGTGCTACATCATTTGTTCCTGTTCATAATGATCTTGATGGAAGTTAATCTTGTAGATACTTCTCAGATTGATACTTTGTTGTTGTGCATTTGTATGCATGTTGGCCTCTCGAGTAGGTTGGTAACTACAACTCAAGTAGGTAAGAATTGATGATAATTCTTACCTACTTGATGGTTGCCTCTAATTTTGGGGTTCATATTCCTCGCGATTATTGTTGTTTATATATTTGCTTTAAAATCCTATCCTATCCTATTGTATACATATACATATTATCATGAAAATATTAGGATTAAAACGATGTTTCCTGATATTTGAAGGATGAGAGGATTCAGCTTCTTCTGGGCATTTTCAAAAGGACTTTGAAGGTGGTGTTTGTGCTGAGAATCTGGGTAAGTGGCAAATAAAGCCATAGCTTGTGTAGTGAGAAATGAAAGAAGCTGCTTTTGCGCCAGTAAGGTGATGTTATCACCTAACTCGGATAAATGTTCATTCAAATAAGGTTATTTGGAGGAAAGAGTGCATGATGATGATGATGATGATCCAAGTCATTGTCCAAGATATCAAAGCAAATCATGAACAAGACTTGGCAATACCATACCTCTTCATAAGTTCAATTATGGGTTGTGTTCTTCCCTTTATACTCTTAATTAGTATTTAATGCTAGCTAGTCAATGTGAATTGTGTATCTAAATTTGTATAGTACTGTGTGGTTAGTTTGGAACTCTAGGGGATATCCGATATTTATTAATACCCACTGTTTTGCTCTCTCTCTAATTGTAGACTTGCAAGATCATTTATCCCAAACTTAGTATAAAATCAACATTCTTGTAATGGCGAGACTCTTTGGTTTTATTATGTGCCTTCGCTTGTTTTTATCAACATTATTGTGGTTATTATGTTTTGCTATATATAAGTTTATTAAATTTGATATTGGAGCATTTATGTGTTCTGTATAGATATCACTATTAAATAGAATTTGGAGGCATGATTTAAATTTTTTTTTTTAAAATTTGCGACGGATTTGCGACGGAAGGTGTAAGAATTTGCCACGACTTTGCGACGGAAATTTGCGACGGATTTGCCACTGGTTTGCGACGGAAAAATTTGCCACGGAAAAGTCCGTGGCAAAGCGCTTTCTGACAGCGCTTTGCCACCAAAATTTGTCCGTCGCAAATCCGTGGCAAATTCATATTTGCGACGGGAATTTGTACGTTTGCCACGGGAATGTCCGTGGCAAAACACCGATTTTCTTGTAGTGAGAGTTATACACGAGTTTTAAGAAAATAATTAGATTTTGGTTAAAAATATGTAGGGCTAAAATATCTTTATATTATTGTGAGGAGAGAGGAATGATAAATGTTGTATTGGTATTGAGACAAAGAAAAATGACAAACAAGACACTTAAATTGAGACGGACGGAGTAATGTTCTAGCTATGCTCGGTTGTGTAGTGGTAGGGGCGTAATTGTCAATGGCATTTGTACTTTTTTTTATTAATCCAATTTATATCAAGAAAAAAAATATCTTTTTTCTTAATATAAGTCAGATTAAATATATTAAAAAAATACATGAATAAAAAAGAGAAAAATTACTTAAACTAGAGAAATCAAGAGTGTGGAAGCACCCTATAATTTCTTAAATTCAGTTTTAAATTGTTGTGGAAGCACCCTATTATCATGATTTACTATTTAAAGAGTATCCACGTTGTTGAAAACTGATAATTATAAATAAAAAAACGCTCAAATTCAAATATTTGGTCTCTCAAATTCAATTATAGCTTAAGTCTGAACATAAAATAAATTGTGCTTTCTATTTTTACTATTAAATTTTTTTGAGAAGAATTTTTATTAATATTTTAAAAAATGTCACATTGTTTTCACATTTCCGTTTTTTAAAAAATTGTCAGAAAAAAAACATATTAAAAAACATATTATATTTACAATAAAATAACACCCTTAATTACATCAGTAGAGTATATTTTATTTTATAATTTAAGATAAAATAAAAAATAAAAAAGTACCCGCAGATATCGATAATGATCTGTATCCCATAGAGAGATCCATGTACTTGGCCCCCAAGTTTTTCTACCATTATTTATTTATTTAAAATATTTATTTAAAAATCCCCAAACCGTTACAGTACCATATGCAGTTACTATTTTTTTATTTCATATTTATTCCGAATTATTCTCCCTCCTTTGTTTTTAATAGCAGTTATTCTTTTTTGATTTCATAATATTTGTTCCGATTTTCACTCTCTCCTTTATCTCATCTTTTAAAACCTTCAAATTCCCCCTAACCCTAAACCTCTTCACACCAATTCTCACAATTCCATGGATGAACACTATTGCCATGCGTACCCAATTTACATTCCAAGTAACTATATCCCAGAAAACCCTAATTCCTCCCCCAATTTCAATGTACAATTTGAATACACAAACATGTACGTTTTGAATGCTAAACTCCACACTTATTGTGACACTACTTGTCACAATTTTTGGAATATCTCAAACGATTCAATTATGCAAGAATCAACTATTGTTTCTTGGCTTTTAGATATGGGTGTTCCTAATGATGCTTTTATGTTGGTTGTTGAAAAAGTCTTGGAATGTGCTCGTGATATGAATAAGTTTCATACGACTAATCAAAGTGTTCTTTCTATGCGAGTCATTCTTGTCGTAACTTGTGCTAGTGAAGATCAATCTGATGAAGAAGATGAAGATGAAAACGAAGATGAAGATGATGAAGAGATGGATAATTTTGAAGAAGACTATGGAGCGGTTGGTGATGATGTTGGTTTGATCGCCGCGGATAAGTCATCTATTGAGGGATTGGAGATAGTGAGAGTTGAAAAAGAAGAAGGATGTGTGGAAAAAAAGTGTTCAATTTGTTTTGAAGATTTTAATGTTGGTGTTCGTATGCCATGTTTTCATATGTTTCATACTAATTGTATTCATAGTTGGTTACAAATAGGTAGTTGTTGTCCTCTATGTCGGTTTCAATTGCCCACTAATAATAAAAGTGAATGAGGAGTGCTTGTTTTTTTAATACTAGTGTATGATTCTATGATTTTGACATTTTCTTGAATTGTTATTAGCCCTAACTATTGATAATTAGAGTATAATAATTATGTATGTGATGGTTTAAGGATAGTTTGATAAGACTCTTGTTCAAGTGTATTAGAATTTGGTGTGTTGAGAGTTTTCTTTTTACTACTATTTGAAATTTTGCAAAAGGAATTGTGGGAGGAATGTGAAAGTTTATTCAGAAAACAAAAATTATGGTTTTAGAAGTAATAATAGTGAAAGTGGCTATAGTTTGGTGACAGAAACTCAAGATATTTCTATGGTAGTTACAAACTTTTTTTTTGTTTACATAAGATAAATTATGGCAGTTACAATTGTTAGAAGAATTAGAGGCTATGGTCATTGGTTAGTTCAAACAAATTTTTTTGGCCAGGATGCAATTCTTGTAGCAATTGACAGCTTTAAGCATAGTGTTAAATATAGTGATTTGAAAATATAGCGTGTGGTGTAAACTCTAAAGCATAGAGGGATTTAAAGCTCCCTAGGTGGGGTCCAACCATGTGTCGGGTCCAGGCGTCCAGCCATCCACTTGGCCGGCCAACATGCATTTGATAAAGTGGAAGGTTGTATGCGATCACATGCAAGTTGCAAGTTGCAAGTTGTATGAGATTTGATGTGATGCATGAAATGCAAGTGACACTAAGTGTGTTATGTGAAATGCAAATGACAAGTTTCTTGATGCAGGTAAGACAACTTGGTTTGCATCTCCTATAAATAGGACATTGGCCAAAGCCACATAACATACAAGGAACACAAGAAGCAAGAAGCATAGTCTTGCAAAGGAAGTCTTGCTCAAGAGAGAAAAATAATGAGGTGATAGTGAGTTTCTTTGTGAGAGATACATTTTAGAGAGATCCATCTAAGGGTGAAACTCTTGTATTCCTATTATCATTATAGTGGAAGTTAAAGAGGCATACGAGTCTCGTGGTTTTTCGTTTCTCACATTAAGAGGACTTTTCATGCTAACAACTTTATTGGTGTCCTTACGCTTATTATTATGTTTTTTGCTAGTGACTATTTTGAGCTTGGTCATCTTTTTCTGATGTGCTAACAGGTAACCTTCAAGCCTCTAATTTTAAATATGCAAAATCTTTTGCAGGTTTTGATCACATTAGACAGTTACCAAAACCTTGTAATAAAAAGGATGTTCTTTCTATTAAAATTTCTGAAGATAAATATCAAGCTAGTATTGCTGAATGCGTCAACATTTTATATGGGAGAATTATTTTGTCGAAAGGAGATAAACCGTATCCGATTAAGGATTTGAAGGAGAAAATTTCTAATATGTGGAATATTTCTTCTGATTGGTCCCTGGTTTCTCTCGGGTCCCTAGTTTCTCTCGGGTCCCTGGTTTAAGGAGATAAACCGTATCCCGATTAGGTAGTTGTTGTCCTCTATGTCGGTTTCAATTGCCCACTAATAATAAAAGTGAATGAGGAGTGCTTGTTTTTTAATACTAGTGTATGAATCTATGATTTTGACATTTTCTTGAATTGTCATTAGCCCTAACTATTGATAATTAGAGTATAATTATGTATGTGATGGTTTAAGGATAGTTTGATAAGACTCTTGTTCAAGTGTATTAGAATTTGGTGTGTTAAAAGTTTTCTTTTACTACTATTTGAAATTTTGCAAAAGGAATTGTGGGAGGAATGTGAAAGTTTATTCAGAAAACAAAAATTATGGTTTTAGAAGTAATAATAGTGAAAGTGGCTATAGTTTGGTGACAGAAACTCAAGATATTTCTATGGTAGTTACAAACTTTTTTTTGTTTACATAAGATAAATTATGGCAGTTACAATTGTTAGAAGAATTAGAGGCTATGGTCATTGGTTAGTTCAAACAAAATTTTTTGGACAGGATGCAATTCTTGTAGCAATTGACAGCTTTAAGCATAGTGTTAAATATATATAGTGATTTGAAAATATAGCGTGTGGTGTAAACTCTAAAGCACCCAGGGATTTAAAGCTCCCTGGGTGGGGTCCAACCATGTGTCGGATCCAGGCGTCCAACCATCCACTTGGCCGGCCAACATGCACTTGATAAAGTCGAAGGTTGTATGCGATCACATGCAAGTTGCAAGTTGTATGAGATTTGATGTGATGCATGAAATGCAAGTGACACTAAGTGTGTTGTGTGAAATGCAAATGACAAGTATCTTGATGCAAGTAAGACAACTTGGTTTGCATTTCCTATAAATAGGACATCTCCTATAAATAGGACACTAGCCCTACGAGCCGTCCGATGGACGGGTTGGCTAACAATTTGTTAAAGAGTAAACCCTAAGGAAAAGAAGCATAAGAACAACAGTAAATAACAACATCAAACTAAATCTAAGTATTTTTTTGACTAAACAAATTCTAAGTATTAGAAAGACATCACATTTAAAGACAAAAGTCACACATATTAGATCAAGTCATAACACAAACAGCTTAAGTTGGAGCATAAACAACATCTTATTCACACACATATTAGATGAAGTCATAACACAATCAGTTTAAAGTTGTAAAATAAACAACAACCTATAATAACATTATCCATATTCATCAAATGTAACAAAAAAAAACTTAACCCATAATACCGTCTTACCGGTTCGGGGGATTAATCTCTAGAGTTGCACGTTGAGGATACCCATTTTATACCAAAAAAATGTACACATGAAAACTTAACTCATAATTAAAGAGAAAAAAACACAACATAATTAAAAAGTGAAACATGTACGTGCATGGGTCTCATGCAGAGTTTGATTTAAAAGTAAATATCAATTTAATTATGCTTCTAATACGTCTTGATGCGAAATTATCTAAATAAAGAAGAAGATAACTAAAAGGAGTCTCCCATGGTTTTGAAAAAGAGTTTTTACACAACTGCACAACCTAAGAGCGTTTGATGAGATGATTCGGTGTTTTTTTGAGTTTGGGGTTCAAATGCAACATTAGGAATGCAACAACGTTAAAATTCTTGAGAGAAGGTTTTTCTGCTCATTGCGAGCTTATCCGGGTCGAGTGATTATTCTTTGCATTTACGCGCAGAGGATACCCAATTTACATAAAGAAGACAACCTTTCACAAAAGATTAGTTATGAAAATAAACACTTCAATTGTTTTGAACTTATTTTATTAAATTATAGTTTGTTACATAATCCAATTAATGTTGTAAACATTTGGTAAATTTTGTGCGGGTTATGCCAATGTTGAAATTCAAGTTAGGGACATTCAAGTTAATTAACTCAGGTGACGTGATAGAGAGCATGTTGAAACAATATGATCTTTTATTTATCATTTAGTTTAAGACTTGTCTTTGTTTTAAAATGTGAGATGTTAGGCCAGATTGTAAATTATTGTTTGATTTTTGACAATCAAATTGAACAATCGTTTGATAGTATCTTAGAATTATCGTTTGAGTAAACCTCTATAGAAAATAAGCATAAGAACAACAGTAAATAATAACATCAAACAAAATCTAATAAGTATTTTTTTTGACTAAATAAATTCTAAGTATTAGAAAGACATCACATTTAAAGACAAAAGTCACACATATTAGATCAAGTCATAACGCAAACAGCTTAAAGTTGGAGTATAAACAACAGCGTAATCACACATATTAGATGAAGTCATAACACAATCAGTTTAAAGTTGTAAAATAAACAACAACCTATAATAAAATTATCCATATTCATCTAATGTAACCATAAAAACTTAACCCATAATAGCGTCTTTACGGTTCGAGGGATTAGTCTCTAGAGAGTTGCGCGTAGAGGATACCCGGTTTATACCAAAAAATGTACACATGAAAACTTAACTTATAATTAAAGAGAAAAGAAGACAATATAATTAAAAAGTGAAACACGTACGTAGGTTTCATACAGAGATTGATTTAAAAGTAAATATCAATTTAATTATGCTTCTAATACTTCTTGATGTGAAATTATCTAAATAAAGAAGAAAATATCAATTTGGACATGTAATTTTTTTTAAGATTCTAAAGTACCCCAAAACACACTTCCTAGAATCATACTTTATGTATTTTGACACCAAATTGTTTTTCCATCAAATAGATTACTGACGAACGACGTATTTGAATAGATAAAAAAAAATTAATACTAAAGTAACCCAAAATATACTATCTAACATTTCACGTTACGCATTTTGTTACAAAATAATTTAGTCTCCATCAAGTACACTAAAGCACACTATTTAGCATCCAACTTTAAACTATAAAAATATAAAAAAAATGTAGATTAGTCATCGGTAAAACTCTGTTGGGAGGATATAACCACACACGCTAACAAAATCAGTACTCGTAGGCGTAACTTCACGATGTACATTAGTCATCGATAAAGCCGATGAAAATGGCACACTAATAAGATGGTAACAAAAAAAAGTAAAAGAAAGAAAAAAAAAACAAAACTTAAAAAAAATGGACCAAAAAAATGAAACCCAATTTCTTGATGCGAAATTATCTAAATAAAGAAGAAAATATCAATTTGGACATGTAATTTTTTTAAGATTCTAAAGTACCCCAAAACACACTGCCTAGAATCATACTTTATGTATTTTGGCACCAAATTGTTTTTCCATCAAATAGATTACTGACAAACAACGTATTTGAATAGATAAAAAAAAATTAATACTAAAGTAACCCAAAATATACTATCTAACATTTCACGTTACGCATTTTGTTACAAAATAATTTAGTCCCCATCAAGTACACTAAAGCACACTATTTAGCATCCAACTTTAAAATATAAAAATATAAAAAAAATGTAGATTAGTTATCGGTAAAACTCTGTTGGGAGGATATAACCACACACGCCAACAAAACCGAGTACTCGTGGGCAACCAACTTCCCCAATGTACATTAGTCATCGATAAAGCCGATGGAAACGGCACACTAATAAGATGGTAACAAAAAAAAGTAAAAGAAAGAAAAAAAACTTTAAAAAAAATGGACAAAAAAATGAAACCCAATTGCCCAAAAAATTATTCCCTCCAAATTGGATGCCAATTTCCAATTGCATGCCAAGCCACCCAAAAAATTATTCCCTCCAAATTGGATGCCAATTTCTAATTGCATGCCAAGCCAAATAAGATATAAGATTGGATGCCAATTTCCAATTGCATGCCAAGCCACCCAAAAAATTATTCCCTCCAAATTGAATGCCAATTTCTAATTGCATGCCAAGCCAAATAAGATATAAGATTGGCCAAAGCCACATAACATACAAGGAACACAACAAGCAAGAAGCATAGTCTTGCAAAGGAAGTCTTGCTCAAGAGAGAAAAATAATGAGGTGATAGTGAGTTTCTTTGTGAGAGATACATTTTAGAGAGATCCATCTAAGGGTGAAACTCTTGTATTCCTATTATCATTATAGTGGAAGTTTAAGAGGCCTACGAGTCTCGTGGTTTTTCGTTTCTCACATTAAGAGGACTTTCCATGCTAACAACTTTATTGGTGTCCTTACGCTTATTATTATGTTTTTGCTAGTGACTATTTTGAGCTTGGTCATCTTTTTCTGATGTGCTAACAGGTAACCTTCAAGCCTCTAATTTTAAATATGCAAAATCTTTTGCAGGTTTTGATCACATTAGACAGTTACCAAAACCTTGTAATAAAGGGGATGTTCTTGCTATTAAAATTTCTGAAGATGAATATCAAGCTAGTATTGCTGAATGCGTCAACATTTTATATGGGAGAATTATTTTGTCGAAAGGAGATAAACCGTATCCGATTAAGGATTTGAAGGAGAAAATTTCTAATATGTGGAATATTTCTTCTGATTGGTCCCTGGTTTCTATCGGTAAGGGATTCTTTGAATTCTCTTTTGTCTCCAAGGATGATTTTTAGAAGAGTCTGGTCGCTTAGTTCTCGTAATTTAAATTCAGGTGTTCTGCATCTGTTTGCTTGGAAGCCTGATTTTGACCCTCTTTCTGCAAAACAAACCAATGCTCAATGTTGGGTTAGACTTCATGGTCTTTCCCGTGAATATTGGATGCCAAAATTTTTGTTTGAGATTAGTGGTAGTCTAGGTGTTTCTATTGCTTTGGATGAAGCCACTATGAAGAGGACTTTTGGTCACTTTGCTAGAGTTCTTATTGATGTCGATTTATCTAATAAGCTGCATGATCAATTGTTAGTTGAAAGAGAGGGGTACTCTTTTCACATCAGAGTGGAATACGAGCGGGTACCTAAGTTTTGCAACTCTTGTCAATGTATTGGTCATTCTCTCCAAAATTGCAAGTTTTCCCATGATGCAGAGATGACTCAAGGAAATCAGGTGCAACCTCGAAAGGTGAAACCTACTATTCAGTATGTACCAAATAATGATAAAGGGAAGTCAATTGCCACGAAGGAAAATGTTGAGCCTGTGATGGAAGCTGGCCCATCCAAATTGCAAGATCCTTGTGTGGTTTTGGTAGAGGAAGAGAATGATCCCAATTGCTTCAAAGGTACGAATAACATGGTTATTTCACCTGAGGAGATGCCTGGGATCCCAAACCCTCTTCTTGCGGTGTAGCAATTAATGATCGTAATGCTATGCAAATTGATTCTTCGATTTTGTCGGCTCCTCATTGTGAAATCTCTTCTGAGAATTCTACTTTTGTTCATAGTTCTCCTGTGCATGCCCCCACTTTAGGGGTGTTGGTGGTCCCCTATTCATCAAATAACTCTTTGGAAGAGGCCCCCTCTTCTTCCACCCAATCTCCCACGACTCGGCTAGATGCCTCCTCCACTGTGAATGCAACTGACATGAGAATTAGGGAAGAATTGGGGGGATGTCTCAGGTGATGAGGATGTGTCTGTTGCCTCAGAATCTGTTGCTACATCGAACCCGGTAGTTGAATCTACATGAAAATTTTAAGAAAGCTTTGGGGTGAGTCTTTAGACGAAATTGGTGATCCTGTGACTTTTGATTCCCATGGAGCCTGCCCGACATGCTTACTTTGAACCAATTGTGTCCAAGACTCAAAAGAAGAAATTAAGACAACAAAATAAGTTAGTCGTTGGATATAATACTCGTTCAAAAGCTAATTCTGTTTCTAAATCCTTTTGATCTAGTTTTGTTTTTTATCTGTGTTTTTTGTTCTTTTTATTTTTGTTTGGCTGTTTTGGTAATTTGCCTTGGGTTTTGGTCTAGTCCCCTATTGGTATCTTTTTTGTCTTCGTTTTTTTTAATAGATTCATTTTTCTTTGGTTAAAAAAAAAGGTTAGCGCTCTAGTGTTGCGCCCGAAAAAGTCCCTGAGGGGTTCTTTCTTCGTTTACAACTTTTTAAAACAATGAAGTCGCCACCAATACTTTTTATAAGGAAAATATTGAGGAAAACCTTTTTGGAAAGCGAATGGCCTTTTAGAAACCGGAAAATTTGGGTTCGGGGGTCGATTAGGCATGGGGAAGGTATTAGCACTCCCACCCTCCTTTCTATCGAAAGGAACCTTTAATTAAACGTGTGGTTTTAAGTCTTGATTTGGAAGATATTTAAATTTGCCTCTTTATAGAAAAGGGAATGGGAAGACTTAATGAAAAATTTTATTTTTGGCGCTTGCGAGAGTTAGCCTCTCGCTCCTACGTATCTCCGGTGCGATGGAGAATTCAAAGCTCACGTAGTTCTTGTTTGTCTGAAAAAGGTTTTTGTTTTTATCTTTTTAGAGTTTTTCGCAAAGGGTTGGCGTTCGCGGTGACCAAACAACAACGGTTTAGAGTGGCGCGCTACTAACTCTTTTTGAAAATGGGATCGTCACTAACAATCAAAGCGGCAACAAGTAGCGAGTGACTATTGATGACAACCGGTTTTTATTTTGATTATTTAAAAGGTTTTTCGCAAATGAAGGGAGCGTTTGTGAAGACCAAACAACAACGGTTTAGAGTGGCCACACTATTAGCTCCCACGGGAATGAAATTATCACCCACAATCAAGCGGCAGCGCGCGAGTGATCATCAATGACAATTAGTTTTGATTTTGATGTTTTTAAGATTTGTTTTTGAAAAGCATTTCGTTGGTTTGATTTGGAGAAAATGTTTTGATAACTTGAAAAAGAGTTCGCAATTGGATTGAGTGTTCGTGATGACCAAACAACAACGGTTTAGAGTGGTCATACTACTAACTCTTTTGAAAATGAAATTATCATTAACAACCAAAGCGGCATCGGCGCGAGTGATCATTAATGATAATTGGTTCTTACTTTAGGTCATCAAAAGGGTTTTTGCAATTGAATTGATTTTTAGTTTGTGAGATGGTTTTTTGATGTTTGAAAGTGTTCTTGGTTATGAAAAGATTTGAGATTGTAAAGCGTTACTAACGAGTAACAAGTTGTTGGATAATTTGAATGCGACATGGTTTTGAGGTGTTACTAACGAGTAACAAAGGTTTTGAACTTTGAAGTCGGAGTACAAAGTCAATGTGATCATCAAAACAAGCAAGCAAATTGTGAACACCAATTCAAATACTTAATCATATGACAAGCACAAAAACAAGCATACATGAATAAGAACACATGTGCATCAAGACTAGAGTGAGTCTATCCTACACAAACTCCAAGAATCAACACCACAATTGCAAATGAGGATGCATCAAGGTTAGGACAACCTATCCTTTGCAAAACCTACACAAACCCTAAATTACATCTACACAAACCTTTCAAGGTGAATGCCATCATAGGCCAAATTGGCCTTCAAGCCTTCGCACAAGGAAACCTAAATTTGCGTTTTCATAATCATTTAAGAAATAAAAAAAAAAGGAGATTGAATCCTTTCTAAGTAATCCTCCTCACTTAAATCAAGGTGCACTAGGCACAAGTGAGAGTCACTTTACCAATCATCAACCTAAGACAACTTATAAAGTAATTCATAAGAATAAGCAATCTCATAAACTAAAAGGAGGATTGAATCACCTAGAGCAATCTTCATCACTTAGAGCAAAGTGCACTAGGCACAAGTGAGAATCTCTTTGCCTATCATTAATTTGAACAACACCTAAACTAAAAAGGGTTGAATCATATAGAACAAATCCTCATCACTTTAAGCAAGGTGCACTAGGCACAAGTGAGAGTCATATTGTCTATCATCAACTTAAAATGACAAGCAAGCATATAAACTAAAAAAAAAAGTGTTGAATCACATAGAGCAATCCTCATCACTTTAAGCAATGTGCACTAGGCACAAGTGAGAGTCATATTGTCTATCATCAACTTAAAATAATAAGCAAGCATATAAACTAAAAAAAAATGTTGAATCACATAGAGCAATCCTCATCACTTTAAGCAATGTGCACTAGGCACAAGTGAGAGTCATATTGTCTATCATCAACATAAAATAATAAGCAAACATAACATAAAACCCTATTTTTTCACAATATGCGAATCAAATATAACCAAAACCCATTTATTTTTGAAATCAAGTGGGATAACATAAGGAAACAAACTAGATGACAATTTTTGGGTAAAGGTTCATGTGATTAGGCAAAGAAATGCACAAAACAAACATAAAACCTATTTTTCTATGAGTATGCGAAATATATCATGTCATAAAACAACATTTTATTTAATGGAATGCAAGGATTAAGATCAAATCAACACAAATCAACAATCATTCAAGGGTGAGAAGCATCATAAGCACCCAAGCCTCCTAAGTGCTTGTCAAAGTGCTTATGACACTTCTCACCAACAACAATCAACAATATGAGAATATGGAGATGATAGGATGAATGTTTTTTATATTTTTGAGGAAAGACTCAAATATGATGCAAGGTTTTAAGGATTACCTTAGCTCTAAGCTAGAAAGTGTGATGAGAGGATGAAACTAGACACAAATCAACAAAACTCCAATGTTCTCCAAAGAAGTACCCACTTGATGATGATGCTTGAACTTTGAATGAGAAATGGAGGGAGTATGTGAAAGAGGGATGCAAATGAGGTGGAGTAGTGGTGTTTGGATGAAAGGAAATGAAGAAGATGGGTGGAGGAAAGGTGATGGTGGTTCGGTTTTGGAGGAGGGAGGAGAGGGGTGAGTTGTATGTTAGGGTTTTTTAGTGTAGGAGAAAATGGAAGGTTGGTTTGAGATGAAAGAAAAAAAAAACAAGATCAAGTGAAGGAGAGGGGGAGAGGCCACGGTTTTGGGTGGTGTGTGGGAGGAGAAGAATGAGTTGTTCTTATTGAAATACAATGGGAGGATGTGTGAAGGAAGCAAAAAAAATGTTGTGTATTGAATGTTATTGGATTCAAAGGTGTGTTTGTCCAAAGAAATGGAGAAAGGCTTTTTGATGTGCACTTGATGTGGGCTGATGTGAGGATTGGAGTGGAGCATGAGGATGGAGTGAGGGAGGTTGTTTGCTTGTAAAATTAGTGCTTACTTTAGCCAAAAATGGATAAAAGCAAAAGCACCTAAAAAGGAATTAACCCTAATTCTAAAATTACAATAATCATCCAATATTATTTTGTTATTATTATTATTTTGGTTCAGATTTATTTTTATATTTATACATATTTTGAGCCTTTTTGAAAGCGAGGAAAAAATACCCGTTGTAATTGACCAAAATACCCTTTTTGACGCTAAACCCTAATTTGCCCGAAAAACGCATTCCAACCCTAAAAATGATTTCAAGAACCTTGGAATGCCTTCTAGGACCTGAAATGCAGTGCATAAGGCTCTTCACTCTTCAATTTACTTATTTTTGTGGAAAATTAGGTTTTGACCTAAGTTAGGACAAAATTGGGGTATGACACGCGCGCATGCAAAATGCCATAACGCGCACGATTAGGAATAATATGCGAGCACAACAAACATATTTTTGAGCCTTCTTTCAACTACGAAAAATATCATTAGAACCTCGCATTCGCGAAAAGACAATTTTTATTTTGAATTAGTCGGACAAAATTGGGGTATGACAAGTTTGCCTCTCTTTATTTCACATTTTGCCAAGAAATATGAATTGGCCTTTTCATATTTCTTTGGTAAAATGGAAATAAAGATATAGAAATAATACTAATTTTGTCCGCTTGAGAAAATTTCAAATTTTCTTTTTGTTATTTTCCTTTTGAGAAAGGGCTAACGCTCGTCGCATTAATCGGGAAAGCGAGAAATTGGGAAAAAGGCGGTAAATTGGAAAAAGCGGTAAATTGGGAATTCGAGAGGTTGCCTAAAACCTTCTAACGGACTGCAGTCGAGTCCGAGCTTTTTGGGGTGGCCTTTCGAGCGGCCGATCAACATCGGTCCGAATCGATTTGATCAATGGATTTACGCTATGCGCCGGGTGACACGACTAATCAGAAGGACTTAACGAAGTCGATGGATCCATCGCGCGCTCGTGCGATGTTGTGATCGTGGAAGGAGTTCACTAACTCTGTGGGAGTTCACTAACTCTGGGTTGATGGAGTTCACTAACTCTGGGTTGATGGAGTTCACTAACTCTGGGTTGATGGAGTTTACAAACTCGGTGTTGATGGTGATTTTCTAAAAATGAGATTTTTGGGACTCTCTGGTCCGAAGTAACTTCTCTCTTGGATGGTGCGTGAAATGCATGCACTTGGGCATTTGGATGCTCATGAATGCAATGATCGATTTATGCGCATTTGAAAGTGTAATGCACTACTGTTTGATGCCATGGAGTGACGAATGGTATGGATGATATGAGAATGATGAATGAGATGAAGATGTTGTGTTCTTTTTATGTCCCGTCTTCTTCTTTTTTTGCTTTTTTTGTGAAGTGTAGGTATGCGAATGCAAAATTTTGGTGTTTGATGATATGTAATGCTCTTGTGTTTTGATGAAATGGCAGATGACATGCAATGGAAAACTTTTTCTCCTTTGCCTTTTTTCTATGAAATGAGAATATTGCTATTATGCGAAATAAAATGATGAATAACATGAAATGATGAATGACATGGGATATTTTAGCTTTCTTCTATGAGATGCAAGCATTGTGATATGAGGCAACTGATTGCTTTGATGTTTGATGGGATGATGAATTTTTGGTTTGCTAGAAAGAAAGCAGTAAATGAACACTTAGCGTGCTAATAAGAAAGCAGTAAATGAACACTTGGCGTGCTGATAAGGAAGCCGTAAATGAACACTTGGCGTGCTGATGCGAAAATAGTAAATGAACACTTGGCGTGCTGACGGGAAAACAGTAAATGAACACTTGGCGTCTTGATGGAAAAGCGATAAATGAACACTTGGCGTCTTTGATGGGAAAGCGGTAAATGAACATTTGTCGTCTTTGAGAAAATGGTAAATGAACACTTGGCGTGCTTTTAATGAACCACTTGGGACCCGAGGGCCTTTGAACTCCGGCGAAGGAGGGGCGGGAATGAGATTTTGAGAATTAGATTGAAAGCCCGACACTTGAAGTCTTGATTCTTTGAACTAGGCATGAGGATTAACATCTTGTGTTCGTCCACATTTTGCTTAGCAATGCAATGAATGACACATGTAATGCAAACATATGCCATGATTGATGTCTTGAATATTATGGAATGTTTTTGTTCTTTTGTATTTGCTTCTTCTTTGTAGTTTATGAAATGTAAATATCAACATAATGCTTTGATGTTTGAATGCAAGTGTATGCGGTGATTGATGCTTTGATGAATGGAATGCTCCTTGTTCTAACTTTTGTTTGTTTCTTTTTTGCTTTTTCTATGAAATGCAAACATTAATATGATGCAATGCTCTGATGTTTGATGCAATGATTTTCGTTCTTTTTCTTTTATGGAAATGCTAACATTAATATGATGCCAATGCAATGAAAAGATTTCTGCTTTTTCTTCTTTATTATTTTCCTCTATGAAATGCAAGTATTAATATGGTGCGACTAACGTGGACCGTTTTTTTTTCTTTTTGCTATGTGATGAATGCACCAAATGTGAAGATGCAAATGTAATGCTTTGATGCATATGCCATAATGAATAGATTGAAATGTCTAGATGCACGAGGTAAACATTTTTGTGATGATGAGATGCGAGACTTTGGATGCAAGGAATTGAGATGATTATTGACCATTCTGTTGAAAAGAAAAAAAAATCGAATTTTATTCAAACTCCGGTGTTCTCAAGGTTTTTATTTACAAACAAGCTCACTTATTTTCTCTTCCTTCCAATGACGCATCGAATCTTAGATATCGCATGACTAACTTTGTGTTTCTCTCTTTGAAGCATTGTCTAGTAAGCATGCATATGAGTGCAAATGGGAATGAGTGAGTCGATTAACTTGGGATTGGTTTAGAACATGTATGATAAGTGAAGGGATGACGGACATGATTATTGCCGACGCGTTCATGAGGACCGAGGATGCAAGAGCGCCTGGTTCGGGCTTTTGATGAGTGAATAAGATTGCCCCTGCCTAGTGGTGACAACAACTAGGGGTGTAGAAGATGATGAATTGGGAATGCTTGGCTTTTGAAATGAAGAGTGGAGCAAAAGAGATTTTGTCTCAACCCATCAAGTTTGATGTTTCCCAGAGTCATAACAAGGACAAAGCTGCCCTGATTAGAATGACAAAGCCTTGTTTTAGGATAGTGGGTTGAGAGATTGCCCGGTGAGGTTTTATAGGAATGAATGAGGTGAGGGAATGGGAACACACTTGCCCCACTTTCGAATGACATTTCAAATGGTTTCTTCGAGAGAGGTTGTGAAAGCGACGAGTTATGGACGGAGGGTGGTATGTGAATGGGATAGAGCGATGAACAAATCTTCCCATGGTTGAGTGGAGTGAGAGGCGAAGGAAATGCCCCCTAGTACACACTTTTGGTTCTCTTTAAGAACAACTCAAATGCAATGAAAGTTTTGACTTTTAGTATCAAAGAAGCCTCACTTGGTGATCACTAAACCTTGTTTTAATGCAACTTGAATGCATTTTAGAGTGCAAATCTTTATTGTTTTGTCAGCTTTCTTTTTTCTGACTGTTTCTTTTTCTGAGGATTTTTCTTGATCGACTTTCTTTTTTTTTCGATCGTTTGTTTTTCTTTTGAGCAAACC
Source organism: Oxytropis ochrocephala (assembly GCA_020916435.1). Classification (NCBI taxonomy): domain Eukaryota; kingdom Viridiplantae; phylum Streptophyta; class Magnoliopsida; order Fabales; family Fabaceae; genus Oxytropis; species Oxytropis ochrocephala. The sequence continues at coordinate 113,054,653 of CM037089.1, forward strand.
CATCGTAAATAGATAAACTTATTTGTCCTAGGGTTAAAATTTGAGAAAGCAATCGGTTATTGATCGGGATGGACTTTTCAGGATTGTGATGTTTTGTGGAGAAGGGATGATTGAGCTTAATGAAGTGTTTGAGGCTGATGGGTTGTTGGGTCTTATTCGGCATCGGCCAATAGTCAATGATTTATGAAGGAAATGGTTATTAGGTTTGATGAGGTGCTTGGGGTTTTATTAGGACAAGTTTGTGTTTCATGGTAGAATGGCTGAGGGTTTATGGAGGGTTAGATGTTGAGGCCAAAGAAAATGTTTGCGGTCTTTATGAAAGGAGAGATGATTATACACAATGAGTGTTGGAAAGTTTATGGAGATAAGGATCTCTGGTGTTTCATGGTGAAATATATCAGCTCACAATTTGTACTTCTTTTGTTTCTCTTTTTTCTTGGTCTTTTTTTTTTTGAGATTTTCATTTTTTGAATCTTTTTGTTTGACTGCGTTCTTTTCCTTTTGACCTCTTTCTTTTCTTTGGACCGGGGTGAGCTGATAAAGATGATGTGGAATTGATCCTTGTCTAGAGTGATGGAGATATCACAGGACTTTCTTGACTTAAGGTGTGTAGGAGGGGGATTTTTTCCTTCTCTTTGGGATTTTCTTGGCTTAAGGTGGACAGGGAAGGGAATTTTTGGATTTTAGATTTTCTTGAGGTTGTGGGGAGGCGGCCAAACTTCATTTCAAATTCCGATTGCTTATTTTTTCGTAAAACCTGACAACAATTTATCTATCTATATGTGTTTGCTCTTTTCTTTGCATTTTCTTTTGTGCCCTAATTTTTGCCTGGACCGCTCTTTGCGAGTTTTCAATCCACCGGGCGCTCCTTTTTGCCTAGCTGCCCTGCGGGTTTTCAACCTAGCGAGCTTGTTCTTCTCATTTATCTCTTTTTTTTTTTGGGAAGACTTGCACTAAAGGAATATAATGTCGATAAAGAAAGTTAGTGATCACGCAGAATTGCCAAACATGGAGGACTTAGAGTGTTAGTGAAAATGAACCAAAAAGTCAAGTATGCAATCGATGGGAGAGAATATGCGCTTTATGGGTGGGCGGGCGAGATTAGAGCTTGGATGGTGATGAAGACAAGGAAAGAAAACCGACCGACTCAAACAAGAGAAAGCGCGTGTCGGGCACGTTCACTATAGGAATGCTTCACGATGAGTCAACATCGGTTAGAACAATGAATTTTTTTTTTCTCGAAATTTGCGCCGGTCTTTTGTCATGGAAAGGATGGGATGCAGTGCTTTTGAAAGAAATGCAAATGAGCTATTGATTTAAAAAAAATGGAGTGCTTTGGAACACCTTGAGTTTGCAACCGAGTAAGGATAAACTTTTTCAAAAAGGATGATTGTTTTGCAAGAACGTCTCACTTCTCATCACAACTTTTATTTTGTGCAATGAATGAATGAACAAATTATGATATGCAAGTATGATGCAAATGCGTGGAGAATGACCACTCGAAAGGTGTGGCTTGTCCTAAATAATTTTGTTGTTTTTAATGCAAGACAAAATATGGAATGCCAATGCGAATGATGCAAGAATGATGCCCCCCTTTTTTTATTCAAAATGATTTTTTTTGATTTTAGAGGTGAGATAAGATACGAAATGCCAATGCCCCTTTTTTGAATGATGAGAGATGCAAGAATGTTGATATGAGGCAACTGATTGTCGTTACCCTGAGTAACACTGCATGAAACATTGAGTGGATCGACTCAATACTTCACATAATATCTTGAAAAGTTTGGACAATTAGTTGACTCAATTTAGTTTCCTACTTGAAAATAAAACACGTGTGATGGGTCAAAGTACGACATCGTCGTGAGTAACATCTAAAATTTGTAGTCGACAAACAAATTTGAGATATTACCTTCGTCGTTCAAAGGTGCACTTCTACCCATTAAGCCATCACATGAGGAAATTTTTCTTTGTTTGAAAGGATGCATGCGAGGAGAAATGATGTAGTCGAACAAAGTGATGAGGTTAATGAAATGATGCATGAGTGCCACATTGACGCGATGTCCGTATTATTTGATGATGATTTTTGTACATGCACCTAGATGAATATGGTGCTTATGCAATGCGGATGATAATTGCTTCTTGCTTTATTTTGTTTTTATGCAATGAAATGAAATACATGATAATCGACAATTATTTTTAACGCGTGGAAATGCATGCGAGAATGAAACGTTCAAGTGCTTATTTTTATGCCATGAAAAAGGGAAAAGGGTACATGCGATGCATTTTCTAAAATCTAGTAGAAAACATACATTTTTGGATTTTTACTTATTTGTTATGACATGAAAGAGAAAAATAATAATGCATGAGAAAATGGTGCGTTTGAGCTAAAGCTATATGAATAAGCGGAATGATATATGCATGCAACATTGATGTGATGCCCACCTTTATTTGATGACGATTTTGCATAATTAAGGATGAATGAAATGCGGTATGGATGATGACTTCTTACGTTTTCATTTTTCTTATGCAATGAAATGAAATGTGTGATGCTTACAATTACTTTCCTAATGCATGGGAGATATTGAATGGAGATGCATGTGAAATGAGACGTTAATGTTTATTTTTGATTTGCGACACAGAAAAGTATTAATGCGATGATGTGATATGAATGGACGACGGAATGAGTGGGTGGATGAATGAGCGAATGTGCATTTTGAATGAGGATGCCGTAAATTGCATCACTTGATGATTTTTCATGATTCCATAGGGATGATAATTGTTTTTTTCAAAATTTTGTTTTATGTAATGCATGATGCCATGATGCAAAGTGCGGATGATGATTGCTTTTTGTTTTATTTTTAAACAATGAAATGGAATGCATGATACTAACAATTATTTTTAGTGCGTGGAAAGATATGATTCTTATGAAAATGCATGCAAAATGAGATGTTTGCATATATGATATGAAAAAGGAAAATAATAAAGCATGTGATATGCTTCTAAAATTTTTATGCGAGAAAGTGCATGATGCTAGCAAATGATTTTTAATGCAAGGGAAAACATGATTTATTTTGAATGGAAATGTATGCAAAATGATGATGACGTTTTATGCATATGCAGATTAGGGCAAAATTTTTATTGGCACTAATTCAAGTTGTTTTTTCTTTTTTTTTTTGGAAAATGCAGGCCGTACGTGGCTTCATATGGACCTAGTAAGAGAAAGGCTACAACTGCAGCTCTTTCTCTCTTCTTCTTTTTTTAAAATAAAGTGGTTCATATGTCACTTCGTACGGACCGACAAAAGAAAGACTACAACGGCAACTATTTCTTTATTTTCTCTTTTTTTGAAAAATCTCCTTTTTTTTTGAAGACATGCCTAGATTACAATGCAACACACAATTTGGTATGCCCCTTGTGTGTCTCTGAGAGGCGGGACCTAAGTTCTAGGACATCTCAAATGTTCCTCCCATGTGGGTTCTAGTGACTTCCTCACTGAGTTACAGAGCTAATTCTCTCTCACAATAGCACCCACAACGATGGAACGCCATCGGTGTGAGGCATCATGAAAGAGCATACTGCGTTTGAAACTTTCGTGAGAGTCGGAAGGACAATGAGCCAATTGCGATCCACTACTCGTTTCCACTCTCCTAAGTTTTGTCGGACCTTGGGTTTTAGGCCCCTCTCAAAGCACAATAAGCATAAGGTGTGAGTGTGTGTAGTGAGGACATACCGCTTGAAACTACCCACATATACCCCACTGCAAAGGAAACCCCGAGCAGTCCGGACAAAAAGCAAGCAATAACATGTTGTCTACACTAGGGTTCAATATCAAATAAGCTAGCCTAGGGTTTCAACAACAATCAAGTGCATTGCTTACCTCAAGAAAGGAGCCAAGAAGAGGGGATCATAACAAGACGGGGGGGAGATGCATGAGGATACTAAACAAATAAGCAAAGAGGAAGGAAAAACAAACATGGAAGAAGAAAACCAATGCACATGCATACAACATGATAAGAAAAGGAAACCGAAAGGGATAGAAGCAAACAAAGTGTCCAAATCAAATCGATAGCACATTAAACCACACATTTAATTAATTAGGCTTGACCCACTTAAAAGAAAAGTCCCGGTGAAGTCGCGGTACATTGCGCCGAAAAAGTCACGAGGGGGTTCTTTCTTCGTTTACAACTTTTAAAACAATGAAGTCGCCACCAATACTTTTTATAAGGAAAATATTGAGGAAAACCTTTTGGAAAGCGAATGGCCTTTTAGAAACCAGGAAAATTTGGGTTCGGGGTCGATTAGGCATGGGGAAGGTATTAGCACCCCACCCCTCCTTTCTATCGAAAAGGAACCTTTAATTAAGCGTGTGGTTTTAAGTCTTGATTTGGAAGATATTTAAATTTGCCTCTTTATAGAAAAGGGAATGGGAAGACTTAATGAAAAATTTTATTTTTGGCGCTGAGCGAGAGTTAGCCTCTCGCTCCTACGTATCTCCGGTGTGATGGAGAATTCAAAGCTACGTAGTTCTTGTTTGTCTGAAAAAGGTTTTTGTTTTTATCTTTTTAGAGTTTTTCGCAAAGGGGTTGAGCGTTCGCGGTGACCAAACAACAACGGTTTAGAGAGTGGCGCTACTAACTCTTTTTGAAAATGGGATCGTCACTAACAATCAAGCGGCAGCAGCGAGTGACTATTGATGACAACCGGTTTTTATTTTGATTATTTAAAAGGTTTTCGCAAATGAAGGGGGGCGTTTGTGAAGACCAAACAACAACGGTTTAGAGTGGCCACACTATTAGCTCCCACGGGAATGAAATTATCACCCACAATCAAGCGGCAAGCAGCGGCGCGGTGATCATCAATGACAATTAGTTTTGATTTTGATGTTTTAAGATTTGTTTTTGAAAAGCATTTCGTTGGTTTGATTTGGAGAAAATGTTTTGATAACTTGAAAAAGAGTTCGCAATTGGATTGAGTGTTCGTGATGACCAAACAACAGCGGTTTAGAGTGGTCATACTACTAACTCTTTTGAAAATGAAATTATCATTAACAACCAAGCGGCATCGGGCGCGAGTGATCATTAATGATAATTGGTTCTTACTTTAGGTCATCAAAAGGTTTTTGCAATTGAATTGATTTTTAGTTTGTGAGATGGTTTTTGATGTTTGAAAGTGTTCTTGGTTATGAAAAGATTTGAGATTGTAAAGCGTTACTAACGAGTAACAAGTTGTTGGATAATTTGAATGCGACATGGTTTTGAGGTGTTACTAACGAGTAACAAAGGTTTTGAACTTTGAAGTCGAATTACAAAGTCAATGTGATCATCAAAACAAGCAAGCAAATTGTGAACACCAATTCAAATACTTAATCATATGACAAGCACAAAAACAAGCATACATGAATAAGAACACATGTGCATCAAGACTAGAGTGAGTCTATCCTACACAAACTCCAAGAATCAACACCACAATTGCAAATGAGGATGCATCAAGGTTAGGACAACCTATCCTTTGCAAAACCTACACAAACCCTAAATTACATCTACACAAACCTTTCAAGGTGAATGCCATCATAGGCCAAATTGGCCTTCAAGCCTTCGCACAAGGAAACCTAAATTTGCGTTTTCATAATCATCTAAGAAATAAAAAAAAAAAAAAGGAGATTGAATCCTTTCTAAGTAATCCTCCTCACTTAAATCAAGGTGCACTAGGCACAAGTGAGAGTCACTTTACCAATCATCAACCTAAGACAACTTATAAAGTAATTCATAAGAATAAGCAATCTCATAAACTAAAAGGAGGATTGAATCACCTAGAGCAATCTTCATCACTTAGAGCAAAGTGCACTAGGCACAAGTGAGAATCTCTTTGCCTATCATTAATTTGAACAACACCTAAACTAAAAAGGGTTGAATCATATAGAACAAATCCTCATCACTTTAAGCAAGGTGCACTAGGCACAAGTGAGAGTCATATTGTCTATCATCAACTTAAAATGACAAGCAAGCATATAAACTAAAAAAAAAGTGTTGAATCACATAGAGCAATCCTCATCACTTTAAGCAATGTGCACTAGGCACAAGTGAGAGTCATATTGTCTATCATCAACTTAAAATAATAAGCAAGCATATAAACTAAAAAAAAATGTTGAATCACATAGAGCAATCCTCATCACTTTAAGCAATGTGCACTAGGCACAAGTGAGAGTCATATTGTCTATCATCAACTTAAAATAATAAGCAAACATAACATAAAACCCTATTTTTTCACAATATGCGAATCAAATATAACCAAAACCCATTTATTTTTGAAATCAAGTGGGATAACATAAGGAAACAAACTAGATGACAATTTTTGGGTAAAGGTTCATGTGATTAGGCAAAGAAATGCACAAAACAAACATAAAACCTATTTTTCTATGAGTATGCGAAATATATCATGTCATAAAACAACATTTTATTTAATGGAATGCAAGGATTAAGATCAAATCAACACAAATCAACAATCATTCAAGGGTGAGAAGCATCATAAGCACCCGAAGCCTCCCTAAGTGCTTGTCAAAGTGCTTATGACACTTCTCACCAACAACAATCAACAATATGAGAATATGGAGATGATAGGATGAATGTTTTTATATTTTTGAGGAAAGACTCAAATATGATGCAAGGTTTTAAGGATTACCTTAGCTCTAAGCTAGAAAGTGTGATGAGAGGATGAAACTAGACCTGAATCAACAAAACTCCAATGTTCTCCAAAGAAGTACCCACTGATGATGATGCTTGAACTTTGAATGAGAAATGGAGGAGTATGTGAAAGAGGGATGCAAATGAGGTGGAGTAGTGGTGTTTGGATGAAAGGAAATGAAGAAGATGGGTGGAGGAAAGGTGATGGTGGTTCGGTTTTGGAGGAGGAGGAGAGGGGTGAGTTGTATGTTAGGGTTTTTAGTGTAGGAGAAAATGGAAGGTTGGTTTGAGATGAAAGAAAAAAACAAGATCAAGTGAAGGAGAGAGGGAGAGGCCACGGTTTTGGGTGGTGTGTGGGAGGAGAAGAATGAGTTGTTCTTATTGAAATACAATGGGAGGATGTGTGAAGGAAGCAAAAAAAAAAAATGTTGTGTATTGAATGTTATTGGATTCAAAGGTGTGTTTGTCCAAAGAAATGGAGAAAGGCTTTTGATGTGCACTTGATGTGGGCTGATGTGAGGATTGGAGTGGAGCATGAGGATGGAGTGAGGAGGTTGTTTGCTTGTAAAATTAGTGCTTACTTTAGCCAAAAATGGATAAAAGCAAAAGCACCTAAAAAGGAATTAACCCTAATTCTAAAATTACAATAATCATCCAATATTATTTTGTTATTATTATTATTTTGGTTCAGATTTATTTTTATATTTATACATATTTTTGAGCCTTTTTGAAAGCGAGGAAAAAATACCCGTTGTAATTGACCAAAATACCCTTTTTGGCGCTAAAACCCTAATTTGCCCGAAAAACGCATTCCAACCCTAAAAATGATTTCAAGAACCTTGGAATGCCTTCTAGGACTGAAAAATGCAGTGCATAAGGCTCTTCACTCTTCAATTTACTTATTTTTTGTGGAAAATTAGGGTTTTGACCTAAGTTAGGACAAAATTGGGGTATGACACGCGCGCAACAAATGCCATAACGCGCATTTACGATTAGGAATAATATGCGAGCACAACAAACATATTTTTGAGCCTTCTTTCAACTACGAGAAAAATACTGTTAGAACCTCGCATTCGCGAAAAGACAATTTTTATTTTGAATTAGTCGGACAAAATTGGGGTATGACATCTAGGATACTAAGGTGTTATACTCATAGGAAAGTTCTTAGTATGCTATCTAATTGCAACATCGATCATCCACATTAGGGAAAAAAATTATTATTGTTTAAGTAAATCGTTGTACTGTGAAAGTATGTCTTGGAAAGTTCTGACTGAGAATCTTTGTGTTGCGCATTAACAAATTACAGTGACTACTCCAGTATACGACGCTATTCAAAGAATTATTAAACTTTAGAACAAGTTTCATTAGGAGACAAGTAAACCAATTTGTTCATTGTTTGGCAAGAGCATCAAACTCTTATGCTAGTTCCATGGATATATTTTTTTTTTAATATAGTCCCACAGAACTTAAATATATCTCATCCTCTATTACTTTATGTCGTGACCGTGATCCCGACGTTGACGGCTCAAAAATAGATTATTTGAGGAGTCGCCACCCAATTTATTAAAAATAGGAAAATTGAGAAAAACCTAATTTTGAGTTATTCGGTCTGCGTAACTAGGTCGGATTAGGAGTCGATTATGCGAAGAAGGAAGGGGTGAAAACCTAATTTCACTGCACCCCTAACACATCTGTCCTAAGACAGTTACCCTAAATTTGATTTGTGCAAATAATAAATCGTTTAATTATTTGTTTACCCAAAAATAATACTTAATAAGATTTTAGTAGAAATATACTTATTTACAAAGGACTAATTTAAGAAAATTTTAGTTTGACTTTTGTGAGGAGACCCCGCGCTCACGCACTCTCTGCAGTGCGATGAAGACTCAAAAAGTCACGTAGTTCTTCCTGAAAATTTGTCGGTTGGTTAATTTTAATTTTGAAGGAGTCTAAGGTCCAAGTTGTACAACTAAAGACTCTTAAACCGGATTGACAGGATGTACATCCAAATCGAATCCATTGATTTTTCGTGTTTTCTATGAAAATAGGTGCTAAGTATTTGATTTGTAGTTTTATGATTTTATTTTTATTTTTATTCTAAAGGGATTTAAGGTCCAAGTTGTACAACTAAAGACCCTTAAATCAAAATTGTGGATTTGATAGGATGTACATCCAAGTCAAACCCTAATTATTATTTTTTAGAGTGAGCAAAAGAGAATCATAAATTTAATTTGAAATAAGTCGAACAAATAAGATAGCCTAAAGTGGAAAATAATAATAATAAAAATAAATAAGAGAGAATCCAAAGGCTAATGTGGAAGCGCTGGTCTCTAAAATTTTGAGTAGTCAGTCAGTTCAACCTTTTCTAAAAGAAAAAAAAAGGACAATTATTGTTTATTTACAATAAAAGAACTAATAGAAATATAAGTATTTAAATAACAAATAAAGTTTGTAATAGATATAGATGAGAACATGGGAAGGGGATGCGCAAGTCTCAACATGAGACTCCCACGTTTCCAAGTGGTGTCAGGTACCACTTTTCCCAACATAAAATAATTGTTGATAAACATTATAAAATACTAATATATGATAAATAAGGACAACAGATCCATGGGAGTTCACGTGTTAATCGGGAGATGTAAAACTTAATAGAGAAAAAAATAATGACAATAAACAAACAAAAGGGCCCGTAACAGATTATGGGACCCGAAATCCCATCCTCTTCTTCTTCTTCATGCTGCTCCACAGCCTCTCATTTCAGGAAAGAGAAAGGAACTTCCGTGATAGTGTGAGGAAACGAAGGTTTTGAGAGAGAGGAGGAACGGTCTCGGGGAGAGAGAGGCGACTGGAGTAGGGTGGTTATGGCGGAGTGAGAAACGGTGGCAGGGTGACGGTTGGGGCCGTTGGCATTCACGATGGGACGAGGGAGAGGGCTGGTGGTCGCGACTGTGAGGGGAAGGGGATGGTTTGGGGTTGATTGGAGGTGATTTGGTGGTGACGATGGTGTTTTCCCCCCTTCTCTTCTCTATTTTGTTTTGACAGATCTGACTGTCATTTGGTGACTAGATTGCTGTGATTTTCGCCGTCGCCTCCCCCTTTGACCGTCCTTGCTTGTTGTTTTTATAGGAATATATTAGGTTTTTTGCATTGATTACATTTGACTATGTTTGGTATTTTGACTTTTGTTTGCGAGTTTGGGTTTTGGATCGCACTCCAAATCAATTCCTCTTGTTCTTTGATCCCTCGAATCTCATGAAGAAATTGCTTTATTTATTAATTTAGTATTTATTTTATTATAATTTTTTTAGATTATTGTAAAAAAACACTGTAACTAAACAATTAAATAAAACTACTATTTTTTTTTTGTAATTTTTTTGAATTATGTATTTAATTATTTATTTTTTTGTTTAACTAAGAAAAAAGTTAAAATAATAGAAAAGTGACGAAAACTAGTAAAATGACGTATTTCACGATTAAAACACGCAAAACATGTAAAAGTGCATATTTTTGTAATTTTTCGTGAAAACATCAAAATTACCGTTAAAAATTGAGTGTTCACACTTTATATTACTAAATGATCAAGTAGTTTTTTTTATTGTAAAAAATATATTAATAGCTTGTTAAACATTTTTATATTTAATATATAAAATATATACGACTTATTTCTTTGGTAATGTATTTAAGTGAATTGTGAAGGATTTAACAGACAAATTTTTTATTATTGATGTCTTATTTTTAATAAAAAAATTAGATTTTTTTAACTGTTAAATAGTTGGGTGTTTTTTTTGTTAAAAACATATATTGTTTACTTTTTCCATATCATCAACTTTGTTTACTTTTAATAAATGAAATTAAATAAAATATATCGTATAAAATTAAATGCAATCACTATTTGACTAATTTACTAGTATTTTCCAAAATGTTCAATTTTAATAATTCTATGTGAAGTTCACTATGTAGTTTAAATTATATTAAATACTCCTTATTATCTGGTTGTAATATAAAATAAATTGCAGTTAATTTTTCATTCATAAACCGATTATAATTATTTTGTTAAAATAAAAATTATAATCTTAAAATTGGTTTTAAACTATTAAATCGAAAATAAAGTTATGAGGGAAAAACCACTAAATTCAAGCCCAAAAAGCTGTTTGTTTAACCTAAAGTAATTTAATTCAGGGGGGCTCTATGACTTTTACAAATTATATTTCATCATTTGCATTTTATCACTAAAATTAAAACCTAGCAACTCTTTGTCTTATATTGAATTTTTCATTCTCCTAAAATAAAAATATGTGATAACACCTAAAATCTGTTGAGTAGTAGGTCGAGGGAGGACCTAGCTGAGGTAGAGGCCTGGCCGAGTGGACATGAGCCGATGCACTTAAATATCGAGTAAGAAGGAGGAGGGCATGTCGCCTAATGGACTTGATTTACCATTTTCTCCCAACTCTTTCTTGTTATTTCTAGTGAGAGCAGCCACATATTCAATTGTGGTAGCCTTGATGGAATGTGGTCAAGGAGATAAGGATATGCACTGAACAGAGAGTTCTCTTCAGGAAGAAGCCATCGGTTAGGGAGAAATAAATTATGATGAAGATAGCTAGGAACATCAATGAAGCAACACTTGTCGAGGAAGACAAGAAATAGCTAAGAGCAAAGGAATTTGACAGAAAAGCCCAAGTAAAGGTGGTTAAAGACAAATTCATGGGCTAAAATATCAAAGGTACGATGGAGCTTGCTAAGCAGCAAAAACTCGGCTAAGGAAGAGCTCGGCTAGAAGGCGGCTCAGCTGAGGAGCTAGTAGTTGAGGACAAAGTAGAGTGCATTTGGAAGGAAATATTCAATGCATGTGGACATTTGGAACGCTAGAGCGGTTGAAGAAAATGAGAAGAAGGGTCGCAGAAATAGGAGCTAACATATCTTATCCCACTCTCTGTTCGAGTGGACGTAGTGGAACGACACTCCTAGATTTTAGGGCGCATTGCACATGATTATAGGTTGATCTTAACCGATTCAATGGTGATTAAGTGTTACCGGTAGTAGTAGCGCACAGAGATCATACATACACACACACACACACACACACACACATATATATATATATATATATATATATATATATATATATATATATATATATATATAAGGGTTTAGGGTTTAGTGGCACATGAATAATATTTTTATTCACCTTCTAAAATACATTTTTTAGAAGGTGAATAAAAATATTATACTCATAAAATATAAATTTTAAAATATTAACTTCTAAATATCTTAAGGTTAGTTAATTACCATGAATTTAGATAAATAATAATTTAAAAATATTTTGTCATATATTGACTTTAATCTCTCTCTTCCAAAGAATTGTTCATGAAAAATGCTTTCTAAATGTGCCCAATTAGGAATAGAAGTCAAAGTGGTAAATCACGTGAATGTGTCTTTAGTTAGAGAACTTGAAAAATATTTTATTTTTAAAAATTCATCATTTGCCAAGTCTCCACATTCAATTTGATATCTAGATACATGCTCCATTGTGGTGGATGCAACAAACTTGGAAATTTTAATTCCTCTAAGCAATTCAATTTGCAAAACAACATTTGGAAAGACAAACACAAAATAAGGCCTTTTAGCATATCCCGCACTAATGTCAGTCTATTAAGAACTTTTTCCACTGCATTTTTGACATGATGTCCCCAGCATTTTGTCAAATTTGTTACAATATGTCATCATAATTTTGATATTTATTAACAGTAGCAACATTTTGAGGAGCAATGTTATTTCCAATTGGTTAAATGACACGTTGTTCTTGATTATTTTTAATGTTATTTTCAATTCTATTCTATTACCTACATGGGGTGCACCAAAGACATCAACAATTTGACCCATTTATCTAACAAACACTTGATGTGTGTTATTTGCATTTTCTATTATGGGATTTAATGCAATGGCTACTTGCTGAGTCATCATATTTATCTTATCATGCTCCCTATCATCCATTTTGGTTGTCTAAATGATTGCATGACCGTGTTTGTTATTTGAGAATTAATAACATTCTCTAAGGCCGTATTTTGGGATTCAAATGACTAAGTCTTGAACTGTCTATACCCCAATTTGAAACTCCTTGAAAACCAAGAGGAACACACAAAATTGCAAATGATACCCTCAGGGGAGGAACTAATGCATAAGTCAAACCATAGGGTGGTTGATGTTAAGAGTCTCACATCGGATGAATATGGCCTGAAAAAGAGTTTATAAGTGAGTGGCATCCCTCACCTTACAAGCCGGTTTTGTGGGGTTGAGTTAGACCTTAAACCACATTCTAAGAGTTGACATGCGTTAAAGTTCTTACTCTTTGGTTCGATTGATCACTCAAGTCCCACTTGGCTTATAATAGGATTAGACATTGGATCTCCATCACCAACATGGTCTATATTATTAAATTGATCAACTTGATTAATTTATTGTTGAACTTCTTGTTCCGAAATACTGTTATTTTGATTTGGAGAACTTGTTTATAGTCTATTACGATTCTTATGAGCTATTTTACCACTTCAAAGAAACATGCAAAATCAATTTTAACACGAACTATCTCCAACTTGGTCCCACCGGGCATGTTTCTTTGAAATGCTTGTTTAAAGAGGACTCGAGTTAAATCATTTGGGTCGTCAAGTTGACAAGTTTAAAGTGCAAGAAAAATTAACATGATTCCAAAGTGCAAAGGTAATGTTTTCAGAAAAGAACTCAATTGCAATACCAATCGAATCGTAAAAGGACTCGAGACTGATAAAGCAAGTTGAATTCGAGAATAAGATAAGATAAAAACTTAAAAGAAACACAATAATCAATCTAAAAGAAATGAACTTCGTGAGTTTTAAGTAAAAGGGTTAAAGGAAATATTAAGAAAAAGTATATAAAAGATAGGAGTGAAACACTCGAATTGTCAAAAAGAAACTTGAGCATTAACATAAGAATTTGAAATACAAAGTAAATGGAAAGAACATACATTTTTCACCAAAATTGTCAAGGATCCTATGTAGTCAAACGTGTTAGGTGTGTGTAGGTTACCGAATGTTACGAAATCTGTCTTTATATTCCTATGTACAATCTCCTATTTATAGAGTTTACAAAAGATAACTAACTTATTACGTGATGGATACATGTCCACTCGAATTAACCAACTCACTAATGATTCACCGATGGTTGGTGATAATATGTTGCCACCTCAGCCTTGTAGTGTTGGATGTCTTCCACTTGTCCAAAAGCCTTTGATGACTCCTCAAAACGGCCACTTTTAACCTCCTCTACACGTTTCGCCCCTTAAACCTTAAATTTGAAACTTTACCAAAACCATGTGTCTTCAAACCTCTCCATATAGCTTTTCGAGCCGTTGTAGACTTCAAAACTTCCACCTTGAGCTATCATGACTCTCAAAACTTCTCTTGCTAGCCTGTAAATTAGATTAGTTTCAAACGCAAATTTTGGCTATAACACTATCATAAAATTTATAGATATTAAATTCTATTGATCTATATTTGAATCTTATAGTAAAATTATCTCAATCACCAAAAAAAAATCAAGGCAACTAAATGTTTCCAAAAAATGTAAATTAAAATTTAAAATTTAAGATGCTAGCAGTAGTAGTGAAAGAGCAAGAGTTTTCCAAATAGTATTGTCAATCCAATTATCATATTAATGGAATAACTTTCCTTCAAATACAAACTAATTATTATAAAATTAGAGAGAGCTAGAAAAGTTTTAGATTACTCTCCACAAAAAGTACTCACAATAAGCATTAAAGCGATAAACATGACCACAAACTTCAACACCATTCTCAAGGATGTTTCCATTATAAGTTTATAACCTTGTTTTAACATTAAAGAAAGTCAAAATCGTTAACTTTCTATAATATCTACATCTATATCTAACTATTTATACGTACAGTAAAATTTACGTTGGTAATAGAAATATATAGAATTAAATGTCATATTTGTTAGAAAATAATTTTATAACAATTAATTCATTATATATATTTTTTACTTAGTATTTTGATATATATATATATATACTAGTCTAATTGACCCGTGCCAGCACGGGTCGACATTAATTTGTTAATAGACGTAAGATAACTAATCTAAATATTGGATTTAGTCAAATACATGTATTTCACTGTGTTTCAATAACCAAAATTTAATAAGGTTAAATACCTATATACAACTATGAAATTAAATTTTGTAATATATATATATATATATATATATATATATATATATATATATATATATATATATATATATATATATATATATATATATATATGGGTGTAAAAGTGTGTGTGTGTGTGTGCGCCCATACATACATGCTATAATATAAGATTATATTTCGAACTAATAGTGTGTTTTGGTAATTATAAGTTGAGAATATATGCCAATTTTATTATTAAACAAACCAAAATTTTATTTATGTGAGAAATTTCCAAAATGAGTAATTTCTCAAAGTTTGCACCCTAGGATTAATCTAATTTATTTGATTACCAAATGTGTTTGTTTGGCACGCCTCATATAATAGTACTATATGCCTAAAAAAAATTATCTTAAGAAAACAATATCTTACTAAAGAGCACTTGGATGAGATGGTAAGGGTCTCTTCCAACTTAACTAAGGTCCTGGGATCGAATCCAGCCTTGGGCATGCAGCAGTGTTAAATCTCTTGAGGGAGAGCTTTGCCGCCAATTGTGGTCCTACCCGGCTCGAGGGATTAGTCTATGTAGTTGCGCGCAGAGGATACCCAGTTTATACCAAAAAAAATATCTCACAAATGAGTGATGATCAAGTGTGTCTTAATGAAGCTGTCAAAAAAAAAGTGTGTCTTAATAAAGAAGAATGAGTTGTTTTATTTTAGCCAAGCAGTAGGAGTGTTTCGGTAAATACAACTGTTAACTTAATCTTCAGTTGAATTAAAGTCAAAATCCCTAAGAGAAGAAAGAGTGAACTTTCCTCTTTCAGTGAGCGCTACGCATCATCAGAGGGCTTCTTGTTTCCTGGTCGTAGACGAACATCGTTACATTCTCTGCTAATGATCCTCCTAAATGATGATGGGCCAGGTGATTTCTTCCTCTTCACGCAGTAATCAAGCATAATACTCGATTCACTGTCGAGAAAGGTATGTCTTTTGGGTTCATGATGGTTTTCGTTTAATACCACCAATCATTCTCTACCTTTTTCGATCAATCTTGTGTTCCTGTTGTTGAAATTTAGTTTCAGCTTTTGTATTTAGATAAATTGAAATCGATGATCAAGAAAACGTAAAGATGTCATCGAGTCTGCTCGGCCATGGCTCGTGTCCGCACTCATTCGACGGTAAATCGCAACAACAATCGCTACCATACGCATTAACATCAATGGAACCCAGCTCTCGCTAAACAACGGTAACAACCTAATTCTGAATACACATTTAGTTGAAACTAATATCAAATTTGCTGAAACTGAAATTAGAATGTGTGTTAAATAGGAACTGATTAGCAATAGCACATTTCATACAGTCATGTTGTGCTTACTTTCATGGCCTGTCAGCGATTTTTGTGCGATTTAGTATAAAACTACGAAATCAGATATCCCGTTAGAAACCCAATTAAAAAACTACTGTTTTATTCACGATTTAGTTTGTGAATAAACCCGTGGGGATAATACTTTTTCGGGAATTAGTAGAGACTTACATGTCTCTCCTAGGGGAATGGGAACCTTAAGATATGCAGCTCCAGAATATCTAGCTAGATGGTAGGCTATTTTAAGTTCCAGTATATGATCCATTTATGTTTGATGTTTCTCCTTTGAAGGATTAGAGTTATCACCAATTTATAAATAGTTATGAAATGCATGATCGAAGATGGTGATGTAAGAGGATCACATATTTTGAAAATCTCACAGCAGTCTATCGTAAATCAATATATTGGTCAACTAACATATATATATATATATATATATATATACTAATATATATATATATATATATATATATATACATATATGTATATGTATATGTATATATGTGTATGAATAAGTACTATTAATTTATGCAAATGGATTGGTTTTTGTTTCAAAACAGCCTGGATGAAATATTCCAAGAAGTTGAAAAACCATGAAATCCAAAACATACTACTCAGTTACATACTCCTAAGCTCCCTCAAACAAAATTGTACTTATCACCAATTTGTACATATGAAAAAAGTTTTTAAGTAGACAAATCAAAAACAACTAAACATTATCAAAAACTTCTCGGTACACAACATTTTTTGTGGATTGTAACAACTTCTTATCCTCATCAAGTATAAGGAGTTTCAGACCCCTTCTTGATTTAACGCGCGATAGAGCAACGTACAATTGGCCATGTGTGAAAACGGGTTTCGGTAGGTATATCCCAACATGAGAGAGTGACTGGCCTTGGCTTTTATTTATAGTCATAGCAAAGCATATTGTAATAGGAAACTGCCTGCGCCTGAATTTAAATGGAAGGCCAGCATCACTCGGAATAAGGTTCATTCGGGGAATAAAAATTTTGTCACCAATGTTCTTTCCAGTCAAAACGGTAGCGGTTATAATGTTCTTCCCTAAATGGTTTACCATTAACCGCATACCGTTACAAAGGCCTGCAGACTGGTCAATGTTTCTCATAAGTATAATAGGTACACCCACTTTGAGTAGTAACTTGTGGTTGGGGATACCAAAACATTTGACATCATTTAGAAACTCTGGTGTGAGCCATTCACTCTGACAATCACTATTCTCATCAGTTTGGCACACGATTGTCGGAACTTAGGTACTCAATGACCGCCGGGGATGCGGGGACAGAACATACTCATTAACTTGCTCCACAGACTCTAGAGTAGGAGCGGTATATGCACGCTCCTCAAAGAAATGCTCTGTGTTAATATTCTCCAACAGTTGTGGATAAGCAAAATCGATAAGAGACTGCAATGGGTTCGATTCATCTAGAATTAGCAAATCTTCAGGGATATCTACATCGATTTCACCGATGTCATTTGATGTTGAATCACCGTCACCTATTTTGAGCAACCAAGTTGCAAACTCCTTGATTTCTTCCCTCTCAGATTTGATAACTGAACAGCCAAGTCTCATATTGCGACTGAGGTTAAGGACTTTGAAGCTTGACCATATCTTAGAATAATTAATAGCAGCACCCAAGACATCTTGCCTTGAACCTTTTCTTATGATCGGAAGAATTTGTCGGAAATCTGCTCCAAGAACAACCGTCTTTCCGCCAAAAGGTTTGTCATTGTTTGTGGGATCTACAGTTGCCATGATATCCCTCAGAGTCCGGTCAAGGGCCTCAAAACAATTTATGTGCAACATCGGAGCCTCGTCCCAGATGATCAGTTTTGCCTGGATTAGAAGTTGTGCCCTTGGACTACCTTGACTGATACTACACGTGGAATTATCATGGGGCACCAATGGTATTGAGAAAGTTGAGTGGGCAGTTTTCCCACCAGGAAGTAATAGAGCCGTGATTCCACTTGATGCCGTGTTTAACACTATGTAACCCATGGCACGCAAACCGGTAGTGACAGAGCTGTAGAGATATGTCTTCCCAGTACCGCCATACCCGTTAACAAAGTAACAACCGCCTCTACCGGAGACAACCGAGTCCCTAATGATGTCATGAGCATTCTGCTGGTCAACATTTAAATTTTTGTGCAGCTCAGCATGTATGCGTGCCATGTCGTCCCTGTCATAATCTAACTCGTCAGCTATTAGTTTGTTCTGAAAATCAAACCCTTCAGTCACATTTGGGAAGGGCATCAAAAAGTCGGCTAGCGAACGCCCATTTTGCTGAAGTAGTTTTTCAATTTCTAATAGACACGCATTCTTCAACACGTCATCCGTAATTTGCAGCCCTATAAACATATTAGGATATAAAATTTTCAACATGTCAGCTGTTAAAGACACAACATTATTTTTAAAATTTTCAAAAAATAACTACTCAAGTGTCAATTCACGCCCTGTTCAACTTATACAATGCGAAATACAAAGTGGTAAGAATTGACATAGACTTTTTATTTAAATGATGATAAAGTACACGTGTGCGTGATCGTCTCTGCGTGTTATAAACAATGTCATCGTGAGAAGTTTCCACGTAGATTCCCAGACAAAGTCAGCTTTTTGCATGCTAAACATAGATAACAACGTCACAAATAACCTTCGCAATTGATGGCCGGATGCTATTTTGCTCGCCTCAGTTATGCCATCGATAAACTCCCTGTCGTCATCTAATAAACGGAGCTGGAAACATGCTTCCTCAAACGTGGGCTGTACTTTGCCATTCACCTTACGGAGAGCCTTATAGCTAGTGCAACCTTTTTGGTGGTTTAGCAAAATCCGAAGGTAATACTTCTCACCAACTCTAGGTGGAACGTAGCTTATTCTACCCAAACTGTAACCTTTTTTCCTTGGCAACCAAATTCTATCTGTGAAGTTGTACACAAATCTACTGGGAACTCTGCATAAGTCAAATCCCTACCTTCAGAATATGTTCTATTGGCAGCGAACCATGCCAAGAACATCGTGTCATTGTGCTGAGCCTTCCAGATAACATTTTCGATATCATCATCGTCATAAAAAAAAACGGTTTGTTCGTTTGGGAGGTGGAATGAAAGCCGTTGGACTGGAGGCCATTTTTGATGGATATCAAACGCGAAAAGCCGCCAAACAACCTCAGATGGTGACACATACCTGCAATCATAGTAGTTGCGAATCTCATCAATGGGTTCGTCTGGGTTATCTGTACTGTGCAAGAACTGAAGTGTTGCACGGTCTGGACCCTTATTGACATATTTGAATAGATACTTAATGGCGTTAGACTTGTTGCAATACTCAACATTCACATGACCTTTATACCTCATCAGTAGCTGTGCGTTGTATGGGACAACAAACCTATTGTCAAAGACAGTGTCGGCCTTTTCAACGGTTATGCCATTGTTGTGTCGTTTGTAACACGGGTATCCATCTTCATCAATTTTGGTTGACTCCAAAAAAGGCCTCGGATAGAACTTTGTGCATTGTGTACCCTTAGTGCATGATGCTTTAGTATTAGCCCTACCACATGGTCCATGCAACATGAAGGAAGTGACTACCGCAAATAGATTTGGATAGAGCACGGGATCCGGCAACTCAGCTGAAATGACATTATCTATATCAGTGGTTGTCAATAGTTTGTTTGATGCAGATAACCATATCAACAAATGGGCATGCGGTAGGCCCCTTTTACGCCATTCTCATCGTATACATTCTTTGCGAAGGAAAACATATTGTCTGTGTTATATTCAATGGAATACAATGATAACAACTCAAATAAATGGAGAACCATGGATTGAGTACAAATTAGTAGACATATACTTTTTAATAAAAATATGTTATACCTGCATCCACTCTCCCAAACATCTCATCTTTCCTTAAGTCAATAAGAAGTTGGTCCAGTTTCATCTTGAAAACACGTGATATAATGTCCAGCCTGTCAGATGCCGTTAGGCCACGTGGCTTAACAAAGTCGACTATCTCTGGCCAGCTGGAATTACACGTTATGGTTATGAACAGATCGGGATATCCGAACCTCTTGCATATAGCTACCGCATCCTGACAATTGTTAAACATGTACCTAGCACCACCTGTAAATGATGGTGGCAAGATGACACGTCGGCCAATAGAAGATGCATCAGTTTCACCTCTGGTCACTGCATCTTGTAAGCCGGTCAAGACCTCAGAGCGGATAATTTGTTGGTTGTTGCGGATATATCGTAGTCTGGATGACTTAACCATAGTATAATAGTCGACAACAAATTGCTGAAACAACCTTCTTGCATTGAAAATCTGACCAAACTCAACTGCCCTTTCTTGTATCCTAAACGCAATGAACTCTCTAAGCGTCACCTTCTGCCTACTTATTGATCTGCGCATCCCTGGTCTTTCTCGCAATGGAGTGTTCTCTCGAAACCCATCCTCACCGCGGATAAAGATCAGTGGATATTGCAAAGGTAAAAGAGCAGTGTGTGCCTCATGTAGCCTTTCAAGGTTACCTGACATGTGCTTTACGATAATGTCCCTACCACACTCAACGTGGGCATCATCACCAAGAATTAGGGCAGCAACTTCATCACATGTTGGAGTGTTATGGGTCCTTGGATCTGTTGATCGATCTCTGATCAATCTCATGGTGATCTTTTGTGTTGGGTTTAGTTGTTGTATATCAC
The DNA here is from genome assembly GCA_020916435.1 of Oxytropis ochrocephala. Classification (NCBI taxonomy): domain Eukaryota; kingdom Viridiplantae; phylum Streptophyta; class Magnoliopsida; order Fabales; family Fabaceae; genus Oxytropis; species Oxytropis ochrocephala. Next base: position 113,075,590 of record CM037089.1, read on the forward strand.
GAACTTGTCTGTATTTTTGTGCAATGACATTGAATTGGTCAATCATTTCCTTCAAATCCCGAACCAAAGATTCATCTAAAGCATTGCTTTTCTCACCGGACCTGCAAAATATGTAGCAGTTGGAACTTCATTTGTTTAAAATAGCAATGATGGAAAACTGTATATACCTGAAATGGCTCATTTCTGTATTTATAATTTACACGGGTCAATTAGACAAAACTATTGTTAATGCTAAAGAAACCAAAAATCATTTCTGTATTTATAAGTTATAAAAAACTGTATATACCTGAAATGGCTCATTCGGTTTGCAACTTCGTTTCGAGTGTCTCATATATACAAGCTGTGCATACTTGGAGTGCCACGGTAGCGCAACAGTCGCCAATACGATGGTAGTTTTGTCCATTAAGAATGAAGTTTGGAGGACTGTTGCCATCATCATGTCGTGAAATCACTTTGCCCCCCATAGAGGTGAACGCAAACATGCTATTATACAACCGTATGTTGTCACGGAAGTGTTTGCTTCTGTGGTCAATGCCTCGAATTAGATTGAGTAACAACCGTGGTGGTTCCTGAAGCAATGGAAGATCGACTGTCCCTTCATGCAACACATGGAAAACTCAGGAGCACTTGACCGGATACTCTTTACTGCCCTCTCTTCGAACCAAAAAAGCGCGCGACAATTGGGACATTCATGTGTCGGTAGACCAAGGTTAATAGAAGCTGTCAAAACAGAAAGGTATATGTAAATAGAGTAACGCAGAATAGAAAAAGAGTGAGAGAAACTGACTATTTGATTTTCATTCACTGAATTGTATATTCAAGCTACTGTATATTCAAGCTACTGCTATATGTTCTGTAACTTCTATAACTCATATATATGAACAACTCTCATTCAAGCACGGGTGTCAAAGTGACTAAGTGGACACATAAAACAGCTACACAACAACATAAGTCGTTAAAGGAAGTAAGTGCAGATTGAGGTACACCGGTATAAATCAAAAACACTTAAATAAGCAGAATGTTGTTGTGAGATTTTTAGAAACATAAGTCTATTAAACTGAGATTTATGTAAATAGAGTAACGCAGAATAGAAAAAGAGTGATTGAAACTAATTATTTGACAATCTAAAGTAATAGAGCCGTAAGACACATAATACAGATACACAACAACATAAGTCGTTAAAGGAAGTAAGTGCAGATTGAGGTACACCGGTATAAATCAAAAACACTTACGTAGATTCTCATAGCTGTCATAAAGAGGTGAGCGAATGCTGGTGTGTGATCGAGGATGTGCAGCGACAGCTAACAATTAAGGTAGTGCGGTTAGTGTATTTGAGATATTATATTGCATATAAAAAACAGTTTGGCAAATATATAACTTAGCATACTTAGTGTGTATATAATTACCTGGAATACCCTGTGCCGAAGTGGAAGAGTCGACATGATCGGTTGTGTCGAAGTTAATTCTCCTTATAGGCAAACTCATTGGTTGGGAAAAATGGTTGTCATCATCATGACTTATAGGCGAACCATTACGGCGAATTGTTTGTCCAATTAGTGATGTCCCTAAACATTTGTCAACATTAGTAATAGTGAAGATTGATGAAAATAGATATATGGACACCGGTCAGGACACGCGCATGGCTACATCATGTAAAACCGCCTTTGGACTAAAAAAAGATGGTGATGAAAGGTCTAAAATAAATTAACTATTGCACTTGAGCGTTAAATAAAAACTAAATACCATTTGTTTCTGTGTGTATTCGGGAATTTGTATTGGAAGTTACACACGATTGCATTTCTTTGTGGATTGGATGAAATAAGCATTTGACCCTACGACCACTGGATGTCTTGTTAGCAAACCTTCGAGTGTAGCACCCAACGTTCTGATGAGTGCATATTTGTTTGCAAGAATAGGTACATATTTGTATAAAGGCAGTCAATATTACGACAATATTTAAATTGACGGTGATAACTGCAGGGAATTACGGGTAATTACAAAAAAATAAGTACCTTCCGGTTTCCTCGGCCGGCCACGCGCTCTACGGATAGGTACTAATTAAAACAAAACCAAGTATAGGTTTCAGTCAAAATTTGTAACATTCGATATAATAAATATTATAATAAGTACCTGAAATTTTGTCCTGTGATTAGCAATACCATTTTGAATGTCTATGAGGGGGGTACGGGTCGAAGAATCAGCGTGAGTTCCACCGCTACTGCTGCCAAAATCACTCTGATATTGTACACCGTTTACAGCTGCTGAGGAGTGAGGAGTGCTGGTGCCACTTACATCCGAAAGGATCTTTGGTATCTTTACTCGCGAAGCCGACAAACATCCCACCTCTGGTTGAGGGGTACCCTTGAAGACTGTAAAATAATATATCTGAAACATGTTATTTTCCCACTAATCAATTTCACTGCTATATATCGTTCAGTGTATCCTTTTGAGGTCTTTGTCTTAAAAGTAGTGTTAAACATAGCCTACCATCTGTATGTGCCTTCTTTGGTCGGCCTCTCGGCCGCTTACTAAAATCTGCAATTAGGTGAAAAATTTATGTTTAGGATGTATCACTTTAAATAAGCAGAATGTTGGCACCACAACCGATAAAACTTATAAGTAAGTCATTCCACCTCCAACCCCTTGAGATACGATTTGTTGCGGTTTTGGGTTTGAAACCGCACTGTGGAGAATAGTCGTGTTGGACTTCCGGCCTCCTGCATAGTTTTAACGCATTGTGAACACTTCCTTCATTAAACTTTAGTGCAATTTCATTTGAGTAATTGTCTTGACGCCGTAAATAAGATGTCTTTACCTACCATCATCTTTTATGCGAACTCATATTATCATCTAATCCCTGGTTATAATGCTCTTGAGTGTGGCCTTCATTGGGACGTGTTGTGGACGTACCTATATATACTAATAGTCGTAAATATAGTGTAGCATTAGACATGAGATTTACTAAAACGAATTATTTGTGGTTATTTTTCAGGCCTACCCATTGTCCGCCGCTTCCGAGTTTGGTGTGTCGGCTGGACGTTCCTTGTAGTCCTCGAATCTTCAGCATCAACCGATGATCGCTTCATTCTTGCAGTCTACGATGATTAAAAGGTATATGTTTAAACTTGTAATAGAAAGGTAGCAAACTTTTGATATGAACACAGAAGCAGAAGTAATTACCTTACTTGAAATATATCGGCTTGACGAACTGAAATCCTACTGAGTGGGATTCAAACACTTCGATGAACTGAAAACTATTGTTATACCCCAATTTTGTTCGTCTTCTTTTTTATTGTTTTAGTCGTTTAATTTATTTTGATTAACGTATATAGTCCAAAAGTGTAAGAAAAAACTAATTTAATTTTTATTACAATTTAGGAGTGTCCAAAATGTTCCAATCTCTAAAATACAAAAAAAAACAATAATCAAAAATACAAAGAATATAAAAAAAAACGAAAATTAAATAAAGGAGCGACATCGGTAATCTGCAGGGGTGCGTTTCTTGCTCTCAAGATCGCTTTCAAAGCAAGCCCACATTATCAGATCTGCAAAAGCCCAGTCAAACAACAATTAATGATAAAACCTAATTTCTACCTATAAATAAACGGTTAGCCTAGGGCCTAAAACACACAGAAACAGAGGCAGTAGACTACTGCTAAAATCACCCGAAAATAGGATTAGAGTTTCCCATCGAAACCCTAATCCACTAAACACGGTTCTGAGGTTTCTATGATCTAAAAAAAAAAGAAAAAACGTAGAAGCGATGAGCGATGTTGCAAGAAAGCAAAGAATGAGGTTTTGGTAGAAGAGGCTAAAAGGTAGATTTTTTAAGAGGCTTGGATAAGCTACCGGACTAATTACTTCATTTTGATTGTATCTGTTCTCATATTGGGTTTTCTTCGGAGGCCACTTGCTATTGTAGCCGCCCTTCTAACAGCCCATAGCATTGCCTTTCTGAATGACAGGTAAGTAGTGTTAATTTGTTTCTTACTGGTACTCTTTAGATTACTTGTTTAAGCTTATTTGTTTTTACAAATATTTTGATCTGAAGGCGTTGTAATGTTGTGTTATTTAAGTGTGCAGATTAGGGTTTTGTTTCCACTATTAGAATGTTAATCGATTTCTTTTCTTCTGACAAAACGGCTTCAATTTTATGCTTTTTTGGCACCATAGTTAATCACACCTCTCCCTAACATCACAAGTATAGTAGTTTAATATGTTGGGTAATTCTTCTTACTTCGTAGGTTTATGTGAAGCATACTGATCTGAGATATCATATTTTATGGGGAAGCATGTAGTAGGGAAATCTTGTGATGCCTCTAGTAGAATCCTAAATCTTTGTATCTATTTTGTGTTTATAGTGTAGCTTTATGCGAGAAACATGTTTAAGTAGATGACTAGATGCCTTAGGAAGAGTTGTGTGTGGTTTGGTTTTGTTGATTGTAGAATGTAGATGATATAAATTGACTTTAAGCTGCATGGCCAACCCCATAATGGATCTGTCTATATACTAATACAAAATAAATTGCACACGGTAGCTTTAGTTCCAGCCTTGGATATGGCTTTATTGATGCATAATTTGTGTAGCAAATCAATGATTTTTAATCGGTCAACATAGTATTTTTACCTTAATTCTTATGGGAAGTACATCTTTTGTCTTCTATTTTCTTTTCTAAGGGGATGAACAAACGAATAAACAAATATGTATTAGTATGTAGCATGGGAAGGTAAGAAGTTTAGACAATTAGAATTAGTACTTTAGACTTTGTACTTTATAAGTCTCTCTGAAACCAACTCTATCTATACCCTTGCTTGTGACTTGGATATATTCTCTCTCTCATCGGTCTGTGCAGTGAACACAGCAAGAAGTAGGAAGGAAGGGTGAAATGAATTTGGGTTTAGGTTTTTTTCTGGTTTAGGCCTATGTATTGCATTTCAGTTTTAATTTATTTTTAATTATCAGAACGCTATTTGCACCCCTCCAATTCACGCGCATGCCTTCCCCCACTTAAGCCCAATTTCGCATACTGGGCTCTCCTATGCGAACTGGGCTTCCTTCTTACGCCTACTATTAATTATACAATCTCATGCGACTAATAAAACCCCAATTTACAATTTTCACCCCCTGTCTTTCTTTTTAATTCTTTTTTTAACTCAAATATAAATGATTTCTCTCTCGAAGTCGAATAAACGGCTAAGTCGGTTGTACAACCGGGTTAGTCATCATTTTAGGACCAATGAAGTACATGCAGATTCAAGTAATCCTACAAAAACTTAATAAAATATAAATAAATCATTTTTCCAAAAATAAACTGCTAAGTCAGTTGTACAACCGGGTTAGTCAGCGTTCTAGAACTAATGAGCTGTACAGTTCAAGAGTTCTAGAATACCTATTCTAAAACCAACTCACCTCACATCAAACAAACTTCTTTCAAAAAACCTCAAAAATACTTTCAAAAAGTAGGGGACTAAGTCGGTTGTACAATCGGGTTAGTCGTCCTAGAATCGATGAGTTATGCAGTTCAAGGAGTCCTAGGACCCCTACACTAAAAAACACCAACCAACAAACCTTTTTCAGGAAGAACTACGTAGTTTTGATTCCTCCATTGCATCCGGAGGTACGTAGGAGCAAGAGTCCACTCTTGTCAAGCGCTAAAAATTAAAAATTTAATTAAGTCTTTTTCACTATAAATAAAAAAGGGTAAATATTAATAAACCATAAATAATTAGACGAAGGATGTCGTGGGGTGCTAATACCTTCCCCACGCCTATCGACTCCCGAACCTTTAAACTTGCCTTATCCTAAAACTAAAAGGGATTTTCCGAATTTGCCCTTAAACTAAAATTTGGTGGCGGCTTCCTTTCGAACTTCGAAGAATCCATTCCCGGATTTTTCGGTCGCTACACTATAGATGGCAATTAGTAAATTTTGTGTGGGATAAAAATACCTGAACCGGATTGTCAGTGACCATTAAAACGGCTTGGAGAAAAATATTAACTTGAAGGCGTAAGATGTCACCAATCCCTTTTTTCCTAAGTTTTTCTAATAGGAAACTGAAAGTAGCTATTAGAATATAACATTGGCACGTTTGAATATAGAATAAAACTAATTTGGTTTCAAGTTGGACTATTCAGTTGCTATATATGTATGTAGCTGAGGTAATCAAGACATAATTAAGTGACATTTTAATTACTCCACTATATTAGGATCTACATAAATGGGATACATTATAATAAAATCGAATGGTTGAAAGGCTGCAAGTGTCAATCCTTGCACTCGAATTTCATTGGTCAAGGGAATAGGAGTTGTAATCCTAATGTAGTTATTACCACTTATTACACAGATATTAGAACATCAAATATGTAACTGATTTTCTAGCTACCTTTCTATTAGGTTAGTGAAAAAGGGATGACTTTGGGTTTTAGCACTATGGATTGAAATTAATCTAAGGATCTACATAAATGGGATACATTATTATAAAATCGAATGGTTGCAAGGATGAGAGTCTCAATCCTTTCAAGCGAATTTCATTGGTCAAGGGAATAAGAGTTTTAATTCTAATGTAGTTATTACCACTTATTTTATGATATTAGAAATTCTAATATGTAACTGATTCTATAGATCTGCACATTAGGTGAGTGAAAAAAGGGATGACTTTGGGTTTAGTACTATGGATTGAAAATAATCTTAGGATCTACATAAATGGGATACATTATCATAAAATCGAATGGTTGAAAGGATGAGAGTGTCAATCCTTTCAAGGGAATTTCGTTGGTCAAGGGAATATGATTTGTAATCCTAATGTAGATAATACCACTTAGTACATAGATATTAGAAATTCTAATATGTAACTGATTCTATAGATGTTAACATTAGGTGAGTTAAAAAAGGGATGACTTTGGGTTTAGTAATATGGATTGAAAATAATCTAGTTGCAATATAACAAACCGCCTCATTCTTGCAACGTATTATGTCTAAAGGGTATATGTTTAAGGTTCTTAGAAAGGTGCATAAATTTTGATAGGAACAAAATCGGTTGAAGTACTTACCTTACTTCAAGTATAGCAGCTTTACAAACTGAAATTCTACTGAGTGGGATTCAATCACTTGAGTGAACTATTCACTATGAATGGCAAATTGTAAAATCCGAAAGATAAAATGCTACCAAAATGTTTGACAGTGAGTACCAACTTTGGCTTAAGTTTGTCACCAATCCCTTTTTTCCTGAGATCTTCTAATAGGAAGCAGCAAGTTTATTCCTTTCCACTCAGTCATACACATAGAGTCCCATTTCAAGTATAGATTTGTACTGGTCGGATTATACATTTTCTGATATGTTTCCCTTAATAATGGATGATCGAGAATCAAGCTGACAGTTACTTCTTATGTTCTAATACCACGCCCAGTCAGTTTATGTTGCTAGAAATATGGAAACAAAAAAGCCATGATTAACGTCAAAGCTAAACTGAACAAAACGTAAGTAACTGTTCGAAAATCTGGTAATGTAAAAGAGTGTCAACTTAAATTGAAACTGTTGAGTAGGAGAGGGTGGGAAAAGAAGTCATTATGGTGGAGGGATTTATGCCTCCTTGGCGATGATATTAATTTACAAGAAGATTGGCTTAGCGGATTGGTGAAAATAAAATTGGGAAAGGGGAACATCACAAAGTTTTGGAGAGATGTGTGGATTGGAAGAGAAAAATTAGCTGACTTATTCCCGGAATTATTTGATTGTTGCAGGTCCAAGGAAGCTACGGTAGAGGAACACAGTTATTGGACGAACTCGGGATGGCGCTGGAATTGGAATTGGACCGAGAATATGCAGCAGAATAATTTTGCCTGATTTGATCTCTTGCTTTGAGAATTTCTGTGCGATTCTTTCTTTGTCTCGGCCAGTAGCGTGGATGAGATGGATTTGGGTCGGACTCATTGTGAGTTTTACGGTCAAGAAGTGTTACTGGCTTATTTGTCAAATTTTTCTCGCGATTGGATCGGACTTTCGCCTTTGCTGCGATACGGTGATGCATGTAAATTGGTTTGGAAATGTGACGCTCCGTCCAAAATTCAAATCTTCGCGTGGAAGGTGTTGTTGCATCGGGTTGCTACTCGGTTTGAGCTACTTAAGAGGGGTATAATTCAATCATCAAATGATATAAATTGTATATTATGCAATAGGGAAATAGAAACAACAGAACATTTATTTATGTCATGTTGGGTTGTTAAATTAATTTGGGAAAGAATTTATGCTTGGATGGGGGTTGTGGTGGGTGATGTGGAAAATATTGTCAATCATTTTATGGAGTTTGGAAAGTTTGTGAAAGTCAAAAAACGCAGCAGGGTCAGACATCTTATTTTGATGGCGGTTATTTGGACTGTTTGGTTAGAACGGAACGGAGTTATTTTCAAAGGGGAGGTGATCTCCGTGACTGGTATAATAGCAAGAATTAAGGATGTGGCGTGGAGCTGGTTCAAGGCAAGGAGGGGCAGGAACTGCAGGGTGAATTGGTCAGACTGGTATAGCTGCCCAATGGGATGTTTGGATATGTTGTAAAAATTGTAATGTACGCTTGGTGTTTAGGTGTTCTTTAGAAGGGGGAGAAACAGTGAGTTAGTCACTGTTGTGCTTATTGCACGGGGTACTCTTTTTCCTCGCTGAGTCTTTTCCCAATGGGTTTTGGCTCAGTGAGGTTTTGAGGAGGCCCTCCCCCTTCCCTTAAGTTTTTATTGTAAGGGTTGGGCACCCCTTGTGCTCCCTTCAATGAAAACATTGCTTATCTAAAAAAAAACTTAAATTGAAACTAAAAAATAGAAATTTCTCGCATAAGGATAAAATGTGATTGCTCAATTAAAACATAGGTCCGTAATTGCTGATAAATAGGGCGGTCGTAGATGACATTGGTGATGTCCTCCCTACTTCTCAATCTTCACTGTTTTGAGGGGAATGGTTGGAACAGCTGTAGGTTTATCATCAGGACTGAGGCGGTGTATCATCACTGTCTCTAGTGATGTCAACAACTTGCTTCCCTTTGTTGATTTCATTAGAAGAGGAGGCTGAGTTATCAACTTGATCAAGCAAATCCTAAGAATAACAAAAACATAGATATGTTAGCTATTAATTTTGATTAATGTTTAACGGGTACGTATGAATTTAAACTGTCTAATCAAAAATTTATAATCACAAAGGGAAAAACATTTATTCTTGTTGAAATACCTGTGCGACACTTTCGCAGTGTTTGTTGACGCTGCTTGACTTAACATATGGGGTGTTTTCAATTAGTAGAATCTCGGAAGGCGGTTGAATTGCAACCTGAGAAAAAGAAAATATCCCTTATTTATTGACGGTGTGATAAAATGACAATGCAAACCATTCAAAACCAAAAGATATTATCGTATCGAAACATAACGTCGTAGTTGGGATTGGTTACAAACCTCAGTCTGATTCCATTTTTCAATATAATGACCGATGAGATCACGATCGTCTGAGATCTTGGTTGCCTTGTACTGACGACCGTACCTTACACCAATCTGACCCTCAGCAAGAATCTTAATTAGGACCTCCTTACCTATTAGACCACTCAGCTCAGTAGGGAGTTCTTCCCTTTCGGGGTCCTGCAGTACATTTGAAAAACTATTGAATAAAACACCATACCTTTAGAATATGGCATATGTTAGGACAAAATTATAAACCATTCAAAAGCTATAATTACACAACTTTTAAGGATATCAAAAGAATAAATATTGTAATGTTGTTGAGCTTGGCTGCTGAATACAAACCTCATTCCAAGAGTCATATACTTGGTCACAAGACCGACCAACCAGAGCACGCACGTTGTAGTCAAAAATGACTACCTCAATCGAGTCGGTTCCATCAACCAAGCTGAGCTTCAGAAAGTACCTAAGAAGGTGAGGGATAACTTAGTTACAATGTCAATGTCATTATGGCATGTGGACTACCCGTAAAAAAGTTGCACATGGCATTATTTATGCAAATTAGGGTAATAGTAACTTACTTTTTGGACACATCTCTAACATGGGTGTTGCACTTATCACAATACAACATGCCGGAGTCCGGAACAACCTTTTTGTGGCACTAGCAGGCAGTGTACCACCATTCCTTGTCCGTGTTAACAGCGTCAATGGTTGCGAGGACGACAAAGTTGGAGACCTGCACAACCATATTAAACACTTGTAGCGGCAGCGTATAGTGCGGTTAATGTATTTAGGAGGTACTACGTATCCCCAAACTGATTTTAATTTCCGGAATTAGTAGAGACTTACATGCAGCCACTCGATGACCTGCGAAAGAAAATGACGCTGATCCGTCGTTAGAAAGTCATCGACAGCACCGCTACTTTTGCTATGTTGGCTGACCGTTAGTGTTGGACTCATGATCGCCTGTGAAATGCTGCAAGGGACGAATAGATATGAGCAACTCAGAAGTATGTGATTTCCATGGATTTTAAAGGTTCTAATAGTATTTTCTATCAAAAAAACTGAACCTCTTCCCTTACAAAATATTGATGATAATGTTAAATTTGCTAAATATAAATTGATATATAAAGTCGAGGTACAATACTACGTTTCTTTCAAGGCAACCGTCTCTGGGAGTTCTGGGTTGATCAACATTTTGGTAGTACCCATCGTCGAAACTATTGAATTTTTACCTACATGAGAATGGAGAACATTTCACAAAAATACATATGCTTTCTATATACATGAACCCATTCATGAATTCATAGCAAGTGACAGTTATTGGGGATACGTAGTATTAGACATACCATTGTAGTGGTCTACTTTGCACCACAGCAGTACAATGACAGCGTTGTTGGTATCTCCAGAACTCATGAATTCTTTCAGCTCACGAACATAACGCCCGAACAGTGTCACGCTGAAACGATAACTGTCCCCATAGGGATTTAACAACAATTTCATTAGTGTTCATATTTGTGTAATGTGTTGCCTTCCATTTAAAAACTAAATGCGTTTATGATGTAATATACAAACCCCCTGTTGTCGAGGTCGATGTCCATCCACGAAGATGGACCAGACGGCTTAAGGAATTCATACTCAGGGTACACACCAATCAAGATACTACTAATATCTGCAACATTGAAGGGTGATATATGCCTTAATAATTAGTGAATAATATTTTGACTATGGAAAAGTTTGAAAATATACATACCAACCAAGTAGTCCCTGTTAAAGGACGTGTCAAAACATTCTTCCGGTGGTGGTGTGAAGATGTATTCAGGGTCAGCGATGCTGTCCTTTCGGGCCGCCGGCCTTATGAGTGTTTTCATGTTGATGATCATTTTGTAGTTATGTCTGGTTGCACGGAAAGCACCGACATTCGAACTGACAGTAAACTTGCTAATCGAATACACATGACCTTCGTGTAAGTGCTGGTCATGGATGTAGACGTGCATCTTGTCAACACGCCCCTGTATTGTCGTTCCCTGCCATGATAACTCAGTGTTAATCACTTAAAAGATAACAAACAGGTTGTAATACGTGACAGGTTTAAACTAATTGGAAGGATAGTAAGCAAAAACAGGATACATACATGAAATCAATTGACAGGATTGAGCACAATTTACATTTACTACAGAATACATAGTTTTACTGAAATAAGAGTACATATTGCTGATACGCACACAGTATATTTAAATATATATCTGATTTGTACATATTGCTGATACGCACACAGTATATTTAAATATATATCTGATTTGGCACAAATCAGATATATATTTAAATACGCACACAGTATTTAAAAATATACTGTGTTATCTGAAATAAATTGATTGCTTACACGGGTAGGTACAAATTTGTAGACTATTTCTGATACGCACACAGTATATTTAAATATATATCTGATTACATGTAAATCAATTGATCGCTATATCAGATAACAAATTTGTAGACTATCATCTGATTATATCATAGGCTTAAACTAATTGGAAGGATAGTAAGCAAAAACAAGATACATACATGAACCGAATTGACAGGATTGAGCACAATTTAAATTTACTACAGAATACATGGTTTTCTTGAAATAAGGGTTCATATTGCACGGTATATATATATATATATATATATATATATATATATATATATATATATATATATATATATATATATATATATATATATATATTTATCGATTACATGTAAATCATTTGAAGTAACATTACAGATAACACATATCTATACCACATTTAGAGATCTGATTTTTTCCCAGATAACTGATATATTTTCTTTATGTATTTAGATAAATCGGAGATTAAAAGTTACCTCTGAATCCACGAAGACCATCTCCACAGCCATCGGTTTGTTCCCTCCGAATTTTGGAAACACATACCACTTACGAAGTAGCTTCACAGTGACTGGCACGACAAAGTCCCCTGTCTCAAGTGTGGCAAGCGTAGGGGGGTTTTAGGGGCTGGAACAGTTGCCTTGGATGAGCAAGCCATTACCACTGTTGTAGTAGGGTTGACAGGTGCGACTTCAGTTGATTTTTAAGTTATACACGATTAGAAATATCATTAGGGTTGTTCATACTTTATATATATATATATATATATATATATATATATATAGGCTATCACTATATTGAGTGTGTGGGGGTAGGATAATTGGGCAAAACAGCCAATAAAGTCTTTTGAATGATATTGGGCTAGAATAGTGGATCGGTAACGTTTGGAATTAAATGCTTTAATCTCTGAGTTGAATGGCATTTTAAAGCCGAAATTGATATGCATTTATATCCAGATTTGTGTCAAAAATTAGGAAGATAGATAGTGTAGTTTTAATTTTAATTTGGTGAAAAAATATACCGTTCGAACACCAAATCAAAAATGGGATAGCTAAGTTTTGTTGTCATTGTATTGTCGGTTCTTCTATTTTGAGTGAAAATGGGATCGCAGTCAACTTGTTTAGGATGTGATGAATGCCTACATTTAATAGGAATTAATGGTAATTAAAACCGTGCGGTTTCAAAACGTTTAACTGCGTTTCGACCTAAGTTATCCAGTATTTGACCGATCCTAATTAGCTGTTACGGTGCATAACTTCTCCACATAAATATTTTCCTTTAATTGTGAAATGAATTGCATTCATTGTCAGACAGACCGATTTCTACATTTTAGCAGCCGCAATCTAAATGAACTGTGACCCTTGATTTGTAATCTTGATATCTCGATTTTATATGTGCCATTGGATTAGCATACAACGGATCCTATTAGAACAGAACATTATACTGTGGCTGATGCTGGCACTGCCACATGGTTCAAATTGCTGAGGTGGATTTAATTGGTGCTGACATATTTATTGACGTGACTGATTAGGTGGATGCCTATGTGTCAGATTCATGGTTATATAATATATATATATATATATATATATATATATATATATATATATATATATATATATATAATATAAATAGAATAATGCTTTTCAGTACAAATAACAAACGTAAGAACTATGTTTCTTGTTATAAAATGGACTAAAACTAGAGCAAGAAGAATAACAAGTGAATAAGATAAAGAGAGAAGAAGATATAGCTCTTGTATATTAATCTTCAAGGTGTACCACTACAATGATATATGAGTCCTATTTATAGGCTCAAGTTTTGTAACCTATGATTTACATTTAACATATACAATGATGAGTAATAAGAATAATGTCTAGGAGGTACAACAATTGTACTAGACATCCACTTTATTCACAATACTCCCCCTTGGATGTCTATTAAGGATATTTAGAGATCGTGCTGATAACGTGTTATAAAATGGACTAAAACTAGAGCAAGAAGAATAACAAATGAATAAGATAAAGAGAGAAGAAGATATAGCTCTTGTATATTACTCTTCAAGGTGTACCACTACAATGATATATGAGTCCTATTTATAGGCTCAAGTTTTGTAACCTATGATTTACATTTAACATATACAATGACAGTGCCACAATGGCCTGTTTTTTAGAACTCCATGAGATAGCAGCTCCTGGGAATAGAAAGACATGTCACTAGTGCTCCTCCTGTCAACTTTGTCTCCACACCAATCTGAATCACAATATCCAATTAGGATATTTTTACCGGTAGCCCTGTCATTAGGAAAAAATAGACCATAATTAGTAGTGCATTTAATATACCTTAGAATGCGTTTTGCAGCATTCAAATGAATCTGCATAGGACAGTTCATAAATCTACTGATTACAGCAGTAGCATATAAGATGTCAGGTCTACTATGACACAAGTATCTTAGAGACCCACTAATTTGTCTAAAGTAAGTAGCATCAACTTTAGTTCCCTCTTCCTCTTCTTTCTTAGTTAGGTTACCCTCAGTTGGGTTAATTGCAGAATTACAATTTTCCAGCTCAAACCTCTTTAAGACTTCATTGGCATACTTTTGCTGATGCAAAATGATTCATTCCTTGATCCTTAGGAATTCTAACCCAAGAAATTAGGTTAGTTTCCCTAAGTCAGTCATTTCAAACTCATCTTTCATAGATAGTTTGAAATTAGTTATTTCCTTAGCACAACTACCAGTCACAAGTAGATAATCCACATATAGACACACAATCAACAAGTATGAGTTTATGTCACCTTTGACATGAACTCCATATTTTGTAGTACACCTAGTAAAGACCTTTTGGATAAAGAAGGCATCAATTCTTCTATTCCAGGCCCTAGGTGCCTGCTTAAGTCCATATAGAGCCTTATGTAGATGAAACACATAGTCCTCCTTGCCCTTTTCAACAAAACCAGGAGGTTGGTTTATGTAAACCGTCTCCTCTAAAGGGACCATTTAAGAATGCAGATTTCACATCCATGTGGAACATATCCCAACCTCTACTACAGGCTAGTGCAGTCACTAGCCTAATAGTTTCATGTCTAGCAACTGGGGCAAAGACTTCTGTGAAGTCAATGCCCTGTTTCTGTTGGAAACCACGTGCCACTAACCTTGCCTTGTACTTAACCACATTACCACTAGGGTCAAACTTTAGCTTAAATACCCATTTAACATTAATAGCTCTCTTTCCTTTAGGTAACTTAGTTACAGTCCAAGTCTTGTTATTTCAATGGATTTTAGTTCCTCTAGCATAGCCATCTTCCACTCTTTTTGTTCTTAAGAGCTTCAATATAGTCTAGAGGCTCAGAATCTGCCACCATAGCAAAATGGATGATGCCTCCATCATCATCCATTTCATTATCCCCTATTAGGTCATAGTCAGCCAACCTACTAGGTAGATTCCTGACCCTAGCCCCTCTAGTAGGATTATTAGCGACAACAACCTCTTGTTGAGCTACCTCGGGTGAGTTTGGCTCAACAACATGTTCCTCAACTTGAACATCACCTCTAATAGGTTCCTCATCACTGTCATCATCATCAACTCCTTGATGATGTTCTGGTAACATTGTGTTACCCTCATTTATCACATCAAAATCATTGGAGCTTGCTTGCTCCTTCTTATTCCAGTCCCAAGCCTTATCCTCAAGTATAGTAACATCTCTAGATATTTCTAGTTTTCCTGTTATAGGATCAACTAGCCTATAGGCACCAGTAGGGTGATAACCAACTAGAACCATAGGTTTACTTTTGTCCTCTAACTTCTTTCTTTTAGCATCAGGAATGTGTCCATAGGTTAGTGATCCAAATACCCTTAGATGTGTGATGCTGGGCTTATCCCCAGTCCACATCTCCTCAGTTACCTTATCATCTAGGCCTCTAGTAGGACACCTATTAAGTAGATAAACAACAGTGGATACTGCTTCACCCCATAGATCTTTTGGAAGAACTTTTAATTTCATCATGCTTCTGGCCATGTCCAGAATTGTTCTGTTCCTTCTCTCTGAAACTCCATTGTGTTGTGGAATGTAGGGAGAAGTAACCTCATGAACAATTCCGTGACTAGTACAGAAAGCTTCAAACTCTTTTGAAGTAAATTCTCCTCCTCCATCTGACTAAGGATCTTAAGCATGTTTCCACTTTGTTTTTCTACTAAGGCTTTAAATTCCTTGAACTTGGTTAAAGCCTAATCCTTAATCTTAATTAGGTAGACCCAGATTTTCCTTGAGAACTCATCAATGAAAGATAGAAAGTATTTATTCCCCCCTTTTGAAATCACATCAAATGGGCCACATATGTCTGTGTAAACAACCTGGAGAAGATGTTTAGACCTTAATTTTAAATCGTCTTGAACATCTTCCTTGGTTGTTGGTGTGAGGAAAGCATGTGCAAGTATACACAGTCCTTAACAAGTAATATAGTGTAAAGAATAGGTCGAACCCACAGGGATTGATGAACTCTCTTTTAAATTCAATACAAAGTAATATAGTGTAAAAGTAACCAAATAACAATTTATAGTGGAGTTGATGTGATCACAACTAAGTTAGATAAGAAAGCAAAGTATAAGTGTTTATAATGCAAATGAGAAAAGCTAGTTGGAATGTCTTCACCAAGTAATTTACCTTTAAGTGTTTAATGCAGTATGCGATGCAGTTGCACTGAATGTTGTTGCATTAGCTATGTGCCTTTCAGTCACTTTCTTCAGAGTTTCATTACAAGCTTCCTATATCTAGGCATGCTAAATAAGTTCACTCTTGCATCTTAAGTTCCCACAGATTCACCCTATGGACTATACTATCCTATGTCTAGGTCTTAGCATGGTTTTCACAAAGTTTTCTTTATGTAAAACACTTACCCATATTAGTTCTTGAGTTCTTAATTGTAAGCTATGTCTGCTCTTACAAATCTACTTATTCTAAGTGATCAATCTCAAAATAAGTGTTGAAAATATTATCAAGCAAGAACTAAAGTGCAAACATTACATACATGCATCATATTTACTTAAAAGCTCATTAAATGATTAGAACATTCCAACTAAGAAAGATTTAGCTCAACATAGACATTGCAAGGCAAATATAAATTGAATAGAACATGTTTATATAATTGAAATCACAAAAGAGAAACAACAAGATAGAAATTACACAAGTTGTAGCCCTTTGTATGAAGTCTCCTAGCAATGCACTAGCATTACTCCTTAGCACTATATAAACACTATGAAATCGAAGTAAGGAGGATTTGTTAATTCCTTCCTTTCCCTCTTACAAAATAGAAACTAACTATGTATATTGAAATTTTAATCTAACTTATGGATTGTGATATATTTCCAAATGAAGATGTGAGGTCCTTTTATAATCTTCAAGAGAGGTGCTTCCTTCCTTCATGTTGAAGTAATCTTGAGAGGATTGAACTGTAGTTACTTTTCAAAGGTTGTTCCCCAAGTTAAGATCTTTGATCAAGTGTATAGGGAGGTCCAATGAGGTATGAACATGTGTCCCTATGTTGATGACTCTTCAAAGCTATGCTTAAGGCTATGTGGGAATGGTAGGTGCTGAAATATAAAGTGGCATTGCTTTAGGGGACCAAGCATGAGGTCAGCAATGCAAGTGGATGTGCAAGTGGCTAGCTGCTCTCTCCAAGTAATGCAGATTTAGTGCAGGATCAATGCAGGCGCATTGATGCAGGAGAATTGATGCAGGAGCATCTGTAGACTGCACTGAACAAAAACATCAAACATACCACAATATATCCAAAATGGCCTATTAACAACTATAACCATGTCAATCACTCAAGTTATCATATATCACACAAAATACTATATAAACTCCTTATCTTTACTTGAAAGAGAGCAATTTACTAAGTTTAAACATATGAATAACTCTATATAAAATAGAGTTATCAGTTGTTTACCCAACAGACAAGTGGTGCATACACTATTAGGTTTCTCAATCTTAGGTAGACTTACCACTAGGCCTTTAGAACTAAGATTTAGAAAACTCTTATAGTTTAAATGCCCAAATCTCCTATGCCATAGAAAACTTTGAAGATCAGTGGTAGAACTAAGGCATTCTGCCTCTAGTCTTGAAAGTCCTGAAAGTCCTGTTCTTAGCTAGTTGAGATGTTAGAATTGATTTTTCCTTTTTATCAAAAACTTTGAGTTTCAAATCCTTCATAATGACTGAAAACACTCTATAAGTTTACCTAAACTAATTAGATTACAACTCATACCTGGAACATAGTAGACATTATGAATGGTAACTACCTGACCATCTTCTTTCCTTAGCAGTATGTTTCCCATACCAGTAGCTTGTAGGGACGTATCATGTGCACATCTAATAGTAGTCCTCTTGTTTGGGTTGAAGTTCACCAACCAATATTTGTTACCTGTAAGATGGTTAGAACAACCAGAATCCAAGTACCATATTTTTGTAATACAGCTCCCATCACTCTTAGTTACTACTAGTGTAATGTAGTCTTTATTTTTCTTAAGTTCAATGTTAGTTACTTTAGTTTCTGCCCTAGGCTTAAGTTTAGAGTTATCACTATAGCACTAAACACAACTGGGCTATCTGAGTCAGAGTCTTCTTTAGCAACATTAGCTTCTATTTTTGACTTAGATTTATTCCTAGTTGGACACTCTGTGGCATAGGGTCCAAATTTTATCACATCTATAACATTGTACTTTAGATTTGTCCTTCTTCTTAGAATCATTTTTATTCTTAGAATTAGGTTTAGACTTAGGCTTACTTTTAGTAGAGTTAGACTTAGAGGAAGACTTACTGTTACCTGACTTTGAACCTTTCTTACCCTTGCCTTTTGTGAAGAAGGCAGTGTCATCATCATCACGATCCTCTGTCAGTAGGTTGAGCCTTATTTCCTTAGCCTCCAATCTACTTTGGAGTTGCTCCACCTTTAGATCTTCAACTTTGAGTGTGTCTTCAAGGCCATTGACACAAACATAGTACCTTTGGGTTAGTGATCTCAGTATCTTTCTACAAATCTCCTCATCTGTAAGAACATAGCCATTAAGATTCATAGCGTTAGTACTTTTCTTTACACGGCCACAGTAGGTTACAACATCCTCATCAGTTTTCATTTTTAGAGTCTCATACTGTGCTCTAAGGGACTGCAATTTTTCCTTTCTTTCCTCAGTTTCCCCATTTTAATAGGAGTGAAGAATTTCTTAAGCTTTCTTGGAATTCTTAACTCCTCTAACTCTATCAAAATTACTGTCATCTAACCCAATGTGGATTAGATGTAGTGCCTTCCAGTCCTTCTGGACTTCCTCCTCGTGTTTAGCTTTGTCCTCATCAGTAGAGGTAGCTGTTAATGGTGTAACACCATCCTTAGCCACCTTTAGGACACCTTGGCATCCAAGAACCGCCTCCATTTGGTGGCACCACCTATCCCAGTTCTTCCCTGTTAGGGTGGGAACTTGTGCACCAAAACTTGGGTGTGTTTGAATGTCTTTTGAACCCGTTTTATTGACTTGATTAATCTGCAGCACTTCTGCACACACACAGTTAGACAGAAAATATTTAAAGAGAAAAAACTTTAAAGAAAATGCAAAGATTAGAGTAGAGTTAAGAGTATTTTTCCCTGGATCGTTTAATGTAGCTCTGTGTATACCATGTTGAATTTTTACACTTTTGACGCTTTGTTTTACTTGCAGGTTACAATAACAACTGAGGGGAGGTGTAACTAGTTAAGTCCAAACTTAACTAGCCCAACCCAATGAAGTTACTAGCGCTGCCAAACAATTCTTTTTGTTAGGTCTTGCGCATCCGGACCCGTTCAACTTGGATAACACGCGGATCTCCTTTGACCCGGAGTATATGTTGTTCTTTCCACTGTTTCACACCAGAAACCCAAGAACAATCTCACTCTCTTCTTGATTTTCCGTTCTCTCTCTCTTCTTCTTCTTCTTCCTTTTGCCGGAACCCTAGCTATATTGGAGCTCTCACCGCCGGTGATTGTAGCTTCGATTCAGCTTGGTTTCACGATCAATGATGAGCTAGGATGATGATGAATCAAAACCCCAATGTTTTGATCTGAATCCACACACCCTGAGATCACAATCTTCACTTCTCACTTCGCGATGAACACAGTTTCACTTCGCAAACCCTAGTTTGCTTTGATACGTTTGATTCTCACAATCAAACACCAGAATCACGTTACGCTAAGGTATAAACCCTCTTTCTTTACAGTTTCTTAATTTCTCCTTGATTTGTTCATTGTTTGCAGAAACCCTAATTTCTGCACTTGTTGATTTGCAGGTGAAGAACAAGCAATTGAGTTCTTCAGTGATCAAGAACGGTAAATCTCACACCCTTGTGACTTTTGATTTAACCTTTCTTTGAACTGAACAGAAACCCTAATTTCTATTGTTCTTTTTGCATGCACACGATGAACTTCACCTTTGAAGCTCAACCCAGAATCCTTCTACCAAACACACCTTCAAGAATCCTCACAAAGGTAACCACTTCTTCTTGAACTCCATTCCTTTGATCTTCTTTATTTCAGTCACTGAAAACACTTCTTCTAACACTGTATTTTTCTTGTTTTGCGAGGTACAAACACTCTTTGCTTGTACAACCACAACTAACTTAGTTTGTTTCATAACAAACTAGTATTAGTTAGTTAGAATTTGTAACCAACTAAAACTGATTTGTTTTGTAACAAACTCCAACGGTACTATTGAGAAATAGCCGTTGGGAGTTTTAAACTTAAACAAGGGTTTTGATTACAATTCAACAATAGGGAGAAAGAAAGGAAGGGAAGAAGTTGAATTTCTACATTTCATGTTCAATCCTTTTGTGTGAATTGACACTCAAATTTTTTAATTTAATATTTTATTAAAAAAAACAAAAATTAAAATGATTTTGAAATCATCTTCTTCCTCAAACTAGCTTCCTACAACTCCCAGATAAACTCCATAGAGAAATATTCTTTTATCATCATTTTCTGTCACCAATAGAGGAAATCGATCAAGTATCAATTCCCAGATTTGAATGAATCAAGTATCAATTAGAAACAGAAAGATGCAATTCCATTGTTGACAATTCCATATCTACAATCACCACAATATTAACTTTATCATTTATCCTCCACTCATTTTCTTAGAGAGAGAGAGAGGATGGATGGAGATGGAGATGTAGATGTAGATGTAAGGGAAGCAGAGGATCCAAGGGCCTCATTGTTGCTGCACCCCTTCATACACCTGCTGCACCACCCCACCACACGACCACCTTGTACAACTCCTCCTTCCACAACAATGATACACCTTATTCCCACCAAATCACACAATCCCCAAACCTATATATAACATTCACCCTCTTCACCAATGCACAATAACCTCTCTCCTTCACCGAATAGAACCCTTAAATCCTCTCTCATCAATCACCACTAGGGGTGTGCAAATATTAAGGATAACCAGTCCATTTACCTAAACTGAACCAAACCACACCAAAAAAGCCGACTCCATTTAAATGGTTAATGGACCACACTGAAAATATAACACTGGGCCACCTACCCGAATTTAATTAGGTGACCCGATCCAACCCTAAACACTTCTCTTCGTTCACTTCCTCTTCGTTTCTTTTCTTCTTTGTTTCTTCGTTTCACTTCTTCTTCTTCGTTTTTTTCTTCTTCGTTTCACTTCTTCTTCTTCGTTTCACTTTCTCTTCCTGTCACTTCTTCTTCGTTTCACTTCCTCTTCCAACCCTAGCCCCAAATCGAAAACCCCTAGCCCCAAATGGAGGAACCCTAGCCTCAAATTCAAGCTTCTAGCAATTTTGGTGTTGCGATTCTGCTGCTGCGATTCTAGTGCTGCGATTTTCGTTTTTGAGGTATGTGTTTATGTCTTTTCCACTTTTATTGAACATTAGGGTTTTTGGGTTTATGTCTGTTCATGTGAATTTGAATTTGGGTTTGGGTTTGGAAGGGAGAATGATTTGGTGAGAATGACATTTAGGAGTGAATTGGGAATATAGATTTGTGGATTTGATTTGGGGTTTAGGATTGTACATTGAACTACTGGAGCTTAAAGAAGGGAATGGAGGAAGAGAGCGTGAACGTGAGCATGAGTATGTTCTGGTTTGAGAGAGATAGGTTAAAATTGGTTGGTGGGGATGAATGGGTTAGTTTAAAGCATCTTTTTACACGTTTCAGATATAAAAAAAGATATCTGGTAATCTTTTCATGAGTTAAAAATATATGCAGATTGTTTCTTATGTATCATAGATAGGAATGATTTTAGCATCGAATATGGTGAATTTGCGATTTCACGAATCAGTATGCTTATGCCTTTTCTGTCTCTTTTTCAGGGTATTATTGGATTGGAAACTAAATAGTTGCGATTTCACACTTCTCGTCGGCACGTAATCTCTTTTTCTTTGATTTTACTCATTTTTTCATAGTTGGGAGTTTTTGGGTATCTTATTTGATTTTAAGGTGACTTTACTCAGTTCCTCTGTTAGTGTATATAGTTACTTGATTCTAGTTCAAAATTGGATCTAACTGATTAATTAAGTTTAAGCTTGATTTTATAGCTTATGCTTTTTTGGATCCTAGTTTTCACTTATGCTTGATTTTAGGTAATGTAAATTAATTTGTATTCTCTATGATTTAGAATATGAATTTTGATATCTGATTAATTAAGCTTAAGCTTGATTTTATAGCTTATGCTTGTTTGGATCCTAGTGTTTACTTATTTTTACTTATGCTTGATCCTAGTTTTTACTTATGCTAGATGTTTGGCTTGTTTAGGCTCTGTGACTGAGTAAACACATTTTAGAGTTAAATATCATGATCAACAATGTAAACACAATTTAGAGTTAGATATCATGATCACATAGAAGAATAAGGAAACTATTCTATTGATATTCTATTGATATATCTGATGATTTTGAATTGATTGTTGATGTGCAGGAAGTATTTGATACTATGGATCATGACAATATTATGAGATCTGAGACATCGGAGCATTTGTTTTCTACTCCTCCACCTTCAGCAGCGAACACGGGCAATATGTTGCCGCCTAAGCGTAGAAATCGCTCAGAGGCTTGGGATCACTTCATTCCGGAGGAAGGTCCATCCAAGTGTGCAACTATTGTGGTAGTATGATAAAGTTCAACAATGGAACAAGTGCAATGCGAGCACATTTGTTAAGATGTCGGAAGAATCCATCGAATCTTGAGAGAAATGAATCAATTGCATGCTCAATGTCGGAAGTTGAAAGAGTTGTTAGTTCTTCCCCATCGGTTTCAAAATTTGACCAAGATATGAGCCGGAGCGATTTGGTAAATATGTTCATTACAATGGAGCTTCCATTTAAACTAGTGGAACATACATATTTCCACAAGTTCATTAATGGTTTACAACCAAGGTTTAATATCCCATGACGCACCACACTGGCACGTGATATTTTGAGGCACTGGGGCATAGAGAAAACAAAGTTGAAGAATATATTGTCTCAGCATTGTCGTCGTGTTTGTTTGACAACGGACACTTGGACTTCCAACCAAAATTTCAATTACATGTGCCTTACAGCCCATTTTATTGATAACAACTGGAAATTGCAGAAGAGGATTCTCGACTTTCTTAAAGTTTCTGACTTCACGGGTGAAGTTATGGCGAAGACGATTGAGCAGTGTCTAAATTCTTGGGGGCTATCTCATGTGCTCAGTGTTACCGTCGACAATGCCTCCTCAAATGATGTTGGAGTTCAACATCTGAAAAGCTGGCTTTTATCTCGAATGGCCTGATTTTGAAAGGAGCTTCCATTCATGTGCGCTGTTGTGCTCATATTGTGAACTTGATTGTAAGGGAAGGAATGAAAGATGTCAATGACTCTATCTCTAGAATTCGTGGAGCTGTGAAGTATGTTAGACACTCTCATTCAAGGTTTACAAGATTTAAGAGATGCATTCCTGTAAACATTGAGTATAAAGGTTATGTTTCTCAAGATACTGAAACTCGGTGGAATTCCACGTACCTGATTTTAGGTGTCGCATTCAAACATAAACAAACATTCATTGAACTTTATTTTAGAGATAAGAGGTATGTTACTGAAGTGATTAGGGACACAGGCATAATTACTGAGGAAGATTGGGATCATGTACAGTTTCTTCTTCCTTTCTTAAAGATATTTTATAAAGCTACATTACGCATATCCGGGACCTCATATCTAACAAGTAACAGCTACATGTATGAAGTCTTTGGTATCGGAAAAGAAATTGCGATTATGTGTAATTCTACAGATGAAAAGGCAAGCTCAATGGCTAAAATGATGAAGACAAAATATGATAAATACTGGGGAAATCCTAACAGCCTTAACATGATGTTGTTGATTGCTTTGGTACTTGATCCTCGACGTAAATTGAGGTTTGTGGTCTGGATGTCGAAAAGTATTTTAAAGAAGGCTTGGAAAAGCGTGCCCCCGATTTTGATCTATTAGCTTGGTGGAAAGTTAACTCGAGTAGGTTCCCAATTATTGCTAAAATTGCAAGAGATGTACTAGTCGTACCTATATCTACTGTCGCCTCTGAATCCGATTTTAGTACCGGAGGAAGAGTGCTTGATGATTATCGGAGTTATCTAACACCTACAATGGTCGAAGCACTTATTTGTAGCCAAGATTGGCTCAAGGGAGCATCTTCAACGCTTCTTACTAATGAAGATCTTGAGGAACTTGAGCGAATTGAACAAGGTAAAGTGTCAAAAGATATATTTAAAAGTGTGGTGTTATTTATTATACGTTATACATAATGAAATGCATCTCTTTGTTTTGTAATGAGAAGGAGAAATAAAATATGGGTAACTCACATGACAAATCATCAGCAGAATCTCGCAGTAAGAAGAAGGAGGTTGAGAGGGGAATCATGAGGTAGAAAGAATTTTCTTGGCTTTGAGGTGTGAGGTAGAAAAGTGAGGATATGAGTTTTGCTTTTTATAGAGTATTGATTGAAAAGTGAGGATATGGGTTTGGTCAATCTCCACCATTAGATTTAACCTTTATCAAAGGTCCACAAGGTCACACTTGCAATCCGCCCCACTTCCTCCACACCCACTCACGTTTCGCCACGTGTCTCTAATTTTTTTATACTGAAACAGAAAGTCTTGGGTGATTGGTTGGTTGCATATGGTAATGAAAACAGTGGAATAATTCTTGCAATAATAAAGCACACAAATGCATAGGAATTAAAAAAGAAAGAAAATAAAAACTCAAATTAAATTAAGTAAAATAAAATGTAAAAACTAATGTTAAAAAAGAGAAATCGGTCCTAAGGGATTAGGCATGGGAACAAAACCCGAACTCATGGCACTCCACCCGCCCGATCAGGGAAGTTTGACGGGAATACCCGCTTTGTGAGGGGCGGGGACGAGGTTCGGGGATGTCGATACCCACCCCGACCCCGCCCGAAACCCGTTCAACAACACATTAACTATTTATTTCATTTTATTTTATGCAAATATATTCATTGATTTTGTTTATTTTAAGTTTTGATCTATTTTGAAAAGAAAAGTCTATTTTAATATTTTTAACTTTATTTTATCATTGTATAATAGCTATTATTTTATTAAATTAATTTTCGTAAATATAATTTTTTTATTTTTTCGTAAGTTAGTGATTAAAACGGGTATCATGGAACCCGACCGTAGAGAGGTAGGGCGGGGACGGAGGATCTGCTGTACTTGCCCGACCGCGTTGCCATGCCTATGAGGGATACCATTTTGAATAGAATAAACAATAAACAAACCTAGTCCCAAATATCATTAATACCAAAATATGTTCAAACGGACGCATGCATCAAACTAAACAAACAATTCGTTCCATTAATTGCAATTAAACTCGTTCCATCAAATTTGTGACAATATCAACACAATTGCAACCAAGCTAACCATTCAATAATAAAGAACAAAAAAGAAGAAAAAAGAATAATAAATAAATAAATAAATTTAGTTTTTTTCATAAAAAAGAATAATAGTAAAGAGGTGTACTGTCATATTTTTTGTGGACCCTTCCATATTTTTTATCAAAAAAAAATGCATGGTTAAATATATTGTTTGGTATTGCATGGTTAAATGAAACTTACAGGAAGTATTGCATGGTTAAATGAATTGATTGGTCAATGTCCTATGTATTTGAGTTTTGTGTTTTATTTCAAGTATTTCATGCTTTGGTGTATAAAGTGTTCTGAGCACAATTTTCCTTCTCCAAAGTACTTGTTGCATTCACGTTTTTAGACATATGAGCTGTCTCTTTGATTTTTGCCTCACTGTGTTTCAGTTTATGTTTGCAAGCTTGGGGTTGCAGATGATTATTTTATAGTTAAAAGAGATGTTGGAAACAAGCTCGAAATGGGAGAAGGATGGCACTCACGAGTAGTTGTACACTTCTCTTATTTTAATTTGGAATCATTATTTAAGCAAAAAGGAAATAAAAAAAAGTGCAAGTCATACACGAATAAAGCTCAGATTAAATAAAAGGCTAAATTACACTTTTGGTCATTTATCTTTGCTCTAAGTTTTACTTTGGTTTTTTTTTTGTCCCACATCTTTCATATTCGTTTCATTTTGTTCTCTGCCGTTAGTTTTTCTTATTGGACGCCACGCTGACAGTTAACTGCTGACGTGACGTCTTACGTGTCACTGCTGACTTGGAATTTTTATATGACGTGGCATAGAAGGTATCAAAATGAAACTTAACAAAAATATGAGGGACCAAATTGACAAAAACACACAAATATAAAAAACCACCCCCAATCTTCTTCTTCTTCTCCGGCGAGCCACCACCAGTTTTAAACTGGTAAACCGTTTCCTGGAGGGAAAACCAGTTTCAGAAATGGTAAACCGGTTTCCAGTGCCGAACCAGTTTTAAACTAGTTTAAGAATGCAAACCAGTTTTTGAAAAATGGCAAACCAAAACTGGATTTGAAAGAGGTATGGTGTGGTGTGGTGTGGTATGGATTTTGTACCATGCACACCCCTAATCCTCTCTATCCCTTTATTTATTCACTCTCTCTCCTCATTATCTTTCAATTATTTTAATCATGAGAGAGAGTGAATTAATAGAGAGATAGAGAGGATGGATAGAGATGTAGGATAAAGGGAAGGAGATGATCCAAATGCCATTTTCTTACATCTGAAATAGAAACAAAACCCAGAATCAAAAAAAATCCAACTGAAACGAAACCAAGAAACCCACAAACGAAAATCGAAACCCAGGGTGTGTTCGATTTGCTAAACAGTAAGGGTTGGAGTACTGGACAACTCCAGCTGTACCCTGTTTGATTTGGAAATTGTTCATGGTGTTGTAATATAGTAATTTCACAATCGGCTTTAGCGTAGGATTTGTTTGTATTTCCTACTCGGTCATGAGGGCAATTCGGTCTTTTCTCGTTGTATTGAAGGGATATAAAATCCCTCAAAGCATAAATCAGTAAAGCAGACTTTCAATAATACAATTTGATTAGTTAGTTAACGCGCTTTTCCGCTTCGTTCTTGTGTTTTTTCTCGGTTAATCACCTCGGCCTCGTGTGTGTTCAAGTCGGCTAGTGTATTCCGACGTCGACCACCGTCGTCTTCTCGCTCGGTTTAGCATCAATGATAGTGATGATGCATTGACATGGTATCTAGAGCTGCGTTTTAGAGGGATCTTGGAAAAACACGAGTGAAGTGATTCTTCGGTGAGGTGTGTGCATTCGATCTTGTTCTTGTAATTCACATCGGATTGCAAATCAAGATCAAACGAAATCGTCCTTTCTTGATTTCGTGGGGTAGGGAAACACGAGAGATTGAGTGATCGAGTGAAAGAAAAGATGAGCAGCGGTAGCGGTGGATTGAACACGAAGCTTAGGTGTTCGACGGGAAAAATTGGAATCGGTGGTCGATTCAAATGAAAGTTCTTTTTTGGCGCGCAAGGCGTGTGTGAACCGGTGGAAGATGGCTACACACCGGTAGGTGAAGGTGCAAGCGGAGGCACAGAGAAATGCGCAAAAGGAGGCGAGGAAGAAAGATCAAAAGGCCTTGTTCTACATTCATCAATGCGTAGATCACAAGGTGTTTGAAAAAATCTCTGAGGCAACCACTGCGAAGGCTGCGTGGGATATTCTTGTTCGAAGTTATGGTGGAGATGCTACTGGGAAAGAAGTGAAATTGCAATCACTACGAAAACAATACGAAAATCTGAACATGAAGAGTGATGAAAGAATTGCAGACTATATCACGCGTGTGGTTACAATCACCAACGAAATGAAGCGTAAGCGGTGAAAGCGATGGCGAAGAAATGATCGTGAAAAAGGTACTTCGTTCCTTAACTCCAAAATTTGATATTATCATGGTAGCAATCCAGCAATCTAAGAACACTAGTGTAATGAAGTTAGATGAATTACAAAGTAGTTTAGAAGCACATGAAACACTTGTAATTGATAGGGATGTTCAAGTTGAAACTGAACAAAAGGCACTGCAAGCACAAATCTTTAATAAAGGTGGTGGAAACAAACCGAATTGGAAAGAAAATAAGTGGAAACAAAAGAAACAAGAGTGACTTGCTAAGAACAATAAGAAAGAAACTGGTAGTAGCGGTAATAATAGTGATAAGGGAGAACCCACGGAAAGAACTCTAAGAATCCAAACAAGAAAGGAAATTTTGATAAAAGAAAGGTTCGGTGTTTCAATTGTGATAAATTGGCCACTTTGCCGATGAATCTTTGGTCGAATAAAGAGAAAAAGAAGGAAGAAGCTAACATAGCGCAGAGGATTTCGATGAGGAACCCGTGATCCTGATGGTGACAACAAATGAGGAAGGGGTGATTACAGATATGTGGTACCTCGACACAAGCTGCTCAAATCATTTGAATGGAAATAAGAGGTGGTTGATCAATTTCGATGGCAGCAAGAGAACAAAGATCAGATGTGCTGATGGTGAGTACTTGACAGCAGAAGGTATGGGTGACATTCTGGTACAAATGAGTGATGGCTCAAAAGTGTTGATTGAGGATGTGTGGTATGTACCAGGGGTGAAAAACAACTTGATGAGTGTTGGCCAACTGCTAGAAAAGGGATATTCAGTGAATATGGAGGATAATGTGATGACCCTGTTTGATAAAAATAAGAAAATGATCTTCAAGGCTCCACTTGAGAAGAACAGAACCTTCAAAGTGAAGATTGAAGCTGGTGAAGCTCAGTGCTTGAGTGTTACAAAGGCCGTGAGGCGAGAGTGCATTGTGGCACAAGAGGTATGGTCATCTCGATTATGCGAGTTTGAGTCAATTGCAATCCAAAGGGCTTGTACTCGGCATTCCAAAGGTAAGCGCTAGTAGTGTAGCTTGTGAAGTGTGCATGAAGAGTAAACAATCTAGATTGCCCTTTGCATCGAATTACCTCCAAGAGCAACACTTGCCTTGGGTGTGGTACATTCAGATGTGTGTGGACCTTTTGAAGTTCCTTCCTTGGGTGGAAACAAATATTTTGTGACCTTCATTGATGAGTTTACAAGAATGATGCAGGTGTATTTGATTAAAGCAGAGAAAAGTGAAGTCTTTGATCGGTTTAAAAGGTTCAAGGCATATGCGAGAAAAAGCAGTGGGCTGCAAGGTGAAAGTATTAAGGAGTGATGGTGGTGGAGAGTACGGCTCCACCGAGTTCAAAAGGTTTTGTGACGAAGCGGGGCATAGAACATGAGGTCACGCCACCCTATACACTGACACAATGGAGTAGGTGAGAGGAGGAATAGGATGATACTTGATATGGTAAGATGCATGCTTAAGCAGATGCAACTACCAAACACTCATGGGGTGAGGGTGTGGCAAGCTGCAGATATACATCTTGAACCGATGTCCGACAAGGAGGTTGAAGAATAATGTGCCTTTGGAGATGTGGAGTGGTGAGAAACCTGATGTAAGTCACTTGAAGGTATTCGGCACCCTATGTTACAAGTGTAATGACCGGAGTCCACCATGGCGGCCACCAAACCTTATTACCTCACGATCTTTTCTACTCCCCTTGTAGAATTTTTGCCTTAGTGGGAATCGAACCTTGTACATGGGGCTCAAATACAAAGTTCCACTCTTTCCCACTACCAATTGAACCGCGGCTCAATTGGTAGTGGGAAAGAATGGAACTTTGTATTTGAGCCCCATGTACAAGGTTCGATTCCACTAAGGCAAAAATTCTACAAGTGGGAGAAGAAAAGATCGTGAGGTAATAATCTTCTGGGAGTGGGCATGTGGACCTGGGCTGTTACATAAAAAAGGTTCAATTGGTAGTGGGAAAGAGTGGAACTTTGTATTTGAGCCCCATGTACAAGGTTCGATTCCCACGGAAGGCAAAAATTCTACAAGGGGAGTAGAAAAGATCGTGAGGTAATAGTCTTTGGGGTGGGCATTGCGGTGGACTGGAACATTACAACAAGCATATACTGGGATGCTAGGAGAAGGAAGTTAGATGACAAGAGTACTCCAATGATATTTGTAGGATATCATTCAACAGGTGGCTACAAATTGTATTGTCCTAAAACCAACAAAGTTGAAGTTAGTAGAGATGTGATTGTAAAAGAACAAGAAAGGTGGAATTGGAATTCAAATGCAGTAACATCGATTGACATTGACAGTGCAATACTTGAAGAAGATTATAGTGAAGTACCAGTACAGGGAGAGGTACCTGGCCTGCATGAAATTGAACAACAAGGGAATGATTCTGACGACTCTGGGTCTGATGATGAAGTTCCAGCACAGGGCAGGCCACAGATGTCATACCCCAATTTTGTCCGGCTTGGGTCAACACCCTAATTTTCAACCAAAAATAAATAAATTAAGGCTTGGCATGCATTTTAGAGTTTTAAAAGTCATCCAAGGGTTTCTAGGATCATGTTTAGAATAAAAATGCATTTTTGAGCTAATTAGGTTTTTTTAGGGTAAAGGGCATTTTGGTCATTTTTCACAACAGGATGATTTTTCTCGTTAAAAATATGCATCCACAAAAAGTACATTTTATTCCATTCAAAATAATTTTTGTACAATTTTTGGAGAGAAACTCCTAGTCCAAAATAATTAAACATGCATTTTTCCTATTTTTAGTGTATAAAAAATGCCAAAAGACCATTAAAAATCCCCCAATTAATTAAGTGACAATTTTGATTGTCTAGAGCAATTAGGGAGGCTATGTCATGGTGTCCAAAAATATGTAACATGTTTCAATAGGTGCATTTTCATTTTTACATGCCCAAAAGTTTCAAAATTCAAAAATAAAAGGAGGAAGTGTCCTCAATAAGACAAAAGACCAAAAATAAGTATTTTTTTTATTTTTCTTTCCCACATTTCAGCATGTTGCGCAGCCCTCCCTCTCTCTCTCTCTCTCTCAAGAAGCTTCTACACACTCCATTTCTTACTCACCAAGTTTTAATTTGATCATATCCTCGATGTTGCCACTTTTTGGTAAATTAGCCCATACACTTACACTAACCCTTCCACCAAAAACACCATTTTACCTTTTTGAGAACATTCCCTCACCAAAATACCCTTAACCCTATTTTACAAGAGTCACCATTCCCAAATTAGATTTTTGTTCACAAATTTTCCTTTTTCCTCTCTTTTATGCGCCACCTTCACTCATTTCTCTCACACACTTGTGTTTTCTAAATACCCTTGATCCATGTGACCAACAATCCTAACCATCCATTCAAAATTAAGATCCAATCCTAGAGCCCAATCAAAGCAAAAAGACTTAAATACCCTAAAGCCTCAAAAATCCCTATAAATAGCTCACACCTTCTCTCTTCACCAATCTTTGGCTATCACTCTCACCTTCAAGAAAAATCAAGCATCATACCTCTCCTCCTCTCCACCCTCTAGGCCGAAACCCTCTCCTTCTTCCCCTCCTCCATTACTTCACCTTCATCCACCAAAACACCTTTAATCCACCTCTCACACCTTAACCTTAACCTTCCTTTCTCACTCAAGGAGTTCATCACACCATCTTCATCTTCTTCCTTCCCTTGCAAGGCCGAAGCTCTCTTTCATTTTCTCTCCTCCATTTCTTCAATTTTCTCTTCCATCTTAGAGAAAAGGTAAAATCTATAACCCCTTTTGCATCATCTCCAAATATTTTGCATTGAAACTCATTTTCTTTCCTCATTCCTTTCGCATAGCATCATCTTTACAATGTAGTTTGTTGTGGTTGAGGGTGAGATTTGTTGTCTCACCCTAAAATAAGTGGATTAGTGTTGTTTCATGTTAATCTTTTGAGTTTTCTTGTTAAATAAAATGGAGCAAAGTTTCGCATATACATGATCAAAATGTCTTCAAAATTGATTTTGTTGTTTCTTTGTTTAAATCTTGTTGTTGGTATTTTTCTTTAGTAAGTTGTTGAGGATTTGGCTCTATGATTCCTACTAGTGCCAAGTGCACTTTGATCTTAGTAGTGAAGAGAGCTAGAAATGACTCTTATTTAATATATTAGTTTATGTACTCATTATTTCTTGTGTTTTAATTTACCTTTTGTTTTATTTGTTGATGATCTTGCAAAGTGATTCTCACTACATGCTTAGTGCATTTTATTCAAGTGGTGAAGATTGCAAGAAAGGATTCAATCTATTTCATAGTTTATGTGTTTATGTGTTCTTATGATCTAGCTATATTGTTGTCTATTTGTTGATGATCTTGCAAAGTGATTCTCACTACATGCTTAGTGCATTTTATTCAAGTGGTGAAGATTGCAAGAAAGGATTCAATCTATTTCATAGTTTATGTGTTTATGTGTTCTTATGATCTAGCTATATTGTTGTCTATTTGTTGATGATCTTGCAAAGTGATTCTCACTACATGCTTAGTGCATTTTATTCAAGTGGTGAAGATTGCAAGAAAGGATTCAATCTATTTCATAGTTTATGTGTTTATGTGTTCTTATGATCTAGCTATATTGTTGTCTATTTGTTGATGATCTTGCAAAGTGATTCTCACTACATGCTTAGTGCATTTTATTCAAGTGGTGAAGATTGCAAGAAAGGATTCAATCTACCTCATAGTTTATGTGTTCTTGTGGTCTAGTTATATTGTTGTCTATTTGTTGATGATCTTGCAAAGTGATTCTCACTACATGCCTAGTGCATTTTATTCAAGTGGTGAAGATTGCAAGAAGGGATTCAACCTTGTATAAATTGTCATTCCATTCTCTACTTTATCTCTTAAATAGTTCTTGTGAATTAATCATAGTTTTGCTTAATGTTCAAAGTTTTCTTTGCATATTTGGTTTTGGCCATGAGCCCATCTCATTGAATAAAATTCTCTATTGCATACTCTATAGTGTTAGGGTTTTGATTTTTTGGTTTTGGTCCCCTCATGTGTGTTCTTGGGATTAGGGTTTTAGGTTTTGAGGTTTAAGTTACTATTTTGTTCTCTTGAACTTTTAGGTTGAATAAACATGCCTTGCTAGATGCCTATTTGGCAATTTCATATGTTAGCTTAGATTTATGCCTACATGTTCATGCATTCATTTATATCTATATCTTTTGCATTTTCATACTCTCTTAAAATGCTCATGCATATATTAATATCATGTTTTTTTCTTTCATAAATTAAATGTTCATGCATTAATATCATGTTTTTTCTTTCATAAAAATTAAATACTCATGCATTCAATAATGTTGTATTTTGCATTCCATAATTGCATACTCTTGCACTCATATACTTGTATCATTGTGCATCCAATTGTTCATAGCAACTTATGAATACTCTTATGATTGCTTTGCTTGTGTCCCAATGGTTGTTTTGGGTTTTGACTTGGAAGAAGAATTTGAAATGTTATATTTCTTTTCAAGCTTGAAATCCTATGTTTTTTTTTTCAAATAAGAAAACCTAAGGCATTTTTCCTAAATAAAATCATTAACCATCACTCGAAGCCGTTGCTTGTTTGATCGTTAATGAGGAGCTATTAGTGGTAGTCACTCGAAGCCTTTGCTTGTTTGGCTATCATGAAAACTCCCACACATTAAATAAACAACAACAAAAAAAACAATTAATTCAAACTTCCAAAATAACACGAGCTACTAGCTCACCCCCTTTTTTTCAAAACTATTTTCAAAAGAATAATACGACGTTGTCGCTTGTAATCACTCGAAGCCATTGCTTGTTTGATTACCAGTTCCGACTCTCTTTTCTTTCGAGTTAATACCGAATGCCACTCGAAGCCTTTGCTTGTTTGGTGTTCGCGGACACTCGAGTCTTATTTCAAAAACTCCAAAAAACACTTTCAAAAATCACAAAGCCGTTTTCACGCGCATGGCGAGAACTACGTTGCTTTGATCCCTCGGTGGTGAAGTACGTAGGACCGGGTTCATGTCCGTCAAGCATACCTTTAAAAACCCATAAAAATAAGAACTACGTTGCTTTGATCCTCGGCGGTGAAGTGCGTGTAGGCCGGGTTCTGTCGTCAAGCACGCTTTTCAAAAATCTTTGTCTTGTTCCGCTTTTCAAAGATATCAAAACATCACTTTTTCCGTTTTCAATAAAGTGATTTCTCAAAAAGAAAAGAAAAATAAATAGAACAATGTATTTCAAATCAAACATTTCAAAACCACATCAAATTAATGGTTCCCTTTCGGTAGAAAAGAGGCGCGTGAAGTGCTAATACCTTCCCATGCATGGCAAGACCCCGAACCTACATCTCTAAGTTTTGAAAGACCACCCGCCTTCAAAAAGGTTTTTTCAATGTTTTTCCTAAAATAAAATATTGGTGGCGCTCTCTCTTGATTTTCAACGTTGTCAAACCTGAAAAGTCCCAAACCGGATTTTTTTGGCAGCGGTGGCGACTCTCTTTGGGGACTTTCTTTCTTTATTTATTTAACTAAAGAGAGATGAGGTCAAGCCTAATTAATTTGATGTGGTTTAAATTGTTTGATTCGAAAAATTATGTTCTATCTCTTCCTTTTCTTTTTCTTTTCCTTTGTATGCTTGTGTTTGCGCTTATGCATGCATTACTCAATTCCCATGATCCCCTCTTCTCCGCTCCCTTTCTTAAGGTAAAACATGCATTCCCCCATTCTATTATGTCCCCTCTTCTTAGCTCCCTTTCTTGAGGTAAGCAATGCGTGTAATTCTTGTGGACTTATCGAGAATGGTTTGTATATTAAAGCGATATGTGCAAAAACCCTAGGGTAGACAAGCTATTTATACGGGTACATTACGGTTTCCTTGCAGGTGGGGTGGGTAGATTTTAGGAAGTATGTCCTCAATCACACACTTTCACACCTTATGATTCATGTTCTATGAGTGGGCTCCTATACCCGGATCCAACAAACACTTAGGAGAGTGGAGGCGATTAGTGACTGTCATTCAAGACCTTTGTGCATGCGATACTCACGAAAGTCTCAACCGAGATACGCTTTCTCATGACGCCTCACACTTGGTAGCATTCTACATTTGTGGGTGTCGGCATGAGGATTCTATAACCGGTAGCCATTGTGAGGTGTGAATTAGAACTACATGGGAGGAACCTTTGAAGTTGCCCTAGAACTTAGGATTCCCACCTTTGTAGGACACGAGGGCATACGAATTGTGTCTTTGCATGGTAATTTAGGGCATGTCTTCCTCAAAAAGGAGCTTTTTCAAAAAACTCTCAAGAAAATACAAAAATATTTTCATTCTTTCAAATAAACCGCTCTGAATTTTTGAACCTCCGTCCATATGCATCGCTTTCATCATCTCTACATGCATCATTCATATCATAATCGCATCATGCCGCATTCATTAAAACTAAATGTTGTAAGCATCTGCATTCATATCGCATCTCATTTGCATTTGCTTGCGGGAGCCCTTGAGTAACATACCGTCTTGTCATAGGTGCATCAAAATGGAGTTGAATAGCAAGACTTCGCTCATTTTTCGCTTCCCGATTATGAAGAGGTTGAGATCGGTAGTACGAGGCGATGTGCAGACCACTTATGGGCCCCATTGAGAGAGTCCTTTGATCAAGCATACGGGAATGTTCGTAGATTGCTGCGATTGAGCGTTGAAGAGGGCGCTCTTATAGCTTTGAGCAGTTCTACGACTACGATGTGAGGTGTTTCTTCTTCAAGAATTTTGATTTGTCACCCACATTAGAGGAGTATGAGCGGCTTTTGGGGTTCGCCGGATCACATGCTAGGCCTTACCAATATCGAGGGCGTCTTATCTTCGATGAAAAAAGCTGCATGCATTTGCTTCGGGATTAGTGTGGATGAATTGAGGTTGCGAAGTAAAGAGAAATGGTGTAGCCGGGTATCCACAAGAGTACTTGAGGGCCTATTACAATCTTATGCATGGCTAAGAAGTGGGGACCGTTCAAATTAGTGCTCGCTCTTACCATATTTGGGGTGGTCCTCTTCCCTCAAATAGAGAGATATGTTGATGAAGATGCAATCGGTGCATTCTTGGCCTTCAAAGACACTCGAGAACCCTATCAATCCAAATTGACTGCTATTCTTGCTAACACGTACCACGCTCTTACTCGCTTCTGACCGGTTCCATAAAAAGAAATTATGTCTTTCCTCCCACATTCTCTACGCTTTGGCTTATTACCCATGTGATCCACAACCGAACTAATGTTAGGAGCTAATCTCTTACATACTAATTTGTGAGGTGGAGGTCAAGTGCTTGCTATGGAATGGGTTGAGTTTTGAAGAATCTCAATGAACTCCAAATCCGGTGGTACCTTGTTGCTTGTTGGGATGACATGGACCGGTGGTAGTGTTCGGTTGTGGAAGCTTTCAAAGCGTGCCTCTCATGGGGACTCGGGGTGTATCAACTACAACCCCTTCATTGACCTTGAGGCAGCTCGGTTACCAGATGAGGAACTCACCCTCCGAAGGCATGTTTCCCGCATTTACCTCTATAAGGGGATGCCTAAATCGCGGCGACTTGCTTGAAGAGTTCAACGATCATGGGAATCAGTAGTGCGGAAGGGAGTGAAGAGTTGTCAAAGAGAGAATCGATGACATCACCTTCAATCAATGGCTCAAGGAGAAGCTTCAAAGCGCAAAATCACCAATTCAGGATGCTTTCCCTTGAAGAAGAGATCTGAGCCTTATGTCCCTACCCATGAAGAGCTAAGCGAAGTCAAATCCGCATTAGCAAAAGCGAGAAGAGGAAAAGAGAGGCACTGCGAGGCTAAGATAGAAGAGATAGCTCTAGAGAAAGAAAAGCTAGAGGAAGAAAACAATGTCAAGATGATCATTTGTGGAAGAAAGCGTCAAGCGATTCAAGAAGGAAGAACAAAGCAAGATAGAAGCCGCAGAGGCATCCGAAGGGGGCAGAGAGGAGCTCCAAAGGTATAAACAAAAGACAAGGAAAGCGCTTGAAGAAGCTCAGGAGTGGAAGACACTAGCCATGGAATCGGGGCAAGAATCGCATTTAGTGGCGAGTTGAGGGTCGGTTGAGAAGCCTCAAGCAAGAAAAGGTGGCCATTAATGAAACTCTCAAAGAATACCAAGTGAGCTTTGAGCTTTGAAAAAGAAATATTTGGTGAATTGAAGAGAGACCTCATTTGTCTAGAAGATGCCTACAGGCGGTCCGAGTAGAGAGCGATATTGGGAAAACGCAGCTTCCTAGAGTTGATTGGAAAGATCGAAGATCAAGAGGTCATTAAAGAACTCAAGGATGAGATACATTTGTGGAAGAACAAATTTTCAAAGTTGTCGGAGTGGCCCGTCAGGGCTATGTTAGGAATCCCAAGAATCGAGATTAGCCGAATTTGAGATGCACTTCTTCAACACCACTTTGAAGTGTATCGGTTTGTGAAATCTTGCGAGCGTTGATTCTGAGAATTCAAAGAGCAATCTCAAAGTGCAAGTGCAAGCAAGAAGAGGAAGAGAGTTGGGGAGCTTGGAGCTATTTGTAATTGAGTTGCCTATTTGTATTCTTCGATTTAAGAGTTTATTTCGAGCTTTGTATTCAAGAATATTGTACTGCTCTCTTTATGAACATTGTACCGTCTTTTTCCCTTTAATGAAAGCGATGAAGCTTTGAAATCTTGATGAATGAAGTGTGCTATTTCGATTCCTTGTTTACTTCAATTCGTAAATCAAAGGTTTATGCGCGTATGACAAGGCAAGGTATCCCGCGGTTCCCGGCATCAAGCAAACATTGTGCATGCATTCATACATTCATTCATAAACTTATTTTGTTTCTTATGCAATAAATGTCTAAATAAGCAGAAAAAGGCACGCTGGTTCTCCGTCATCCGATACTTCACTCATTGCAAGCCAAGGCGATGGCTCGGCTACGAGAACATCCGGAGGTTGAAATTGAGAGTAACCCGAGCAGGAAGACATGGGTGTACAAATTACGAATCTGGCGGTGGCTCGGGGAAAACCCGAACTCTGAAGGATAAGATGGGTACTATGGAGGCCGAGTCCATGAAATGATGGTAATCTTGCAAGGTTTGAAGAGTGGGACATTTCTTTGGCCGCCGTCGCCGTAGTGGGTCGAGATGGGGTCACCTCTTTCGTTCCTCCTCCGGTGTCGATGGCTGCTGCTGACCACAGTTCCTCGGGATGCAGGGTCCGGTCATCCGTGTTCGCTCCGAAATAAATGAATGTGTCAAACCGATTACTCGCATTGAGAGATACCCTTGGGGTATGCTGCTGGATACACCGCCACAACCGGTTAGATCTACTCCCGTTGGTATAGCGCGCCCAATCAAATCACTTTGTCACCATACACGGGAGGCTGCAGGAGGATCTCGAGAATCGGGCTCTATCCTCATGCCATGCACAATTCCACGCCGGGGTTCACAAAGACGACCTCAAAATGTTCCTCGGCCCGGGAGGAGGTATCACTATAGCATGGGAGTCACCCCGAGGCACGCAGCGTTTGAGGAGCTCGGCCAAATGATACGATCCGAGCACTTGAAGAAAGAGTGAGAGCTATGGAGAGTGCGGTGTTAGAGCCAAAGAAGCCCGTGAGCTATGCCTAGTCCGATTTGGTTCTACCGCCAAGAATTCAAAGCTCGGAGGTGGACAAATGCTGAGAGGATCGGCTGCGGGAGAGCCATATTACAATGTTCGTCAGAAAAATGGGTCCCTATGCCAATGATGACAAATTACTAATTTCTTGCTTCGAAACAGTTTGGTGGGAGCTCCTGCGGATTGGTATATGAAGTTGCAATCTTACGAAATCCGTTGTTGGAAAGATTTATGCGAAGCTTTCATGAAGCGATATAAGTACAACATGGACATGGCTCGAGATAGGTCGTGATTGCGGCACATGAGTAAGGGGAGAAAGAGACTTTCAAGGAGTATGCTCAAAATGGCGGAAAGCACTGACCGCTTGAGTTCAACCTCCTTGACCCGAGAAAGAGATGGTGTACATGTTCACTGGAAACTCTGCCGGTGATCTATTACGACGGTGATCACAAGTGTCTCAACCAGTTTCTCCGACATGATAGTCTTGGGGAAAGACTTGAACATGGCCTTGAGCGGGAAGATTTTGAATCACCTCGGTAAATGCGAGGTAGCTCGGTGGGTCTAACAACGGAAGAAGTACCAACCCCATTTCCACAAAAAAAGAAAGAGGAGAAACTAATGTCATCTCTGGGGAAATTCATCTTTTGGTACTCCTCCACCCCAAACTATTCCATTCTCTGCTCGGTGCCATCTCGTGAGCGTTGTGATCCCAAGACTCAAGTTTATCAGTTCAAGAAGCGGACCGTTTTGATCAATCCAGATGACATATCTTGAAATTTGTTTAATCACTTGACCTCCAATAATCGATCAACACTCGACCCATGAAAGTAGTGCAACCACCATTTCCCGGAGGATACAATGCCAATGCCACTGCGGTTTTCCACAGCGGGGTCGGTCATCTTTGTGGAAGATTGTAAAGCCTTTAAGCATGTGGTGCAAGATTTGATAGATCTTTGGTGGATATCGTTTAAACAGAACCGTCCAAATACAACAATCAATCCATTACCGAGTCACCGAGGAGCGACTACCAATGCTATAGAAAGTCTTTGTTGGCAAGTTCTTTGAAAAAAGTACAAGAGATCAAGACTCCTCTAAGTGTCATTTATCTTTGAGTTATTAGGGCCAAGGTTGTTAAAAAGGGTGTTGCCATGAAGAAGGGTGTCTTGACTCTCTCTGTGTGGGGAGGTTGTGAAACTTTCAAAATGATCCTACAAGAGACTGATGGATCGGTATGTGGTCCAGATAGGAACCTACGGTATGGAAGATGAAGTGTGGACCCTATATTCAGACAGTGGTAGAGAGGCCAAAAAGCCAAGTGAAAGTGCACAGATTACGCTATGAGATCGGTTCAAGCACAGGCCGACCAGTAGTGAATGAAGACACGGTTCCCTTCTCCTGCGAGGAAGAGATCAGTGAAGAGGTAACAGTGTTGCCTACAAAAGAAGGATGTTGGGGTACTCTAGGAGAGCCCAGCGGAAGGTTTGATTACTTGGTCAGATATGATGCTCGGTAGCGCTCAAATCCGAATAGAAGATATCCGACTACGGGGGTGGGATGAAGAGGATGAAGCGGCCACAACCAGTGGTTGTTCCCATGGCAAAAGAGGGATGTTGGGACACTCAGGGGAGTCAGCGGAAAGTTTGATTACTTGGTCGGATATGATGCTCCGGTGAGTGCTCTAATCCGAATAGAAGATATCCGCCCTTTGGATGGGGCGAGGTAGATGAAGCGACGCGACCAGTGGTTTGTCATCATGGATAGTTCGAATGCGGAGAAGTGTGGACAGCTGTACCACGACAATGATAGAGGAATCGAAAGCCCATTGAGATTCCTTATGATTTCAATCCTAGGTGAGTGCGAGCAAATGCTCGACCAATAGTGATTGAGTACCGGCTCCGTTCGTTATGAGTCAAATAAAGCGGTTCCACTGGAAGTAGTACGGCGAATGCTCTCCAAATGCTACCACTTTGTGACCAACATAGCGAGGATCAAGTGGGATCACGAAGTGGAAGAGTGTATGCCCGAAACCCTCGGGCGGAAGCATCTAGGGAGAAATTTGAGCAGAGAGGCGCAAAGATAAAGGAAAAGAGCGAGAGGTTGCTCGAGGAAAAGTATGAAAAAGAGGCCAATGAATTCTTGAAGTTTGTCGCAAAGCGATTATCGAGTAGTTGATCGGTTGAAAGCAGGCGCCCTCAAAGATATCCATGCTATCACTTTGTTGCTCGGTTCGGAAGCACACTGAAACGACCACGATGAAAGTGCTCGGTGAGGCTCACGTTGCGAGAGGACATTTCGGTGAATCGGTTTGATGGAATTGTCGGGAGTGTGGTGGCTGCAAATCACCTAACTTTTGCCGATGATGAGTTGCCTTGAGCGGAAAAGAACACAATCAAGCTCTTCATATCTCGATAAAGTGTGGGGACTATGTCTTTGGCGAGTCTTGATTGACAGCGGTCTTCACTAAGCGTAATGCCAAAGTCAACCATGGACAAGTTAGATGTTGATTGTTCCTACATGAAACCAAGTTCAACGCTAGTGCGAGCATTTGATGGGTCCAAAAGGAAGTGCTAGGAGAAATGGAATTTCCTATCCAGATTGGTCTGAAGTTTTACGTATCAATTTCCAAATCATGGACATCACCTCCTCATATAGTTGTTTGCTAGGAAGACCACGGATCCACATGGTCAGGGCAATTCCTTCTTCTCTACACCAGCGGGTCAAATTCATGGTGGGTGACAAGGTGGTCGTAGTATTCGGTGAGAAGAGACTACGGTTAATAAGCCATCGAGTTCAAATATGTAGAAGCATTTGAAGAGTCGTTGGAAGCGACTTTTGATCTTTGGAGATTGCCAATGCGGTGTTTGGGAAGACCAAAAAGAGGAGGAGATGGTTGCCAAAATTATGATAGCCCAAGGTACAAAGGTGGTTACGGCACAGGAAAAAGCTGGTCGTCAAGGATTCTAGCTCCTATCCAAGCGAAGGAAAACAAAGACCGTTGCGGGCTAGGGTACACCCAGTGAGGAGGAAAGGCGGATAAGGCGGATGGCGAAAAGCGCCGATGGTTGGCCAAATCGAGGCGAAGATCCATGGCCCCGAGAGGATCCCAATTTGCGACATTAGTCGAGTTTTGTGGGTCTTGGCTTGTGGGATCCCAATCAAGTTCTTTGTCATCGAGAGATGTTTACGAATGAAGAAGAAAGCGGCGAGTGCAGTTCGTCGTTGCGGTATCGGTGAAGAATTAAAGAATTGGAAGGCTTTGATTCTCCTGTGACTCTTAATTTAAAGTAATCATTTGTAATGCAACCACGTGGCTCTGCCCGAGGCCATAGGACCGATTGTTAGGGGCACTGCGTGTTTTTATTTTCAAAATTATCATCATCGATAAAAAGCGTTTGTTTTGAATTCCTCAATCAATAAAAATCAATTTCTCTTCATTGCATGAGTCTTTTACGCTTTATTTATCTGTTTGTTTTCTTGTTTCGCCTTTCATTACGCTTTTTAAGCCCGGCAAAATGCAGATCACAGACAATGGTCTCACGAAAATGGCGAGTGTCGATGATCCACCTTTTGACTTTGATCACCCCTGTCAATCAGGTGAGGGGATGTTGAAGAAAGCGGGAAACTCCTCCGAGAACTTTTGAGGTTAATGAAACAAGAAGAAAGGGTAATCCGGCCGCTTACGAAGAATCTCTTGAAGTGATCAACTTGGAGTGCGGTGAGGATAAGAAAGAGGTCAAAGTAGGCACCACCATGAGCGAAGAAGACCGCATAAAGTTAGTTCACATTGCGTGATTACGTGGATGTGTTTGCATGGTCATATCGAGGATATGCAGGTTGGACACCAGACATTGTGGTACACAAGCTACCGATCAAGCCGAATGCCCACTGTCAAAGCAGAAATTGAGGAGGATGAAACCAGAGATGTCCTCAAAATCGAGAGACAAAGTAAAGAAGCAATTCGATCACGAGATTCTGGCGGTGGCCAAATACCGCAATGGGTTGCCAACATTGTCGAGTTCCCAAAAAAAGCGGGAAGGTCGAATGTGTGTCGATTCACAGGGATCGAATCGTGCTAGCCCTAAGGATGACTTCCCTTTGCCTCGCATTGATGTTTTAGTAGGCGATCTGACTCGACACTCGTTATTTTCCTTCATGGATGGATACTCGAGGATATAATCAGTTAAGATGGACCACGAGGACATGGAAAAGACAACTTTCATAACACTTTTGGGAACATTACATTTATAAGGTCATGCCATTCGGATTGAAGAATCTTTGGCGCAACCTATCGAGAGGGCCATGGTTACCTTATTCCATGATATGATGCATAAAGAGATTGAAGTTTATGTCGATGACATGATCGCAAAATCTAAAACCGACAAGGAACATATTGTCAATCTGCGAAGCTCTTTGAGCGGTTGAGAAATATAAACTCAAGCTAAACCCGACCAAGTGCGTTTGGGGTGAGTCGGGGAAGTTGTTAGGCTTCATTGTCACGAAAAGGAATTGAGGTGGATCGGACAAAGTAAAAGCCATCCTCGAAATGCGGTGCACGAAGCGGAGAAAGAAATCCGTGGTTTCCTCGGAAGGTTGAATTACATCTCTCGATTCATCTTCCGGTTGGATTGCTACTTGTGAGCCAATTTTTAAATTGCTATGCAAAAGTCAAAGTCGAAGTGGAATGATCGGTGTCAGCAGCGACCGAGAAAATCAAGGTGTACTTGCAAAATCCACGATCTTAATGCCACTGTGGCGAGCGGGCCACTCATCTTATACCTTACGGTGCTAGACAATTCAATGGGGTGTGTGTTGGAGTCGACATGATGAATCAGGAAAAAGAGAGCATGCAATATACTATCTAAGCAAAAAGTTCACCGACTATGAGACAAGGTATTCTATCTTTGGAGAAGACACTGTTGTGCTTTAGTTTGAAATTTGCTCATCGTTCTGGCGGTACATCTTGAGTCATACAACCTGGTTGGTTTCAAAAATGGATCCAATCAAATACATATTTGAAGCTTGACTCTCACGGGGCGAATTGCGGTGGCGGATGCAATTATCGAATACGATATCTGTATGTCACACAAAAGGCGATTAAAGGTAGTGCACTCATTTGAATATTTGGCGTGTCGGCCGATTCAGATTACCGACCAATGCGGCATGATTTTCCGATGAAGACATCATGGCACTATTCGGCGAGGAAGTCCCACGAAAGTGAAAGATGGAGAATGATATTTGATGGTGCGTCAAATGTGTGGGGACACGGAGCTGGGGCAGTGTTAATCTCCCCTGACAATCGCTTCATTCCTGTCACTGCAAGGCTAAGCTTCTATGTCACAAATAACATAGCCGAATATGAAGCGTGCATCCTAGGTATTGAGCGACCCTCGAATGGAAGGTTAAAAGGCTTGATGTGTATGGCGATTCAGCTTTGGTTGTTCATCAGGTGAAAGGCGATTGGGAGACCAGAGATCCCAAATTAATCCCCTACTGCAACTATGTTCAAGAGTT
Source organism: Oxytropis ochrocephala (assembly GCA_020916435.1). Taxonomy (NCBI): domain Eukaryota; kingdom Viridiplantae; phylum Streptophyta; class Magnoliopsida; order Fabales; family Fabaceae; genus Oxytropis; species Oxytropis ochrocephala. The sequence continues at coordinate 113,119,889 of CM037089.1, forward strand.
GATAAGGTCCTTTGATGAGATCACCTTCCAGCATATCCCTCGAGGTGAAAATCAGCTGGCCGATGCATTAGCAACATTGTCTTCTATGTTCAATGTTATTTGTGACAAAGCTTGACTAAGATCGAATTCGACTTGACAGACACTGCACGCACATCACTCTTGCATGGCAATAGATGAAGAGTCGCGAGAAGCCTTGGTATCATGACATCAGCAAGTACATCACTAGTCGGGAATACCCACAGGGCATCGAGAGAATGACAAGAGAACTCTCTCGAGAAGGTTGTCGAGGAATTTCTTCTTGAGTGGTGAAGTTCTTTACAAAAGAAACTACGATATGGTTCTTCTAAGGTGTGTTGCCAAAGAAGAAAGTGAGAGAATCATGAGAGATGTGCATGAAGGCTCGTTGGAACCCATTCAAGTGGGCACACCATGGCTAGGAAAATTTTAAAGGCGAGTTATTCACGGCTCCGGATGGAATCGGTATTATAACCGTGAAATGCCACAAATGCGGATCTATGCGATCATATCCATGTGCGCTGCCAAACTAAATGTTACATTGCATCTTGGCGTTTTCCATGTGGGGCATGGGCGTCATAGGTCAATTGAGCCCAAAGCGTCAAGCGGGCATCGCTTCATTCGGTTGCAATTGACTACTTTACCAAGTGGGTTGAAGGCGCTTCATACTCGGTATAACGATTCGATGGTTGCCAAGTTTGTGAAGAAAGATCGATTTGCCGATATGGCTTACACGACAAGATCATCACCGATACTTGGTAGCAATTTGAGCAACAAAATGATGAAGGACTTGTGCAAGGAATTCAAAATTCAGCACCATAATTCCTCTCCCTATCGCCCAAAGATGAATGGGGCGGTGGAAGCGACCAACAAGAATATCAAGAAAATAGTGCGAGAAAATGGTGGTAACCTACAAGGATTGGCATGAGATGCTTCCCTTTGCTTTGCATAGCTCACCGTGCTTGGTCACGCACATCGGTAGGGCAACCCCTTTTCCTTGGTGTATGGATCGAAGCGGTACTTCCCATTGAGGTTGAGATACCCTCCTGCGGGTCTGATGGAAACTAAATTTGGAGAAGCGAGTGGGTGCTGGCTCGCTGGATCAACTAAACCTCATTGAAGAAAAAGGATTGACTACGTGCCATGGGCGGTGTACCAACAGAGAATGAAGCGCTTTTCGACGGGAAAGTCGGCGCGTGAGTTTAATGAAGGAGATTTAGTACTCAAAAAGATCTTGCCTATTGAGTGACTCAGGAAGTGGGCACCCAACTTATGGCGGCTGTATGTAGTCAAAAAGCCTTTTTACGGAGGGAGGCTGATACTCACCAACATGGATGGCGAAGCCCTCAAGAACCAGTCAATTCGGACTCGGTAAAGAAGTATTATGCACGAAAGAAATAAGCGAAAAAAAGAAAGACAAGCCAAGTAAAATTAGCTCGCTAGGTTGAAAACCGAAAGAGGCGGCTTAGGCAAAATCAGAGCGACCGGTGGATTGAAAACCCGCAAAAAGGCGATCGAGGGCAAAAATTAGGGTCGAGAAAACTTGAGCATGAAAAGTAAAGAAAGGCATACAACTCCCGAAGGCTTGAATGAGGAGTGATCAAGGTCAAGGACACAAATGTAAGCCGCGCTTGAGAGGCGGACGATCGAGTCGATTTCTCTCTTATTTTCGTGTCTTTTTGTAGTTTTAAAATTCTCAAATGTACTGAACAGTCGACGTAACATTCTGTACGATCGGCTTCCATATCAATAAAGCTCAACTTTTCTCATATCTTGATTGTTGATATTTTTGCTTTTTTCTGCTCAAGATAAGCGTTTTTATGATGATGGTGATACTAAACTGTAAAACATGTGCATACATCATAGAGCATTATAAAATCATTGCGAAATCTTTAAAAGTCATGGGAAATAAGCAAATTCCTAGAGATAATTAACCTTACAAAAAAGGGTTACATTCACAAACCGTTCCAGACGGCGAACCAGAGAGTAAACACGCGTTCGGTTCACAAGCCTTGCAGTCTCCCTCGGTCTTTCAGTCTCGTACCAGGAGTATCGGAAGTCGGTTGAACCAGTAAAAAATAAGCCTTGTCAAAAAAGCAAAAAATGAACGGTCAGGAAAAAGAGAGCTGATCGAAAAGAAAAAACATGAAAAAAAAAACAAATAACCAGAAAACAGAAAGCTGGTCAGAAAACAATCAGAAAAGAATCAAAAAACAAAGGAAAACAGTCCACCACATGCATCATCACATCAAAATCATAGCATTGCATGCACTCGCATAACATACTCCTGCATAACATGCCTTTGCATAACATGCACCCATGCTTCATGCATCATTCCTTGCATCAGCCCGACATATCACGGGAACCTCGATTCAACGTGCGATGGCGGCCATCTCAATCGACTGTCAGCGAGATTTGCGAATCCGCCGGGACGGCGTCCGCCCGGGACCAATCGTCCGCCGGATCTGTCGTTATCGAGCGCAAGCGAATCATCGGACCGAGTCGCCGGTTTAGTTCAAATCAGCGGTCCAAGCGGCGACTTTGAACTCGACCTTCATCTCGCCAAGTCATCACGGAGCATGGCGGATCGGCCCCTCGGACCTGCGTGTCCTTCATCTCGCCAAGTCATCACGAGCATGGCGGATCGGCCCCGAGACTTTGCGTCCTTGGACCGGTGTGCGATGTAAAGCATAGTGCAAGTCCATCAAGGTAAAATGTATCGGCCCCGCAACTTGATACGAGAACCTCGAAGCGCTCGAATAGGCCACCTCGAGCCCAAGTGTTCCTTGAGCCCAAGTGTTCCTTGAGCCCAAGTGTTCCTTGAGCCCAAGTGTTCCTTGAGCCTAAGTGTTCCTTGAGTCAAGTACTCCTTGAGCGTAGGCGCTCCTTGAGAACCAGTGTTCCTTGAGCGGCAGCGCTCCTTCATCACCGCACTTTTTGTTACTTTCTTCCCGGCCCGGTGTCGGCTTATCAAAGGCGGTACCTTCTTTCTTATTCTATTTATCGTTTTACTTCTTCTTTATTTTACGCCACACCCGTGGGTGGCGCCAATTTATTTCTGTTTTGTTAGCTTTGCGAGGTTAGCACCACATTCATTACAGCCGTTTTCTGACTAGTATCCATTCACCCAAAAAGAAAAAGAAAATTCGGGTTTTTCCCTAAGTTGACAAAATCGGTATAATTTCTGAATTCTTTATCTCTATTTTGCCTCGGAATATGTTTCGGCCAATTCATATTCCTTGTTAAAATCTAGATAAAGAGAGGCAATTATCATACCCAAATTTTGTCAGGCTTGAGTCAACACCTAATTTTCAACCAAAAAATAAATAAATTAAGGCTTGGCATGCATTTTAGAGTTTTAAAAGTCATCCAAGGGTTTCTAGGATCATGTTTAGAATAAAAATGCATTTTTGAGCTAATTAGGTTTTTTTAGGGTAAAGGGCATTTTGGTCATTTTTCACAGCAGGATGATTTTCTCGTTAAAAATATGCATCCACAAAAGTACATTTTATTCCATTCAAAATAATTTTTGTACAATTTTTGGAGAGAAACTCCTAGTCCAAAATAATTAAACATGCATTTTCCTATTTTTAGTGTATAAAAAATGCCAAAAGACCATTAAAAATCCCCAATTAATTAAGTGACAATTTTGATTGTCTAGAGCAATTAGGAGGCTATGTCATGGTGTCCAAAAATATGTAACATGTTTCAATAGGTGCATTTTCATTTTTACATGCCCAAAAGTTTCAAAATTCAAAAATAAAAGGAGGAAGTGTCCTCGATAAGACAAAAGACCAAAAATAAGTATTTTTTTTTATTTTCTTTCCCACATTTCAGCATGTTGCGCAGCCCTCCTCTCTCTCTCTCTCTCAAGAAGCTTCTACACACTCCATTTCTTACTCACCAAGTTTTAATTTGATCATATCCTCGATGTTGCCACTTTTTGGTAAATTAGCCCATACACTTACACTAACCCTTCCACCAAAAACACCATTTTACCTTTTGAGAACATTCCCTCACCAAAATACCCTTAACCCTATTTTACAAGAGTCACCATTCCCAAATTAGATTTTTGTTCACAAATTTTCTTTTTTCCTTCTTTTATGCGCCACCTTCACTCATTTCTCTCACACACTTGTGTTTTCTAAATACCCTTGATCCATGTGACCAACAATCCTAACCATCCATTCAAAATTAAGATCCAATCCTAGAGCCCAATCAAAGCAAAAAGACTTAAATACCCTAAAGCCTCAAAAATCCCTATAAATAGCTCACACCTTCTCTCTTCACCAATCTTTGGCTATCACTCTCACCTTGAGAAAAATCAAGCATCATACCTCTCCTCCTCTCCACCCTCTACAGGCAGAAACCCTCTCCTTCTTCCCCCTCCTCCATTACTTCACCTTCATCCACCAAAACACCTTTAATCCACCTCTCACACCCTTAACCTTCCTTTCTCACTCAAGGAGTTCATCACACCATCTTCATCTTCTTCCTTCCCTTGCAAGGCCGAAGCTCTCTTTCATTTTTCTCTCCTCCATTTCTTCAATTTTCTCTTCCATCTTAGAGAAAAGGTAAAATCTATAACCCCTTTTGCATCATCTCCAAATATTTTGCATTGAAACTCATTTTCTTTCCCTCATTCCTTTCGCATAGCATCATCTTTACAATGTAGTTTGTTGTGGTTGAGGGGTGAGATTTGTTGTCTCACCCTAAAATAAGTGGATTAGTGTTGTTTCATGTTAATCTTTTGAGTTTTCTTGTTAAATAAAATGGAGCAAGGTTTCGCATATACATGATCAAAATGTCTTCAAAATTGATTTTGTTGTTTCTTTGTTTAAATCTTGTTGTTGGTATTTTTCTTTAGTAAGTTGTTGAGGATTTGGCTCTATGATTCCTACTAGTGCCAAGTGCACTTTGATCTTAGTAGTGAAGAGAGCTAGAAATGACTCTTATTTAATATATTAGTTTATGTACTCATTATTTCTTGTGTTTTAATTTACCTTTTGTTTTATTTGTTGATGATCTTGCAAAGTGATTCTCCTTTACATGCTTAGTGCATTTTATTCAAGTGGTGAAGATTGCAAGAAAGGATTCAATCTATTTCATAGTTTATGTGTTTATGTGTTCTTATGATCTAGCTATATTGTTGTCTATTTGTTGATGATCTTGCAAAGTGATTCTCACTACATGCTTAGTGCATTTTATTCAAGTGGTGAAGATTGCAAGAAAGGATTCAATCTATTTCATAGTTTATGTGTTTATGTGTTCTTATGATCTAACTATATTGTTGTCTATTTGTTGATGATCTTGCAAAGTGATTCTCACTACATGCTTAGTGCATTTTATTCAAGTGGTGAAGATTGCAAGAAAGGATTCAATCTATTTCATAGTTTATGTGTTTATGTGTTCTTATGATCTAGCTATATTGTTGTCTATTTGTTGATGATCTTGCAAAGTGATTCTCACTACATGCTTAGTGCATTTTATTCAAGTGGTGAAGATTGCAAGAAAGGATTCAATCTACCTCATAGTTTATGTGTTCTTGTGGTCTAGTTATATTGTTGTCTATTTGTTGATGATCTTGCAAAGTGATTCTCACTACATGCCTAGTGCATTTTATTCAAGTGGTGAAGATTGCAGAAGGGATTCAACCTTGTATAAATTGTCATTCCATTCTCTACTTTATCTCTTAAATAGTTCTTGTGAATTAATCATAGTTTTGCTTAATGTTCAAAGTTTTCTTTGCATATTTGGTTTTGGCCATGAGCCCATCTCATTGAATAAAATTCTCTATTGCATACTCTATAGTGTTAGGGTTTTGATTTTTTGGTTTTGGTCCCCTCATGTGTGTTCTTGGGATTAGGGTTTTAGGTTTTGAGGTTTAAGTTACTATTTTGTTCTCTTGAACTTTTAGGTTGAATAAACATGCCTTGCTAGATGCCTATTTGGCAATTTCATATGTTAGCTTAGATTTATGCCTACATGTTCATGCATTCATTTATATCTATATCTTTTGCATTTTCATACTCTCTTAAAATGCTCATGCATATATTAATATCATGTTTTTTTCTTTCATAAATTAAATGTTCATGCATTAATATCATGTTTTTTCTTTCATAAAAATTAAATACTCATGCATTCAATAATGTTGTATTTTGCATTCCATAATTGCATACTCTTGCACTCATATACTTGTATCATTGTGCATCAATTGTTCATAGCAACTTATGAATACTCTTATGATTGCTTTGCTTGTGTCCCAATGGTTGTTTTGGGTTTTGACTTGGAAGAAGAATTTGAAATGTTATATTTCTTTTCAAGCTTGAAATCCTATGTTTTTTTTTTTCAAATAAGAAAACCTAAGGCATTTTCCTAAATAAAATCATTAACCATCACTCGAAGCCGTTGCTTGTTTGATCGTTAATGAGGAGCTATTAGTGGTAGTCACTCGAAGCCTTTGCTTGTTTGGCTATCATGAAAACTCCACACATTAAATAAACAACAACAAAAAAACAATTAATTCAAACTTCCAAAATAACACGAGCTACTAGCTCACCCCCTTTTTTTCAAAACTATTTTCAAAAGAATAATACGACGTTGTCGCTTGTAATCACTCGAAGCCATTGCTTGTTTGATTACGATTTAAAACTCTCTTTTCTTTCGAGTTAATCGAATGCCACTCGAAGCCTTTGCTTGTTTGGTGTTCGCGGACACTCGAGTCTTATTTCAAAAACTCCAAAAACACTTTCAAAAATCACAAAGCCGTTTTCACGCGCATGGCGAGAACTACGTTGCTTTGATCCTCGGTGGTGTGAAGTGCGTAGGGCCGGGTTCATGTCCGTCAAGCATACCTTTAAAAACCCGCAAAAATAAGAACTACGTTGCTTTGATCCTCGGCCGGTGAAGTGCGTGGGGCCGGGTTCTGTCCGTCAAGCACGCTTTTCAAAAATCTTTGTCTTGTTAAAGCTTTTCAAAGATATCAAAAACATCACTTTTTCCGTTTTCAATAAAGTGATTTCTCAAAAAGAAAAGAAAAATAAATAGAACAATGTATTTCAAATCAAACATTTCAAAACCACATCAAATTAATGGTTCCCTTTCGGTAGAGAAAAAGGCGCGTGAAGTGCTAATACCTTCCCATGCATGGCAGACCCCGAACCTACATCTCTAAGTTTTGAAAGACCACCCGCCTTCAAAAAGGTTTTTTCAATGTTTTCCTAAAATAAAATATTGGTGGCGGCTCTCTTGATTTTCAACGTTGTCAAGCTGAAAAGTCCCAAGCCGGATTTTTGGGTATAGCGGTGGCGACTCTCTTTGGGGACTTTCTTTCTTTATTTATTTAACTAAAGAGAGATGAGGTCAAGCCTAATTAATTTGATGTGGTTTAAATTGTTTGATTGAAAAATTATGTTCTATCTCTTCCTTTTCTTTTTCTTTTCCTTTGTATGCTTGTGTTTGCGCTTATGCATGCATTACTCAATTCCCATGATCCTCTTCTCCGCTCCCTTTCTTAAGGTAAAACATGCATTCCCCATTCTATTATGTCCCCTCTTCTTAGCTCCCTTTCTTGAGGTAAGCAATGCGTGTAATTCTTGTGGACTTATCGAGAATGGTTTGTATATTAAAGCGATATGTGCAAAAACCCTAGGGTAGACAAGCATTTTATACGGGTACATTCTGGTTTCCTTGCGGGTGGGGTGGGTAGATTTTAGGAAGTATGTCCTCAATCACACACTTTCACACCTTATGATTCATGTTCTATGAGTGGGCTCCTATGCCGGATCAACAAACACTTAGGAGAGTGGAGGCGATTAGTGGTGTCATTCAAGACCTTTGTGCATCGATACTCACGAAAGTCTCAGCCGAGATGCGCTTTCTCATGGCGCCTCACACTTGGTAGCATTCTACATTTGTGGGTGTCGGCATGAGATTCTATAACCGGTAGCCATTGTGAGGGTGTGAATTAGAACTACATGGGAGGAACCTTTGAAGTTGCCACTAGAACTTAGGATTCCCACCTTTGTAGGACACGAGGGCATCGAATTGTGTGTCTTTGCATGGTAATTTAGGGCATGTCTTCCTCAAAAAGGAGCTTTTTCAAAAAAACTCTCAAGAAAATACAAAAATATTTTCATTCTTTCAAATAAACCGCTCTGAATTTTTGAACCTCAGTCCATATGCATCGCTTTCATCATCTCTACATGCATCATTCATATCATAATCGCATCATGCGCATTCATTAAAACTAAATGTTGTAAGCATCTGCATTCATCGCATCTCATTTGCATTTGCTTAAGAGCCCTTGAGTAACATCTACCGTCTTGTCATAGGTGCATCAAAATGGAGTTGAATAGCAAGACTTCGCTCATTTCTCGCTTCCCGATTATGAAGAGGTTGAGATCGGTAGTACGAGGCGATGTGCAGCCACTTATAGGCCCCATTGAGAGAGTCCTTTGATCAAGCATACGGGAATGTTCGTAGGTGCTGCGATTGAGCGTTCAAGAGGGCGCTCTTATAGCTTTGAGCAGATTCTACGACTACGATGTGAGTGTTTCTTCTTCAAGAATTTTGATTTGTCACCCACATTAGAGGAGTATGAGCAGCTTTGGGGTTCGCGGATCACATGCTAGGCCTTACAATATATCGAGCGATCTTATGCGATGAAAAGCTCATGTATTTGCTTTCGGGATTAGTGTGGATGAATTGAGGTTGCGAAGTTAAAGAGAAATGGTGTGGCAGGGTATCCACAAGAGTACTTGAGGGCCTATTACAATCTTATGCATGCGGCTAAGAAGTGGGGACCGTTCAAATTAGTGCTCGCTCTTACCATATTTGGGGTGGTCCTCTTCCTCGAATAGAGAGATATGTTGATGAAGATGCAATCGGTGCATTCTTGGCCTTCAAAGACACTCGAGAACCCTATCAATCCGGTTTTGCTATTCTTGCTAACACGTACCACGCTCTTACTCGCTTCTGACCCGGTTCCATAAAAAGAAATTATGTCTTTCCTCCCACATTCTCTACGCTTTGGCTTATTACCCATGTGATCCTGGCCAGAACTAATGTTAGGGAGCTAATCTCTACGCATACTAATTTTGTGAGGTGGAAGTGCTTGCTATGGAATGGGTTGAGTTTTGAAGAATCTCAATGAACTCCAAATCCGGTGGTACCTTGCTTGTTTGCTTGTTGGGATGACGGACCGGTGGTAGTGTTCGATTGTGGAAGCTTTCAAAGCGTGCCTCTCATGGGGACTCGGGGTGTATCAACTACAACCCTTCATTGACCTTGAGGCGGCTCGGTTGCCGATGAGGAACTCACCCTCCGAAGGCATGTTGTCGCATTTACCTCTATAAGGGGATGCCTAAATGCGGCGACTTGCTTGAAGAGTTCAACGATCATGGGAATCAAGTAGTGCGGAAGGAGTGAAGAGTTGTCAAAGAGAATCGATGACATCACCTTGATCAATGGCTCGAGGAGAAGCTTCAAAGCGCAAAATCACCAATTCAAGGATGCTTTCCTTGAAGAAGAGATACGAGCCTTATGTCCTACCCATGAAGAGCTAAGCGAAGTCAAATCCGCATTAGCAAAAGCGAGAAGAGGAAAAGAGACGCCTTTGCGAGGCTAAGATAGAAGAGATAGCTCTAGAGAAAGAAAAGCTAGAGGAAGAAAACAATGTCAAGATGATCATTTGTGGAAGAAAGCGTCAAGCGATTCAAGAAGGAAGAACAAAGCAAGATAGAAGCCGAGAGGCATGCGAAGGGGGCAGAGAGGAGCTCCAAGGTATAAACAAAAGACAAGGAAAGCGCTTGAAGAAGCTCGGGAGTGGAAGACACTAGCCATGGAATCGGGGCAAGAATCGCATTTAGTGGCGAGTTGAGAAGTCGGTTGAGAAGCCTCGAAGCAAGAAAGGGTGGCCATTAATGAAACTCTCAAAGAATACCGCGAGGCTTTGAGCTTTGAAAAGAAATATTTGGTGAATTGAAGAGAGACCCATTTGTCTAGAAGATGCCTCTGAGGTGGTCAGGAGTAGAGAGCGATATTGGGAAAAAGCGCTTCCTAGAGTTGATTGGAAAGATCGAAGATCAAGAGGTCATTAAAGAACTCAAGGATGAGATCTGGTGTGGAAGAACAAATTTTCAAAGTTGTCGGAATTGTGGCCGTCGAGGCTATGTTAGGAATCCCCAAGAATCGAGATTAGTGAGGTGAGATGCACTTCTTCAACACCACTTTGAAGTGTATCGGTTTGTGAAATCTGCGAGCGTTGATTCTGAGAATTCAAAGAGCAATCTCAAAGTGCAAGTGCAAGCAAGAAGAGGAAGAGAGTTGGGAGCTTGGAGCTATTTGTAATTGAGTTGCCTATTTGTATTCTTGATTTAAGAGTTTATTTGAGCTTTGTATTCAAGAATATTATCTTGCTCTCTTTATGAACATTATGCAAGTCTTTTTCCCTTTAATGAAAAGCCGGTGAAGCTTTGAAATCTTGATGAATGAAGTGTGCTATTTCGATTCCTTGTTTACTTGATTAAGTAAATCAAAGGTTTATGCGCGTATGACAAGGCAAGGTATCCGCGGTTCCGGCATCAAGCAAACATTGTGCATGCATTCATACATTCATTCATAAACTTATTTTGTTTCTTATGCAATAAATGTCTAAATAAGCGAGAAAAGGCCATATTTGGTTCTCCGTCACCGATACTTCACTCATTTATGCAAGCCAAGTGATGGCTCGGCTACGAGAACATCGGAGGTTGAAATTGAGTAACCCGAGCGAGGAAGACATGGGTGTACAAATTACGAATCTGGCGGTGGCTCGGAAAACGAACTCTGAAGGATAAGATGGGTACTATGGAGGCCCGAGTCCATGAAATGATGGTAATCTTTGCAAGGTTTGAAGAGTGGGGCAGTTCTTTGGCCGTCGCCGTAGTGGGTCGAGATGGGGTCACCTCTTTCGTTCCTCCTCGGTGTCGATGGCTGCTGCGACCACAGTTCCTCGGGATGCAGGGTCGGTCATCCGTGTTCGCTCGAGAAATGAATGTGTCGAGCGATTACCTTTGCCGCGAGAGATACCGCTTGGGGTATGCTGCTTTGGATACCGCCCTGGCCGGTTAGATCTACTCCGTTGGTATAGCGCGCCCAATCAAATCTTTGTCACCATGCACGGGAGGCTGGGAGGATCTCGAATCGGGCTCTATCCCTCATGCCATGCACAATTCCACGCCCGGGGGTTCACGGCCACGACCTCAAAATGTTCCTCGGCCCGGGAGGAGGTATCAACTATAGCATGGGAGTCACCCCGAGACGCAGCGTTTGAGGAGCTCGGCCAAATGATCGATCAGAGCACTTGAAGAAAGAGTGAGAGCTATGGAGAATGCGGTGTTAGAGCCAAAGAAGCCGTGAGCTATGCCTAGTCCCGATTTGGTTCTCCGCCAAAATTCAAAGCTCGAGGAGGTGGACAAGTCTGAGAGGATCGGCTGCGGAGAGCCATATTACAATGTTCGTCAGAAAAATGGGTCCCTATGCCAATGATGACAAATTACTAATTTCTTGCTTCGAGCGGTTTGGTGGGAGCTCCTGCGGATTGGTATATGAAGTTGCAATCTTACGAAATCCGTTGTTGGAAAGATTTATGCGAAGCTTTCATGAAGCGATATAAGTACAACATGGACATGGCTCGGATAGTCGTGATTGCGGCACATGAGTAAGGGGAGAAAGAGACTTTCAAGGAGTATGCTCAAAAATGGCGAAGCCACTGCCGCTTGAGTTCAACCTCCTTTGGTGAGAAAGAGATGGTGTACATGTTCTGGAAACTCTGCGCGGCAATCTATTACTGACGGTGATCACAAGTGTCTCAACCAGTTTCTCCGGCATGATAGTCTTCGGGAAAGACTTGAACATGGCCTTGAGCGGGAAGATTTTGAATCACCTCGGTAATGCGGTAGCTACGGTGGGTCTAACAACGGAAGAAGTACCAACCCCATTTCCCTAAAAAGAAAGAGGAGAAACTAATGTCATCTCGGGGAAATTCATCTTTTGGTACTCCTCCACCCGAACTATTCCATTCTGCTCGGTGCCATCTCGGCAAGAGCGTTGTGATCCCAAGACTCAAGGTTATCGGTTCAAGAAGCGGACGATTTTGATCAATCCAGATGACATATCTTGAAATTTGTTTAATCAACGACCTCCAATAATCGATCGGCACTCGACCCGTGAAAGTAGTGCAACCACCATTTCCCGGAGGATACAATGCCAATGCCACTGCGGTTTTCCGCAGCGAAGTCGGTCATCTTTGTGGAAGATTGTAAAGCCTTTAAGCATGTGGTGCAAGATTTGATAGATCTTTGGTGGATATCGTTTAAGCAGAACCGTCCAAATACAACAATCAATCCATTACAGTCACGAGGAGCGACTACAATGCTATAGAAAGTCTTTGTTGGCAAGTTCTTTGAAAAAAGTACAAGAGATCAAGACTCCTCTAAGTGTCATTTATCTTTGAGTTATGCAGGGCCAAGGTTGTTTAAAAAGGGTGTTGCCATGAAGAAGGGTGTCTTGACTCTCTGTGTGGGGAGGTTGTGAAACTTTCAAAATGATCCTACAAGACTGATGGATCGGTATGTGGTCGAGATAGGAACCTACGGTATGGAAGATGAAGTGTGGACCCTATATTGAGGCGGTGGTAGAGAGGCCAAAAAGCCAAGTGAAAGTGCACAGTGCGCTATGAGATCGGTTCAAGCTGGGCGAGCCGGTAGCCAATGAAGACACGGTTCCTTCTCTGCGAGGAAGAGATCGGTGAAGAAGTATGATGTTGCCTACAAAAGAAGGATGTTGGGGTACTCTAGGAGAGCCCGGCGGAAGGTTTGATTACTTGGTGGATATGATGCTCCGGTGGCGCTCAAATCCGAATAGAAGATATCCGACTACGGGGTGGGATGAAGAGGATGAAGCGGCCACAACAAGTGGTTGTTCCCGTGGCAAAAGAGGGATGTTGGGACACTACAGGGAGTCCAGTGGAAAGTTTGATTACTTGGTCGGATATGATGCTTCCGGTGAGTGCTCTAATCAGAATAGAAGATATCATCGGCCTTTGGATGGGGGCGAGGTAGATGGCGATGCGACCCAGTGGTTGTCATCATGGATAGTTCGAATACGGAGAAGTGTGGACCTTTGTACCACGACAATGATAGAGGAATCGAGAAAGCCCATTGAGATTCCTTATGATTTCAATCTAAGGTGAGTGCGAGCAAATGCTCGACCAATAGTGATTGAGTACCGGCTCCGTTTCGTTATGAGTCAAATAAAGCGGTTCCACTGGAAGTACACGGCGAGAATGCTCTCCAAATGCTACTGCTTTGTGACCAACATAGCGAGGATCAAGTGGGATCACGAAGTGGAAGAGTGTATGCCCGAAAACCCTCGGGCGGAAGCATCTAGGGGGATTTGAGCAGAGAGGCCGCAAAGATAAAGGAAAAGAGCGAGAGGTTGCTCGAGAAAAATGCGAGAAAAAGAGGCCAATGAATTCTTGAAGTTTGTCAAAGCAAAGCGATTATCGAGTAGTTGATCGGTTAAACGAGGCGCCCTCAAAGATATCCATGCTATCACTTTGTTGCTCGGTTCGGAAGCACCACGAAGCGACCACGATGAAAGTGCTCGGTGAGGCTCACGTTGCGAGAGGACATTTCGGTGAATCGGTTTGATGGAATTGTCGGGAGTGTGGTGGCTGCAAATCACCTAACTTTTGCCGATGATGAGTTGCCTTGGCGGAAAAGAACACAATCAAGCTCTTCATATCTCGATGTAAAGTGTGGGGACTATGTCTTTGGCGAGTCTTGATTGACAGCGGGTCTTCACTAAGCGTAATGCCAAAGTCAACCATGGACAAGTTAGATGTTGATTGTTCCTACATGAAACCAAGTTCAACGCTAGTGCGAGCATTTGATGGGTCCAAAAAGGAAGTGCTAGGAGAAATGGAATTTCCTATCAGATTAGTCTGAAGTTTTACGTATCAATTTCCAAATCATGGACATCACCTCCTCATATATTTGTTTGCTAGGAAGACCACGGATCCACATGGTACAGGGCAATTCCTTCTTCTCTACACCAACGGGTCAAATTCATGGTGGGTGACAAGGTGGTCGTAGTATTCGGTGAGGAAGAGACTCTGGTTAATAAGCCATCAGATTTCAAATATGTAGAAGCCATTTGAAGAAGTCGTTGGAAAGCGACTTTTCGATCTTTGGAGATTGCCGATGCGGTGTTTGGGAAGACCAAAGAGGAGGAGATGGTTGCCAAAATTATGATAGCCCAGGTACAAGGTGGTTACGGCACAGGAAAAGGCGGTCAAGGATTCTAGCTCTATCCAGTGAAGGAAAACAAAAAGGCCGTTGCGGGCTAGGGTACACCCAGTGAGGAGGAAAGGCGGATAAGAGGCGGATGGCGAGCGCGCCGATGGTTGGCCAAATCGAGGCGAAGATCCATGGCGAGAGGATCCCGATTTGTGACATTAGTCGAGTTTTGTAGGTCTTGGCTTGTGGGATCCCAATCAAGTTCTTTGTCATCGAGATGTTTACGAAATCGAAGAAAGCGGCGAGATGCAGTTACGTCGTTGCGGTATCGGTGAAGAATTAAAGAATTGGAAGGCTGGCGATTCTCCTGTGACTCTTAATTTAAAGTAATCATTTGTAATGCAACCACTGTGGCTCTGCCCGAGCCATAGGACCGATTGTTAGGGGCACGCGTGTTTTTATTTTCAAAATTATCATCATCGATAAAAAGCGTTTGTTTTGAATTCCTCAATCAATAAAAATCAATTTCTCTTCATTGCATGAGTCTTTTTACGCTTTATTTATCTGTTTGTTTTCTTGTTTAGCCTTTCATTCGCTTTTTAAGCCCGGCAAAATGCGGAGATCTGACAATGGTCTCGAAAATGGCGAGTAATAAATGATCCACCTTTTGACTTTGATCACCTGTCAATCGGTGAGGGGATGTTGAAGAGCTGGGAAACTCCTCGAGAACTTTTGAGGTTAATGAAACAAGAAGAAAGGGTAATCCGGTATACGAAGAATCTACTTGAAGTGATCAACTTGGAGTGCAGTGAGGATAAGAAAAGAGGTCAAAGTAGGCACCACCATGAGCGAAGAAGACCGCATAAAGTTAGTTCATTTGTTGCGTGATTACGTGGATGTGTTTGCATGGTCATATCGAGGATATGCAGGTTGGACACCGACATTGTGGTACCACAAGCTACGATCAAGCCAGAATGCCCACTGTCAAGCGAGAAATTGAGGAGGATGAAACCGAGAGATGTCCTCAAAATCGAGAGACAAAGTAAAGAAGCAATTCGATGCAGGATTCTGGCGGTGGCCAAATACCGCAATGGGTTGCCAACATTGTCCCATTCCCAAAAAGAGCGGGAAGGTCGAGAATGTGTGTCGATTCACAGGGATCACGAATCGTGCTAGCCCTAAGGATGACTTCCCTTTGCCTCGCATTGATGTTTTAGTAGGCGATGACATTTCAACACTCGTTATTTTCCTTCATGGATGGATACTCGAGGATATAATCGAGTTAAGATGGACCACGAGGACATGGAAAAGACAACTTTCATAACACTTTTGGGAACATTACATTTATAAGGTCATGCCATTCGGATTGAAGAATCTTTGGCGCAACCTATCGAGAGGGCCATGGTTACCTTATTCCATGATATGATGCATAAAGAGATTGAAGTTTATGTCGATGACATGATCGCAAAATCTAAAACCGACAAGGAACATATTGTCAATCTGCGAAGCTCTTTGAGCGGTTGAGGAAATATAAACTCAAGCTAAACCCGACCAAGTGCACGTTTGGGGTGAGTCGGGGAAGTTGTTAGGCTTCATTGTCGGCCAAAAGGAATTGAGGTGGATCGGACAAGGTAAAAGCCATCCTCGAAATGCGGTGCACGAAGCGGAGAAAGAAATCGTGGTTTCCTCGGAAGGTTGAATTACATCTCTCGATTCATCTTCCGGTTGGATTGCTACTTGTGAGCCAATTTTTAAATTGCTATGCAAAAGTCAAAGTCGAAGTGGAATGATCGGTGTCAAGCGACCGACCGAGAAAATCAAGGTGTACTTGCAAAATCCACGATCTTAATGCCCACTGTGGCGAGGCGAGCCACTCATCTTATACCTTGATCTGCTAGACAATTCAATGGGTTTGTGTGTTGGGTCGACATGATGAATCAGGAAAAAGAGAGCATGCAATATACTATCTAAGCAAAAAGTTCACCGACTATGAGACAAGGTATTCTATCTTGGAGAAGACTGTTGTGCTTTAGTTTGAAATTTGCTCATCGTTCTGGCGGTTACATCTTTGAGTCATACTGACTGGTTGGTTTCAAAAATGGATCCAATCAAATACATATTTGAGAAGCCGACTCTCACGGGACCAATTGCGGTGGCGGATGCAATTATCGAATCGATATCTGTATGTCACACAAAAGGCGATTAAAGGTAGTGCACTCATTTGAATATTTGGCGTGTCGGCCGATTCAGATTACCGACCAATGCGGCATGATTTTCCGATGAAGACATCATGGCACTATTCGGCGAGGAAGTCCCACGAAAGTGAAAGATGGAGAATGATATTTGATGGTGCGTCAAATGTGTGGGGACACGGAGCTGGGGCAGTGTTAATCTCCCCTGACAATCGCTTCATTCCTGTCACTGCAAGGCTAAGCTTCTATGTCACAAATAACATAGCCGAATATGAAGCGTGCATCCTAGGTATTGAGCTGACCCTCGAATGGAAGGTTAAAAGGCTTGATGTGTATGGTGATTGACTTTGGTTGTTCATCGGTGAAAGGCGATTGGGAGACCGAGAGATCCCAAATTAATCCCCTACTGCAACTATGTTCAAGAGTTGATAAGGTCCTTTGATGAGATCACCTTCCAGCATATCCCTCGAGGTGAAAATCAGCTGGCCGATGCATTAGCAACATTGTCTTCTATGTTCAATGTTGCGTGTGACAAAAGCTTGACTAAGATCGAAATTTGACACCGGAGCGCACTGCACATCAACTCTTGCATGGCAATAGATGAAGAAGTCGGCGAAGCCTTGGTATCATGACATCAAGCGGTACATCACTAGTCGGGAATACCCACAGGGCATCGAGAGAATGACAAGAGAACTCTCGAGAAGGTTGTCGAGGAATTTCTTCTTGAGTGGTGAAGTTCTTTACAAAAGAAACTACGATATGGTTCTTCTAAGGTGTGTTGCCAAAGAAGAAAGTGAGAGAATCATGAGAGATGTGCATGAAGGCTCGTTCGGAACCCATTCAAGTGGGCACACCATGGCTAGGAAAATTTTAAGAGGCGAGTTATTCTGCGGCTCCGGATGGAATCGGTATTATAACCGTAAGGAAATGCCACAAATGCGGATCTATCTTGATCATATCCATGTGCGCGCTGCCAAACTAAATGTTACGGCGCATCTTGGCCGTTTTCCATGTGGGGCATGGGCGTCATAGGTCAATTGAGCCCAAAGCGTCAAGCGGGCATCGCTTCATTACGGTTGCAATTGACTACTTTACCAAGTGGGTTGAAGGCGCTTCATACTCGGTATAACGATTCGATGGTTGCCAAGTTTGTGAAGAAAGATCGATTTGCCGATATGGCTTACACGACAAGATCATCACCGATAACGGTAGCAATTTGAGCAACAAAATGATGAAGGACTTGTGCAAGGAATTCAAAATTCAGCACCATAATTCCTCTCTCCTATCGCCCAAAGATGAATGGGGCGGTGGAAGCGACCAACAAGAATATCAAGAAAATAGTGCGAGAAAATGGTGGTAACCTACAAGGATTGGCATGAGATGCTTCCCTTTGCTTTGCATGGCTCACCGTGCTTGGTCGCACATCGTGAGCAACCCCTTTTCCTTGGTGTATGGATCGAAGCGGTACTTCCCATTGAGGTTGAGATACCCTCCTGCGGGTCTGATGGAAACTAATTTGGAGAAGCGAGTGGAGTGCAGGCTCGCTGGATCAACTAAACCTCATTGAAGAAAAAGGATTGCGACTACGTGCCATGGCGGGTGTACCAATGAGAGAATGAAGCGCTTTCGGACGGAGAAAGTCGGCCGCGTGAGTTTAATGAAGGAGATTTAGTACTCAAAAAGATCTTGCCTATTGAGTGACTCAGGGAAGTGGGCACCCACTTATGGCGGCTGTATGTAGTCAAAAAGCCTTTTTACGGAGGGCGATGATACTCACCAACATGGATGGCGAAGCCCTCAAGAACCAGTCAATTCGGACTCGGTAAAGAAGTATTATGCACGAAAGAAATAAGCGAAAAAGAGAAAGACAAGCCAAGTAAAATTAGCTCGCTAGGTTGAAAACCGAAAAGCGGCTTAGGCAAAATCGAAGCGACCGGTGGATTGAAAACCCGCAAAAGGCGATCGGAGCAAAAATTAGGGTCGAGAAAACTTGAGCATGAAAAGTAAAGAAAGGCATACAACTCCCAGAAGGCTTGAATGAGGGGTGATCAAGGTCGAGGACACAAATGTAAAGCCTTTTGCTGCGAGGCGGACGATCGAAAGTCGATTTCTCTCTTATTTTTCGTGTCTTTTTGTAGTTTTAAAATTCTCAAATGTATTGAGCGATCGGCGTAACATTGCATGCGATCGGCTTCCATATCAATAAAGCTCAACTTTTCTCATATCTTGATTGTTGATATTTTTGCTTTTACGCTTTCAAGATAAGCGTTTTTATGATGATGGTGATACTAAAGCGTAAAACATGTGCATACATCATAGAGCATTATAAAATCATTGCGAAATCTTTAAAAGTCATGGGAAATAAGCAAATTCCTAGAGATAATTAACCTTACAAAAAGGGTTACATTCACAAGCCGTTCCGGGCGAACGAGAGAGTAAACAGCGTTCGGTTTCACAAGCCTTGCGATCTCTCCTCGATCTTTCGGTCGTGCGGGAGTATCGGAAGTCGGTTGAACGATAAAAAATAAGCCTTGTCAAAAAAGCAAAAATGAGCAGTCGGGAAAAAAGAGAGGCGATCGAAAAGAAAAAACATGAAAAAAAACAAATAACGAGAAAAGCAGAAAAGTGGTGAGAAAACAATCGAGAAAGAATCAAAAAACAAAGGAAAGCGATCCACCACATGCATCATCACATCAAAATCATAGCA
Source organism: Oxytropis ochrocephala (assembly GCA_020916435.1). Classification (NCBI taxonomy): domain Eukaryota; kingdom Viridiplantae; phylum Streptophyta; class Magnoliopsida; order Fabales; family Fabaceae; genus Oxytropis; species Oxytropis ochrocephala. The sequence continues at coordinate 113,139,085 of CM037089.1, forward strand.
TTGCATGCACTCGCATAACATACTCTGCATAACATGCCTTTGCATAACATGCACCCATGCTTCATGCATCATTCCTTGCATCAGCCCGACATATGCGGGAACCTCGATTCAACGTGCGATGGCGGCCATCTCAATCGACTGTCAGCGAGTTTGCGAATCCGCCGGGACCGGCGTCCGCCGGGACCAATCGTCCGCCGGATCTGTCGTTATCGAGCAAGCGAAGCGAATCATCGGACCGAGTCGCCGGTTTAGTTCAAATCAAGCGGTCCAAACGGCGACTTTGAACTCGACCTTCATCTCGCCAAGTCATCACGGAGCATGGCGGATCGGCCCCCCGGACCTCGTGTCCTTCATCTCGCCAAGTCATCACGGAGCATGGCGGATCGGCCCCAGAACTTTGCGTCGCCGGACCGGTGTGCGATGTAAAGCATAGTGCAAGTCCATCAAGGTAAAATGTATCGGCCCATGACTTGATACGAGAACCTCGAGCGCTCGAATAGGCCACCTCGAGCCAAGTGTTCCTTGAGCCCAAGTGTTCCTTGAGCCCAAGTGTTCCTTGAGCCCAAGTGTTCCTTGAGCCTAAGTGTTCCTTGAGTCCAAGTACTCCTTGAGCCGTGAGCGCTCCTTGAGAACCAGTGTTCCGCCCGGAGCGGCAGCGCTCCTTCATCACCGCACTTTTTGTTACTTTCTTCCCCGGCCCGGTGTCGGCTTATCAAAGGGCGGTACCTTCTTTCTTTATTCTATTTATCGTTTTACTTCTAACTGCACATTTACGCCACCCGTGGAGTGGCGCCAATTTATTTCTGTTTTGTTAGCTTGCGAGGTTAGCACCACATTCATTCTGTAGTTTTCGACTAGTATCCATTCACCCAAAAAGAAAAAAAGAAAATTCGGGTTTTCCCTAAGTTGACAAAATCGGTATAATTTTCTGAATTCTTTATCTCTATTTTGCCTCGGAATATGTTTGGCCAATTCATATTCCTTGTTAAAATCTAGATAAAGAGGAAGCATTTGTCATACCCAAATTTTGTCAAAAGCAGGTCGACACCCTAATTTTCAACCAAAAATAAATAAATTAAGGCTTGGCATGCATTTTAGAGTTTTAAAAAGTCATCCAAGGGTTTCTAGGATCATGTTTAGAATAAAAATGCATTTTTGAGCTAATTAGGGTTTTTTTAGGGTAAAGGGCATTTTGGTCATTTTTCTAACAGGATGATTTTTCTCGTTAAAAATATGCATCCACAAAAAGTACATTTTATTCCATTCAAAATAATTTTTGTACAATTTTGGAGAGAAACTCCTAGTCAAAATAATTAAACATGCATTTTCCTATTTTTAGTGTATAAAAATGCCAAAAGACCATTAAAATCCCCAATTAATTAAGTGACAATTTTGATTGTCTAGAGCAATTAGGAGGCTATGTCATGGTGTCCAAAAATATGTAACATGTTTCAATAGGTGCATTTTCATTTTTACATGCCCAAAAGTTTCAAAATTCAAAAATAAAAGGAGGAAGTGTCCTCGATAAGACAAAAGACCAAAAATAAGTATTTTTTTATTTTTCTTTCCCACATTTCAGCATGTTGCGCAGCCCTCCCCTCTCTCTCTCTCTCTCTCAAGAAGCTTCTACACACTCCATTTCTTACTCACCAAGTTTTAATTTGATCATATCCTCGATGTTGCCACTTTTTGGTAAATTAGCCCATTACACTTACACTAACCCTTCCACCAAAAACACCATTTTACCTTTTGAGAACATTCCCTCACCAAAATACCCTTAACCCTATTTTACAAGAGTCACCATTCCCAAATTAGATTTTTGTTCACAAATTTTCTTTTTTTCCTTCTTTTATCGCCACCTTCACTCATTTCTCTCACACACTTGTGTTTTCTAAATACCCTTGATCCATGTGACCAACAATCCTAACCATCCATTCAAAATTAAGATCCAATCCTAGAGCCCAATCAAAGCAAAAAGACTTAAATACCCTAAAGCCTCAAAAATCCCTATAAATAGCTCACACCTTCTCTCTTCACCAATCTTTGGCTATCACTCTCACCTTCAAGAAAAATCAAGCATCATACCTCTCCTCCTCTCCACCCTCTAGGCGAAACCCTCTCCTTCTTCCCCCTCCTCCATTACTTCACCTTCATCCACCAAAACACCTTTAATCCACCTCTCACACCCTTAACCTTCCTTTCTCACTCAAGGAGTTCATCACACCATCTTCATCTTCTTCCTTCCCTTGCAAGGCGAAGCTCTCTTTCATTTTCTCTCCTCCATTTCTTCAATTTTCTCTTCCATCTTAGAGAAAAGGTAAAATCTATAACCCCTTTTGCATCATCTCCAAATATTTTGCATTGAAACTCATTTTTTCTTTCCTCATTCCTTTCGCATAGCATCATCTTTACAATGTAGTTTGTTGTGGTTGAGGGTGAGATTTGTTGTCTCACCCTAAAATAAGTGGATTAGTGTTGTTTCATGTTAATCTTTTGAGTTTTCTTGTTAAATAAAATGGAGCAAGGTTTCGCATATACATGATCAAAATGTCTTCAAAATTGATTTTGTTGTTTCTTTGTTTAAATCTTGTTGTTGGTATTTTCTTTAGTAAGTTGTTGAGGATTTGGCTCTATGATTCCTACTAGTGCCAAGTGCACTTTGATCTTAGTAGTGAAGAGAGCTAGAAATGACTCTTATTTAATATATTAGTTTATGTACTCATTATTTCTTGTGTTTTAATTTACCTTTTGTTTTATTTGTTGATGATCTTGCAAAGTGATTCTCACTTTACATGCTTAGTGCATTTTATTCAAGTGGTGAAGATTGCAAGAAAGGATTCAATCTATTTCATAGTTTATGTGTTTATGTGTTCTTATGATCTAGCTATATTGTTGTCTATTTGTTGATGATCTTGCAAAGTGATTCTCACTACATGCTTAGTGCATTTTATTCAAGTGGTGAAGATTGCAAGAAAGGATTCAATCTATTTCATAGTTTATGTGTTTATGTGTTCTTATGATCTAGCTATATTGTTGTCTATTTGTTGATGATCTTGCAAAGTGATTCTCACTACATGCTTAGTGCATTTTATTCAAGTGGTGAAGATTGCAAGAAAGGATTCAATCTATTTCATAGTTTATGTGTTTATGTGTTCTTATGATCTAGCTATATTGTTGTCTATTTGTTGATGATCTTGCAAAGTGATTCTCACTACATGCTTAGTGCATTTTATTCAAGTGGTGAAGATTGCAAGAAAGGATTCAATCTACCTCATAGTTTATGTGTTCTTGTGGTCTAGTTATATTGTTGTCTATTTGTTGATGATCTTGCAAAGTGATTCTCACTTTACATGCCTAGTGCATTTTATTCAAGTGGTGAAGATTGCAAGAAGGGATTCAACCTTGTATAAATTGTCATTCCATTCTCTACTTTATCTCTTAAATAGTTCTTGTGAATTAATCATAGTTTTGCTTAATGTTCAAAGTTTTCTTTGCATATTTGGTTTTGGCCATGAGCCCATCTCATTGAATAAAATTCTCTATTGCATACTCTATAGTGTTAGGGTTTTGATTTTTTGGTTTTGGTCCCCTCATGTGTGTTCTTGGGATTAGGGTTTTAGGTTTTGAGGTTTAAGTTACTATTTTGTTCTCTTGAACTTTTAGGTTGAATAAACATGCCTTGCTAGATGCCTATTTGGCAATTTCATATGTTAGCTTAGATTTATGCCTACATGTTCATGCATTCATTTATATCTATATCTTTTGCATTTTCATACTCTCTTAAAATGCTCATGCATATATTAATATCATGTTTTTTTTTCTTTCATAAATTAAATGTTCATGCATTAATATCATGTTTTTTCTTTCATAAAAATTAAATACTCATGCATTCAATAATGTTGTATTTTGCATTCCATAATTGCATACTCTTGCACTCATATACTTGTATCATTGTGCATCCAATTGTTCATAGCAACTTATGAATACTCTTATGATTGCTTTGCTTGTGTCCCAATGGTTGTTTTGGGTTTTGACTTGGAGGAAGAATTTGAAATGTTATATTTCTTTTCAAGCTTGAAATCCTATATGTTTTTTTCAAATAAGAAAACCTAAGGCATTTTCCTAAATAAAATCATTAACCATCACTCGAAGCCGTTGCTTGTTTGATCGTTAATGAGGAGCTATTAGTGGTAGTCACTCGAAGCCTTTGCTTGTTTGGCTATCATGAAAACTCCCACACATTAAATAAACAACAACAAAAAAAACAATTAATTCAAACTTCCAAAATAACACGAGCTACTAGCTCACCCCCTTTTTTTCAAAACTATTTTCAAAAGAATAATACGACGTTGTCGCTTGTAATCACTCGAAGCCATTGCTTGTTTGATTACCAGTTCCGACTCTCTTTTCTTTCGAGTTAATACCGAATGCCACTCGAAGCCTTTGCTTGTTTGGTGTTCGCGGACACTCGAGTCTTATTTCAAAAACTCCAAAAAACACTTTCAAAAATCACAAAGCCGTTTTCACACGCAAAACTGAGAACTACGTTGCTTTGATCCCTCGGTGGTGAAGTGCGTGGGGACCAGGTTCATGTCCCGTCAAGCATACCTTTAAAAACCCATAAAAATAAGAACTACGTTGCTTTGATCCTCGGCCGGTGAAGTGCGTAGGACCGGGTTCTGTCGTCAAGCACGCTTTTCAAAAATCTTTGTCTTGTTCCGCTTTTCAAAGATATCAAAACATCCCTTTTCCGTTTTCAATAAAGTGATTTCTCAAAAGAAAAGAAAAATAAATAGAACAATGTATTTCAAATCAAACATTTCAAAACCACATCAAATTAATGGTTCCTTTCGGTAGAAAGAGCGCGCGTGAGTGCTAATACCTTCCCCAATGCATAGCGAGCCCCCGAACCTACATCTCTAAGTTTTGAAAGACCACCCGCCTTCAAAAAGGTTTTTTCAATGTTTTCCTAAAATAAAATATTGGTGGCGGCTCTCTCGATTTTCAACGTTGTCAAGTGAAAAGTCCCAAACCGGATTTTTCGGGCGCAACAACAGAGAGCAGAGAAACTTACCACCTCGGCTCGCGATTATGAGCTAATTGCGGGCGATTTGATAGACAATGATGGTGATTTCTGACAATTTGCACTAGTAGGCGTCTTGAGCCACTTAGTCATACGAGCGATGAAAGATAAGGTGTGGAAGGCGCATGATGATTGAAGAATTGAATGCAATTGAAAGGAATAAAACACAGGAGTTAAGCGTGCTACCTCCAAACAAGAAACCTATAAGTGTGAAGTGGGTCTTCAAAGTGTGGCCCGAGGCCCAGATGGATCGATGGCAAGACACAAAGCTCGGCTTGTGGCTCGTGGATTCTTGGAAGGAAGGTCTAGATTACAAGGAGGTATTTTGCTTTGTAGCTAGACATGAGACAATAATATTAGTGATAGCTCTAGCATGTAGTAGGGGATGGACTATACTACATCTAGATGTTAAGTCGGCATTTTTGAATGGTGCACTAGAGGAAGAGGTTTATGTGACACAACCATCGTGCTTCGAAATAAAAGGGAAAGAACAAATGGTGTTTAAGCTGAACAAGGCTCTATATGGCCTTAAACAAGCTCCAAGAGCTTGGAATAAGAAAATAGATACCTTCTTTGGAAATTTGTGGATTTAAGAAGTGCGAGTGTCGAATATGGAATATATATGAAAACATCTAGCCGAGGTAAAATGATCCTAGTTTGCCTCTACGTAGATGACATATTGCTAACCGGTGACTGTGAAACCGAAATGAAGTCTGTGAAGGAAAGGTTGATGTCCGAGTTTGAGATGAGTGATCTCGGGAGAGTTGTGTACTTCCTGGGAATGGAATTCCTTTACACTCCTAAAGGAATAGTGTTACATCGGAAGAAATATGCAATAGAAGTCTTTGAAGAGGTTTGAAATGTTTGATTGCAAACTGTTCTAACACAGTAGAAGTAAATCGAACCGACGGCGGGTGATGTTGATGGAGAATGTGTAGATCAGGCCTTGTTTAAGCAATTGGTTGGTTCGTTAAGGTACTGTGCAATAGTAGACCAGGATATATGCTATGCTCTTGGTGTTGTTAGCAAGTTTATGGAGAAGCCCAAAATGATACACTACTAAGCAACTACTAGAATCCTAAGGTACTTGAAGGAACTTTGAAGTATGGTTTGTTATTTCTGCTAAACCGGATCGAATAGTGCAAATTACTTGGGTACTCAACTCGGATTGGTGTGGGGATAAGGTCGCGGAAGGAGCACTACGGGTTACATCTTCATGTGTTTTGGAGCACCAATCTCATGGTGTTCGAGGAAGCAACCGATGGTCGCATTGTCGTCTGCGGCGCGAATACATAGCAGTGCTCTGCTTTGCATGCCAAGCTATTTGGCTTAAATCGAGTCATGTGAGTTGAAGCTTGAGAGCAAGGGCCGATTAAACTCATGATTGATAACAAATCGGCAATAATGCTTGCCAAGAACCCAGTTTCACATGGGAGAAGCAAGCACATAGAGACCAAATTCCACTTCCTGCGTGAACAAGTTGAGAAGAAGGTACTTGAAGTCTGCTACTGCAGCACTCAAACGCAAGTAGCAGACATATTCACTAAAGCGTTGAAGGCCGAGCAGTTTGTGAAGCTGAGGAATGACCTAGGCGTTGAAGCGTTCGACTGAGTGCCGAGGTGTTCAAGCTTCCTATGTCCGAGGTGTTAGAGTTTCGACTATGTCGAGGTTATTGACCGAGGTGTTGAAGATCTCAACTGTTTGATTTACTAATCTCGACTAGTTGTAGTTTCAGTTCATTGTAATTTTCTTTTTGATTGTGAAATTAAGGGATGGTGTTGTAATATAGTAATTTCACAATCGGCTTTAGCGTAGGATTTGTTTGTATTTCCTACTCGGTCATGAGGGCAATTCGGTCTTTTCTCGTTGTATTGAAGGGATATAAAATCCCTCTCAGCATAACTGTAAAAACAGACTTTCAATAATACAATTTCAGTTAGTTAACGCGCGCGCTTTTCCGCTTTCGTTCTTGTGTTTTCTTCTCGGTTAATCACCTCGGCCTCGTGTGTGTTCAAGTCGGCTAGTGTATTCCGACGTCGACCACCGTCGTCTTCTCGCTCGGTTTAGCATCAATGATAGTGATGATGCATTGACACATGGTACTAGAAAGAAGTGGGGGTGAAGGATTGGACAACAACCCAATTTTGTATACCTCACAAAACCACACAGTTCAACTTTTTTTTTGACGCACAATTCAACTTTCTAATCACCTAAAATAAATACTAAAATATAAATTTTATTTTCTACTCAATGATTTTTCTCTTTCTCCTAAATTCTCTCTCTCTCTCTCCTATCTTCTCTATCGCACATTTGTTCTTAATAATTTTTAATTATGTTATATAAAATCATTATAAACATTAGAAAGATAATTATTTTAAAATTTACATTTTTTGCTTATGTTTTCCATTGTTAAATGGCCGATGTCTTTGGACAAAAACTTATCGAGTACTATCATGTCGAGCACTCTCCAATTCAATTCAGTACTTTCCTGTTTGCAATTCAATCGTCTATCACTTGTACGAATTCTTCGCTTCAATTGTTTTTGGTTTGTTTTGATTTTTCGTTTCTAGGTTTCGTTTTGATTTCGTCTTCATCTTATGGGTTCTAATTAAATGTGAAATGATGAACAAAACTAGCACCCAGATTCTTGGTGTCGCTGTCATTGTACGCGAGATTAGAGAGTAAGGGAGATTTGATTTTTTTTATTTATAAAAACTCCTACAGTACCTTTCAATTTTTTATTATTTTCAATAAAAACTAAATTAAAAATCACATTCTGTCAAAGAAATAATTAAAAATGACATATATTAATACTGTGAAAACCACCAACACATTTGCTTCAAAAAAAAATAAATTACAACACATCAACACCGTAATGGCCACATAAACATTAATTTTTTATGGAGTTGGTAAAACAATTTGGAGAATCGTAAAATAAGCTTCTAATATTATTGAGTGATAATATAGGTATATATATACAAAGTGTCTAACTAACTTAATCTCAAAAAAAAAAAAAAGTGTCTTACTAACTCCATAATTATCTCTAACTCCTAATTATTTCTAACAAACTAATCTATATCTCTAATTGACTTAAGAAAATGATGGCCACATAAACGTTTTTAATGGAGTTGAACAAAGGCAAACAAAAAGGGTAGCAATGTTGAAAATTTAAAAAAGGGTTTTTTTTTTTTTGATACCCCACCCTTTCTCCTCATACCCCACCAAATTTGAAAACCCCAAATTACCATTTGCAATCTTTTTTTAAAAGGCTCATCATTATATATATGTCATTTTGGACATATATACGATGCTCAATTTTAACACATTGTATATATGTCCTTAAGAAGTATATACGATTGGCCGTGTAAGATTCAATCGTATATACCTCTTAGGGACATATATACGATGTGTTCAAATTGAGCATCGTATATTATATATACGATGGGTTTGAATTATTATTTTTGTAAAAAAATTTAACGATCATGATTTCACTTTCAAAGTTGATCAGCGGTGTGGATTGCACGACAAAATCAGCGGTTGATAATCTTTTACCTCAAATATAAATACTCACTCCCACCATCACTATTTTCACACCAAAAATTCAACTTCCTTTTCTCACACAACACAAGTCAAGATGATGCAGGTTTCGCTAATGTCATACTACGAACCTTCTTCCATCGCTATTGTTCATTGTAATTTGGGTCTCATTGATCATCAGGGCATCACCTTAGAAGTGATGGTGTAGCTTTCAATGGGAGAGATGTTATGCGGTGTAGAGTTAAAACACTTGCATATCATTCTTTGCTCTTAGCGAAACTCTACTGCGAGATGGTGGTTCAACACGAGAGCAGCGAGCATGAGATAATTCATATCGTTTATCGGAAGCCGGAATGGGTGATGGAGGTCTTTCTTGAGTGCATCGTGGATGTCAACACCGAGGATGACCTCCAACAGATGATGTCCAATCATATTATGTTTAAATGGAAGAGTTACATTCATCTCTACGTCGAAACCAGAAGGACCGTAGCTGAGATCCTTCGTCGATTAACTCCACCAACTTAGTAGTTTCTATTGTATTTTTTTATCTGTCTATTTTAATTGTAGTTGTTTATGTTTTATCGTTTGTGTAACTTTGTTTTATCGAATCAATGAAATCGAGAATTTATAGAAACTCGTAACATATAACTACCGAAAAAAAGTAATAATAAAGTGCCAACAAAAAAAGTAACATGAGTACAAATACATCAAAGTAGTAATAAAAAATCGCTAACATCCTCCTCGTCGCCCTCGTCCCTGTCTAAGTGCCTGTGGAATCTCATCCGGTAGTGCCATCCCCACCAGCCTATAGATAAATGATGTAAGCAAAAAGTCCAGACTATGTGCGTTAAATGAGTTATTTAAGCAAAAAAATTCAACTTACCGGGTCAGCGAGTACTGAAGTGCAGACATGATCTGCCAGGTCAGTGAAGAGAGTGGGCTGAGGCAGAGGCTCCTCCTGAGGCTCCTCCTGATGCCCCTGATCCTGCTGAGGCTGCTCCTCCTGATGCTCAGACATAGACTCATCAGAGAACGACGAATCGATGCCGAGGTGCTCACTGCGATACTCGGGAGGCAGGGGATGGTAATGAAGAGGCTGTGGATGGTACTGAGGAGGAGGCTGCTGCTGATACTGAGGAGGTGTGGATGGTACTGAGGAGGAGGCTGGGAATGGTACTGAGGAGTCGGCCTCCCCCGATACCAATCCTCATGCTGAGTCTGCTGCAGGTAATCCACTGGATAAAACTCCCATCGTCACGATCTTCGAGGTGAGTGATGGTGCTCAGTGGTGGGGTGACACTCGGCTAGGTCACTGTCTCTATCTGTCTCTCTTTGAAGCATGGGTGATTATGCTTCCGAGTCCTCGTACTCGGAGCAGTAGATGACTCCCCTTTGTCTGTGATAGGAGTTACCTCCCATCTACCTATCTGACTCGGATGACTGTCCCTGTGACTGCGCTGCCTACCGGACACTGCATACAAAAGAAAAAAAAATTAGCAAAAAAAAAATGTCCATCGTATATACATCAGAATTAGGGTATATATGATGCTTACTTGTTAAAGCGTCGTATATATGTAGTCAAGGATGTATATGCGAGTGACTGATTCCTAAGCTAATCGTATATACGCCTGAAAAATGTATATACGATGGGTAAAAAATTATGGATCGTATATAGGGTGATTTGGGGGTATATGCGTTTGGCTGAAAATGGGGCCAATCGTATATACGTTTGTGTGATGTATATGCGAGTGGCTGGTGGTCAATCGTAGGTATGACCAATAATGTGAAGAAATTGTGATTTTGTAAAAACGCAGGGGTATTTTGGTCTTTTCGCAGGGTGTGTGGAGGTATAAGAGGAAAGGGTGGGGGTACAAAAAAACCCTTTAAAAAATAAAGGATTGATTTGGAAAAAAGAAGAAGATAGATACAGGAGCAATGTCGCTTAATCTTTGGGGGTTACTTTTACCACACCCCCTCTACTCCAAACACACCCCTCACCCTACACATTTACCAAACTAACCCCACTTACAATTCTATTTCCCTCTCTATCCCTCTCCTCTTCTTCTCCAACACCCAAAAACACTCCTCCCTGACACCCGAGCCTCCCTCTCTCCACTCCAAAACCCACCCATCCTCACCTTCATCATTCACTCCCATTCAACTACCCATCATTGGCAACTAGCTCGAGGTAATAACCCTACCAAACATTTTTCATTTTGGTTCTGTTTTGAGTTTTATCGCCATTTTTTTTTTTCTGCAAACACGCTCAATTCGAGCGGTCGTTCGAACATGTTCGCATGCTGCGTGTTTGAGCAGTGTAAGCGGGGTGTGAAATTTGCTTTGTTCGAAACGACCTCATTCGAACATGTTCGCATGAGAGGCCGTTCGAGCAGCGTATGACAAACAAGCCCGATAAGTTGCGGCTTATCTTGCGAGTTTTTGGTTAAATGGATGAAAATGAGGTGCATGCGAGAAGCGATTGAGTTGTCAGCTGTAGAAAATTTGAGATGTCAAGCTATCATGATTGACATCTCAGCCGAGCGTCGTTGAATCCCAAGACTTTACTAGTTCCTTCCAAAGCGTCACGGTAGAATGAATTAGTTGTTTTAATTTTAGCTAACTATTCAAATTATGTAAGCGACACATGGTAATTGAATTTGGTTATTTCCTACTCGTGAGGAGCTTACGACTTGGAGTGCGTGCGGTTGGAAAATCTCTTGGGATGGTGATTGTTATAGGAAGATCGACAGGACGGCGATCGGGTAAACAATCACGCATGTTGATTTGTGATAAATTTGGATCATATAAGACAAATGTTGAGGAAAGCCTGAAACACTAGAAAATGTTGTTGTCCCTTGGTGAAAGGAAATTTATTAAGAAGCTTGGAGGATGGATTTTGAGGGTTATGAATGGAACTCATAACCATGGGATGGTTACTTATCATGATGGACGTCCCGTACATTGGTAGGTTAACCGGAAGAGAAGGAACTAGTGGCTAGAATGACTAGGAATCATACTCGGCCTAAATTGATCCTTAATGAGTGAAATTGATGAAGCTTGATGATAACTATACGGTTGTGAAACAAATATACAAGCGTCGTCAAAGGCAGCGATCGGCTATGCGTGAGGTAGGTGAGCTCCAACAACTCATGTTTTATTTGCAACGCGATAATTATGTTTCTTGGACTCGACTTGCAGGCGGAACTACGGTTGTGAAAGACATCTTTTGGGCCCATCCCGATTCTATTGAGCTTCTCAACACCTTCCCAATTGTTTTGTTGATTGATTCCACATATAAAACCAACCGAGTGCAGGTATCCGTTGGTTGAGATCGTTAGTGTGACCTCAGTGAGAAGACTTACTCTTTGCATTTGCTTATGTCAATTGGGAGAGGATGGATAACTTTGCATGGGTTCTTGAGAAATTGAGGGGTTTATTTAGGAAAGCAGGATGAACTTCCAGCAAGTCATACTTCTTGTGAGAGACACGGGTATGATGAATGCTCTGGCGACAATATTTCCAACATCTGCAAACTTGTTGTGCCAATTTCACATTAAGAAAAATGTGAGGGCCAAAGCAAGGCTCATTGTGAAAGACAAGTGTTGTTAATGACATTATGGGTGCATTTCTATCACATTGTCCATGTGAAGACTGCGCAGAAGAGTATGATTATGAGTTGGAGTCTGTTTAACGACTTGGTGACACCTTATCCCGATTTCATACGGTATGTGAAGACCACTGGCTAGACCCCCTTCAAGGAAAAGTTTATTGATGCATGGATAAATAAGCATATGCACCTTGGCAACACTACCACCAACAGAGTTGAGTGCGCACACTCTCATTTGAAGCAAATATTACGAGGCAGTAGGGAGATTTGTGCAAGTCTTTGGGATGGAATGCGAGACCATGCTTAGGATACAACATTACGACCTTAAAATGCACTTGAGCATAGTTTGAGTAGAGTGAAAATTCAACACTTGAAGAAGAAGATTTTTGATGAAATTAAGGGTTTAGTTTCATCTAATGCTATAGACCATATTTTGGGTGAGGTCGTGGTGGATGGATCTGTTTCACTTAACCCATCATTATGTCGATGCACACTCGGGACTACATACGGACTACCATGTGCATGTGAGCTTTCAAGGTATGATGTACACTCATCTTGTTATTTTGTCTATAAACTCAACATTATATGGGTTGTCACTAAATCAATGTCGCTTTTTTTGTAGGGTCATGATGGATTGCACTCCAATTCCGTTGAGCATGATTCACCAACATTGGCGAGAGGTTGAATTTCAAAATACAAAGCAGAGGCAATGGATGATGAGTTGAGTGTAGACATTGAACTTGAAGCTATCAAAAGAAGGTTTGAGGCATCTGATCACGCCGGTAGAGTTATGATTAAGGCAAAAGCACGTGAATTGGCATTCCCAGACACGACTTCTATGTGTCCACCTCGGATCGATCATTACAAAGGGTGCACCGAAAAAAGATAAGAAAGGAATGTTGATTACTCAACAAAGCGAGACAAGTCATTTTGGGAACATGTAGATGACAAATTTGACTCCCCGGGGTTCATCTAGTGGATGTTTTGCTCGGTCTAAGTAAGCGACCTACTCCCCCAAAGCAAGAGTGGGCGTCTACAAACCCATCTGATTCTGGTTCAACTCCTGCTCTACTTTGTCAACGTGTCCAACACCTAATCCATCACAAAGCAAAAAGAGAACTCAAGTGTGCGGTGCTACTACAATCCCTACTCCTCCACTACATAAGAAACCAACACCCACACCTATTATTCTGAGAGAAGCTGCTCACGCTCTTTTGTTTCAAAAGCTCTTACTTTGACACGGCTCCTGTTCTTACGAATCCTATTATTACTGAGATCTTTGCTTTGTTATGGATGTATTTAATACATACATAATAGGGATCTTGGCATACATGCGTCCCTATGTTGAAAAACTTGTTAACGTGGTTGGTGATGGTAGCGTGGATTTCGGTGTATTGCGGCATTTCTTGGAAGGGGTGAGGAGGCTTGGCGATCGATCGAAGCGATCGATGGAGGAGCTTAACCAATACAATGACTTCACACTCATTGTATGGTGGTATTGGTAAGGTCACATTTTTGATGAAGTCGTTGTTGAGGGCACATCATGGGAACAATGTTGAAGATAATTGGATGACTATACAGGAAATGGGGGTATCGATCGATTAACAAGTACAAAGTTGTCTGAGTTGTTGGTCACCTAATTGTTGTTACACAATTTTTCCCTTCAATGTTGCGCCATTGAAGTGCCCGACGAGTTCAACATCTTATTCGTGCGAACACAAACACTTTATGCAGGTAAAGTGTCTTCTATTTAGATTCGAGTGTAGTCATTCCAAAACATTACATAACATTATGTTTTTTGTTGTCTTTTGAAGATCTTTATGAAGCACGGAAGTCAATGCCCCTGCCGGATTTGATGTGGATGACTAATAGGGCACCCATAGCAAAGGTTGGGACTCGCTTTTTATTAGCCGCATGCAAAAGTGGAAGTGTTTGCTCATACAATCACAACCCCCATCCCCTTCCTTGTGTAGATTTAAGTAAAGATGCGATGGTAGTCAATGTTAAGTTAGATTTATAATTTTGGTACACAACTTTGTATATGACTATTAGTAGGAAACTTTTGAAATGAAAAAACTCATTTCATTTACGGTTTTTAAGTTTACGCTTTTGCATAACATTGGTTCGAATGATACCATTGAGCGCTGTTCAACGCCACCCCTCGAACATGTTCGAATAAAGCCATTCGAGGCACCAATAACACACCCTCACACCAACGATTGGCAATATTCCTTAACACGCATGAGTTTGTTGAGCGAGTTGAGCGATGTCGTTCGAACAACAAAAATTCCTTAACACGGACAAGGTCGTTCGAACTGTTGAACAAGGCCGTTGAACGATCACTTAAACCACGCTGCACGAGCGTCCCACGCGAGGCCATTTTTGGAAAAAAATGTTTGGGGGCGTGCGATGAGTAAACGGGGGTGTGGGAAAAGTAAAAGCCTAATCTTTTTAGGCTTTTTTAGTTGTTGAATTGGCCAATGGGCCTATTGTTGTATTAGCCTTGTGGGCTACGGCTTTTTCCCTATCAATGAAAAAAGGGTTTTTTTTTTGGACCCCCAGCCTCTCCCCTTAAACCCCCACCCACACCGAAATCCCCAAAATGCCCTTTGTAATCTATTTTTTTTTTTTAAAAAGGCTCATCGTATATATGTCCCAAATGATATATATACGATGAGCCTTAAATTTTTTTTTTTAAATTTTGTAATTTTTTTTTAACGGTCATGATTTCACTTTCAAAGTTGATTAACGGTGTAGATTGCACGACAAAATCAACGGTTGATAATCTTTTACCTCATCTATAAATACTCACTCCCACCATCACTATTTTCACACCAAAAATTCAACTTCCTCATTCTCTCACACATCACAAGTGAAGATGATGCAGGCTTCGCTAAGGTCATACTACGAGCCTTCTTCCCTCACTCTCGTTCATTCTAATATGGGGTTTGCTGATCATCAAGGCATCATCTTTAAAGATGATGGTATAAGTTTCGATGGGAGAGATTTTGTATCGTGTAGGTTAAAACACGATATATCATTTGCTGCTCTTAAGCAGAAACTACCGCGGATGGTTCAACGAGCAGCGAGCATGAGATAATTCGTATCGTTTATCGGAAACCGGAATGGGTGATGGAGGTCTTCACTTTTCTGCCGTGGATGTCAGCGCCGAGGATGACCTCAGAGCGGATGATGTCCAATCATATTATGTTTAAATGGAAGAGAGTTACATTCATGCATGCGTCGAAACCAGAAGGATCGTCGCTGAGATCCTTCGTCGATTAACTCTACCAGCTCAGTAGTTTCTATTGTATTTTCATTTTATCTGTCTATTTTTATTCTAGTTGTTTATGTTGTATCGCTTGTGTAACTTTGTTTTATCGAATTAATGAAATCAAAAATTCATGGAAACTCGTAAAATAAAACATTCGAAAAAAGTTAATAATAAAGTGTCAATATCAAATACATCAAAAAACAAATAAAAAATCCCTAACGTCGTGGCCCTCGTCCTCGTCCCCGTCGTCTAAGCTCCCCAGCAATGTCATCCGGTGCTGCCATCCCCACCAGCCTATGGAGTGTCGATACGCCCGCGGCGCCATGCGTGATCTCGCCATCACGAATCCCTCTCCTGGCGGTCCACAACCTCCTCATCCGGTCGGGATCGTCGTAGCGTGGCTCGGGGAGGTGTCGGGCTGAGCTCTTGGTGATGGTGGAGTCGGTAATAGTCTGGGATAGAAGCCCGAACGTACCACTCTAAGTACCTACGTGCGATACCGATCCGGTGTTGCAGCCCGGAGTAGTGCGCATGATGTCCTCCACGGATGCCATGAAGTGGGCGATCCGAAAGATGCGATCGGTATGACTCGGACAACCTCACGAGAGGTCACGCGCGAGGATGATCGAGTGTACCCAAACCGTCGCGAGCACCTATCGGGCATGTATGGAACTCGAAGTCGGCCCGGTGATGAAGCCTCTGTAGAGGAGATCGCGCTCGAAAGGTCTACCCGGCCTGTCCTTCTCAAATGGTCGCGGCAGACATCCTCGGCCTCGGCTCATCAAGCATCCTCCTATAGTGGGTGAGCTTGGGTGGTCGACTTCTTCTTCTGTAGCGCCCGACCCGGTGGCTCCGCACCGAGGATATGACCACCAACCTCTCCGCCATCCGAGGAAATACCACATAATCCAAGCACGAAATGCAAAAATAAACAACATATTTAATTCACAAAAATTTACCAAACGTCGGTGTGATTTAACAAAAATACAAGAAATTAAAATGTGTACGAAATAGGTGGCATACCCTCCACTGCTAACTGCGTAGTCCTCAAAGACGCGATGTTCAATGACTCATACATGGCAACTAGTGCACTGCACCCCATGCATAGCCTCAAGAACATCTCGCACTCGGATCATCCAGTAGATCGACCCACTTAGCCTCGGCCTGTCTCCGGTCTTCGTAGTGAAGATCATTGTAGGTCGAAGCCGAAAGCGAGATAAGCCCTCACAAAGAAGCGTGATGTCACCCCCTCCTCCAAGTTATGCTCATAAACCTGCTCCGACCATTTGAAGGCACATGTCACGGACCCCACGGGTGTTGTTAGCGACCTCGACCCGTGACACACCCGGATATGTCTCGAAGGTGTGTGGCATACTCCGAGCTCACGATGATGGCGGGAGGTGTGGCATAATTCCACGGATGGGAAGGTGCGTGAGCGGGAGATGTCATCCAGAGTGATCGTCATTTCACCAAGGCAAGTGAAATGACGAAGTGTGTGAGTGTCATCTCTCAATAAAAGCCGACAGCAACTCATGGTCTACTGTGGCGTGGCCAGTCTGGAGAAGTGGGGCCAATCTGGAGTCCCTGACCACAGTGGTGCGCCGAAGTAGGGCCGGGTAATGAAGATGGAGTCTAGTATGGACTTTGTTGCCATGAGCCCTGTGACACCCGGGGCCGACGAGGGCGGGGAGTGATCGTCGGTGCCCAAAAAGGTGGCATGGCAAAGAGCGGCTCCTGGCAGCTTCAAAGCGAAGGGGCACGTGAATGAACCGAATACGCACCGGAATGAGAGGGATCCTGAGGTTGTGCAGGTATGGGACTGTACAATTGAAGGAAGGCTTAAAAGAATTGATTTGGACTACCTATACCAACAAGATGCATCTTCTTTTCGGAAGTCCATCTCATAAGAACTCCATAGTTAAGCGTGCTTGGCTTGGAGTAATAGTGGGATGGGTGATCTTCTGGGAAGTTTCTCGGAAAGCATGCAAGTGAGGACAAAGCATCTTTGAAAAGATTCGTGTTGGTTCGTGAGGCGATCAGCGATTAGGCGATGCAGGATGTTACAAGCCCATACTTTGACAACACGCTGATACTCCTGAAATAAAAATAAATAAATAAATAATGTAAGCAAAAAGTGCAGACTATGTGACTTAAATAAATTATTTAAGCAAAAAATGCAAAACTTACAGGTCGGGTCGAGTATAGAAGCTCCAGACATGATCTGCGCCAAGTCGGTGAAAAGAGAAAGGTGAGGCTCCTCACGAGGCTCCTAAGGCTCCTCACGAGGCTCCTCGATCATCTGCTTTGAGGCTCCTCATGATACTCGGACATAGATAGTGCGAGTAATAAGTATCGACACAGGGCTCGCGCTCACGATACTCGGGAGGTGGGGATGGTAATGAAGAGGTTGAGGATCGCATCGAGGATCTGTGGATGGTGCGAGGAGGAGGCGAGGATGATCTTTATTGCGCCCGAAAAATCCGGTTTGGGATTTCTCAGTGTACAACGTGAAAATTGTGAAGCCGCCACTAATATTTTAGTTTTTAGACCAAAAACATTAGAAAAAGGTCTTTTTTACAAAAAGGCGAGTGGTCTTTCGAAAACAGAAATGTAGGTTGGAAATTCGAGTTAGGTGTGGGGAAGGTATTAGCACCCCACACCTCCTTTCTACCGAAAGGGAACCATTAATTCGATGTGTGGTTTGGATTGTTTGATTTGAAAATAATTGTTCTACTTCTTTTCTTTTCCTTTTTATTTGAAGGAGTTTTTAGAAAACAAGAGAAGAAATCTTTTTGGGATTTTTGAAAAGTGAAATTAAACTAAGATTTTTAAAAGAGTGCTTGACGGGATATGACCGGGTCTCACGTACCCTCAATGGCGAGGGATCAAAGCTACGTAGTTCTTGGTTCTTTTGCGTCAGAAGGCGGCTTTGGGATTTTTGAAAGCGAGCTTGCGGGATATGACCCCGGTCCCTACGTACCCTCGTTGGTCGAGGGATCAAAGCTACGTAGTTCTTAATTCTTTTGATTTTGAGAAAATCGTGTTTTATTTTTATCTTATCTTTTGGTTTTGGAAATATGACTCAAGCGTTCATGAATACCAAACAAGCATTGGCTTCGAGTGGCGTTCACTACTAACTTGAAAGAAAAGTGTTGGGACCGATAATCGATCGAGCAATTACTCAGTGATTACTAGTATAGCGTTTTATTATCTTTTTGAAATGATTTTGGAAAGGGATGAGTCATAGTGATAATTACCACTAATGACTCATATTGTTTTTGGATTTTGAATTGATTTATATTTGATTAAGGTGTGGGAGCTTTCATGATAGTCAAACAAGCGAAGCTTCGGTGACTACCACTAGTAACTCCATCATTAACGATCAAACAAGCGAAAGCTTGAGTGATGGCTAATGATTTTATTTATGAAAAGTGCCTTAGGTTTTTATTAGAAAACATTTGACTTGGGGCTTTGAAAAGAAAGTAGAACATTTGCAAATCCTTTTTATTCTAAACCAAAAGCGCAACAATTGCAAATTCATAAGCAAAGGTAATCAACAATTAATACACGAGAGTACCATGAGGCATAAATCTAAGCTAACATGTGAAATTGCAAGATAAGTATCAAGCAAGACATGTATTTATTCAACCTAAAAAACAATCTAGCAACATAAACCTCAAACCTAAACCTTAACCTAAAGGCACACATGGTGAAACCAAAACCCTAAAATCTAACCCTAATTATGGACCAAGCAATATTATTTAATGGAATAGGCCCATGGCCAAAACTAAGCGTGCAAGGAAAACTTTGAGTATTAAGCAAAACCTATGATTATTTTACAAGAACTATTAAGAGATAAAGCAAAGAATGAAAGGACAATTTGTACAAAATTAAATCTATTGAATCCTTTCTAGCCATCTTCACCACTTGGATTGAATACTCTAAACACTTTGTGGGAGTCATTTAGCAAGATCATCAACAACCAACAACAACATAATTAAGTTACAAGAACACTAAACATTTAAACTATGAAATAGACTTGAATCCTTTCTTGCAATCTTCAACACTTTAAATCAAAAGCAACTAGGTGCTTAGTGGTGAATCCTTTTGCAAGATCATCAATAACTAAACCAAGAAATACATCTAAATCAAGCAAAGCCTAATTTATTCACAACATGCGAAATGAAAATGACATTAAATTATGAAAATGAACTTGAATCCCTTCTTGCAATCTTCACCACTTTAAATCAAAAGCAATTAGGTGCTTAGTGGGAATCCTTTTGCAAGATCATCAACAACTAAACCAAGAAATACATCAAAATCAAGTGAAACCTAATTTATTTAAGACATGTGAAATGAACATAATATTAAACTATAAAAATGAACTTGAATCCCTTCTTGCAATCTTCACCACTTTAGATCAAAAGTACTAAGTACTTAGTGGGAATCCTTTTGCAAGATCATCAATAACTAAACAAAACTAAATTTAAATCACAAGACACATAAGATCAAATATAATGAGTTGAATCCCTTCTAGTCATCTCTATCACTCAAATCAAAGTGCCTTAAGCACTAGTGATAGATCATATGACTAGATCATCAACAACTAACAATAACAACATTTACTACTAAAATAAAATACTCACAACAAAATTAAATGAAGAAACACAAAATCAACTTGAGCATATTTTTTTGGTTTAGTGAAATGACAACAAAATTAACATAAAGCATCATAAATCCATTTATTAAGGGTGAGATGCCAAATCTCACCCACCAACAACAACAAGCTACATTATGAAAATGAAAATGATAAATATGCTAAATAATGAAGAAAATGCAAGATGAAGAAAAGAAAATAAGTTCTAATGTAAAATGCTTGAAGATGATGCAAAGGTATCAAGGGTTTTACCTTATTTCTAAGAGAGGAAGGAAGAAATGAAAAAAAATGTAGGAGAGGGAGAGGATGAGCTACGGCCTTGAGCTTGATGGAGGAGAAGGTTTTGTTGCTTGATTTTCTTGAGTGAGGAAGGAAAAGCTAAGGTAGTGAGAGATAGGTTTGAAGGTGTTTTGGTGGATGAAGGTGAAGGAATGGAGGAGAGGAAGGAGGGGAGAGGCTTCGGTTTTGGGGTGTTTGGGAGAAGGGTTTTGGTTGCTTGATTTAGAGAAATGAGTGTGAAGAGGTAAAAAACTTGTGAGGTGGGAAATGAGGATCTATTTATAGGGATTTTTAGGTTTAAGGGTATCATTGTCTTTTTGTTTTTGATGTGCCTCTAAGATTGAGTCTTAAAATTAAATGGAGGTTGAGATGGATCATCACATGGATTAGGGGTATTGAAGAAACACAAAATAAGAGTGAAGGTGAGAGGAGTGGAGCGCAAGCCATAGGAAAAAAAAGAAAAAGGAATAAACTTTTATTTATTTTGGGAAAGGAGTGTCTTGTGAGATAGGGTTAAGGGTATTTTTGTAATGGGATGTTACCAAAGAAGTAAGTTTGCATTTTTGGGTGGAAGTATCGGTGTAGGTGAGTGAGGTAATTTACCAAAGAGAGGCAAAGTTAAGGATAGAACAAATCAAAT
Organism: Oxytropis ochrocephala; assembly: GCA_020916435.1. NCBI lineage: Eukaryota > Viridiplantae > Streptophyta > Magnoliopsida > Fabales > Fabaceae > Oxytropis > Oxytropis ochrocephala. The sequence continues at coordinate 113,160,162 of CM037089.1, forward strand.
CTTAGTGAATAAGAAAAGAAGTGTGTAGAAGCTTCTAGAAAGAGAGAGAGTGGAATGGAGGGGGTATGCGCATGGTATGAGCTGAAATGGGAAGGAAAAATAAAATAAAATAAATGCTTGTTTTTTTGGTGTTTTGTCTTATTGAGGACACTTCCCATTTTTGCATTTTGAATTTTGAATTTTTGGGCATGCAAAATGGGAATGCACCTATTAGAAAAATGTTACATGTTTTTGGTCATCATAAAATAACCTCCTAATTACTCTAGACAACAAAATTTGTCACTTAGTAATTGGGAAATATTTAATGATCTTTTAATATTTTTTATGCAATAAAAATAGGAAAATGCATTTTAATTATTTTAGGCTAGGATATTCTCTCTAAAAATTGTACAAAAATTCTCTTGGATAAGAGAAAAATGTACTTTTGGTGTGTACATATTTTTGTGAGAAAATCATCTGTGGCGAAAAATGACCAAAATGCCCCTTACCTTAAAAATCCTAATTTGTCCAAAAAGTGCATTTCAACTTTAAAAATGATTTTAGAAACTTTGAAATGACTTTTAGGACCCTAAATTCAATGCATGATGCTTTTCTTTTATTTATTTATTTTTGGGAAAATTAGGGTTTTGACCTAAAGCAGGACAAAATTGGGGTATGATGAGATATCGAGGAACCGGCCTCCCTCTATGTCAATCTTCCTGCTGAGTCTGCTGCAGATAATCCCCAAGATATAACTGCCCATCATCCGGAAAATACTCAGCTGGGTCAGCCTGTCTCTGTCTCCTAGCGGAAGCATGCAGCTGATTATGCCTCCTCGTCCTGGTACTCGGTGCAGCAGAAGATGACTCCCCTCTCTCTCTGATAGGAGATACCTCACGTCTCCTCTATGCCCTGCCTCTAGGACACTTTGCAAGCAAAGGAAAAAAAATTAGTAAAAAAAATAAATTAAATTGCTCATCGTATTTACATCAAAAAGGTGTATATACGATGCTTACAGGTTTGTTCGTCGTATATAGGGTCTTCTGGGCGTATATGTGAGTGGTGAATTCTGGCTAATCGTATATACGCCTGAAAAGGGGTATATACGGTGAGTAAAAACTTGCTCATCGTATATAGGGTTGTGGTGGGGTATATGCAGTGGTGGATTTTGGCCGATCGTATATACGTCTCTGTGGCGTATATGCGATTGAAGGTGGTCAAACATATGTATGACCAATTATGTGAAGAGATGGTGATTTTGTAAAAACACGGGGTATTTTGGTCTTTTCATATGGTGGGTGGGGTTTTAAGGGAATGGGTGGGGTCCAAAAAAACTCATGAAAAAACTTTGCGACTTAGTTGTACTAAAAAAATTTGTGTACATTCCCATTACTAATTTTTTTGTGGCTTTACAAAGTAACAAAACAAAGAAAAAAAAAAAGACTAGATGTCAAGCCTGCCAAGCAGGAGAATGAAGTCCATTCTCGAAGGGGAGAGTCTCAGTGAGCAACGAGAGATCCATGAGCGCCTTCCTTGACTAGGAAATCAGCACACTTATTAATTTTGCTCCTCAAGATGTGCACAAGAGAGGCAACCTCAAACTGACCTAAAGAATCTACAATATCCAACATGAGGATGCATGGCGATGGAGGTGATTCACGCGCCTGTCAGCTAGATAGGCCGCAACATCCATGTAGTCACTCTCACAAATAAGCCTCTTGTAACCCAGGGTGTGACAAAGGGAGATCTCCAACTGAATAGCTCTCAATTCAATGAGTAGAGCATCACCACCATCTTCAAAATGGGAGAGACCAGCGACCCAATTACCATCATGGTCTCAGATAAAACCGCCCGCCCCATACACAATTATGTTAGACAATAAATATAAGCTATTTTATAAATATTTTAAAATCAAACATTTGCGTCGTGTATTGCACGAGTTTTTATTAAGAATTTATAGTTAGCATATTGCACATATTTCTATTTGTATTCTGTCAATTTTCCAAACAAAGTTCATAAGGATACTTGCAAACAATTACTCCTGCCGGTACTATTTATAAGGAAAAAAAATGTGTTTTTAGGTTCATTGAATAATTGATGTATTTGGTCTATAATATACACAAAATATTTCAATTATTCAATGAAACTAAAAAATAGTTTTTCTCTTATAAATGGGATTGAGGGAGTGACTTGTTAAAATTTAAGGGACATATATTTCTTCTTGAATGATTGTATAAATTAATAAGTTTATAACATATAAAATATTTTGAGTCAAAAAAAGAACTTATTGATTTAGTGATAGAGATGAAATGTAGCATTTGTTATTTATCCATATTTTTCGGTTTATTAGTTTCCTCACACTTTCTCCAAATCCTCTATTATCTCCTGAAACAAAGCTGTTATGAATCACAACCATTGGCTATCTCAAAAAGCCTTTGTTGACAATTATTCATTAACTAAACAAAAATGAGAATGAAAAATGTTGTCCTTGGTGTGATTGAGACTGCAAAGAAGAAGAAGAAAAGAAACAAAATAATCAAAAGGAAGAAAAAACAAAAAGAAAGAAAGATATCTAAAGATTAATTAAAACCTTTTGAGTTTGTCAAAATGGTAGATATTGGATGGTCAATTACACCAATGATATGTGGGGAGAACTTAACTAGGCTCATTTTTGAAGTAGGTGTAAACTTTGCTTTATTTATAACAATGGTTGTTATCTGCAATACTTTGCATTTTCTTCTAAAGCATTATTCACAACCTCGCATTACTTCTCACATGATTGTAAGTTTCTCTCTCTCTCTTCATATTCATTTCATGATTATAAATAGTTCCTTGTTTTTACTTTGTTAACATTAAAGTTGATTGTATTAGCAATTTCAACGACATGGGAACATCGACTCCCGGATTCGAATTTGAGTGTCATAATGTGATAGCGTATATAGTAAGGTTGTCAAAATCGGGCCGAACGGTTCGACAGGTTGAATCGGGAATCGAACCCTATCCAGTTCAGTTGACCTTGAGAATCGCCTGCACAAAAACTGGGGGTTGAATTTGAGTGTCATAATGTGATAGTTTATATAGCAAGGTTGTCAAAACCGGGCCGGACGGGTCGGCCGGATAACTAGCGGGAAAGGATAGAAAATCAGATTTTAATGTTTTTTCTTAAAATCCAAGAACCTTGAACCGCCGCTGCTACTCTGGGTTCAATGTTTACTTTTTTAGTTACCTTGTTGTATAGTGTTTATTTCTCATTTTCTAAACCGGCGAAGCAAAAAAAGTCCATTATGAAGAATCACCGAGCGAACGATTGGCCGGTTGAACCAGAATCGAACCTTGTCGATTCGATTGACCACGAGAATCACCTAAGCACAAAAGCGGGGTTGAACCGGATCAGCGGCGGAGCAGCATGAAAATCAGATTTTATTGTCTTTTCTTAAAATCCAAGAACCTTGAACTGCTGCCTCTACCGGTTCAATGTTCTGTTTTTAGTTACCTTGTTGTATAGTGTTTATTTCTCATTTCGTCTAAACCGACAAAAAAAAAGTCCATTACCGAAGATGTAATGTTTTCTTATGAATATGATTTTGCATGCAGGTAGGTCTAATTCTGGGGAACGTAGGATTTGTACGTGACCAATTTCATAAATACAACCAAACATTTGTATTTATAATTGATTTTGGGATGGTGTGTTACATGTTTGCACTTGGAGTAGAAATGGATCCATTTGTACTATTAGAAAAACAACCTAAACATGCTATAGTATCATATCCAGGAATTCTATCAACTTTCCTCATAGCAATATTTCTATCCCCACTATTTGGTTACTTCGAAATCTCAGTTAGATTATTAGAATTCACCTTACCATTCTCAGTTCTTATAGCTAGTACAGATTCACCAGTTCTAACACGATTACTAACACAACTCAAAATAGGAAAATCAGACATTGGAAAACTTGTTATAGCAGCTGGAATGCACACAGATTTTATCTGTTCTTTGATACTTTCAATTGGTTACATAGCACTTCCATTAGCTGAAATTTGTCCTAAATTTGAGACAACAAGGATTCAACTTAAGTTTATTATTCCAATGGCATTAGCAGTTTTGGGACAAATATTATTAACATTAATGGTTTCACCATTTTTTATGAATTGGGTTGATAATGAAAATCCTGAAGGGAAACCAATGAAAGGACCACATTTAGTATTATCAATAGCATTTATGGTATTAATGTCTGCTTTTTCTAGTTTAAATGGTTTATCACCAATGTTAAGTGCTTTTTTAGTAGGGGTTTGTTTTCCTAGAGAGGGTAGGGTTTCAAAATGGGTTATTACCAAAATTAACTATATGTTGAATACTATATTTTTTCCAATATTTTTCTTGTGGATGGGGTATGAAGCTAATTTGAGGAAGTTTGAGATAGGTTCTGTAAAAACATGGTTAAAAATATTTATGCTCTTGGTAGTGTCAATAACTGGGAAAGTTATTGGTACACTTATTTCTGGGGCAATGTTGGGATTTCAGTGGCCAGAATCAGTTTCAATGGGATTGCTTTTAACTACTAAAGGTCATCTACAAATCTACTTGGCTATCAAATCGGTAAACTCTTAATGCTTATCTTTTTCTTCTACTATTTATTCAAGACTACCATAAAAAAAATGCTTTAATTATTTTTGCTGTCATGAAATGTAACTGTCATATATAACACAAGGCAGTCAATTGTATGGACCGGACTGCTGGCCTAGTGTTTTGGATTGGACTATAAAAAATGTAGACCACTAGATAGATGGGTTGGCCCAGACCATTCCGCTTTTATGTTTTGGCCCAATGGACCGGGTTGCCCAGTTTAATAAGTTTGGGCTCAAGGTCTACAAGCAGAGCTATCAAACTAGGTTGCCCGACCCAACCTGATCTGGCCCATTGGGCCAAAGCGTAAAAATGGGTTGGCCTATCGCAATCCTACTTTTAACAAAAGAAACTACGAAAAATGTTTAAAAGAAAACCATTCAAAATATGGGTCCAGCTTGGCCTGTAGGCCAACTGGGTTGGGCCAAAATCTCTTGGTTCTTTTTTGGGCCTACATTTAGCGAGCTCAGCCCAAACTTGAACACTAGGCCATCGGACCGACTCGTTTGACTGGGCCAAAATTGACATCTTTATCTGTAAGTGAAGTTCACACGCTTTAGGCCTCAAATTAATCTTTTAATTTAAAATAGTGTAAATTGATTTTTATATATTTTTTAGATTCCATAATATTAATTTCACTCACTACTTTTACTACTAATTAATTCGACAACAAAATTAATCATTCATATGTTGTTCTTGTATTATTATTACAGATGAGTTGTGGTAAAGTAACAACAGTTTCAACCGTCATTGGGATGATAATTGCAATCTTGATCACAATCTTATATACACCAATAGTTGTGTCACAAATCATAAAACGTGCAAAGAAAAGAGCACCAACTCATAGATTAGCACTTCATTCACTTGATCCAACAACTGAGCTAAGGCTTCTTTTATGTGTTCATGGGACACAAAACATTCCATCTTCAATAAATTTCATGGAGATTTCAAAAGGTTCAGCTGATCCTGGTATTCTAGTATATGTAACAGACATGATTGAACTAACTGATGAAATATCAGCTACATTAGAGAGAGATGAAGGAGTTCATACAGCTAGTGTGAAAGACAAGAAAGTGATGGAAATGAGAGAGAAAATAACTAACTCATTTCAAAACTATGTGTTAGATAATGGTGAAGAAGGTATTACACTTAAAAGAACTATGGCACTTTCAACAATCAATAATATGCCACAAGATATTAGTGTTTTGGCTGAGGACTTGATGGTTGCACTTATTATACTACCATTTCATAGGACCCAACGACACGATGGAACATTCGATGATGGCAATCAAGGCTTCCGATATGTCAATCGAAAGGTACTTAATTCGCTTATTCAGACTTATCTACTAGCATAAGCACATGATAGCTTATAAATTATATGAAAAAAGATTGATTTTATTTTTTTTCTTTTTAATATAGAAATAGTTTAAACACAAGCACGTATATGTTAAGCATTTACCGAGTGTAGTGAGAACTAGAATAGGTTAGGGCGTAGTCTAGTTAAAGCGCCTAAAAACGGGTTAAGTCGGATTGAACTCCATTCAAACGGCTTTGGATCAGTTGAATCCTTTGAAATGATTTTTTTTATCTGCGTTTTACTTTTTCTACAAAATATAGTACTTTTTTTTTAATTTATTTATTAGTCATACAATTTAACCCTGGTTGAACCAGATGAAACCAATTGAACCATAATCGGAAGATGTCACCAATTCGATCTTTTGTCCAGGTTAGAAAACATTAAGTGTATGCGTGTATGCTTTGCAACGGATGTATGGTGCGTGCCAAATACAAAGTCGTTAGATCTAAAGAAGTTTTCTGCAGATCTAACATTTATCTGTCAGTGCACCCTACAACCGAAGTAGAGGATCTACATTATGTTTAAACCATAAGTGTATTAAGTTGTTAACCCTAGAAAATGTTAATATATTTTAGGAAATAAAGACTTAAAAATAGACATTGTTTTGAACAGGTATTAAGAAGTGCTCCATGTTCAGTTGGAATTCTAGTAGACAGAGGGTTTGGAACATTTGAAGGTATATCAAGATGTGCAGTAACAGTAAATGTAGCAGTAATATTCATTGGTGGAAAAGACGATAGAGAAGCACTTGCATACGCGGGATGCGTGTCGCGACATCCAGGAGTAAAACTAACAGTAATAAGATTCCTAGTAGATGCAAATGCAGAATCGTCAAGATTAGTTGGATACAGAGTAATTCTTCCAGAGCAACAAAAAGATATGCAATTAGATGATGAATGTTTTGCAACATTTTATGAGAAACATGTGATAGGAGGAAGAATTTCATATATGGAGAAACACCTAGCAAATGCTGCTGAGACATTTTCTATTTTAAAATCATTTGAAGGACAATATTCATTGGTGATAGTAGGAAGAGAAGGAGGAGTTAATTCAATTTTGACTAAAGGAATGAATGATTGGCAACAATGTCCTGAACTTGGACCAATTGGTGATGTTCTTTCAGGACCAGATTTCTCAATTACTGTTTCTGTTTTGATTATTCAACAACATAGACTTAAAGGTGAAATTGATGGATTAGATGAAGATTTCTCTGTTATGTCATTTAAATATTAATTTATGTTGTTAGGTTAGTTTAGAAAGTACATACATACATACATACATACATACATACATACATGTAATGATTCATAAAAGTGTAAATGATGTGTAATTTAGTAATCTACTATCTATCTATACCATTAACCTACTACCAAAATACCAATCTTACCCTTTTTCCAACTATACAATTTTTGGATATTTATGTAATTTCTTTTTTTCACTTTTTAAAACTTTTCTACTTTTTCAAACTTTTTCACTCTCTCACATACTTTTTCAAACTTTTTCAATCTCTCTTTTCACACTTTTTTCAAACTTTTTCATCTTTTCTACTCTTTCTTCCCCTAACTCTCACATTTTTCTATTTTTCACAATATTTCTACTTTAATTTTATATACATTTTTAATCTCTACGGGAAATATTACATATTGTTGTTAAATGTTCACGGGGCAATGTTCGGACTAACCCCATAATAATTTGAAACTTTTTGTTTATCTACTTTAAATTAGTCTTGATTTTCACGGGGTAATGTTCGAACTAATTAAATTATGTCTAAGTCTATTAATAAAAACAACAAGACAACACCCGTGCGTATGCACGGGTATACTGCTAGTGGAAAGAGTTTAAGCCTACATTCATGTATCATAAGCCTTTCGAGTACAGGAAAACCATCCAGTGAGAATGAGGTAAGTGCGTTATGATCACATCCTCTTCTATTGTTATTCTTAAAGCAAAGGAAAAAGAAAATGTATGTATCTACTAAAGAAGAAAGTTGTTGCCAAATTAAAACTGTTTCTAGCTAAAATGCCTGTTACTCTATTCTTGGTCTCTAGGAATCTTTGACCAGTCAATGTCACCAACCAACCCCCATACCAATGTGTTTGGTGTCATCAATAAAGTTGGAGAGAGAGGTGTGAGTGGAAGTAACACCATCCAAGGACTCAATTAATTGAGCAGAATCAGTTTCCAAACCAAACACAATTGAGAACGACACCGAACGTAAGCGTCCAGTTAACTCCAGTGGTAGTAGCCCTACCTCAAATCATTGTAAGTATGGTCATCATACTTTACAGAGATATTTTGATAAAATTACAACTCTCCAAAAAATTAATTTTCGTGATAAAATATGTAAAGTCCGACGCTAAGCAGTATGCTTTGAGGTACATTAGGGTCTGGAAAAAATCTCAAATGCTCAAATACGTGAAGTTAGTTCCGCAATAATCGATTTAGTAAAAACAAAAATAAATTTTATGACCAAATACGTAAAATGGGATGCTAAGGATTGTGTTTTTGAGAAAAATCATTCATAAAGAAGAGTATTCTTTTCATTTCATTAAAAAGGAATCATGAATTAACTCTTGTATGGTTGCAATACTGAGATTAATTTCTCACTAATTATTCTTTGATCTCAGATACAGAGTAGTATTAGCTCAACGTTCGAAGTTAGAATAGTTATATAGTTGCTTTCTAATGTAGGTTTATTGTAATACAAACTTATGTACAACTTTCACTTGGTTTGGATACCCATGAGACCTTTATAATTTATTTATTTTTGTAATTATACATTTATCGTTAATCTATCGCATTTATGTGAATATTGTTGAGAATTTTACCAGTAATTTTCACTGTTGTATTGACTTGTTATATAGCTTTAATATTCCTTTTATGTAACCTGCTACTGCAAGTCACTTGTAAACTGGAAACCTAGTGTAACAGGTCATTTTAGTTGTTTACTGTTGAATATCACTTGCTGTTAGTTTTCAGTTGGAATGTAACTGAATCTATAGCAAATTGATTTGCATATATGTGCAGAGCAATCCTTTCAATGAATGAGATGCAAGATTTCAATCTTCTTTGACCTCTGTTTCAACAGAAAAATACTAACAAAATTGGTACCGAGCTCGATTGGGGCACGGAGAGGTGATCGTGAAATCTCAATTTCACAAAGAATGGCGAATTCAAACAATGGCAACGAGAGCAACTATATGCAACCGTCATTCGCGTCTTGATGGTCACTATGAACACCGGAGCATGCCGATGGAGAACTTCCTTCGATCCAAAGAGTATTGGCATCTAGTGGAGGCGGAATCGCAACGCCGACGGGAGAAATGACGGAGGCGGAGCAGAAAAAATTCGACGAGTTGAAACTGAAAGACCTAAAAGCCAAGAATTATCTCTTTCAAGCGATTGATCGAGTTACTCTGGAAATCATTCTGAAGAAAGATTCATCGAAAGAGATTTGGGATTCGTTGAAGATGAAATTTCAAGGAAATTCGAGGGCAAGAAGATCAACGTTGCAAGCGGCAAGAAAAGAATTCGAGAGCGTCGAGATGAAACCCAGCAAAACTATCTCTGAGTATGTGCCTAGAGTAATGCAGATTGCAAACAAGATGAGACTCCACGGAGAGACAATGGAAGACGGAGTAATTGTAGAAAAGATCCTCAGATCGCTTTCTGAAAAATACAATTACATGGCATGTTCAATAGCAGAATCACATGATACTGAGAAGATGACCGTGGACGAAGTTCACAGTTCTTTACTGATACACGTGCAAAACTACTTGAGATTTGCCAAGAACCGGGGTGAAGAGCAAGCGTTAAAGATCACAACGCGCAGAGAGAGGTGCCTTCAATCATCGGGAACAGAGGTAGAGGCGAAGATCGAGGTAGAGGAGGGGAAGACAAAGCAAAGATATCGTGGAATGTTTCAAGTGTAAAAAACTTGGACATTACGTAAACGAAGTGCCCCGAGTGGGATAAAGAAAGCAATGCAAATTATGCGAAAACACAAGATGAAGACTTGATGTTGTTGATGGCGATCATGAAGTTGAAGGAGAAAGTGGGGAAGACTGGTTGAATGAGCTTAATCATTCAGAAGCTGATAATGAAGGGTTGGTTCCTTGCTCGATTGAATTGAGCAATACTGTGGAGGATACTAGATACCTGAATACTGAGTATGAGGCAGTAAAGGAATATGTGAATGACTTGATGGCCTTCATGGCCAACTTGGAAAGAAAAGAAGAAGACAGTGAGGAAATCTGGTTTCTTGATAGTGGTTGCTCAAATCACATGAGTGGAAACAAGAAAACCTTTGTTGAATTAGATGAAACTGTCAAGAAAAGTGTAAAGCTAGGAAACAATTCAAAGATTCAAGTTGCTGGAAAAGGAAGTGTAAGGGTGAAGTTCAATGGAGTCAGTCACTTGATAGCAGATGTCTACTACATCCCAGAACTCAGAAACAATCTTCTGAGCATAGGCCAATTACAGGAAAATGGATTGACCGTGCTCTTCAAAGGTGGAGAAGGGAATTGCAAAGTCTATCATCCTGAAAAAGGATTGATATTGGAATCTAAAGTAGCACCTAATAGGATGTACAAGCTCATTGGAAGGAGTGTGCAAAGGAAAACTCAGAATGAATCCTCATGTTTCCACACATCAGTTGAAGAAATAACACAGATATGGCACTGCAGAATGGGTCACTTGAGCTACAAGGGACTGAATATGCTTCAGAGACATGATATGGTAAAGGGTCTGCCTCAACTAGTCGGTTACAACAAAGTCTGTACTGATTGTATGAAGGGGAAGCAGCATAGGGAGCCTATCCCTAAGAAGAGCAAGTGGAGAGCAAGGACAAAATTGGAACTGATACATGCAGATGTGTGTGGTCCTATCTCACCTTCATCAAATAGCAAAAAGAGGTATGTTCTATGTTTCATTGATGATTACTCTAGGAAAACATGGACTTACTTTATGAATGAAAAATCAGAAGCTTTTACACACTTTAAGGCATTCAAAAGCATGGTAGAAGTAGAATCAAATTTGAAAATAAAATGCTTTAGGACAGATAGAGGTGGAGAGTTTGTGTCTACTGAATTTGATAACTCTTGTGTTTTTCTTTGGTATTAAGAGAAATTTAACTCTCATGCATACACCTCAACAAAATGGAGTGGTGGAAAGAAAGAATAGAACCATTATGAACATGGTAAGATCTATCCTTAGCTGCAAAGACATTCCCAAGAGATTCTGGCCCGAGGCAGTGAGGTGGAGTGTGTATGTACTAAATAGAAGTCCAACCTTGTCTCTAAAGAACAAAACACCAGAGGAAGCTTGGACAGGACACAAACCATCTGTGGAGCACTTGAAGGTGTTTGGCTGCATTGGTCATGTGCATGTGCCAGATGCAAAAAGAAGTAAGCTAGAAGACAAGAGCAGGAAGTGTGTGCTACTTGGTCTAAGTGATGAGTCAAAAGGATATAGAATGTATGACCCAATTGAAAAAGAATTGTGGTAAGCAGATATGTGATCTTTGAGGAGGAAGAAAAATGGGACTGGAATGATGTGCATCATTCTGAATGCCTTAAAGAACTAGATTGGGGAGAAACAGAAGATAGTGATGCAGATGAAGTGGAAAGCGAAGTTGGAAATGAAACTACAGATGGTGACAGTATTGAGGAACAAGCCTCTCAGAATGATGAAGTGGAAGACTCTACTGCTGTGACAGAAGCAGAAAGAGACACTGAAACTAGAGGAATTGATACTAATGAGGAAAGAAGAACTAGAAAACCACCTGTCTGGCATAATGGCTATGATACCACCTTTGCAACTTACTTAGATGGTGATGAATTGAACATGACTGCATTAGAAAATTCTGATCCAGAATGTTTTGAAAAGGCTATCAAGGATAGCAAATGGAAATAAGCAATGGATAATGAGATAAGTTCCATTGTGAAGAATGAAACTTGGGAGTTAGTTGACTTGCCTAAAGGGTCAAAAGTGATTGGAGTTAAATGGATCTACAAAACAAAACTCAATGAAGCAGGGAAGGTTGATAAATATAAAGCAAGGCTCGTTGCTAAAGGGTACAATCAGAAGCATGGGGTTGATTATCTTTGAAGTATTTGCTCTCGTGAGCGCAGACTAGACACAATTAGATTCATTATAGCAGCTAATGACTCAACACAAGTGGACTCTATACCAACTTGATGTTAAGTCCGCATTTCTATATGGCAAATTGAATGAAGAGGTCTATGTGGAGCAACCCAAAGGATACATTGTAAAAAGGCGGTGAAAGTAAAGTATATAAACTACACAAGGCTCTCTATGGTCTAAAACAAGCATCAAGAGCTTGGTTTAGTCGCATAGAATCCTATTTCTTGCATGAAGGATTCACTGCCAGCAAGAGTGAGCATACTCTATTCTACAAAAGAAGGAATAAGGATAGAATCCTAATTGTGAGTGTCTATGTGGATGATCTAGTGTACACTGGAAATGATGAAGAGATGATGAATGAGTTCAAAGTGTCTATGAACAAAGAATTTGCCATGACAGACCTTGGAAAAATGAAATTCTTCTTAGGCATTGAGGTGCTGCAAACTGACAGTTATATCCATATTTGCCAAAGGAAATATGCTCTGGAAATCTTGAAGAGATTTGATATGAATTCATGCAATCCAGTGATCATCCCTATGGTAGCAGGAACAAAGATTGGAAGAGATGACAGAGGTGAAATGGCTGATGAAACTGTGTATCAACAGCTGATAGGTAGCTTGATTTACATCACAGCAACCCGACCAGACATTATGTTTGTAGTGAGTTTACTGAGTAGATTCATGTGCAAACCTACTCAAGTACACGTGTTGGCTGCCAAGAGAGTATTGAGATATATTCAAGGGACAGTAGAATATGGAATTCTGTACAAAGGAGGAACTCAAGATAAACTGTTAGGGTTCACTGATTCTGACTATGCAGGGAATTTAGAGGAACGCAAGAGCACATCAGGTTATGTGTTTATGTTGTGCAATGGAGCTATAGCTTGGAGCTCAAAGAAGCAACCAATTGTGGCATTATCCACAACCGAGGCAGAATTTGTAGCAGCAGGATCCGCAGCATGCCAAGCAATCTGGTTGAGAAAAATTATGACCGAGCTAGACTTCAGGCAAAGTGATGATGAAACTGAGCTGATGTGTGACAATAGCTCAGCAATAAAATTGAGTCAAAACCCTATCCTACATGGCAGAAGCAAGCATATACAAGTGAGGCTCCACCACCTCAGGGAATTGGTGAAGGATGGAAGCATCAAAATATTGTTTTGTGGAACAAAAGACCAATTAGCAGACATGTTTACAAAGGCTGTCAGCAAAGAGACCTTCATCAAGCTTAGAGGAATGTTAGGAGTATGTAAAATTCCAAATGTAAACTAGGCATTGTATTAGTGTCTAGTTTAAGGGAAGGTTTTGTTGAGAATTTTACCAGTAATTTTCACTGTTGTATTGACTTGTTATATAGCTTTAATATTTCTTTTATGTAACCTGCTACTGCAAGTCACTTGTAAACTGGAAACCTAGTGTAGCGAGTCATTTTAGTTGTTTCTTGTTGAATATCACTTCTTCGTTAGTTTTCGGTTGGAATGTAATTGAATCTATAGCAAATTGATTTGCATATATGTACAGAGCAATCCTTTCAATGAATGAGATGCAAGATTTCAATCTTCTTTGACCTCTCTTTCAACAGAAAAATACTAACAAATATCACATGTTAATAGCATTTATGTACACAAGTTTTTGATATGTGTATTTATATACCTGATCCGTACAATGATATGTGTATTGATATCAAGTTATACGTTGGTTGGTGTATCTGTGTTGTGTATTTTTTTTTTTACAGAAAAATACTAATTCATTTCATTCAAAATAGTAGCAATAATGCATGTTGGTACATCAAAGAGAGTATGAGAAGGGCTAGAAAATAAGACTACCATCGCTAAAGTATGGGCCACCTTATTTGCCGATCTCTTAGAAAAACTCACAAGAGAGTTTGAATTAAAAAAACTAAATGCCTCCCTACAAGAAACTAAATGCTACCATATCAGAGACAATTGTAGGGGCCTTATTAAAATCACCCACAACAATCTTAGCATCCATCTCAAAAATATCCCAAAAATGAAGATCACGCACCCAGTCAAGTGCTATTAGTAATCCTAAGGCCTCTCCTTTGTAGACATCTAATAGCGGAGAGAAAGAGTGCATTTTTGCAGCTATAAATTCTCCACGATCGTTCCGGATGCACATACCAAACCCAACTCGATTCCCCTTAGAATCGAACGCCGCATCAATGTTGCATTTCACACAGTTAAGAGGTGGCTTAGTCCAAGTTGCTGCTGTTTCTGTCATAGTCGTGACTGCTGCAGCATGCACAGGCCGAACAAACACTGTTCTGGCCACTCGCTGCCCAGTCAGTTAAAAAGTCAGCTCCCGTCCGAACAATTTTGGCAGCTGAGTCGCGTGAGTTATTCTAGACTAAATTATTTCGACTCGACCAAATACTCCACATCGTCATAGCCCACACATCAAGCTCAAAACCATGAATTTTCTGCAACATTGAGAACAGCCACTGCTGCACCGAATCGGTGACAGCTGCTTCACGCGAAATTAGTGCAGAAAGTCCATGCACAAACCAACGATGAGAAGCTGTTACACATTCCGCAAAAAGATGTAAACTAGTTTATTCTGAATCACCGCAAAACGGGCACATAGGAGTGACGTCCATTCCACGAATACGAAGTACATCACGCGTTGGAATACAATTTCTCCCCAATCTCCAAAGGAAATTCTTCACTTTTGGTGGCACATTCAACTTCCAAATAATGTTCCAGCAGCCCTCAACCAACAAATTTGTATAATTAGGAGACATTTGACTAGCCAACCGATATGCACTTCTTGCCCAAATAATGGAAGTCCCAGATACTTACCAGTCCCAAGACACACCTGAACACCCAACTGAGCTACAACCTCATCCCTCTGAGCAGGAAGAACATTACGACTGAAAAAGATCTCAGATTTTTGAAAATTAACCTGCTGACCCGAGGCCCTCATATATGTCAATGAATATTCTGATTTGTGTAGCTTCAGCTATAGATGCTCTGAAAAACAGAAAACTATCATCTGCAAATAAAAGATGAGAAATTGAAGGAGCTCCTTTGCAAATGGCGACCCCGTGAATATTCCCCGAGGCTATAGATTTTTTTAACAGAGCTGTTAACCCTTCAGAACACAAAAAAAGAGATATGGTGAGAGAGGATCACCCTGTTTAAGCCCCCTTCCCGGGGTAATAGGCCCTGCACGATCCTGATTAACAATCACAGACAAAAATACAGATTCACCACACATACGCATCCAGTTTAACCAAGTATCACTAAAACCCAACCGGTTCAGTACAGCATAAAGATAGCCCCAATCCACTCTATCATAGGCTTTACTCATATCAATTTTCAGTGCAACCTCACCTATTCTACCTTTACGCTTATTCTTAAGATAATGAATAATTTCAATAGCTATCATGGCATTATCAAGAATAGACCGGCCAGCCACGAAAGCAGACTGCTCAATAGAAACACACTTAGACAAAACAAGTTTAAGTCGGTTAGCGAGTACCTTAGAAACAATCTTATAGAGGACGTTGCACAAAGCTATTGGACGCCAATCAGCCATGCATACTGGATTATCCTTCTTCGGAATGAGAGCCAAGTTGGTTGCATTCAAATCATGAGGAAACACTCCACGCCGAAGCCACTCAACACACGCGTGAAATACTTCATCACCATAAGTATCCCAATAGCGCTTAAAGAATGTCGGGTTGAACCCATCCGGACCGGGAGCCTTATCATCATCCATGGACATAATCGCTTCCTTGAATTCCTCCTTCTCAAAATCTCTTGTTAACAATTCATTATCACCTGGCGTAACCTTTTGCTCCATCACACTAGTCACAGGGTCATAATCACCCATCCGCCTAGAGAACAAGTCATTGAAATAATCAACAACCACCCGCTGTATAGATACCGGAGAAGATGCAGTCGACCCATCTACTTCTCTTCTTTTTATACCTTGATGTAGCGCTAGCATGAAAATACTTAGTATTTTGATCACCATCCCGAAGCCAATAACTCTTTGACCGTTGTTTCCCAAATGCCTCTTCTTGCATAATCAACTTAGCTAGCTGTCTTCTCATTCTATTATACATCATCACACCATGACTATCTTGACGATCTCGCACCGACTCCATAGCTTCTCTACAAGCCAATATATCCTCCCGAAATTTCAACCTTCTACACCGACCCCAACTCTGAAGGGTGTGCGCACAACCCCTCAAATGGGACTGAATATCACCAACATTACCCGTGCTCCACCCCTCACACACAACCTCATCCACATCTGGCTCAGCAAGCCAAGCGTTTTCAAACTTGAACACATAATGGCGTTGAGGAGCAGCCATATAGTCCATTTGTAATAACAACGGAGAATGGTCCGACTTTGGCGAAATAATATTCAACAATTTTACATGGGGAAAGAGTTCCAACCATTCCTTAGTTGCAAAGGCCCTGTCAAGTCTTTGTTCAATTGCACGGAGTGTACCTATGGCAAACCTCCAATTGTATTGGTAACCAGTGAGGGGTAAGTCAATCAACTGGGCATCCATAATTGCTTCTTGAAATCCTCTCATAAGGTAGTTTGGATGAACGCGGTACCCTCTTTTGTCCTCGGGTGATAACAAATTATTGAAATCTCCTATAATGCACCAAGGAAGACTAGATAGACCAGCTAGCCTTCAGATTAGAGCCCAAGATTCATATCTTATGGACCTAGGCATTCGAATGGTATCATTCGAACTAGTGTTATACAGAAACAGAAACTTAATAAACCAGAAACACAATCTTATGGACCTATCAGCATACCCATAATAGCCAGTTATGCACCAATTACCACGCACTGCATCTTCTACTATAACATCCAAGTGATGCTGAGAGTATGAAGTCGCACTACATTTGATAACATTTCTCCATAGCACAGCAATGCCCCATCCTCTACCAACTCTATCCACAGATACACATCCATCAAACTCTAAGATCCTACGAACATTTTCTAAAGTATTAGCATAAGAGAAGTTTCAAATAAGAAAATTATTTCCGGATTGTTACTCCAAACCAGGTCCCTTCCCTTAACATAGGAATCGCCGAGTCGTGACCAAGTCCTCGACAATTCCAACTTAGGATACTCATTTTTCCTGGCAGGCCTGGCTGCCAAGACCTGCCAATAAAAAAGACACTGAAGCATTTTGTGACTGTCTAACCGATGAGCATTTTGTGCCAGGATCTGTGTTGTGTATTGATAACAAAAATTACAAAATCTTTGTGAATATTTTTGTACTTATGGTTTTGACATGAAATTTATGAATTTGTTTGTTTACGTTTATAGATATGGACAACAAATGGAACATTATCCAAGAATTTTGCTGTCTGTTTGACAATTTTTTCTAGTGTTTTTTTTTTGGACCCCCACCCATTCCTCTAAAACCCCCCACACACCATATGAAAAGACCAAAATACCCCTGTCTGTTTACAAAATCACCATTTCTTCACATAATTGGTCATACCTACGTTTGACCACCTTCACTCGCATATACGCCAGAGAGACGTATATACGACTGTAAATCCACCAATCGTATATACCCCACCACACGACCAGAGATACGACGACGAGCAAAAATTTACTCACCAGATATACCCCTATTCAGCGTATATACGATTAGCTGTAAATTCATCCACTCGTAAATACGTGAGAGTTCTATATACGACGAAGAAAAAAGTAAGCATCGTATATACACCTTTTTTGATGTAAATACGATGAGCAATTTTTTTTTTTTTACTAATTTTTTTTTCCTTCGCTTGCAGTGTCCCAGAGTAGGCATAGAGGAGACGTGAGGTCTCTCCGATCGATAGAGAGAGGAGTCATCTCATCGCTCCGAGTACGAGGACTCGGAGGCATAATCAGCTCCATGCTTCAAATGAGGAGACAGAGCGAGCACGTACTGAGCCGGTGATATCACTGAGCACCATGACGCAGCTCGATGATCGGCCTACTGGAGCTTTCTATCTTGGGATTACTGCAGCAGACGCAGCAGAGGATTGGCATAGAGGAGGCCGGTTTCTCAAGATCATTCCCAACCTACTCCCGGTATCATCCACGGTATCCTCGCACGATCCTCAACCTCTTCATTACCATCCCCACCTCCCGAGTATCAAAGCAGAAGCAGACTCGGGCCGATACTTATTACTCGCACGGTCTATGTCCGAGTATCATGAGAGCCTCAAGCGAGATCGGGAGGAGCCTCAAGAGGAGCCTCGGGGAGGAGCCTCACCCTCTCTTTTCACCGACTTGGCAGATCATGTCTCAGATTCTATACTCACGACCGGTAAGTTTTGCATTTTTGCTTAAATAATTTATTTAATTCACATAGTCCTGCACTTTTTGCTTACATTATTTATTTATTTTTATTTCAGAGAGTATCGTGTTGTCAAAGTATGGGCTCATGGCAACAAAGTCCATACTAGACTCCATCTTCATTACCCTCGACCTACTTCACGCACCACCGTGTGGTCGGGGACTCAGATTGGCCCCACTTCTGGGATCGCCACGCCACGAAGAGACCATGAGTTCTTTGTCGGCTTTTATCGAGAGATGGCACATCAGATACTTCGTCATTTCACTTGCCATTTGGTGAAATGACGATCACCGATGACGATCTTCGCTTTGTCGCACCTTCCCATCCGGGGAACTATGCCACACCTCCCGCCATCACCGTGAGCTCGAGTATGCCACACGACTTCGAGGCATATCTGGGTGTGTCACGGGTTGAGGCCGCTAACAACACCGTGGGG
Organism: Oxytropis ochrocephala; assembly: GCA_020916435.1. Lineage (NCBI taxonomy): Eukaryota > Viridiplantae > Streptophyta > Magnoliopsida > Fabales > Fabaceae > Oxytropis > Oxytropis ochrocephala. Next base: position 113,179,049 of record CM037089.1, read on the forward strand.
TCCGTGACATGCCTTCAAATGGTGGAGCGGTGTATGAGCGTAACTTGGAGGAGGGGTGACATCACTTTATTCTTTGTGAGGGCTTATTTGCTTCGCCTTCCGACTCTACGATATCTTCACTACGAAGAGGAGATGTGGTGAGGCTAAGTGGGTCGATCTACTGGATGATCTTAGTGCGGAGATGTTCTGGAGGCTATGCATGGGGTGCAGGTGCACTAGCTGCCATGTATGAGTCCTTGAACACTGCGTCTTTGAAGACTACGCAGCAGTGTGGAGGGTATGCCAGCCTATTTCAGGTACACATTTGAACTTCTTGTATTCTTGTTAAATCACACTGACTTTTGGTAAATTTTTGTGAATTAAATATGTTCTTTATTTTTGCATTTCGAGCTTGGATTATGTGGTATTTCCGGATGGTGGATAGGTTGGGTGGTCATATCCGGTGCGGAGCCACTGGCTGGGCGCTACAGGAAGAAGAAGTCAGACCACCTCAAGCTGAGCCACTACAGGAAGATGCTTGATGAGCTGAGGCCAGAGGATGTCTGCTGGCGACCATTTGGGATGTCTGCTGGCGACCATTTGAGGAGGACAGGGCTGGTAGACCGCTTTGAGCGATTTCCTCTACAGAGGCTTCATCGGTGGTGACTTGAGTTCCATACATGCCCGATAGTGCTCGCGACGGTTTGGGTACACGCAGATCATCCGCGTGACCCTCTCAGTGGTCGTCCGAGTCATACTGACTTTGTGTTTCGGATCGTCCACTTCATGGCATCTGTGGAGGACATCATGCGCACTACTCGGGTTGCTCGCCCGATCGATCGCAGACGGAACTACTTAGAGTGGTACGTCAGGGCTTTATCCCCAGACTATTACGGCCCAACGGCTCCAACGGCTCCACCATCACCTAGAGCTCACTTCAGACACCCTCCCCGAGATACGCTACGACGATCATGACCGGATTAGGGAGGTTGTGAGGGCTTGTAGAGAGGGGATTCGTGGATTTGGCGACATCGCGCATGGCGGTCGGCCATCGGACACTCCATAGGTGGTGGGGATGGCAAAGACCGGATGGCGTGGTGGGGAGCTTAGACGAGCGGGGGACGAGGGCGAGAGGGGACGCCGTTAGGGATTTTTATTTGTTTTTGATGTATTTGATATTATATTGGCACTTTATTATTAACTTTTTTTGGATGTTTTATATATTTTACGAGTTTCCATGAATTTTTGATTTCATTGATTCGATAAAACAAAGTTACATAAGCGATAAAACATAAACAACTTGAATAAAAATAGATGCGGATAAAATGAAAATACAATAGAAACTATCGAAATAGTGCGATTAATCGACGAAGGATCTCAACGACGGTCCTTCGGTTTCGACGCACACATGAATGTAACTCTTCCATTTAAACATAATATGATTTGACATCATCCGCCGGAGGTCATCCTCGGTGTTGACATCCCGCAGAGAAAAGTGAAGACCTCCATCAGTCCATTCCGGTTTCCAGATAAGCGATACGAATTATCTCATGTTCGCCGTTCTCTGGTTGAACCATCTCGCGATAGTTTTCGCTAAGAGCGAGAAAATGATATATCGATCTTAACCTACACGAAACAACATCTCTCCCATCGAAACTTATACCATCATCTTTCAAGATGATGCCCTGATGATCAACAAACCCCATATTAGAATGAACGAGAGTGAGGGAAGAAGGCTCGTAGTATGACATTAGCGAAGCTTGCATCATCTTCACTTGTGATGTGTGAGAGAAGGAGGAAGTTGAAATTTTGGTGTGAAAATAGTGATGGTGGGAGTGAATATTTATAGATGAGGTAAAAGATTATCAACCGTTGATTTTGTCGTGCAATCTAAACTGTTGATCAACTTTGAAAGTGCAATCATGACCGTTAAATTTTTTTTTACAAATTAAAAAATAAAATAATTTAAGGCGCATCGTATATAGGTTATTTGGGACATATATACGATGTGTATTTTTTAAACATCGTATATATGCCCTGAAGAAGTATATACGATTGACCGTAAGCCTTTTTTAAAAAAAAAAAATACATAACAAAGGGCATTTTGGGGATTCCATTGTGGGTGGGGGTTTAAGGAGAGAGGGTGGAGGTCCAAAAAAAACCCTTTTTTCTAAGTATTACTAGCATTGGCATGTGGGCCGCGTCCATGTAATTGTAAAGGTCAATCACAGTCAATTTTAGAATTCTGCAGGGTTGTTGATCAAAAAAAAAGAATTCTGCAGGGAATTAATTTTTGAACATTCTATTCTTGAATAAAATAATAAGCAATCGAGAAAAAAAAAAGTTGTAAGAACAACAAATAAATAATGAATAAAGCTTTAGATTTGAATTAACTGGGTATCTAGTATCTACTACTGTTCGGTTGCTTCACTACATGGATATATATAGCAGTATAATCCTAATTTTTTAGCAGTTGTTTTCATTCTTTGATGATAATTACAACCGCCTTCTTACTGTACACTGAATGTGCATAGTCATCAATAACATAAAGGGCATCATCATATGAAAATTTCCTTAGCATCCAAGTGTCGCAATGCATGTGTTTACGTGCAGCAGCTCATCACCATCATAAAATAAAATAGAAAAAACAAAACCGAAAGTAAAAAAGCACATGGATATATATAGCAGTTCCAACTTTAAATGTGTGATTCATAACTCAGAATTCATGCTAGATAGCTAGCTCATCAAGTTCAGAATCAACAGACTTCGAAACAGAAAATCTGCAAGACACAGATCAAATTTTTACAAAGTATTTTAATGTCAGCTGCAGAAAATCCAGTTATACTAATATTCTAATGTCACCTAGAGAGAACTACAGTTGAAGCAATAGTCTAGTCATCATCTTCTTCAAAATCAGAGAAGTCCTCTACATTGTCATCAGAATCATCATGGTCACTCTCTGATTCACTCACCACATATTTGGTTTGGGTACGATTGGCCCTCTGTGGCCTAGCCCTTGCTGCTGGAGGTGCAACTTCAACAACCTCTTCCTCAAAGTTAAGAGGAGAGTTAGTAGCAGAACCAGAACCTGAAGACAAGTCTCCACTTGGACTGTTATCCTTGTTAGCAGCCCTTCCCAGAATAGAACCACTTTTCTTGTTAAATGGAGATTCCCTCATCTTCCTCACTTTCTTCTCTGGTGATGTCCCTGTACCTTCAGCTGGCTGCAACATATCAGTTAATAACTTTTGACCCAGTGTTTGTTTGGTGCCTACATTTCTCTTCTTGGTGGCAGCAGCAGGTGCCTTGGCTGCAGGTGCCTTCTTGGTGGCAGCAGGTGCCTTGGCTGCAGGCTTTCTCCCTCCTTCTTTTCCCAGCTTCTGGGGCAGGTTGCTGCACTACTTGAAATCATCATCATCGTCATCAATGTCATTGACTTCATTTTCACTATCAGTATCCAACACTACGGTAGTCTTCTTCTTTGGGCCACCCTTTCTGCTATTCGGTTTCTTCCCAGCAGGCAGAGGAGCTTCCTCAGTTTCCATAGCTGTGGGAAGAAAATACAAACTTAAGTACTATCATCACAAAGGAATTGAAAGATTCAAAACACATTTAACTACTACAGTCCAAAAACATGTACCTCCGGTTTTTTCACTAGATGATTCGAAGTTATATGCAGCTAGGCGTTCTTGAAGAGAAAGAATATCATCATCAGCAGAATCCTGATAGTAGGCATATGAGAGTGTAAGTGCTCAACATAGATGGATAAGAAAATATGCAATTATAGGAATTTGGTAATAGACATACCTTCTGAGTTTCCTTCTGAGTTTTCTTAGAACCTGCTCTGCCTTTTGGTTTAGAGACTTCAACTACATTCTCTGAAGTTGCAATAGAGAAAAAAGATCAAAACCCAAATATCAGAAACCGAAAGATTACACATGATGCAGATGAACCATATCACATTAAATAATAATAGCACCAACAGCTCAGGCTTACCAACTTCCATTGAAGTAACATCATTCTCAGGCTCAACATTTTTGGTCTTTTTAGTATTCTTTCGTGGTTGTGGTGGCTTTTTTGCCGCTTTTGCAGCAAAACCATTGGCAGTTTTTTTACCTGCTTGGCTTGATCTCTTTCTTTCTTCCTCTGCCTCTTTACTATCTATATCCTGTAACTCACAAAAAAGAACAATTAAAAGATATTACAGCATCATTTAAAATAAGAAATGAAGTAGCTGTCTCTTACATCAAGTTTCTTTTCAAGCTCATCAAGATCTCTCATCCACAGAGACGTTGTTGGTGTTGCCTTCAAAATATCAAACTCTTTTTCCTTCTCATCCTTCTCAGCTAGCAGCTTCTGAACACTTTCGATGGTCAAAGTTCCAATAGGCAACGATAATAGATACTCGTAGTCACCCCATGTTGCCTCCTTTTGAGGACCGGCTTCCTGTTCTTCGTTGTTATCGTCTTCCTGCGCTTCGGAATTATCATCATTTGCCCCAGCAACTTGTGGTTCTGCAGATTTACCTTTCCTTGGCATGGGAGTAAAACCTTTCCGCTTCAGCTCCATCAACAATTCAGCTTTTTTGCGGTTGCTCACAATAATTTCTCCATTCACAACCCCTAATATAAACCTGACTTTGTTGTCCAATATCAACAAGAGTCGCTCAAGGTTGGCCAGAATATATGCCTGCATGCATACAAGAATTTCATAAACACACCACAGGATATTTTTGTTCCAGAAGTATTCCCTAATGTAAAACACAAAAGCTTGATACAAAATCCCCTAATATAAAACACATCAGGTGATTAAAAATCCACAAATATTGCCACAATTCCTCACCTTCCTTTTCTCATAATACTCCAGCCGTAGAGGAAAGAACTCTTCCAGAACTGCATAAGAAATGACACAAATCATCAATGAGTATAAAAACACACCACGCGATAATATTGTTCTTCAAAAGAAAAAAAATGGAGAACGAAAGTTATACTTTGCTCTGGATTGTCAAACTTTTTAATTTTTCCTTCTGCATCAAAAAGATGCATGTTGCTTGTGCTGATGGTGTTGGTCAATTTAAATTTCTTAAGCAGTCCTTCTTGCATGATCAAAGCTATTTTGTCAGGCTTCATCCTGATTTCTATGTCCACAATTGCATCATCCCCATTTTGCCTGAAATCCTGCTTAAAGAAAAGTATCAAGTTAGAAAAATACACTTATTGATCTATTGTGTATATGGTGAAGCAACAATGTTTAGGACATTTTACCTCAATGAGAGGATCCTTGACATTAGGTGACCCATCTGTTATGGATTCAAGGAACTGCTTATAATCTTGAGTCCACTTCCTGATGGGCAGTTCAGTAATTCTAAAAGTCTGTTCATCTATTTCCACCACAGTACCATTGACAATATACCCACCTTCCTTGGCACTTTTCTCAATTGTTCCTCTGAATCCTCTGTACCATGGATCCATTGGCACCATTTCCTCACCTTTCAACAAACGCTTCACATTGGCAATGATTTCCCGTGGATTATAATTGGGAATGTAAGAACTCCAGCCTGTCCCGATTCCCTCACTACCATTGACAAGAACCAAAGGGATAATAGGAATGTACCTGTGGACAAGCACAATGTGAATAAGATCTAAGTATATGGTGTTCCATGGTTGTTACTTGTTACAAATTACAAATTCATAAACTTAAATTAAATAGCCTTTAGAAAGACAGGAGGAATCACAATACCAGTTTGGTTCAATTGACCTCCCATCCTCATTCAAGTAATCAAGAAGCTTGTCATCATTCTCATGGAAGAGGCACCGAGTAATAGGACTTAGTTCAGTGTAGATGTATCTGGAACTTGCATGGTCTTTACCTCCCTGGAAGAGCAAAGCACCCAATAAATATAAATTTCAAAAAGAAAGGCAATGACTATTGCAACTAAACATCATACAGGTTCAACTCACCAAGTTACGAGTACCAAATTGACCGTTTGGTTTGAGGAGATTGATGTTGTTGCTGCCCACAAAATCCTGTGCCATTCCAATTATCGTGCTGGCTAAACTTTGCTCACCATGGTGATAAGCAGAGTGCTCAGACACATATCCAATAAATTGGCCCACTTTAATTTCTTTGTACAACTTTTTCTTAAATGAACAGAAAAGAATCTTCCTTTGACCAGGCTTTAGGCCATCAACCATCGAGGGAATGGACCTCTGTAGATCGGCCCTAGAGAACAATATGAGCTCTTTGTTAACGAAGTCCTTGTAGTTTATAAGTTTGTCTGCATGATCACGAAAAGTGCCAGGCTGCAAGAACAAATGGCAAACTTTGTTAGCAGATACAACTTAGAAGAGAAAACTTTAGCTAGCAAATTCTCCTTCTAGTAAACATCAAACCTCAAAGTTACGAATCCAGGTCTTCCTATCTTCGGCTTTTTTCTTACTGAATGCCAACTCAATTGCATTTCCATCGAGTTCATCTTCCCAAATGAAGTCTTTTCTGTGCTTCTCAAGATCTCGAAAGTACTCTCTCCCTTCTTGAGGAGTACTTGTTCCCAGCCCCTATAAAACACGAGAAACGATAAATAAATAAGATAGAGCTGAAAGGATGAACTCGGCAATCAGTATGAAAATATAGAAGTCCTCCATGCTTAAAAAAACAAACCTTATAGTACTTTATTTTCCAACCAGTTGCATTATTCCCCAAGTTCTCTCTCCAAGATTCATATTGGGGCATGGAATAAAATGATAATTTTGTGCCGTTTGAATGAAAAGCCTGCAAAGACAAAAAAAATAATAATAATAAAGCATACAGGGAGTTCAGTACAGCACTATTTTCACTTAGTATCTTCATTAACAAAAATAACATTAACCACACTAACCCTTATGATGGGAGTGGTGAATTCAACCATGAATTCTGGAACCTTTAGCAATGATGGCCAGAACGAATGGATGAAGTTTATCAGTAGCCCTTTGATGTGGGAGCCATCATGATCCTGAACCACCAAATAAGTAGAGCAATTAATATCCCAGTGACTAAGAAAACCATGCTAAAGCAGAACGTCAATGATTAAAATATTACCTGATCAGCCATGATCATAAGATGACCATATCTCAGAGACTTCACGCTTGTGTACTCTTTGTTTTGTTGCAGTCCAAGAATCTTCTTAATATTTTGAATTTCTTCATTTTCCATTATTTGTTTACTGCTAGCTTCCCTCACATTGAGCAATTTGCCTCTCAATGGAAACACACCATAATGGTCTCTACCCACAACTGAGAGACCAGCCATCTGCACGTAAAAAAAAGTATAGTTATGATTAAAAAACCAAACAAAAGTTGTATTAAAGAATAAACAAGTTGACACAAAAAGTTGAAATACACTTCTTTCAATTGGTATTGGTATTGTCAACTTACCGCAAGGGCCTTGGCGGAGTCTCCCTCAGTCAATATCAAGGTACACTTCTCAGAGTTCCTTCCACCAGCATCATTGGCATCTTCTAGCTTTACAATCCCGCGAATTCTCTGAGTCTTAGTTCCATCAGTTTTCTTCAAATCCTTACTTAGCTTAAAATCTGCCCATGATAGGAGGGTCTCCACTATTCCAGAATTTGCAACTGCAAAGATTTTCAATTTGTGAATGTAAAACACAGTATTATTATTGTTACATGATTACATTACATTAAAAACATGAGTTGCAGCATGACTTACCATCCTTAAGCATTGATTCTGGAACATCACATTTAGAACCAAAACTAGCTTGTCTAGTCGTGAGAGTCTCCTTAGTTTGAGAATCAAAAGCAGGGTTGTCAATAAGAGCATTGACAAATACCCACAAATGATTCTTCACATTGTGAGCTTTGACATTGGCATCCTTTTTCTTTTTGTTTACTTTATTCATCACAGAGGTAGTAATTTGATTGGTGATGTAATCAACATGAGTCCCACCCTTGATTGTAGCAATGGAATTAACAAAGCTGACCTGTAAAATAACAACAACAAAAAAGGTTTATAAGACAAAAGAATTAACAACAACAACAATGAGCCATCAAGTTACTTAAGTTAAAAAGTTCACAAGTACCTGTTGAAATTGCCCATCACTAAGACTCACGCAGATCTCCCACCTATCACCAACTTTAGCATGAATCCTACAAATAAAACCAAGTCAACCTAACATACAATAACGGGAAATAACTAAAACCAAAATAAATAAATAAACAGAGGAGTCACTGACTCCCCCAAATTAACTAACTATGGAAGAAAGACAAACCTTGGTAAGGGCACTGGTCTGGCCTTCTCAGCAGATTTCAAGTAGAGATCAGCATAATCTTTAAAGGACTTGATACGGAGCAACTGGCCATCTAGTTCGACCTTAACACTCTTCCCTAGACACCCAGCCATGTCCAACACACGCTTTCTCATCAAAGCAACAACATCTTCTTCAAGATGTTCCATCTTGAATTTCTCCAGGTCCGGCTTGAAGGTCACCTTGGTCCAATTCTCATTCGCTTTGCATTTTGTAATTACCGGCTCAGACTTCTCCCCCATATTTTTTTTAAACACCTTCATTAAAGCAAAATCAATCATCAATCAATCAATCAAATCATCAATACCCATTCAAAAAAAAAGAAAAAGAAGTTTCAGGATTCACAAGCTACGAAAATCATTCAAATAAAAGCCTAAATTGAAACAATCTACGGATTCTAAGTTGTTAGCACCAAAAGCATGCACTGACATTAATTTATCTCCAATTAAGTGAAAGTTAAAGATCCTAACAGAATCGAAACCAAAAACCGAAGGAGACACTACACTGATTCTGCAATGCTAGCAGATAAATGAAACCAGCCACAAACAAACACTGCAACCATCAATTAAACCCAAGTTTTATCAGTCCTTTACCTTTAAAGCTAAAAATAAAAAAACCAAATAAAATTTTAAAGTCATCAAAAATTAAAAATACTAACAGAATCTAAACCAAAAACCGAAGGAGACACTACAATGATTCTCCAATGTTAGCAGATAAATGAAACCAGCCACAAACAAACACTGCAACCATCAATTAACCCCAAGTTTATCAGTCCTTTACCATTAAAGTCAAAATTAAAAACCCTAACAGAATCTAAACCAAAAACCGAAGGAGACACTATTTTGCAATGTTAGCAGATAAATGAAACCAGCCACAAACAAACACTGCAACCATCAATTAACCTAAGCTTTATCAGTTCCTTAGCATTAAAATCAAAATTGAAAACCCTAGAAAGATCCTAAATAAGCAAAATACCAATTAAAATCAAAATTGAAAACCATAACAAAAACCCTAAATCAACAAAATGCCAATTCGAAACACAATATTTAGGTAAAAGGATTCAAGAATCAACGAAACCATACCTGTTTATACTTCTTCAAGCGTCGGCCATCAGCAGTCTTGATTTTAAACTCAGTGGAGAAAATATTCGTCAGCTTAGCACCGTACCCGTTACGACCACCAGTAGTCTTCTTAACATTATCATCGTAGTTACTACTAGTAAGAAGATGACCGAAGATCAACTCAGGAACATAAACCTTCTCTTCTTGATGAATCTCCACAGGAACACCATCTCCATTATTATAAATCGAAATCTTGTTCTTTACAGCATTGATCTTAACCTTAAGAGAATCCATGGAATGATCTCGCTGTTTGTTATCAGCAGCGTTGACGAGAATCTCATCGAAGATCTTGTACAGGCCAGGAACGTAGGAAATAGATCGGTAAACCATCTCGTTGTTTTCGTAAACCCAGAGATTTTGAGTGTGTTTTTCAATTGAACCAACGTAGGTATCTGGACGAAGAAGAATGTGTTCAAGCTGTGTTTTCTTTTGGTACATTTCTTCAATTGTTTTTGAAGGAATGTTGGCTGCGTTGCTGGTTTGGAGTGGACGTTTCTCCATTGTGACGGTGAACGGAGGAGGACACGGAGGTTGTGTCGTCGGAGTTAGGGTGAGGAAGAAGAAGAAAGAAAGTGAGGAGTGAAGAATTTCGAAGGTGTTTGGTGAATGAGGGGTTTTGGGGATTTAATTGAAAGGGTGTGTAAGTGCATCTAACGGTAATAATCTTTTGCGTTTGAAATTTGAAGCTAGGTTTTCGAGCGGGATTTTGAAATTTGAATGGTTTTGGAATTGTTTGGTACTGGATTCGGATTCGGGTTCGGGTTGAGTTACAAACCAGTAGTGAAAGCGGTGAATGCGTATTTTATGGTTTTTTACTATCAGCTGTTGAAGTTGCGTGTGATAAGAGAACGAAGAAGAAGGGAATCTTCTAGATGCAGAAGATAAGTAACAAGTTTTATGTTTTTTTACTGTAGTGTAATGGGCTGTTAACGTATATAGGGCATGCAACTTCAATAAAATTAAATTAAATTATAAATATAAATAATATAGATTTTTTTGACCAAAAAAAAATAATATACATTTTTGTACATAATTTTTGGACAAAAATGTATATTATTTATATTGATATTATATTTATATTTATATACATATAACTTTTTTGAAGCAATTTATATACATATAATAAATAAAAAAGTAAATATATTGTATTATATGTATCAAAATCTGTTTTTTTACTCAAGAAAAAGGTAAATATTTTGCACTTCAAATATAGTCTCTAATTGTAATTTTAATTTAGATCTTTTATATGCTTATTTAGCATTTTTGTTGTCTATATTATCAAATTACAAATTTTTAATTTAATTTTAAGTTAACATTCATTTTGGTAAATTTGCACGTAAAAGTACTTTTGATCTAATCAATTCAAACAATTATCATTGGTGAAAATCAGTTTTCTGTAAATGTGTCCAAGCAAAACTCATGTTACATTCAATTCATTTTTAACTAAACTCAGCTATACAAACTCAATTCTTATCCGGCAGAACCAAACACACACGTACGTGATTTGTGTGTTAGGTTTTGTTTTCTAGTCAGTGCTATTACGCATCAGATAGTCAGAAGAAATAAAAAAGGAAACCTCTGTAAGGCATAGTTCAACTGGAAAATGCTGAAATTTTTAGGCTGGATATTGTGTTTCAGATTCAGATCTAGGATAAGGCACAATCATTTCAACTATAAAGGTGTTACCTCAAAATTTCGACAGCACATTAAATGAAGCTTTAAATGGGGCTGACTTCACATTTAATACTGTTCTGTGGGCCATAGGTCAATAGTCAAGTCAATGCACCATGACTTCGACAGGAAAGGCAGACAAGGGCAAGGAGTGCAGGTGATCTTCGACAAGTTTAGCTCTCAAAGCCATGAAGCGAGGAATCTTCGACAAGCGAGGACACAACATTTCGACGAGTTGGGCTCAACATTTAAATCAGCGATCGACAATGGGTCATCGAAAGTGCGAGAGCGACAAAGTAGTGGCGGTTACTCTCTCGTAGTTTTAGGAAGCGATTACCCTTTCCCCACGATTGTTCCTAGGAGTATAAATACCCCTTTGTAATAGGAAGCAGTGGTCGCCACATTTTACAAAAACGCTGGAAACTCAACTTCCAAGTCAACGAGAAACACGAGTGAAACAGATCCTTGTATGTGTTGGTGAACCACTTTTATTTCTTCATTTAGTGCAAAGTCTTTACTTTCTTTTTACGTTTGTTACATTTATTGCTTTTACTTCGCTTTCAAGTTACTTCTTTCTACCATTCTCTGTTCTTACGTACTTCAAAAAAACACAAACTCAATGGCAATTGTCAAAGAGATTTTCTAGTTTGATCTCACAGTCTTGATATTGAAAACTAGTGATTGTTTGCTAAAAACACCAGCAAACAAATTGGCACGCCCAGTGGGACTTTTGCCATTAATTTTGTGTCTTTTCGCACAAGATATCGTGTTTGTATGCACTTGAGGAGTGGTAGGATGGTACGCACCAATTCTAACAACGCCTCTAGTTTCCGTACCGTGATATCACAAGTGCAAGGAACAACGATGGAGATTCTCGCCAATGTCGGCGTTGGAAATGTCGCAGGACTACGCCCCCCGAGTGACATCAATAACCGCTCCCACGATGTCAATGACCAATGTTGGTTCGACATCGTCTATGGCCCCGCCACAAAGCATAGGACTTCCTTCTAGTCCTTATGTGGCAACAGAAATAGTTTGGAGACACGTTTCCGCAACATGAGTCTACCACCATACCCTTTTGGGGTATATGGCATGCCTCTTTGGAATGCCACATGTCTCGACCTTTTCTCCTTCACACGCCTCTTACGAGGCGCACTTGGTCGAAATCTCTACCGCATTAACCAACGCGTCCTTGTTGGCGTTAAGACAACAAGTAGAGCGAAAAGCAATCATGATATGGTTAATATCTTCGACTCAACAAATTGGTGCGTGTTCAATCCTTTGATTCGAATACAAATACCGATTCACGAAATGTTAGCAAACCAAATGGGTAGGATTGCAGATTTCTTTGGGGCTCCTACAGGAAACAATAGGCAGTTACCCAATGGTGGGAATAATGCGCCTAACACCCCACGAGATCGATTCATCGCCGAAGCCCGTGCGATTATGGGCGAACAAAAAGGGGTGGGAAACCACGTCCCTGAAGTGGTCATGGTAAATCGAAACCAAAATGCCGACGAAGTTGTTCGACAAGTGCAACGAAATAATGTTTGTGCTCAAGACAACATAGCCACCTTGGTAGAAACCATAATGGCGCAGAATGGCCTTAACGTAGGTTTACACAGGCCTAATTTCACATCGCCCCCTGTGTGAATATATCTTACAGCAGAACTGCCGAGGGGTTGGAAAATCCCTAAATTCACTAAGTTTGGGGTGACACCAATGAGTCCATCGTCGAACATATTGCCCGGTACATGACTGAGGCAGGGGACATAGCCCAAAATGAGAGCTTGAAAATGAAATATTTTCCAAATTCTCTAACTAAGAATGCCTTTACGTGGTTTACCACTCTACCCCCTGGTTCCATATATACATGGGGCAATTAGAAAAGGCTTTTCATGAGCGATTCTACATGGGCGATCGAAAATTAGTCTTAAAGAATTGGCTAGTGTTCGACGTAAAGTGCTCAAGCCATTGGTGACTATCTGAATAGGTTTAGGTCGTTAAAGGCTAGGTGTTTCACACAAGTGCCCGAGCATGAGCTTGTCGAAATGGTCATGCAAGCGGCCTTGATTATTCAATCGAAAGAAATTGGATACCTCTCATTTGAGAGACATGGCCCGATTAGTCGATAGAGTTCGACAAGTCGAAAGGCTTAAAGAGGAAAAGGCTAGAGTGAGTAAATACAATAGAAAAGAAAACTCAGTTGGCTTTCACAAGAAAGAAAAGATAGCCTATGTCGATGAGCAATTCGACTTTGCGTTTAGTGATGTCGAATGCGAGGAGATAGACGTGGTTTGAACTTAAGCCTGGTCCTCCCTATGCTGTAAATTATTAAGGCACGCAAATGGGAATAATCCCGTGGAGCCAAAGAATGATAGATTTGTGCCTAAGACATACACTTTTGATGTTACTAAATGTGATGAGATCTTTGATTTATTAGTAACTGATGGCCAAATCATAGTGCCAAATGGCTTGAAAGTTCCTCCTCTCGAACAGAGGAAGAAAAAGGGTTATTGTAAGTTTCATAATTTTTTGGGACATACAACTGACCGTTGTGTTCTTTTCAGGGATATGGTTCAGAAAGCAATCGAAGAAGGAAGGCTCAAATTTGGGGACAAGAAAAATAAAGCACCTATGCAAATCGACGACCCACTTCATCAAGTGGAGGCTATGTCACGCAGAACCAGTGGAGATGAATATCAATATGGTGGATGCTAAAATGGTGGATTCTCCAAAGCCTATCAAACCCTCGGTTGACAACATCAAAAGTGTAGTGCAGAAGGATGTTACTGTACAATATGTCACTCAGGAAGAGTACAATGAGAAGGTGCAATCTGTGTACCCCAAAGCTGAGGAAGAGTTGATAGACTTCCTGAACAGGTGTAAACTGAACTCTGAAGTCATGTTGTGCCCAAGATGCAGTGCTGTGTTCGATAAGGAGGCAGCTAAAAGTGTCGAATGCTGCGAGGTTCGACAACCTCTAAAAAGGAAATGGCCAGACAAGAGGCCAAACTTTAGCTTTAAAAGAGGGGACCTCCCTTACAAGGTCAAAAGTTCGAACAAGGCTTCGACAAGCAAACAACAGTTTGCTGGCAAGAGCGCAGGCAAGAAGGAATTCGTGTTATCTGCCTCTGCTAAGCCATTTATTCCAAGAGCAAATCCCTCCAACGAAAAGTGGATACACGCTGGGTGTAGACACTATTTCTTCGCTCGCCGAATCTTTGAAACGGTCAAGCCACGCGTGCGGTGAGGCCGCAAAATATAATTATAAGAATAATTATAAAGGAAGAATCCCATGACTAAAACCCAATGGCATCGTTATCGGCCAAGAAGAAGAAAGCAAAGATTCTGTCGCTTTTCGACGAGAAAACGCCGAAGGTTCAAAAACGGCTAAGAGTATGACATCTAGAGCCGGGAACGATTTAAAGTAAATATCGTTCTTTCGCCAATCGTAAAGGTTGGAAATAAGGCTAAAGGAAAATCTATTGTGATAGAGGAACCTAGAAGGCCCGCATTGGAGAATTTTTCCTCCATTGACATCATTGAAGAAGGAAAGCGCTTCGTTCGACATGGATGGAGCGTTACCGGATTTCGAAGACTCGAAGCCGATTTCGACGTCATCCGCAGCGTGGTGTCCATTACGCCCGGCCGAGTATACGACAGCATTACGAGCACTCAAATGATGTCGAAGAAGACTTCATTGGAGATATGGCTAATCACAAGCCAATGTGCTATTATGTCATGAACAACGTTTGCGTTGAAGAAGCGGATGGCCACTTTCGAAAGGCCGACGGAGGCATGCAACATCATCCGAAGCCTTTACGCCCAAGCCAAAGTTAATGGCGTGGGTGTCAATAAAATATTGGTCGATGGAGGTGTTTTGTCAATTTGATGCCTCGTGCCATGCCGCGAGACAATAGGGATGTATGATCTGAGACCTTAGGCCCCATAATATAGTGTTGACTAATTATGAGGGTAACCGCCCGGTCTTTGGGGGCCGTTGAAGTGGAAGTGGTGGTAGGAACCGCCGGAAGGACTACCATGTTCTTTGTCATCGCCTGAAAGCAAGCTATAATCTGCTCCTCGGGAGAGAGTGGATACATGGGGTAGGAGCTGTCCCTTCAAGCCTACACCGTGTTCGGTAATGTGGAAGGAAGATGGTCTTGTGGAATATGTTGAAGCAGACAAAGTTACTTCCCTCACGACGTAAATAATGTCACCAAGGAAAATTTGAAAAACAAATGGCGAACATTGCGCCATGTTCATCTTCTAGCCAAGCATATATCTCTTCAGATAATGTGCTTTCCTCTGTTCGCCTATACCCAACACATGGGTTTGTGTGGGAAAGAGAGGTGATAGAAGGCGCAAATGTCTATCCCGAGGGTGTGTTACCTCCATCAGGGATGGGACACCGACTCTTAAAAAGTTTTAGATGTCGATTGCCCAATGTAGGATAGAATTACGACATACATGGCGAAAATAAAGTAAAACGGCTTTGGAAGCCGAAATAAACCAACAAACAATGGCTGTCGAAGCCATAACTTCATCTGGAGAAAATGGTGAAGTCATAGATGGCAAGCTTGATTGCATTTATGATGACGAACCATTAGGTTTCGAAAAAGACCCTAAAGATTCGACAAAGCGCATGCAAGCTCAAGATCCAGTAGAGGAAGTGGATTTGGGAGATGGCCTAACCAAAAGGCCAACATACATTAGTGCACACCTCGATGCTGCCTTCAAAACCCAAGTTGTTTCACTTCTGCAGGAGTTCAAAGATTGCTTTGCTTGGGAGTACAACGAAATGCCTGGTCTAAGTCGAGAAGTGGTGGAACTTCAAATACCCATTCGACCAGGGAAAAAACCAGTAAAGCAAACACCAAGAAGATTTGCTCCTCAAATATTAGCTAAGATCAAAGAAGAAATAGAGAGGCTGTTCAAAAGCAAATTCATCAGAACTGCCAGGTATGTCGATTGGCTAGCTAATATTGTTCCCGTAATGAAGAAAAACGGAAAACTTAGAGTTTGCGTAGACTTTAGGGATCTAAATAATGCAACACCTAAGGATGAATACGCAATGCCTGTAGCAGAAATGCTAATAGATTCAGCAGCAGGATTTGATTATCTCAGTATGCTAGATGGCTACTCAGGGTATAATCAAATTTTCATTGCTGAAGAGGACGTGTCGAAAACAGCTTTTCGATGTCCAGGGGCATTGGGTGTTTATGAATGGGTAGTAATGCCCTTTGGGTTAAAAATCTTTGGTGCCACTTATCAAAGAGCAATGAATTCTATGTTTCATGATTTTATTGATGATTTTATGCAAGTATACATAGATGATGTGGTGGTTAAGTCATCCTCAGAAAGTGGTCATTTAGACCATCTTCGACGTTCTTTCGAACGAATGAGGAAATATGGATTGAAAATGAATCCAACCAAATGTGCTTTTACGTATGCGTGCGGTGAATTCTTGGGTTTTGTAGTGCACAAGAAAGGCATTGAGATCAACCAAAATAAGACTAAAGCAATTATGGAAACGAAGGCTCCTTCGACCAAGAAAGAACTTGACTACCTCTGGGAAAAATCAATTTCCTTCGCAGATTTATTTCAAATCTAAGTGGCAAAACGCAAGCTTTTTCGCCATTCTTTGAGATCAAGAAAGAAGATGCATTCAAGTGGGAGCAGGTTCAACAAGATGCTTTCGATGCAATCAAGTCTTATTTGGTCAAACCACCAATTTTATTGTCTGTTATTGGAAACAAATTGCTAAAGTTGTATATAGCAGCTTCTGATAACACAATAGGTAGCATGTTAGCGCAAGAGGATGATAGTGGTGTCGAAAGACCCATTTATTACCTTAGTAGGGTTTTGATTGATCTTTGAAACTAGGTATAGTCCAATAGAAAAACTATGCCTTTGCTTGTATTTCTCTTGTACAAAATTGAAGCAATATATAAAGTCAGCAGATGTTTATGTTTATTCGCATTTTGATGTAATTAAACATATGTTGTCAAAACCAATGTTACATAGTCGAATTGGAAAGTGGGCTTTGGCTTTGCTAGAATACAACTTAACGTATCGCCCCTTAAATCAATCAAAGGACAAGTGGTTGCTTGATTTCATAGTGGACCACTCTGTTGTCGAACATGAAATACATTCGTTAGACATACGTCCTTGAGAGATTATACTTGACGGCTCAAGCCATAAAAATGGAGTGGGTATTGGAATATTAATTATTTCCCGCAGAACATTCCAACGAAATATAAATTTAAAATTCGAGACTCTTGCTCCAATAATGAGGTGAGTATGAGGCCCTAATAGTAGGCCTTCAAATTTTACTCGAATTGGGGGCAAGCCATGTGTCGAAGTAAAAGGTGATTCACAACTAGTTGTCAAACAATTGACAAAAGAATACAAGTGCATCGGTGAGCACCTTATTAAATATTTCGTCATTGCCAACACGTTGCTAAAGAGGTTTACATTTGTACACCTAGAACATTTACCACGAATTGAAAATCACGTGGCGAATGAGTTGGCACAAATTGCCTCAGGCTACAAGGTATCAAAACAAAGCTTAGAAGAGTTAATTGAGATAAAAGATAAACTAATCTCAGAAGACTCTCTGTATAATACTACTACTTCGACGCTATTGTCAACACCAAAAATTGGGGGGGCAATAAGTGCAAATGAAATACGGCGTAAAAACGAAAACGCCATTTTCGACGATGTTGACTTAGCGAAATTTTTGCTATTGACAACATGGTCGATGATGATTGGCGCAAACCCATTGTAGAGTATTTGCAAAATCCTACAGGGGGCACTAATAAAAAAGTAAAGTATAGAGCTCTAAGCTACGTGTTAATTGGAAACGAATTGTACAAGCAAACTCCTGATGGGGTACTATTAAAATGTCTTAGTGAGAATGAGGCATATTTAGCAGTTTCTGATACACACAGTGGAGCATGTGGCTCACATCAAGTAGGCCACAAAATGAAATGGTTGTTATTTCGACAAGGAATGTATTGGCCAACCATTTTAAAAGATTGCATAGAATTTGCTAAAGGCTGCCAAGAATGCCAAAAGCATGCTGGAATCCAGCATGTGCCTGCAAATGAATTGCATTCTATAGTGAAACCTTGGCCATTTAGAGGTTGGGCTCTAGATGTAATTGGAGAAATAAAACCAACGTCGTCGAGAGGCCACAGGTACATCTTGGTAGGGATTGATTACTTTACTAAGTGGGTAGAGGCGTTACTTTAGCCAACGTTGATCAAGAAGCGATGATAAGGTTCATTCAAAACCATATCATTTACAGATATGGAATACCAGAAACCATTACTACAGACCAAGGTACTGTGTTTACCGGTCGAAAAATGGTAGATTTATTTCTTGAAATTGGTTTCAAGTTGTTGACTTCGACACCATACTATCGCAAGCCAACGGTCAAGTAGAGGTGCAAATAAAATCATTATTAACTTGATCAAAAGCACGTTGGGCGTAAGCCTAAAAGTTGGCACGATTCTCTTGACCAAGTGTTATGGGCTTGTCGAACGTCGC
Source organism: Oxytropis ochrocephala (assembly GCA_020916435.1). Classification (NCBI taxonomy): domain Eukaryota; kingdom Viridiplantae; phylum Streptophyta; class Magnoliopsida; order Fabales; family Fabaceae; genus Oxytropis; species Oxytropis ochrocephala. The sequence goes on from CM037089.1 coordinate 113,197,678, forward strand.
CTAAAGAGTCTATAAACACTACTCCTTACAAAGTTAACATTTGGGCATGATGCGGTGTTGTTACCGTTGAAATTTGTTTACAATCAACAAGGATTCGAAACAATGTGAAATTCCCTTTGATCACTATTGGGATATGATGATTGATGAATTAGTTGATTTAGACGAAGAAAGGTTGTTAGCTTTAGAGATGTTTATTCGACAGAAAGAAAGAGTAGCTAAAGCCTACAATAAAAAGGTTAAGTTAAAAACCTTTGAGGAAGGAGAGTTAGTGTGGAAAGTCCTATTACCTATGGATAAAAAAGATAGAGTTTTAGGCAAATGGTCACTGCGGGTGGGAAGGCCCATTTCGCGTGTTGCAATGCTTTTCGAATGGCGCTTATGAAGTCGAAGAGCTGGGTGACGAGAATAGAATTTTTAGAATAAATGGCAAGTATTTAAAGCGATACAAGCCAACGTTAACTGAGATAAAAATTGAGCAATTATAAATAAACGAAAATTGTTCATAAATGGCAATGTATAAAGAAATGTCAAAGTTACACAGCCATTTTTAGAATTCTACACTATTACAGTCTCAGAAGTTCGACAAAGTGGCCTTATGCCTCTCCATAATGCTAACACTCAGAGAGATAGAGGTGTCGAGAAGGTGTAGCTCTTTGTCGAGGTCGGCGAGAATGGCTTGATGCTTGTCAATCTTCTCCAAGTGCTCTATAGTTGCCAATGCTTTGGTGGTTTTGGTGGACGAAGAAGCAGCACTCATTCTTTCGACGATCAGGCCCTTCTGGTGCTTAGCGTTTGACAGTTTGAGTTGAAGTGTCTTTATCTCTTCGTCAATGCGCGCGATCTCTGCATCCCATTCAGCGATTGCTTTCTCATCATTGGCTGCTTGGGTCTCGAGAGCCTCGATGTCGTCTTGATCGGCCTTGAGAGAAGCGAGCTCTACCTCGCAGAGTTGGTTCTCTTGAACTTTGCGCTTGGAGGTGGTCGATCGTTGGTTGATTAGAAGAGAAAGTTGCTCAAAAATGGGGCCAAATTCCATGAAGAACGAAAGGATGTTTTGAGGAGGGTCCAATTTGGTGATCTTGTGAATGAGGGATTTTACCTCAAGATACACAGATGGGTCATTCTCAATGGTTGCCACCAAGTCCCCTTCTAACACCTTCGTCTTCAGCTGGCAAAGCAGGCTTTCGACCGTCTCCTGGTTGATAGAACTTAAAGAGGTGTTCGAAGAACTGCAAATCAAGCGGCTCGACGAGCTCTTGAGACTCAACATGATCTTCAAGGCTGCCAAGGGATTCGTCTTCTTTAGCTCAGCTAACTCTTGATCGCTAACAGCGCTGTTGGATGACTCTTTGGCAGAAGCACTTTGATCTGCAGGCTCCTCCACTCTAGGCGCCTCTTGTTCTTGATCGACCATATTTTCTTCAGGAATTTCGACGGAGGTAGCCACTGCTGCTTGTCTTTCGACTTCTGGAATGTTAGGCTCTGGAACTTGAACGTTCTCTTCGACAACCGCTTCTACTCCCACGTTTGGAACGAGCTCTTCGAAAGGAGGAATCCCAGGGTCAGCAAGGGCCGAAAAACCTCTTTCACCGCCACGCCCGAGGCGAAGAAGGGAAAGGAAGCATTGGAGCCGACAATTCCCGTTCGGCAACCTCAACCAAAGATTCGACGCGTGATTCTCGACGAAGCATCCACTGCACCTTTTCTGACAAGTATCTTGTTTAAGTCAATTTGGAAAGGTGAAGATCAAAGAGGTACGAAATGACGTCGAAAGGAAAGTTACCTCATGTACCTTAAGCCTCTTAATAATGGGGGAAGAAGGTGATTCGTAAGGCTCAATGATTGTGATGCCTTGAGATGCCCTTTGGGATTCGTGTAAAGCCCTTTTCTTCGACCTCACGAGTGAGACGAACGTTGTCATCACTTTCAGTGTCCTGCAAAAGAGATCAAGTTATGGTGCTGGTGATGCCACAAAAAGTGAATGGTAAAATCGAAGAGAAAGTTCGACATGAAGTAAAGGCGTATGATGATGCCTCGAGTGGAGGAATAACCAACTTCTTCTTGGCTTTAGGCTTTTGAAGAGTTTTAGCTGTTTGGGTTGTCACCTGGAGGGAACATCCAACATGAGTAAAAGCCATAGTCAACGGACAACTTAAGATAAGTGGAAAGTACCATACCTTTTTGGGAAGGGTGTCTGGAATAGGATCTGATGCCACTTGCTTCGTAGCTTGGGGAGACGGTTTGGATGTGGTAGTTTTGCCCACCTTGACCTTCAACTTTGTTGCAGGTTTTTCTGAAATTGTCGAAAACATTGGTAAGCAATTGGAAATGAAGCCAAGTTATAAGTAGTTAAAACTTAAAAAGGCGTGAGTGTAAAAACGTTTACGGTGTTGTTGAAGGAAGGTCGCTACCACTTTCTTCACAATGTTGCCGATGAAAGCGTCAATGGCTTCCCAAAGCAGACTTTGGTATAATAAGCGGTCCACCATTCATGAAACTTCACGAAGACAGAAAACCTTGGATTGAATTTGAGAGGTTCAAAGTTCAAGGCTTTGTAGTGAAATTTCTTGAAGGCTTGTTTATAAGCAACTTACGATTCGGACTTAAAAACTCTCGCTTTGTGAAAGCATCTTTGGGCGAGGCGAATTTGACAAAAAGGCCAAACCGCCTAGCAAGATAACTTGGGAAATATCTAGTGATCCCCAAACTATTTTTTTGTCTTGCCGGGGTGAGCCTAGTGGAGAAACGGCAGAGAGAGGTAAGCTTGCCAAATCCGGTTAACTTCCTCACAGGATCGGCGGTGGAAGAAGGAAATGGTTGTTTAAACCACTTTGGGCCACAAGACCTTTGGAGAAAAGGGCCATTGAATCAGTAAAAGGTGGTACAGTTCAGAAAATTTCAAAGTAGATCAAAAAGGATTCTTCGGCAGAAAGGTTTGCTTGTTTGGGCCTGAATTGCGCCAATCGAATCCCTTCAGTGCTGCCGTTCTCCACAGTTAGTCGAGCAGACTTAGGGATACACAGGTTTAATCTAGATTCAAAAGTAGCTAGCAACCACAGTTGTAACAACCATAGAGGACCTGAGGCCAAGAACTTGGTAGCCGGTTCATTCTCCTTCAACTCTATAACAGCATTATCAAGCTGCTGATAGAGAGAGCCTAAAATCAACTTAGCCAAGTTGATGTCTTCTCGGTCATGGAGTTGACAGGCCAAAGGGACGTAGGTTTTGGAGACTTGGAGGGAACGTGTGCAGAAAACGAAAATAGATAGCCACAAAGTTAGAAAGGCTACATGTTCCATAGCAGACACTTCCTCAGTGTCCCTATGGTGCTCAGCAATGTAAGGGGAAAAGGTGGCATTGTTGAATTTGAAACTGTATGAATAGTCAGGATGTGTGGGATCGAAGGTCTCTCCTAAAGGTTTCAGACCTGTAATGGCAGCCACATCTAGCAGAGTGGGAGATAACATGCCACATTTCAGGTGAAGGCTATGGGTGGAACAGTCCCAGAACTGCATAGCAGCCAAAAGTAGGGTGCTATCGTACTTGGGTCCATACCTAGACAATTGGATCAGGTCGAAGATGCCTTGTTTTTTCCAAACTTTGGCCTTCTTAGCTTCTACCCTGTCAAGCCAGTCTAGGTAGTTTTGCTGGTCGAGCCTAGGAGCAGACCTAAAGACCCTAGAAGGGTTAGCCAGAAACTCTAAATGAAAAGGGGTTTACGTGAAAGAGTCTAGGTTGGAGACGAACATGGCTGGGAAAATCTCAGAAACTTCAGTGGTTTCTAACAAGATGTCAGGAAGAGGACCCAAATAGGCATGAGTGTAAATCTCAGCAGAAGGGATTAATACCTGGGTTTGCCATTGAGCAGATCGTTCGTCGTTGATGTCAGGTTCATCAACGAAGCCATCTAGGGTTTGGGTGTTTCTGGATTCATCGTTCTTCTTTGAGCTCTCGGGTCGCGTCATTACAACAGATGATGAAGCCATGAGTAAAGAAAAGTGAATACAAGGTGGAATCTGGGTGTAGACTAAAGAGAAGCCATGAGTAAAGAAAAGTGAATACAAGGTGGAATCTGGGTGTAGACTAAAGAGAAGAGACGAAAGTTTGAAACTTTAGTGATTTTGGAATCTTTTGCAAAACGCAGAGAATGGAAAGTGCAGAAAGACTTCACAAAGGTTCAAACTGAGTAAAGAGGAATTTGAAGGGTTGTGGCCGTTTATATATGTTTGGAAGCAAACAGTTATTGGCACGTTCGCCATAACTCGCACGTTTGCGACGTTTGAGAGACGTGATGGCCCACCAACCATGCGACGTGTACCAATAGAACGGTTCGTTTCACCTGCGCAAGTGATGATGACTGTCTTTTCGACCACTGTTGAAGTGCAAAAGGCGGCAAAAGTGACCATTGCACAGTATTCAAAAAATGCTTTTTCTTAACTCCTTTCCTTATTCCGTCGAAAAGCATTTTTGGGGGGGCAATCTGTTACCTCAAAATTTCGACAGCACATTAAATGAAGCTTTAAATGGGGCTGACTTCACATTTAATACTGTTCTGTGGGCCATAGGTCAATAGTCAAGTCAATGCACCATGACTTCGACAGGAAAGGCAGACAAGGGCAAGGAGTGCAGGTGATCTTCGACAAGTTTAGCTCTCAAAGCCATGAAGCGAGGAATCTTCGACAAGCGAGGACACAACATTTCGACAGAGTTGGGCTCAACATTTCGTCAAGCAGTCGACAATGGGTCAGTCGAAAGTGCAGAGCAGCAAAGTAGTGGGCGGTTACTCCCCCGTAGTTTTGGCAGTTACCCTTTCCCCCACGATTGTTCCTAGGAGTATAAATACCCCTTTGTAATAGGAAACAGGGGTCACCACATTTTACAAAAACGCTGGGAAACTCAAGTTCCAAGTCAACGAGAAACACGAGTGAAACAGATCCTTGTATGTGTTGGTGAACCACTTTTATTTCTTCATTTAGTGCAAAGTCTTTACTTTCTTTTTACGTTTGTTACATTTATTGCTTTTACTTCGCTTTCAAGTTACTTCTTTCTACCATTCTCTGTTCTTACGTACTTCAAAAAAACACAAACTCAATGGCAATTGTCAAAGAGATTTTCTAGTTTGATCTCACAGTCTTGATATTGAAAACTAGTGATTGTTTGCTAAAAACACCAGCAAACAAAAGGAAAACAAAGACTAACAAGTTTACCAATTCTACCTTATAAAATAATGAAAGAACAGTCAGTTCTTCTGAATGCACAAAATTTCTAAAGACTTGCGAAATTCCATTCATAAGATAAACTTGAATTCTATCACAGTTCAACTAAAAATTCCTAAATTGTTAAGAGTGATTTCGCATTATTAAATTGATATGTCAGATATGATAATTAGAGATGGGTTCAAACTAACGTATAATCTATTGACAACTAATCAACACATTTTTTAAAAATGTATTCATATTAGGTTAGATGTAAAATGTTACATGTATTTGACATTAGCATAATGAGTTGGTTGGTGTCGTTTTCGATACTACAAAACTACTTAATAACATTCATAGATTTGAATATATTTATTCATGAGTGAGAAATTATTTACTCCTAGAGAAAATTTGATATGGATCTAGTTGATCCCATATGAGAAGAATGATCTATCCAAGTGATTTTGTTGAATACAAGTAGTAAATAAAAGAAGAAAAGAGGAACAAACAAATAAAACAGGTGAGAAAATTGTAGAAATTGTCTCACTTCACAAGAAAATAATAAAATCAACGTAGAATCACCAAAAAAAGGAAAAATACTATTGATAAGACTCACGTTTGATTCAAAGAAGAATCATAGAGAATCATTTTTTATTCTCAAACAAAGAAGTGTAGTTTTTTCTTTGAAGTTATCACCAAAAAAAAGAAAAATACTATTGATAAGACTCACGTTTGATTCAAAGAAGAACCATAGGAAATCATTTTTTATTCTCACACAAAGAAGTGTAGTTTTTTCTTTGAAGTTACCAAAATGTCATACAAAGATAGGCAAATATTGTCTAACACAAATACACAATGACATTTTTTTTTGTGGTGATAAAATACACAATGACATTGTGCCTACGCTACACACAACTTAAAATAAAGATATGGTGCCTATGCTACCATGTGCTTAGGCACACAAACGAAACATAATTTCCTAAATAAAAAGTTATGATTATTACATCCCAAAATTAAAATAATGTCTTAAACTAATTCTATGGCTAAATGATTAGTATGATATGGACCAATGTTGTCATAGGCCTTAACAGTAACACTAACAAAAACAAACAACTTATTGCTCTAATTGTGCCTAATAGATTTCTAGCCCTCTAGTCAATAGTCATTCCAACATGTAGTGTTGGTCCTAAGCATTCCCTCATTAGGAAACACGTCAATAAAAAAAAATTCAAAAGACAAACACATGTTGGAATGACTATTGACTAGAGGGAAGGCTAGAAATCTATTAGCCTATCAGGGAATGACTATTGACTAGAGGGACCGCATGAGCCGGTCTATATTATAATAAGTTCAAAAGTTATAACATATATTAAGCAAGTATTTGTATTTATAACTTTTTTGACATAATTTTATATTTATAATTATTATTAAGTAAAATAATAAAATATTTAAATTTAATATAAATAAAATATCTGCAAAATTATAAATATATTATCTTGTATACATTTATTAATAAAAATAAAAATATATCTATGTAAATGCAAATATAACAATTGTGGAACATAATTGACAATGTTATTTTAATGAGCTATATAAAAAATATTGAAAGTTGTATTAAAATGTAGGCAAAATAGAATATGAGGTACCTTAACTTATTTTCTGTTTTCGCTTAGATTCATTAACTTTTAAAGCTTACGTTTAACCCCTTAGGGCCCATTCGGGGTGGTTTTGAGTTTTTGGTTTTTGGTTTTCAAAGTCAATTTCAAAACATAAACATGTTAGTGTAAAATAGAGCTAAGTTGGTTTTTTCCTTAATTTCAAAACAGTTTTCCATCAAAACTTAAAATCAGAAAAATAGGTTTTATAATTTTTGTTTTTTTTGTTTATGTTTTTATTTCATCCACCTCTGATCATGAATATATCTGACCACCACCAACTACCACTCCGACCACCGCCAACCACCACTCCGACCACCACTCCTGACACCGTCAACCACCCATTCGACTACCACCAATACCACTCCGACCACCGTCAACCACCACACCAACTACCACTCCAACCACCACCAACCACCACTCCGACCACCGTCAACCACCACTCCGACCACCGTCATCCACCACTTTGACCACCACCAACACCACTCCGACCATCGCCAACCATCACCACCGACCACCACTCTAGCTGCAGTCAACCACTACACTGACCACCATCAACTACCACTCCGACCACCGCCGACCACCGTCGACCACCACTCCGGCCACTGTCAACCACCACCAACACCACTCCGACCACCGTCAACCACCACACTGACCACCACCAACTACCACTCCAACCACCACCAACCACCACTCTGACCACCGTCAACCACCACTTTGGCCACCACCAACCACCACTCTTACCACTATCAACCACCACTCCGACCACCGCCAACAACCACCACACACAACCACCACTCTGACCACCGCCAACAACCACCACCCACAACCACCAACCACCACTCTAGCCACCGTCAATTACCACTTTGACCACCATCAACCGCCACTTTGACTATCGTCAAACACCACCACTTTGGCCACCGCCGACCACCACTCTGACCATCGGTAACCACCACTTTGGCGACCACCAACTACTTCTCTGACCATCGTCGACCACTGCCAACTATTACTCTGACCACTGTCAAACACCACTTTTATGATCACTATGACCATCACCACCAATTTGACTACTACCGATTACCACTCTAACTTTTGTATGTCGATAATTAGTACTTTCAACCTTTGTTATTAGTATTACTAAATTATATAGTTGTTATATTTTAATTTTTTCAAACTTAATGTTATATATATTTTTTGATTAAAATTAGCTTATGATGAATTTTTATTTTTATGTTCATATTTGAAAGTGATTTGGATTTTTGAAATTTTTTTAACTGAAAACTGGTTTTGGTTTTTGGAAATTTCAAAACTGAAAGCAGAAAACCACCCCGAACAGGGCCTTAAATTTTAAAACGTTTCACTGTAGTCCTATTTAATGTTTTAAAATTAACACTGTTTACTGAGTATTACGTGGTTGTTTAAACTGCTGCTGATTGGGAACGCCACATCAGTTTTTTTTATTGCGTCAGATTTATTTTTAAATTGCAGATTATTATGTTTTTTCCTTCCATCTCTCTCTCTCTCTCTCTCTCTCTCTCTCTCTCTCTCTCTCTCTTAGAAAACCCTAGATCTTAAAAACCTCCATTGTTGCCTCTCATCAAGTTTCTGCACATCCATCATTTATCTACTGCTGCTGAAGTGATCACATCGTCTTTCTTCTCATGGCCTCACACTGTTCCTCCAACTCAAGAAGCTTCAGATCCAACTCAAACGAACTTCTCCCAGTTGTAGGACTTGACTCTCGTTGTGGATTTACCACAGTTGTTTGCGTAGTGAAGAAATAGGGCCCTAACAAAGGGAGAAAATTCTGGGGTTGCAGGAATTTTGAGGTGAGGAAGATGAAGTTCTGTATTCTTTGTTTTTTTCACTTAGGTCCCTAAGTTTTATATGAGTCTCAAATTAGTCCCTTTTGCATTCTTCGTTTTTTTCACGTGGCATCCCCAATCAGTAGTCTAAAAGCCACGAAATACTCAGTTAAGCGGTGTTAAGTTTAAAACGTTAAATAGGACTACCGTGAAACGTTTTAAAAAGTTAAGGGACCTAAGCGAAAACGGAAAATAAGTTAAGGGACCTCCGATGCTATTTTGCCTAAAAAATATATAGAAAATTTTATTAAAAAATTCGTTTATGAGTGTTGAATTAATTTGTCAAAAAAAGTGAGTGTTGAATCAAAACTTTTAATAAAGACTTTGGGAAAAAAATTAACATCTTCTGAACTGCATATATTTGATGTATGCGAAAGCATATCATCAATTCATTGTTTGCTTAATGGTTTAGAAGGTGCAAGGTTGATAACAAGGGTAGGTGTTCAAACCTCGACCAGGTTTTTTTTTTGTGAAAACATGCAAAAAATAATATAAGTTTGACCGACTTAAGGGTGGGTTTGACCGGCCTGATGATGTCGTCACCGGCCTAATTTCAAATTCGGTCCAACACGCAGACCGAGCCAGCCAAGCCACCGGTTCCTGGTCAAACCGATCCGACTTTAATAACACTAACTAGTTCTAGATTATGACTAAACTGTTCCTCTCCAATCTACTTCAACCTAAAATGCACCGTAGATATTTTTTCCAAATTTACATCAATGTAAAATACAGCTCAGCGTGAAAAATAACTTCTCTCCCTCGTTTATGAGCAATTCCATCCATCATTTACCAAAAACAAATTCCCCTCTACAACGTTTAATATTAAAATGTTTACCACAACAAATTTTTATTTTAAAATTAAATTAGGATTTGTACTTTCCAATAAGTTTCCTCACCGGCGTCAAAAAAAAAAAGTTTCCTCAGCTTTTCCCATTTATATTTTTCGTATAACTTCACATGACGACATGAGCATCAACCCAATTTGGCTAAATTACTGTTTTGGTCATTTATCTTTGGCCTCGATTTCATTTTGATCCTTTATCTTTTTTTTTTTCTCGTTTTGGTCGGCTTTATGTTTGATTTTGTGTCGATTTGGTCGCTTTTGTAGTTTTCATCATGGCGTAACAGACGCCACGCTGGCGTTAAGCTCGCGACGACGTGGCGCCCATCCGGCGATATCTTCATTAATTGACGTGGCATTTTAATGTATTATTTAAATCTAAAATAAATTACACATAAGCTAAATGTTGTTTAACAATTAAAATTAGAAAACAAAAATCATTTTCAACCAAATGAAACCAGATCTGGAAACATGACACGGTTTATCTTCACCATCAGAGATGACACCAAGAACTGCTGGGATACCACGTTCCAAAGCAAATTGAACCTGAGCTTCATGGCTATCTCTTGGCGCAAGAGAAACTGTTAGAATTCCGCGATCCAACAAATCACCACCCCAGCTAGCAACCTATAATAGATTAGAGTAATGTTAACTTAATATATCATCATCAATACTCACCACCTGACACGGTTTATCTTCAACAATCATCAATATAGATTACATAAACCGTTGTTCATCTTCAACAATCATCATTCAACATCTTCATTTGGTTGAAGAATTTCCAAAGTCAAAACCCACAAAATCTGGAACGAAATCAATACCCACAGTCAATACGAAAATCAGAACAAAAATCTGTGTAATTTCCAGATCTGGTGTTGTGTAATCTAGAAATCAAAATGAAAATTTTGTCAAATCTGGTGTTGTGTAATCAGGAATCAAAACAAAAATCGAATGTGTTGTTGTTGTTGATCTCGTTTCATTTTTGTTGTTGAAGATGATGAAGGCACTGTGTTTCCAGATCTGGTTTCATTTGGTTGAAAATGATTTTTGTTTTCTAATTTTAATTGTTAAACAACATTTAGCTTATGTGTAATTTATTTTAGATTTAAATAATACATTAAAATGCCACGTCAATTAATGAGTGATATCGGATGGGCCACGCCGTCGTGATTAAGCGTCGTCGCGTCCGTTAAGGCCATGTCATAAATGAAAACTACAAAAAGGACTAAATTGACACAAAACTGAAACATAAAGGACCACAACGAGAAAAAAAAAAAGATAAAGGACCAAAATGAAATCGAGGCCAAAGATAAAGGACCAAAACAGTAATTTAGCCACCCAATTTAAATTTAGGTTCATTACATTATTACATCTTTGAAAATAAAATTATTTTTTGGAATAGATATATCATAATTTTTTAAATGAAGAAAGATTTATCATAATTAACTCTTTAAAATTCTCATTTATTTACTAATCAATTTTATAGAAAATGCACAAGATATTTAGGCTCTGTTTAGTAAAAAGTTGTGGTTAGCAGATAGCGGATAGTGGTTGAACTAGCAGATAGCGGATAAGTTATCTGATAGAAAATTATGTGTTTGGTAAAACTAGCGGTTAAGAAGCTGATAAATGTAAAATAACATAAAAGGTAATTAATTAATGGTTAAATTATTTAAGGATAATAAAATATTTAATGAGGAAACAGAATGAATTTATGAAAAATAATAAGGGTAAAAATGTCTAAAAAGTGAAACGCTATATGCTATCTGCTAGCGTTTCAAAAAACGTTACTTGAAGTAGCGTTTCAAAAAACGCTAAACGCTAATGCTTACCAAACACCCCTACTCGTCGTCCGCTAGTCTCATCCTCTATCCGCTAGCGGATAAGACGCGCCAAAAAGAGCCTTAATGGAGACAGAGTATAATTGACAAAATGTAGTTCAACCAAAAGTAAGAAAATTTTAAAGCTGAAACTATGCATTTCAACCAATTTTAGACACTTTCAATCACATATATGCTTTCCCAAACTCCAAAACAAACAGGGAAATATTGAGAATGTTTTTAGCAAAGACTAAGTGATGCTGTAAGAACGAGAATGATATTTTATTGGCTTAAATATCGTTTACCCCCCTACAAATATCACTATAATTCATTTACCCCCCTGTAAAATAAAAAGTTTTAAAATGTCCATTGCAAATATAAACTGTTATAACCTCCTGTTAGATTATATTGACAGTGTTAAGGGTATAATGGGTATAAGCATTTAGCTACCCCCTGCAAAATATAAATCGTTTACAGTTACCTCTGTAGGGGGTAGCAAATAAACATTTTATATTTGCAAGGGCATTTTAAAACTTTTTATTTTACGAGGGGTAAATGGATTATGGTGATATTTGCAAGGGGGTAAATGATATTTAAGCCTATTTTATTTGTTTGAATGGGCATCACCCACTATGTATTCTCAAGAGTTCTAAACCCATTTAGTCAAAAAAAAAAGCTCTAAACCATGACATTATGGTACAGTGAAATTTGAATCATCCATTGAATAAGACAAAAAATTGGAGAAAAGTATTAAAAGAAGTGAGAGAGATGATTGAATGGTGCATTTAACACTTGAGAGTGTCAAGTGAAAAGTCGAATGGAGAGAATCCCCTATTGAATCATATTCATCAGTTAGATTACTTAACTCAAATAGTCTGAACCAAATCTAGGTGGCTTAGCTATCTTACACTACAAAAAAACAAGCAATTAGCGAGAGACTTTGCGAGGGAAAATTAAGTCCCTCGCAAAAGCAAAATTAGCGAGGGACTTTGCGAGGGAAAAAGAGTCCCTCGCAAAGTGGCAATTAGCGACGGACATGTGGCAATTAGCGACGGAATATCCGTCGCAAAATGCAAGGCGCCAATTTCAAACTGAGTAGCACGTTTTTTTAGGCAGTTAGCGACGGAAATTTCAAGTCCCTCGCTAATTGACTGACATTTTTGCAGGATTCTGACTCATGGCAGTGGCTTGGGAAATGCGAGGATTAGCGAGGGACAGTCCCTCGCTAATTCCCTCGCAAACTGTCATATATATTTTTTTATAATAATAATCCGAACCACCTCTTCTCTCTCTCATTTACACTCTTCTTCTCTCTTCTTCTCTTCCACTCTCTTCTTCTCTTTTCTTCTCTTCCACCACCACACCACCACCACCAACCACCACAACCACCACTCTCTTCTTCTCTTTTCACTCCACTCTCTCATTTACTCTCTTCTTCTCTCTTCTTCTCTTCCACTCTCTTCTTCTCTTTTCTTCTCTTCCACCACCACACAACCACCACCACCACCACCACCACCACATACATTTCACTCTCTTTCTCCCTTACTCTTCTCCTTCTCCTTCTCTCTCTCTCTACGACACCACCACCACCACCACCACCACACCACCACCACTCTCACTCCTCTCTCTCTCTCTGGAAATTTTGGTTATAATAATAATAATAATAATAACAACAACAACAACAATAATAATAATAATACTAACAATAATAACAACAGCAATAATAATAATAATAATAATAATAATAATAATAATAATAATAATAAACTGATCAGATTGAGAAGCGTGCCAGTCAGATTTGGGAAGCGTGATGTCGATGATTAGCGAGGAATTAGCGGGACCGTCCTCGCTAATTAGCGACTGACACAATTTCCCTCGCTAAATGTGTTAGCGAGGAGGATATTAGCGACCGAACTGGTCCCTCGCTAATTCCCTCGCTAATGGCAATTAGCGACGGAATTTGGCCTTTTAGCCACTGATATTTCCCTCGCTAAACCCAATGTTTTTTGTAGTGTTACCATAATATTTGATAAAGCGCTTGTAGTAATCAGCTAGGTCTAAAAAAACCTCTCAACTGAGTGATATTAGAAGGGATAGGCCTAGGCCAATAAATAATTGCTTGAATTTTGGAGGGATCATCAGAGACACCTTCAGCAGTAATAAAGTGTTCTAAATACTCAACATACAAAATTTGAGTTTGTTGAGGAATAAATGGCTATCTCTAAGGGTTTGGAAAGCCAATTCCAAGTGAGTTAGATGGTCCTCGAAGGAAATTATAACAGATTTTTGAAGAAAAAGGTTCATTATAATAGATGATCCTCAAATGAGTATGCCATCAAAGAAAATTATAACAAATTTTTGAAGAAAAAGGTGAAAAACATGATTCATTAAAGCTTGAAAGGTAGTTAGGGAATTTGTAAGGCCAAATGGCATAACAAGGTATTCAAAGTGACCACTGTGAGTTTTGAAAGCAGTTTCAGATTCCTCCTAAGGACCATTCTAACTTGGTGGTAGCCTGATTTAAGGTCTAGTTTAGAAAAAACAGTGGCTCCCCCCAATTTATCAAATAAATCTTCAATAAGAGGGATTGAAAATATGTCTTTAATTGTTTGTGGGTTTAACCTTCTATAATCAACAGAAAGGCGCCAAGACTCATCATTTTTCTTAACCAGTACAGTGGGTGAGGCAAGAGGGTTGTTGCTAGGTTGAACTAACCCTTGTTCTAACATTTCAACTACCAATTTATCAACAATGTTCTTTTGGATTACTGAGTATCTATAAGGTCTGAGATTGAAGGGTTCAGTTCCCTCCTTAAGAAGTATTTGGTGATCAAACCCAAATCTAGGTGGAGGTAAAGTAGTAGGTTCCAAGAAAATGTCTTCATATCTAGAAAGTAAAGAATATAGAGCAGTAGTTACCTGGGTGGAGTGATCCTCAGCATGAAGTAGCTGCACATCTTTTGCAAAAGACTTGTTATTGATCAATTTCGCCTCCAGAGTTCAAGCTTCTCTTAGTACAAATTTATTACCATTGGTGGAAAATTCCATTTGCAACTTGGCAAAATCCCGAAGAATCAGACCAAGTGACTTGATCCCAAGGGAAGGACCATCATGTCTGCAGAAAACTCTGTTTGTTGTAGAGATAATTTAAAATTTTACAAATGTAAGGTGCTTGTAACTAGTGGCCACCCCAACGATGATTCAGAAAGTTCTAATGATTTCGATGATGATTCAGAAGGTTCTGATGATTGCGATGATGAGTCAGAAAGTTCTGATGATTTACCAGTGATTGACATAGGAGTAGTTTCCTCAAGTTTGCAACCAAGTTTCCTAGCTACCTCCAGGTCAAAGAAATTATGAGTGCTACCACTATCAAGAAGCACTTGAAGTAAGTTTCTGTCATGCTTACAACTAACACACATAGTGTGAAATTTTGAGATTCTAGTGAGATCTTATAGGAGAGTTGGGGTAGGTTAGGGTCTCGTGTAGTAGTGGTGATTGGTGTAAGGACAGGTTGAGTGACAAGGGTAATATCTACTGGTTCCTCATCATTATCTAGTTCAAGGACCATCACTTGGGGTTTTCTATGCTTAAGTTGGTGTATTGGGGTAAATGGTTCATCACAAAAACATACATAGGCTTGTTGCTCTTCTTTCTGCCTTTTCAGCAGCTGAGTAGGTGTGCATATCTCAGGCATTCCCTCATTCATTTGCTCGTAGAGAGCGTCAACGCGGGTGTTCCCTTCATTATTGTGGTCATCCATGTGTTTTTCGAGCTCATCAATGGTCTGGGAGCAGGGTCGGCCTAAGCCCAAAGCAGTCCAAGCAAGGGCTTGGGGCCTCAAAAAAATAAAAAATTTATCAAGAAATGGGGCCACCATTTTATTATGCACATAAGACAATCATGAATATCATTGATTGCAAAGATGATACTAGTATTGCGGTGGTCAATTGAAATTGCAATGTTACGTTAAAAAAGAACCGAGACCAAGGTTCGAACCTTGGTGTGTTTTTTTTTTTTTAAAAATCCCTTATTGTTTGCTTGTATTGCTTTTTGAAAAAAAAAAGCTCCCCTTGTTGTTTGCCTTCCTCTTAGTACGATTCTTCAATTCCTCCATTGAGGGGCCTCCATTAATTATCCTTTCTTCTCTATTTTAGTTTATAAAATGATAAGAGCATGAGCATTTAAGTCTCTACCTTGCTTATACTCCATTTTGGTTAAAGCTAATTATTTAATATCAGTATCTATGATTTTATTATGATAACTATAGAATAATGTTATGGATTTCGGTAACCAATACTCGGTGGAAAGAAGTTTTTCATAACTAAAATTAATAAAATCTTACCTAAGATCAACAACATCTTAACAAATATTAAATGAATTAGCTTTATTATCGATTGAAAAGAAATTATAAGTGAAATTGATTATAATAGCATGATAAAAGATTTCTCGCATCACAAAAAACAAGAAAGCTTAAATTTAAACGAAAATAAACTAGTTTTAAAAATATTATCAATGAAAATATAAAAGGGTCTCATTTGAGAGTTCGCTTTAGGCCTCACTTACTTCTTGTTGGGTAGGCCACATGCTGGGAGTGAGTCATTGTGAGGAGCATGTCCCTTCTTTGATACCAAGCAGAATGTGAGTTCTACTACTTATCTACTGCTAGAGTACAGAACAAGTATTTGGAGGTTAGGAGGAAGATGCTCCGGTAACAACCGAGCCCAAGACAGGGGAGATAATGAAATAGAATATCACTCGAGGTGAGTGAGCTAATGATAGAACATGTTAGAGCTTTTAATAGACAAGATGATATATTTATTTAATTCTGGTTGCTTCATTCATTACTAGAATAGTGTATAAATAGGGCAAGCTAGCCACAATGGTTAGCTAGTCATTGCCAAATATTCCAAAGTAATATGCTAAAATCTAGTACACCCGCTTTTAGAGCTTTGGTGAGTCATGCTGCAAGACAAAAAATAAAAATATGTTGAACTTTAAATAAAAAGCAAAATAGTACAACTTTGAAATATTTGTTGCAGAAGAATAAACGAGCTTTCACATAATTCTCCAAGGAGCATTCTATCATAATCTCTTTCACTACAAAAAAACAATGAATTAGCTAGGGACTTTGCGAGGGAAAATTAAGTCCCTCGCAAAGTCAAAAATTAGCGAGAGACATTGCGAGGGAAAAAGAGTCCCTCACAAAGTGGCAATTAGCGACGGAATATCAGTCGCTAAATGCAAGACGCCAATTTCAAACTGAGCTGCACATTTTTCAAGACATTTAGCGACGGAAATAGCAGTTCCCTCGCTAATTGACTGACATGACAGTACACTTTGCAGGATTCTGACCGTTGGCAGTGGCATTTAGCGACGGAAATAGCAGTCCCTCACTAATTCCTCGCAAACTCTGTCATATTTTTTTATAATAATCCGAACCACCTCTTCTTCTCTCTCATTTACTCTCTTCTTCTCTCTTCTTCTCTTCCACTCTCTTCTTCTCTTTTCTTCTCTTCCACCACCACACCAACCACCACAACCACCACTCTCTTCTTCTCTTTTCACTCAACTCTCTCTCATTTACTCTCTTCTTCTCTTCCACTATCTTCTTCTTTTTTCTTCTCATCCATCACCACACCACCACCACCAACCACCACCACCACAACCACCACCACTCTCTTTTATTCTCTTCCACCACCACACCACCACCAACCACACTACCACCACCACCACCACCACCACATAGATCTCACGACCACCACCACACTACCACCACCACCACTCTCTTTCTCCCTTACTCTTCTCTTTCTCCTTCTCCTTCCCTCTCTACGACACCACCACCACCACCACCACTCTCACTCCTCTCTCTCTCTCTTTGGAAAATTTGGTTATAATAATAATAATACTAATAATAATAACAGTAATAATAATAATAATAACAACACTAATAATAATAATAATAATAAACTCAGATTGAGAAGCGTGCCAGTCAGATTTGGGAAGCGTGCTGTCAGCATTAGCGAGGGAATTAGCCACGGATATGTCCCTCGCTAATTAGCGACTGACACAATTTCCCTCGCTAAATGTGTTAGCGAGGAGGATATTAGCGACCGAACTGGTCCCTCGCTAATTCTCTCGCTAATGGCAATTAGCGACAGAATTGGGCCTTTTAGCCACTGATATTTCCCTCGCTAAACCCAATGTTTTTTGTAGTGTTTTATTTTTAGCTTGAGGGCTACCCGTGGCCCGGACGGGGAAGCCCTACATATTTTCGGGCTAGCCCGACTCGGCCCAACAAGTCAACCCATTTGTCGACATAAGTATTATAGTATCTGTTTTTAAATCTATATTTTTGAAACGTGTTTAGATCTATACTAGTATCTTCTACTCTCAATATAATAAAAACACATGCTAGGAAATTGATATTTTTAGACACTCCACTAGCATGCCACATGTCCATTTTTTTGGGCATTTTTGTCATTTTGCCACTAAAAGACAAAATTACTCGACTTTTTCAACTCTTTACTTTGTTCCGTTCCACCATAAAATACCCAAACAATAGAATTGAGATTTTATTCCAATCCACTCCGCTCCACTCCATTCCATTCCATTCCGTTAAGTTGGTTGTATCTAAACATACCCTTAGTACACACTTTCTCATCATCTCTCCTATCTCTTTTTTTATGTATGAGAATGGAGATTTTATTCCACTCCGCTCCGCTCCATTCCATTCCATTCCGTTAAGTTGGGTGTATCTAAACATACCCTTAGTACACACTTTCTCATCATCTCTCCTATCTCTTTTTTTATGTATGTTATTCTCTTCTCTCTCTCATAATATTCCCTCTCTCCTCTTTCTTTTCTTTCTCTTTTTCTTCTTCCATCTCTATTTATTCTCATTTACATCTATTTGTTCCACTTCAAACATATCTATCTAATACTAATCTAATATCCAATACTAACATAATACTATTGCTAATGTCCAAAGCCAAAATAATCTATCTAATCTATCTAATATCTAATTTAATCTAATCTAATATCTACTATCTAATCTAATATCTAATACTAATATACTAAAACAATGTGCTAGCAAATTGACATTTTTAGACATTTCACTTACACACCACGTGCCAATTTTTTTGGGCATTTTAGACATTTTAGACATTTTGTCACTAAAAAACAAAAAACAACATCTTTTGGCAAAAAATTCCAAATACTCAAACTACTAAAACCAATTTATTTGGCCACTACCAATTGTCAAAAAACGCGATACCACTAGCGAAAATTCCAAATTTATTTTTCTAAAAAATCAATAATTAAATCTCATTTTTTTTGTGAGCCGCACAAAAGTGCAACGGGAGTAGCAATGAGAGCGCCAATGGGGTTGCATATTTTATATTAAATCTTATTTACATTTTTCCTCATTTTTACTCCATTATTAATATTATAAGATCCATTTTTTTAAACTGCAACAAATCTATTTTAATTAATTTGAAATATCGCATTTTATTGAGTTTTTTCCTTTTTCTTTTAGGGTTAAATATGTTTTTAGTCCCTATAAAATTTCACCATTTTGATTTTAGTCTTTATAAAAATTTCATCGACTTTTAGTCCCTTAAAGTCCACAATTTTGATTTTAGTCCCTACAAAATGCCAACTTATGTATACCCATTGAATTTTTAAGTGATATTTTCCATATATGTTAAGAACACTAGCCCCACGACCCGTCCGATGGGACGGGTTGGCTAAGTGTTGAGCAAGTAAAGCATCCGGATATAAAATCATCTAGTATTAACATTTGTTGGAGAATTTAAAGTTTGTAATTGTTAAAGTTTAAAATAGTTCAAAAGCATAGACATTTGTTAATAAATATCCGGCAGTTTACGAAGAAACTTCTAGTATTTTAAGACTTAAAAAAAATTCGAAATCCTAAAGTACCCCAAAACACACTGCGTATAATTTAGCGTTACGCATTTTGCGATAAAATAATTTTGTCCCCATCAACTACACCAAAGCACATTGTTTAGCATTTCACATTACTTTTTTCTTTAGAAATTAAACATTTTTTCACCCAAAATTTTCATATTTCATCATGTAAGATTTTTCGAGATTGTAAAGTACCTCTTAAAATATAAAAAAGAAAAAAATGCAAAACCATAAAATATAAAAGAAGAACCTTGGGTGTGACAAAAACTCTGTTGGGAGGAGATAACCACACAAGACGACAAAGCCGAGTTCTCGTGGTCAGCCAGTTTCCCCGGTGTAGATTAGTCATCGGTAAAATTAAATTTTTTTCTAAACCCTAAAGAACCCCTAAGCACACCGCTTAACATTTCACTTTACACATTTAGTTACAAAATGATTTTTTCCCCATCAA
The DNA here is from genome assembly GCA_020916435.1 of Oxytropis ochrocephala. Taxonomy (NCBI): domain Eukaryota; kingdom Viridiplantae; phylum Streptophyta; class Magnoliopsida; order Fabales; family Fabaceae; genus Oxytropis; species Oxytropis ochrocephala. The sequence continues at coordinate 113,217,433 of CM037089.1, forward strand.
CTACGCCAAATCACATTGTTTAGCATCGTACTTTATGTGTTTTGTCATGAACTTAAATAATTTTCCACCAAAAATTTGCATATTTAAACATCTAAAAATTTTCGAGACTGTAAAGTACCCCTTAAAATATAAAAAAAAACCTTCAAATATAAAAGAACTTTGGATGTGGTAAAAACTCTGTTGGGATGGGAGACTCGTGGTTAGCTAGACTCCCCAGCGTAGATTAGTCATCGGCAAAGACAATGAAAATTACGTACCAATGACATGGTAAAAAAAAGATTAAGGAAATAACAAAAAACAAAAAAAAAATAGAAGGAAGAAACAAAAAAGAAAGTGAAACAAAGAAGGAAGAAGAGAAAAAAAAAACCAAAAAATTGGAAGAAAAAAAATCATCAAATTGGCCAAAAAATTATTGGCACCTTAATTGTAGCGGCATGCCAAGCCGCATAAGGTATTAGATTACAAACAACATCTCTCCTACCAAAACTTAGAATTTTCTTAGAAGTGATGAATTACATTTAATTTTTTAAAGTGCAAAAAATTCAAGAAACAAATTAAAGGAAATATTAACCTAGAAATCTAATTTTGAGATTTTTTTTTGTGAGTGATATACTTTTAATATCTTTAACGTGTATGCAAAATATCATTCAAAAATCTAAGGTATACATGAATTTACATTTTATAGGGACTAAAAATAAAATTGTGAAAATTTATAGGAACTTAAAGTTGATGAAAAAATTTATAAGGACTAAAATCAAAATGGTAAAACTTTGTAGGGACTAAAAACATATTTAACCCTTTCTTTTATTATATTTTGCAACTTCAACGTATTTATAATTTCATAACAAATTATAACAAAATAAGATCACGTCGCGTATTTACGCAGTAAAATACTAGTAATGCTTAAACTTGTATACGTTTTTTTATTCAAGACTCAGTATGTTATCCACACTAATACTTGTTCTTGTGGGGTGCACGAATGAGTTGAGCTTATTAATAAACAAATAAGAACTCTCTCACTCAGCACAACAAATAACATTGTCAATATTAATAATAATAAGAAAAAAATAGAAAAATCATAATTGAAAGCTCAATAATATCATTTAAATCCGATAAATCTTCCTCTCATTTTCCTTCTACAAAACTGCAATTTGTTATTTACAGATTCGACAAATTTTCACATGGTATAGAATTGCAGTTAGTCATTACTGGCTTTATTGTATTCTTCCCCTACGATAGTTAAGCAAATGAAATTTTCAATATGCTCCTATCCTATGGTAGTTATGCATTTTTATTCCTCTTCGTGCTTCTATCCTATGGTAGCTAAGTTTTTTTTTTGACAAATTTGACATTTGATAGTCTCCTAAGATTGGTATTCTTGACATGGTTGGAGTGTCCAGAAGATTTTGAAAAATAGCTCAAAAGAAGGTCGAGAGGCGAGAGCTATGCTTTAGGCACTGGACTGGGCTAGAGAATTGGAGTTCGGCCCAATGCCGGTTCAGCCGAGTTTCAAAACCCGGCACCTCGGCAAAAAGAGAAAAGACTAAAGCCAGTTGTCACGTAATAACACGTGTCATGAAAATAACAAGAGACGAAGTAAACTGCAGGTAACCGACCTCCTGGAGCAACCGCCGAAGAGGTTGAGGAATTAGATATAGAGGATTAGAGGTCAGAGAGAAAGGGGGATCAGATATTTCTGAGAGAACATAGACTTTTCATACTGGAGGAGAGCTCCATTCTTGTACCAACCGAGTTATTCCATTAAGTATCTTTTTATCCGAGTTATTCCCTTCAATCTGTATGCCTCCTCTCATCGTCAGGACAAACACATTGCAAAAGAGACCTTCACAACCTCGGCGGCTTGACGACAAAGCGAGGAACATCCCAAACCCAACTACGGCTGTTTTGCACCGGCACCAGTTCTCCTCCTCAATAATTAATTTCAAACTCATGAGACACATTGGAAAGGGAAGAATCAAGACTTTTTCTACAGTAACCGTGTTCCTCTCCAAAGTAATGAAGGAAGCAATGATAAATTGGTTGAAGAAATAGCAAAACAAGTAAAAAGAAAACATGATATCTTTTATCATCCTCCTTCACGAGCACCACCTTCCAGATAAGTTAATTATCATTATTGTCATTGTTGGGGCATTTGCATCGAAACTATTAAAGGGCGGTTGCATTCTCTTTATGATGATAATTATAACCACTCATTCTTTAACCACTTATGATTTCTTCTTTATGACCAAAAAATGATTTCCATTACTTTGAAAAAAACTCTGCATGTCTGACACCCATGGTTCATTAACCGACATAGTATAACCGTGTTGTATACTTGTTATTTTTCAAACTTTAAAAATGTTTTATTTGATTGGACTATTTTATTGATTAAACTAAAAACATTACCGTTGATTTTGTTAACGGCGATACTGCTTTGAATTGATATACTCGATAATTTAGTCATGCTTCCAAACGCAATTAGTCTTCACTACTCCTAACAACTACATTTTCAATAAAGCTAGTTTTTTGTTATGTTGAACTATTGATTCTACTATATTTGAACATAGTATCGACACATATGCGTAATTATCATATTTATTGAAATTTTTTTTACAAACTACTTGTTGCTACATTAAATCTCCGAGAGATTATTCTTTGGCCCCTCCCAATAAAAGTCTCCAAGAGACCCTACAATAACAAATGTCAAATACCCATGGGATACTCCTTTTGGCTTTGTCAATAAAACTTTCAACAAGAGACTCTCAACAAGAGAATTCACGCCAAGCTCTAAATCTGTAGACCCATTCAGAGTTTTATGTGTGATGATGATCGAATAACCGAGCTCTAAACTCACGCCGACATCTCCAATACCAAGCCCACGAGGAAAATGGCAAAGCCATGCAGGTGGCCTTTAACAAGGAAAGCACGTCTACAACGCAACAATTGGACAAATGTGAGCATTGATAATGGCATTTTCAAATCGGATTACCTCGGCCTTTCTGACAAAGAAAATAAGAAGCATATGATCTTCAACTCCTCAGATGGCAAACCACCCAAAACCAAATCTGTTCCTCACCAACGTCAATAACATCTTCCAGATAAGTCCATTATTATTATTATTACTATTATCGTAATCATTATTGTTCTTAGTACATCATTCTGTCAAAGAAGATACTCAAAAGTTATAATTTGTTACTATATCATCCATTTTTTATTGCAGCAAAACGGAGCTGCAATTTTAGCTAAATGCCAACCATTTTATGATAATGAGTTTTCTCAAATCTTCCACATATGTTCAACATGCATTTTCCGAAAGTACGTTAACTGGTCGATTGGAAAATCTGAATTCGACTCTTACTTGATATTTTCTATCACTATTCGGCCGAAGTGATAACACAGACACTTGGCCAAAATTCTTTTCCGCAGACATCTTAAAAAATGTCCAAAGTTTAACAATCTCTCTATTTAACTTAGTATTGCCATTTTTGCGTAAGTTGCCTTGATCGTGATTTAATTGCACAATAAAGGTCCAAAATAAAATCTAAACTCGGCAAGCACTATTTTCTCTAAAGAAAGTTTTCATCGTATTGTATGTGTTTTCTCAAAAAACGAGCAACCACTCTTTTCGTTGCGGACATTTTTTGTTGTTATTATTATTATAATTATTTGTGTCTTCCATTGCTAGAAATTTTGTATATAAATTGCTTTGAAAAGAGTCTCCAAATAAGACAATCTGGGTTAAATCTTCGAGATACTCCCTCTTGATCATATCAAGTAAAATTCAAGGGTTAAAACTCCCTTTTAAGGAGATACTCCCACTTACTACAATAAAAGTAAGTAAAAGATAACCATAGAACAAAACAAGTGGATCATGTTTCACTCCACAGTTACCCCCTCTGAGTCTTAATAAACTCGAGGTAAAATTAAACCTCCGAGTCTTAATAAACTCGAGGTAAAATTAAACCTCTGAGTCTTAATAAACTCGGCCAAAATTCTTTTACTATTGAGCCGCAGTGATAACACAGACACTCGGCCAAAATTCTTTTACTATTGAGCAGACAAAATAAGATAATTAGCAACTCGCCTCTGCCAAAACCTTAGTCAAGGTCAATTCAAAACACCTCGGCAAGGCTTAAGACAAGCGATTTGATCAAAATCCCATGCGACAATGATCGGAGATCCTCGGTCTAGCAAAAATAAAGGTCAAACCGATTTGGGAGAACACTTGGGTTAAAACTCTTAAGAAAAAGAGATACTCCCTCTTGCTGGTTTAAAGTAATAAAAAGGGGACCCTTGGAATGAACAAACTGATCAGGTTCTACTCCATAGTCACCCCCTCGAAGTCCTTGTATACTCGAGGTTTCCCGCCGAAGTCCTTATAAACTCGAGGCGTTCACTCTAAAATTACTAATCCTTGCGTCTTAATAAACGAGAGGCCTAATTACCAACACTACAAGAAAATCGTTGATTTGCCACGGACATTTCCGTGGCAAATGTACAAATTTCCGTGGCAAAACAACATTTGCCACGGATTTTATACTGGACCAAAAATGGTGGCAAAAACGCCGTCGCGAAATCGTTTGCCACGGACTTTTCCGTGGCAAATTTTTCCGTCGCAAACCCGTGGCAAATCCGTCGCAATTATCCGTGGCAAAGTCGTCGCAAACTCTGACACATTCCGTGGCAAATCCGTCGCAAATTTTTTTAAAAAAATTAAAAAAAAATAAATCCAAACAATTTGTTTCTTTTTTTGACGTGAGAATCGATAATTTGTTAGTATTCAAATTAACGACTAAATCATACTTTCATAACTCAAACCAAAGTCTAATACAAAATACAATGAGAAATATATAGATTCCAGAACAACAAATCTTCAAGCTCACAGTTTTACAATAGCATTGATTCCAGAATAATTACTCACAAGTAACACTAATTGCCAAGTAAGTTTTACATTTTAAGCTAATACTAACATTGACTCCCATAAGAGTTGTAGCATAATCTCTCGGTTTAGACTAGTGTAAGATACTCACTCTTGACTAAAGATGGGTTGGAAAAATGAGAAAGGAGAGCACGTGGAGAGGGATGACCCATAATAGTAGAGAGATTCAAGATGTGTTCTTATAAAAACTCATGTCATGAGAATAAGAATGAAGAATTTTAGAATAACTAAGTGTTTATAAGGAAACATCATAACATAATTCAAGTGTGAGTTTATCTAGGAGTTCTAAGTAACATAGCATGCACATGTTTTAGTTGTGTTCAATATTGGTCTTTGTTGCACGTGTGAGAGAATAACATACGATGCATTGCCATATCGATTAAATTAATAGATAGAAGCATGCCATCCCAAAGAACCCAAACGCATGGTCAACTTATAGAAGAAAAAATCAACATTCGAACTCATCAAACACTTGAAAAGGTAATTAAATTATCTACTCATATCGATTGGGAAAAACAACACGAGATGCGGACTAACCTTCCGATTATCACCGAGGAATCGTGAGAAAAGAATTGTTCACCCGTTATAAGGCCACGCTTGACTCATAGATGTCGTTAAAAATAACACCAACATTTCTTGTATCTTACGGATAATAAACGTAAAGCTTCCCACCTAGAACACATGTCTTTGCATGCTCTAAGAGAGCTCTCCACATCTTGTTTGACATACCACTCCCGAGGATCTACATTTGAATGATATAAGAAAACGGTGGAAGGACCTAACTTCAACATAAAGATGCAAAACCTAGACTTACATTTCGCAATTTCGTTGATCTTAACCACAAGCCGAAGAAAGTCTTCAATCGTGAATATTCTGCATTATTAAGCTTCTTGTGAAATGACCCATCCTTGCCAATTTTCTCCAATCTCCACACGTCGTCATTCAATGCAGGAGGATAATGCTTCTTATATATCGTAAAAGGACAAAATTTAAGATATAAAGATGGTGTAACAGTGTACAAAGCAGGGAGAGCACTAACACTAGAGAAAAACTAGATGATGCAAAACCATAACCCTACATTCTCCTCTGTGATCTTTAACTGTGAAAGCTACTGCCTTAGCTTCACGAATGCGTATAGACTCGGAAAAACTCGATGCAACCTTGGACCAAGCCCGAATTTACGGCTCCTTATCCAAATTTTGAATTGTCTCAGTAAATGTCGGTTCCCCAATGTCCCAACTCCTTCCTTGAGTGTCACTTGCAGGTCCCCAGTCAACAAAGGTCTCTTTCCTTCACGTTCTCTATGCATTAATACTTTCTCTATGCATTAAGTTAGAACAAAATACCTTCACAAGCAGAATTTAGCTTAACATATTGCATACAGACTAGTGCAATATCACAACATTATGAGCACCTAACAGAGAAGCGTGTCACTTTGGATACCAAGTTTGATATACTTCTCAAGGATTTACAATGGAAACAATCAACATAGCACAATCAAAGCTAGCATCATCTTTCCTTGGCAAAGTTTTCAACACCAATTTTGATATGCTAACAGAAAAATAAGGAACAAATTGAAAACAAAGTGTATCTGATAGCAATTCATCCTAAATTAAGAAACAAATAGGTCCCAAAGATATCTAACAAATCCAAGACATATGCAACAAAACCCTAAATAAACAAAATCAACAAATCCACAACATATGTAACCCTAAATCCACAAATTAGGGTTCAAAATCGAAATTTCTAAAATCTAACTCCATTAACAAAAAGAAAACGAAAATTAAAGCAAAACAATAAGAAGATTATAACCTAGCGTTCACCTTCACAAAGAGGAAGATAACAGAGAGAGAAGAACCGAGGCAGAGAAACCGAGAAACCGAGAAAGTGCCAGTAGAATGAAGGTTTGTGTTTGGAAATTGGTGATTCTGAGAGAGAGAGAGAGAGAGAGAGAGAGAGAGGTTTGCGATTCTTGAGAGAAGAATTGGAATGGAAGATTGTTGAGAGAGTTAGGGTTTGCGTTCCATACTTGCGCGAGAGAGGGTGAGCGATGGAGTGACGGAGGAGGAGAGAGGAGGCCGGAGGAGGAGGCGGAGGAGGCCGGAGGAGGTTGGAGGTGGAGTTCGGAGGAGGAGACCGAGGAGGAGAGAGAGCGTTTGAATGTTTTAGAGGAGGAGAGAAGCGTTTGAGCGTTACGATAGGGGATCGGGATTGTTTTATTTTGATCAATGGTTTTTGCCACGGACTTGCCACGGCATCTCCGTGGCAAATTTCTAATCTTTCGCATGTCCGTGGCAAACCCGTGGCAAACACCAGCGGGAAATTTCGTGCCCTTATTTTTTACGCATGCCGTCGCAAATCCGTGGCAAATTAGCGACGGCCAACCCTCCGTGGCAAACTTTAGTGGCAATGCAAGCTTATTCTTGTAGTGCAAGTCTAAGTCTTTATAAACTAGAGGCTAATTCAAAACTCTCAATACCCTACGTCTTCGTAAACTAGAGGTAAAATCAAAACGCTTTTCGCCCTAAGTCTTGATAAACTAGAGGTAAAGGTAAACTCAACTTGACACCTTTAGATTGAGGCAAGGCATTGGTAGCACACGAACTCCAAGCCCATAAAATCGATTATCTCCCCCAATCCATTTCACACTGGAGATCTCGGCCTTACCATTATAAAAGGTCAAATTGGCATGGGGACATTTGGGTTAAACCTCTTGAAATAAAAAGAAGAGATACTCCCACTGGCTATTTCCAAAGTAAGTAAAAGATAACTCTTGGACAAAACACTTAGATCAGGTTTTACTCCATGGTTACTCCCTCCAAGTCTTTATAAACTGGAGGTAAACTCAAACTCGATGTCTACTGTTCAAACAAGGCATTCCAGTTTGCTTAAATCATCAGTTCCTCCCCCAATTTATAAGTCAGAAATCTGGTTGTCTCTAAACTAAGCCTGCCACCGACTTGGGGATAAAATGGAATACTTGTCCGAGCAAGATGGAAATTGCTTACAAAACAGATCCCTTTAAATCATTCATAGCTTAATGCTCCCATGGTTGAAGGAGATCTGAGCAAATAAAGGTTTGAGATCCAAGACCCGAATAAATGCAATGACTTGACAAGGAAAAAGCCAAGCAATTTACTAAAGGTCAAATCTCAAGAAGATGCTCCTTCTCGGCCCATGTCGAATAAAAGACTATTAAAGTCCAAATCTCCATGAGAGTGCTAACTTAGTACTACTCAATTAGAAAGCAAGTCTCCAACAGCAAATAAGACCAAGTTTCTACGAGACAAGCTGGCCTTGATTCCTGCTCAAGAGAAAAACAATGAGCCAAACTTGATCCCAACAAGCCTTCAAGGGAAAGTCAGAGGTACTGCTCACGAAAGCATAATGATTCAAGACCCTTGAAGAAACAAGACTCCTTGGGGAACACACCCTGACCTTCCCTCACAACAGGGCAAGGCGTGCACCGAACAACTTGGGCAAAAAGGAAAGAAACAATAACGAACCCGAAACCGAACTGAAGGGCTCAATCATAACGCCTTTCAACCACGTAAAGTGAAATTCCTTAGACACTTTGGGCATATCGAACACACGCCTAAAAGAGTTATATTTGAAGTTCGAGTTAAATGAACAATGACTGCTCAAGAGCCAAACCTCCACGAGGTGGGCCAATAGTCAAACCTTCCATAAGACAAACCACAACCGAGGTCAAGTCCCCCTGGGATGAACCGAGTCTACTTAAGCAAAGGAAGGGGCGTGTAATGACATCAAGGATGGAAGAGGTCCACACAAGACCATCTTTCATTAGATAAAGGAAACCGAATTAAACGCAAACATAGCGCATCCAGTATTTAACACCAGGTTTTATCTCTCCTTACCAGTATTTAATTAATTAAATATGAGCATTTAGTTTCATATGGATTCATCAACTCCGCCGAATTCGTCAACAACTCGGCCAAAGACCTTCCATAACCGCAAGGAAAACGATGACATTCGGTTAGAGGGTAATTTATTCATCCATTTTTATTTAAAAGTTAACTTCGATGATTTGGCTGCTACCTGAATTCATGATCTTAACGATATGACAAAGTTGAATTGAATATCAATGTATATGCATGCGCACTGGTTAAGTCGAATGGACTACGTATTGCTCTTCTTCTCATATGATTGTAGGTGCACTTCAAGATGCGATGTCAAGTAAAGCTCAGCAAAAACTCCAAAAGAACTCGACAACAATCAAGAACTTTAAGCGCTTCACCCTTACAAAGTTCGCGCTTGGGGGGCCGTGGACCGTCATGGACTTCTGGGCTCGGCACACCGCAAGGTAGACCATCTTCCAACTCTACATGAAGACCTCGGCCCAATACAAGAAGAGGCCCGACTAAGCTCATCCGGAGAGAAGATAAAGAAATCACCCTCAATAACCGCTGAGGGGGTGACTCAAACTCTATATATAGAATGCTTAGAGTACAGATAAAGGGAGGACACATTCTGATGCACAAAAAGACATGAAAACTAGGCACCTCGGAATGGCCAAAAAGCAATCCGACCTCCATTGTAATGATCTGGGGTTCATCAATGAAATTCTACCCAAGAACATAAATGAAATTCTACAAAAATTCAGATCAGCAATAATCCAAGCGCCGAAGTAAAGTCATAAATGCACACCACGAAAACCTCAAAGCTCTTCGCTGAGCTTACTCAGCTCGAGCTTGGGGGGCTGTGGACTGGGCTAGAGAATTGGAGTTCGGCCCAATGCCGGTTCAGCCGAGTTCCAAAACCTGGCACCTCGGCAAAAGGAGCAAAGACCAAAGACAGGTGTCACGTAATAACATGTGTCATGAAAATAGCAAGAGGCGAAGTAAACTACAAGTAACCGACCTCCTGGAGCAATCGCCGAAGAGGTTGAGGAATTAGATATAGAGGATTAGAGGTCAGAGAGAAAGGGGGATGGGATATTTCTGAGAGAACATAGGCTTTTCATACTGGAGGAGAGGTCCATTCTTGTACCAACCGAGTTATTCCATTAAGTATCTTTTTATCCAAGAACAGACACCTATTGTCAAAAGAAGCTCAAAATTGTTTGGTAATTTTATTTAATGAGATTCACTGTATTTCTTTTATTTTTCCTTAAATTATATTGTTTATCCCAAATTGAAAATATTAATCCACATTCCAACTTATAGAGCTCTAAGAATTACTAGTTGTTAGAGTTAATTTTAAAATTGTTGGATAGTTAAAATTTAGTTGTGATTAGTTACAAGGTTCACTAGTCCCAACAAGTCCCCTTAAGATGAGGCCAATTTTTTTTGTTAGTATTCAAAGAGCTCGAAGGTGCCTTGGGTGGGGCGTCATCCTCGCACACTAAAATTTCTGTAACAAAAAAAAAGTTACAAAGTTCATTATAGAAATGTATCCATGACTTATTTGTAATCAATTATTCATTCTATCACATCCAATATATTATTTCTTAGATTATTTTTCTTTTTGTTTTACTCCACCATGCCTTTCAAACTTAACTTTTTTTTACCCCGCAGATCATCCCTCCCACCCCCATAAACCATTTTATTCCAGAAATACTCTTCAATTTTTTTTTTAAAAAACTTTTTTAAAAATTCCTAGAAATACCTCAAATAATCGTATTTTCGATTCGTATTTTTTTTAAAAAAATGTAACATTGGGGATTCCCAAAAAATACCTCATAGCTATGTATTTCTTGTTCAGTATTTTGCAAACCGAATTTACCTAATTTACATATATATATATATATATATATATATATATATATATATATATATATATATATATATATATATATATATATATATAGGTATATTTAGTTAGCATTTTACTTAATCGAATTTACCTATACGAGAGGGAAATTCGGGAATCCTTTTTCCTCCCGAATTTACCTATAAATTTGAGAAACCTAAAAAATTTTACTCACTTTTACTTCGAATTTACTGAAATATGAGAGTGAATTCGTTTTTTGAAACTTAGTAAGGGTATTTTTGGAAGTTTTAGGATTTATAGGGTGGGAGGGAGGATAAAAAAAATCCTTCAAACTTTAGTTGATATTACATGATTTGGCTAATTGTAACTCGATTCACACATGGTAGATCAACTAGTTGTCAGGAAAAAAATAGTACAAAGTTTTATATTATTATAAAAACTAAAGTTAAACAACAATAATTTCAAAGTAACTAAACACACATTTAATGAGGTTTGGATCCTCTCCAAGATAGTTCCAGTAGGAGAGAAAAAGACCTCCTACTGAAATTGTCTAGTAACCGGAGAGGATCCCAACTAGCATAACCAAACTAATGATGAAGAAGGAAAAAAAAAGGAAAGAGAAGTTTACAACAAACACTGAATAATACTTGAGAATATCTTTCATCTTCATGCAATTATACAAAGACAAACTCACTTTATAAAAATCTCTATGACCACATCTTACATTAAAACTCAAATTTAAGCAACAGGGGAAACAATAACTTGATCAAGAACAGGACCACAAAGAGAACCAAAATCATCAACTCTAGTATGATAAAAGGAGCTATAAAATGTAAGTCTAGTCCTTGGTGCAATAGCTTTGAACTTAAAACTCACAGTTACGAATTTACCCTTTCCATCAGATTTAAAAGGAACTTTAAAAGTATCTTTAGCAGCAAATGCTTCAACCATCATTGATCCATGACAACCATTATTAGCATCACCAATTGAGAATGTGATTTTGTAGACTTTGTTTGTAACTGTTCTAATGATTTGTGCTAGTGCACTTTCTCTTCCTGCTACTAGTTCTACTGCTCCTAATCCATATGGGATATTGAAATGCTTTGAATCAATGAATTTTACTGCTTTTAGTGATTCAACTATCCATCCTGGGAGTGGTGAGAATTTGTCTACTTGTTGTGGTGGGAGTAGAACACCGTTTGTTGAGTTGAATATTGGGAATGGTCCTTCCTCAAAACCTGGGTTTTTCACCAAATTAACTGCAAGAGACCATAAAATAAGTGTTAGATCAGCAACCAGTAAAAGAAGAAATAAAGAAACGAAGATGAACAAGAACACGATCTTTGTTCACAGAATTGAGACAAGTATGCTTATATTGGTTCCATCTTATTTCAGAACGAATTAGGATTTTAATGTTACAAGTGATATTTATAACATCTCGTACCCCCAACCCCCACCTCATAGATATTGCATATGAGCCATACTCGACAATAAGTAATGGCTTTATCAGAATATTGGTCAAAAGTGAAATATTGATTCATAAAAAAGTGAACTTTTTTAAAGGGTGTGTTTGGTATGGAGTTGTAAGTGTACATTGAACTCCATAATTATTTTAGGTCTAAAGTTTTTCAACTGCAAACCAACTACAAACCAAACACAACCAAACTCACACTAAGTTATCAATGCATAAATTAAATACGGCCCTTTTCATAAATATTTTTCTTTTTTTTTGATATATCAATGAACAAGAACAGCAACCAAAATTGACAGCAATTTTGGCCCAGCCCAATGGGCCGCAGATCTCAGTTGGCCTGATTTTTAGAATGGGCTGGGCACTACAAATAGAGGCCCAAAAATAGCAGTAAGTTTTCTGGCCTGGTCTGATTAATTGAATAATACAACTGGGCGGGCTGGCCCACGGGTTATGGGCCTTAGCAAGAAACAAGGACGAATTTGGTACACAATGCAAATATAAATAGCATCTCAAGAGACAAGAGAGCATGAAAATAATTGCCATATGAAAATTCAGTAAAAGGATTCTGTCTTATCATTGATTGGCAAACTATTGTACAACATGAGCAAGATTCATATAACATACACAAGTAACATTTGTTCAGAATCAAATATGTTAGGACCCAATAATTGAATAGTAAATAAAACATGGTAAAAATCAAATATCAAATGTGTTTCATTACCTCTTGTAGGCATTGGAGGGTAAAATTCTCTAATAGCAATAGCATCCAAAAGAGGACCACAAGCAGGATCTTCTTGAACACCAGGATTATGAAAAGTAACCTTAGCAACACTAGAAGTAGCTTTAAAACCCCAAGCAATAACATCACCATTCAAACTATACAACGTTTGTAAAGGAACATCACCAGTTTGTGGTAACACAGAAATCCTCAAAACCTCATCTTGTGCACAAGTCCTTGAAGCACCAAATATCAAAGCATATAGTTGACCAGGTTTGACCTTAATAGTTTGTGATATTGATGCTTCATTTCCTAACCTAACAGCATGTATTCCATGTGTTACTGGAAAATACATACCTCCTGGTTGGGCCCCACCTGATATATACTCTACTAATCCATTGATTTCCCATTTTGGTAATGCATTTTTACCAATTAGCTTTGTGTTCTTTATGTTCTTTGGATCTGGTTTTTCCTCAAAGTTTCCATTTTCTAGGTAAACTGCAAAGATACAATTTTTACTTAGAAAACACAACTTTAGATTCATAATAATCAGATTTAACTAACTATTCATCAGAAGTGACAGATCTAAAGTTTACCAATCAAAAATCATAGGAAAAAAAACCCATAAAGTTATTTTCAACAACATCAAAGTATAAAGACAAAATGTAGAACAAGACAACATATGTAAAAAAAAAAATAATAACATGTTTTTTTAACTTTTTTCATGTATATCTAGAAATGAAAGAGATTTAGATGTGAGGAGGATTATTACCTTCTGGTTCTCTAGGTTGAAGAGAAGCAAATGCTGAAGAAGCAAAGAGGAAAGTTAAAAAGAGTGATGAAATGAGAGGAAGTGCCATTTTTTTTTGAAGGGTTTTGGTGGTTTGAGGAAGCAGAGCTTGAAATGGAGATGAAGTAGATGGAGAGAGATTTGGTTGGTTTTTATAGTGGTGGAGAGAGAAAGGAAAGAGGTGATGGATAACACCTAGCAAAAATCACGTAGATAAAGTTGGCACATGATTTGTTTGTTCTAAAGTCTAAACAAAGTTCTCAGTTTTCTTCTAACCGGCTTTTTCTCCATAATTTATGCTCTGTAAAGTGAGAGTATCTGTTTTTTTTTGTAATGGAAGTGAGACTGAGGGTCTATTAATTTTTTTTTAATATCATGTCATTAGTGTTGCTCGCCACCAATTTTTTATCGATGATTAATCTACGCAGGGAATCTAATTGGAAAGAGTGTTGGATTTTACCGTCCTGTTCCCAAGAGAATTTTGGTTACACTCAATATTCGAACCCGACAAAAGATCTATTAAATTAGGTTTGCATTTCTTTTCTTACTCATAATAAAAATGAAAATCGGTTTTGATATCCATTATTTTTTGTTTGATCCCAACACAATATTTTTTTTGAAGATTTTAGTTTCTTTGTGGTGGTATAAATGTGGTATTCTCTGTGCGCAACAATAAAGATTAATCCCTCGAGTCGAGTAGTACCACAATAGGCGACAAAGTTCTCACTCAAGAGATTTAACACTGTTAGGTGCCCAATGTTGGATTCAAATCCATAAACTTGGTTAAGTTGGAAGAGATTTCTATGTTCTCATCTAAGTGCTCTTACGTGAAGATTTTAGTCTAATAAATAAACAAAAATTAAAATTTGATCATTTAATCCATGTTTTTTTTCCGCCTTAGACGAAACGACAAACCACACACACTATCACACGTTGCTAAAATTGGCCACACAACCAAAGGCGGAGCCAGTGGGGTGGCCAATAGGTGCCATGGTCATCCCTAAGCTCTGTAAGAGCTACTCCAATGAGAGAAATATAAGCAACTCATTTTTGGTTGCATAATTTAAAGTGGAACCACAATGTCACATAAGCGTCAAAAAATCTTTAAGCATTTCATCTACTACTCCAATGATAGAAAAATAAGCAACCTTTAAGCAATCCACATTTTTAGAATAAAATATCTAGAGTCGAGAGAGAGAGAGAGCAACACCTCTTCAATATCTCTACAAAACTATTATTATTTTATATGTAAGAACAACTTCGTGACAGTAAGCTTCTATAAACAAATGGCGCTTATTTTTCAGAACCCCTAATCCCCTACGACACCCCCATATTATACGTTTTGGACAAAAATGCCCCTAGGAATATATAAAATTTCGGAATTACTCGAGTGAATTGGTAATTAGGAAGAAGATAAAAGAATTTGGAAGCACCAAAAATTGAGGTAATTAGGTTCAAAATTGTGAACCGGAATTACCTCAATTTTGTAATTCCGAAATCCTTTATCTCCTTCCGGAATTACCTAGTTTTGAAGGTATTTCGAAAAAAAATTATTTAATTAAAACCAATTAAAATTAATTAAAGACGCGTTTTTCGATCACTTAAACGATACAATACATGAAATTGATGAAAAAATAACATAACGCAACAACAAACGAAATAAAAACACGGTACAAACTAGTGAGATGGTGGTTGGAGACGCCGAAGGATCTCAAAGAACGGTCCTTACGGTTTCGACATACAAATTGAATAGGACTCGCGATCCGAAATATGTCAAAAGTGTCCATCATCACTCGAACGTCATCGTTGTTCTTCACATCCATGGTGGACCATCGAACACGATTATTATCGCCCATAGTCGGGTAGCGATAAATGATCGGGTGACTTCTCGCCAAATCACCCTCCGGTGCACCTTCGTTGTTATTTTTCTTTCAGAGCTTCAAAGTCGATGTCGATCCTTAAGCCTCGCATAAAATGGGGTTTGGACTCTCGAAATAGACACCATTTTCTCTGTTTGTTATGTGTGCCTCGATGGTGAAGAGGCGGTGAGTGTGAGAATCGAGAGTATTGTGTATTCAGAGTATCCATGAGAGTGTTGTGTGTGTGTGAAATAAGTGAAATGGAAGGGTGTATTTATAGGAAAAAATGAAACCCTTGAATGAATTTCCACCGTTGATGAAAAGTGGTCGGCAAAATCTGGACCCTTTAAAGTGTTGGGAAAATCTAGATCGTTAAAAGTTGTCGGCAAGATCTAGGCCGTTAATTAGTAATGAAATAAAAAATGTTTTATTACTTGAAAAAATGACTTTTTACCTATGTTCGGTCAATTTTTACCATGCGTAATTTTTTTAAATTTTTTAAAAATTACAAACTTGTAGAAAAAGTATAATACTACGATATTGAGGTTAAAAAAACGAGATACAAAATTATTTACGACTGTAATTGTACACCAAAGTGGCCTAAAAACATGTTTTTAGTGTTAAAAATGACTTTTTTGACACTTGTTTATTATTTCTATCCGTTACTCGATTTTTTTGACACGTGGACATAATTGTTTTCGTCGATTAAATTTCTTTGACACTTGTGGATTATTTCTATCCGTTACTCGATTTTTTTGACACGTGGACATATTTAAATATTCTACGATCGTTAACGTGTACAAAAAACCAACAAATAATAATGTGAAATTATATAAACAATCAAGATGTGATATCTACATAATCATATGGTGTCATTTGAACATAATCTGAACATAATCGGGAACAAAAGAAGACCATAAGCGCATGCGTCCAACGTATGGATATTGCCACGATCTAGCTTCATCCGAGACGACGACCCCCGAAGGATGTGCGGGAGGATAGGGCTAGTGTGGTTCAACTTGACAAGAATCCAATGATTCCTATGGATGAACCCAACACAAACCAACCGACTGATTTCGAAATACAATCTCCCCTCAAAGGGAAGAATGTCCGATTCTCATGAGGCGACAACATAACCACGGGTCTCACGATATCTAGTAGCTATGACATGTCCCGTGTCCGCATGGTCATCCACTTCTCAATAGGTTGTTCTGTCTATTTGGGATAGAAACTAATGAATCTCTAATGTTCGAACATTGTCACCCATCAATCGTGTGTGTATGAAACCAGTTGTCATCCATCTCACTAATTAAATCATTCCGAACCATCTGCCAACTGTGTTCCGACCCGTCTAGTGAAGTAGAGATGCATCTAAAGCCACAGTTTCCATCCCCCGCGACATTGATAATGTCGTCAATATACCTATGTAAGAACTCGAAAGTGACTTACCAAGTGGATGTCATCTTTGTGCCGCTCCTTTTGCCGACCTCTGTGTGACGGTAGCTCTCGATGGTACTTGTGATGCTAGCTGTAAGGACCGTCGGGGAGGTATCTTTGAAGGTCTGTCTGATGGTACTTGGAAGGACCGTCGGGGAGGTATCTGTGTGGATTTTTCTAAAGATGCATCAACGTGCTCCCACGCAGATGGATCTCTCTTCACGTCATACTCTTTCTTCTTCTTCCCCTTCTTCGGTGCACCCCTAGTTTTGACTTTGTGGCTAGGTGGAACCATGGATGTAGTGCCTCGAATACATAATCATCAAGACCTCTCTTCCAAACACATCTCTCCTCAAGGTGCATGTCATTCCACTGCCTCCAAATCTCCTCTACTGTATAGCTTAAGTCACCTCCTTCTGACGCTTCTTTGATCCGCTCCTCATCCATTGCCTCCAAACTCAGTCTCTTCCAATGAGAGTCAATAATGTCCAATGGTATTGGTAGTCCCATTAGGTGTAACCTACCAAGTTCACAAGAACAATGTAACCCATGAGTAACTTTAATGACACAACCAAAGACACTTTTTCTTATCCGTGCCCACACCATCCATCATGTTATCAAACTCCCCGGCAATATGATTCAACGCCTCAATAGACACCAAACCGTGTAGATTCTTGTAGAATGGAATGTTGTGTTGGGCATCTATACGGTTGATGCTCTTTTGAAAAGAATCCACAATTTTATTAATTTGTGCATTGATCATCCCATTAATTGACTCGACTTTTGCATAAATCACCACCACTAGAACCCAATGATCTCTTCAATGCCCAATGGGCAGCCTCAACCCTATGGCACGTAAGGCAAAATTAAAACAAAGAAACCACAATCATATACTTAAGGCACATAAGAAAAAAAATTGCGTACCTATTAGTCGTGGTATTTCCATAGTGTCTTACTTTATCCGTCCACGGGCCACAAAATCTTTCCTTGTGAGGATACAACCATTGTCTGTTCACATATGCAATAAGTTGGGGTATGTCAGTAGACGATTGCTCAAAATCATGCAAAGCCTCACTAAACTCATCATCAAATGTAGCATCAACTACATGATGCCAAAGTGTCATCAGTGACTCCACTCTTTCTCCCTTCACCAGCTTCTTAATTTGAGCATGAACATTTTTGTTGATATGATATCGACAAAGCAAATTCACGGCCTCCGGAAACACAACCTTGATAGCAGTCATCAAAGCCTCCTCACAATCAGTGAGGATAACCTGAGAAACACAATTCACACGTTCTATTAGAAATGGAAAAAATAAAAAAACAGTTATGTAATGGCAAAAACTAAAGTCAGTTAGCATTGACTTACTTGAGGAAGTACAATATCACACAAAGATCAAATCTCGTAGGCTCTGCAAAGCACCCACGTGTAGTCATCATAACGCTCATGAGACGGATATGCAAACGCAACAGAAATGTCAACTCGATTGGAAGTGACACCAACAATCTCCAGCAGAGGCAATGCATACTTGTTGGTCTTAAAGGTACAGTCCATAATCAAAACAGTGGGAAACATCCTCAATAACTTAATACTATCAGGATGTGACCACATGATCTCCTCAACAATATCACTACCTTTAAGTCGTCTCGTCCAACACAAGTAATGGTTCGCTGAATCGGTGTCATAAGGCACGTGATCGGTCATATTACCTCTCTTTCCCTTCCGAATATTGGCGCGGGTTCTATACAACCGAGTAATGTTGCTCAAGTTGTTCTTAAATTTGTTCTTTAATGCTTCAAGACTTTTGGATGCTTTCACTCCCAAGCGACAGATGCTCCCAACAATTGATCGTCCTTGCTAAACTTACCAAATATAGTCGCTCCAAACAAAGTCTTATGAGGCTCATGATTGTGAATCCCATCCACCACTCTCACCATCCAATTAGAACTAGGAGGCAACATTGGTTTAGCTTTCAATCGAAACCTACAACCACATCTTTTCGAACTCTTGTGTCTACCCGCAGAACACCCAACATCTACTCGACTGTATGTGCCTGCCTCTCACCGACCATAAAGAACCTTGTTCTTTTTCCCTTTCCCATTCTCCGTCGTCTCTGATCGAACAATAACCACAATGACTCCGTTCGCTTTCCCAGTATCTCTAACCCAACGTGTCATTGCATCACGAGTGGGAAATATCTCAGATGTAGTAAAGGCACCGGTTAAATCCGTAATAACCATCTATTTAAAAAAAAATTAAAATGTTAAAAAAAAAAAATTCGGAAATACCTTTTTAATAGGTATTTCCGGTTCACAATTTGTGAACCGGAAATACCTATTAAAAAGGTATTTCCGAAAAAAATCTTATTTAAAAACACAAAAATTTCGGAATTACCTTTTCTGGAGATAATTCCGGTTCAAAATTGTGAACCAGGAAATACCAATTTTTCTCGCGCTTAATTAGGAAAAATCACCTACAATATTTGGAAATACCTCTTTTTTTGGTAATTCCGAAATTTTTTTTTTTTATGTAGGGCCATTCGTTTCTTTTTAAATGCCGGGGCATTTTAGGCATTTTGATACTTATGGGGGTGTGGTCGATAATTAGAGGGTACGAAAAATAATTGCCTAAACAAATTTCTCTTAGTTTAAACAAACAACACCTCCACATAGGAAGAGTCCAATGCTGATTTTTCTTAGGTTGCAATTACAAAGCATAAGCTACACCTTAAAAAAATAGCATTGGAGTTGCTCTTATATATATTACCTAGCATTATTACATAATATACTTATATGGCACCACCCATTGTAAATAATTTATGCTAAACATTCATTCATATGGTATTGCCATCCCTTATCTCAAAATTCTGCCTCTGCCTCACACGCAAGCAATAGTGGGGGATATTTAATATGGGTTTGGATCCTCTTATGTTGAATTTCAACATGAGGGTGTGCATTTTTTAAGTAAAAACCAATTTTGCTCATTTTTACTATTTTTTTGGGTTGTAAAACAATGCATCCTCCACAGCGATTTTAGAAACTAATCATTCGAGGTCTCAAAGATTTATTTAAGAGGTTGATTTTTTCTACAAATATTTTTTCATACGCGCTATCCAGAAATCGAATACAAGACCAAAATAATTAAGGGGCCCAAATGTCTACTGCTTGTGCCACATCATGTTGATTCATTTTTGCTATATTTTAATGTCTCTCTCTACTTTACATTGAAGGATTAGGATTTAACTAGACATAACATTTATGAGAGGGAGTCTAAACCCCATTTAATTCATGTAATACAACGTATTGACGTTCATACTGAATTAATCTTTTTAAGTTTAAATATAGGGTTAAATATGTTTTTAATTCTTATAAAATATGAAAATTTCAATTTTAACCCCTATAAACTTTTGGTCAATTTTTGGTCTCACTTCTATCTTCATTTAAACTTTTGACATCGTAATCATTAAAAGTGTGATGTACCATGTGCTAGCGTAATTATTCGTGCTAACTGAGCATCAACTTAACGCCATAGACTAAAAGTGCAAATAGAGATATAACTCGAGACCAAACGTTGAATAAAATTTATGAGTAGTGTTATATAGCCAAAAGAATTTAGACAAAAGTAGCCAAAAATCACATTATAATATCAATTAACCAAGTTTTTTAAGCAAATAACCAATCTACTTTTTCACAGTTTTTAGTCAATGGCCTAGAAAACTGTGAAAAAGTAGGTTGGTTATTTACTTAAAAAATTTGGTTAATTGGTGTTATAATGTGGTTATTGGTTACTTTTGACTTGAAAATTTTGATTATATAACATTATTGAAAATTTATTGAAGAGTGAAAATAAAAACTTTGTATTTTGTTTGTTCCATCTATCGTTGCATGCTCAGTGAAAATAAAAACTTTGTATTTTTTTTTTTTCATTTCAAGTAAGATTGGACACCCTTTACGCTCCGACTATGGGCGATTATAAACAATAAAATATAAATTCTTTAAATAATTCATTCACTAGATATATTTTTAATATTTAAAACTAGTTGTGTTATTTCAAAATTAAATTTGTTTATCAAAAAATTGACATGAATTCTATTAATTGATGCAGTTTACAAATGTTTTTTTTGGTGGTGAAAAAATGCAGTTTACAATTAATAAAATGTTAAACTTAATTAACAAACATATAAATGTGATACTATTTATTAACTACCAATTGAATTTTATTAACAAAAAACATCGCAAAAATAATTTTTAGGTGTTTAAATATACGTGTTTTATCTAAATAATATGTGAATAGGCAAAAAATGCCAAACACTACAACTTATTACACTTTTTTTTAAACAAAAGAAGAGTTATTAGAGCCTCGTTAAAACTTTTTTATGAAAAACCCACTTGAGGGAAAAATCATCAAAAAAGAAAAAGTACTCCCACCGCAAACACACATTGTGTTATCCAAGAGGACTTAGATGAGATGGTAGAGGTTTTTTCAACTTAATGATCAAGATTTTGAATTCGAATCTAACATTGAACATGCAGTGGTGTTAAATCTCTTGAGAGAGTTTTTAGGCGCAAATAGTACCCAGTTTATAAATAAATAAATGAAAAAATAAATAAATAAATAAATAAAACACACACACCTTGTGTTCATGATACTGCCATTGTGGTACCAAAAGTCTTCTTCATGAGTTACCGATCGCCACATTTTTGGAACGTTTGCTCTTATCCACCAAGTTACGTCTTTAAGTTAACAATAGCAATCTTTCTCTATTTTTTGGCCATAATTGTGGGGAGAGGCAAAAGGTGGCATCATGGCATGTTGTGGTTATGCTCTCGGATCATTAGAAAAACTCATGTGCTTCTAACTCGTTTCCCATGCGTTTCACACAAGTTATGTTTTTTCTCTTCCTTCACAAACACATATATAGGGTCTATTTGATTTTCAAATTATATTGAGTTAGACAAGACAAAGATTTGGCCAACTTTTCATTCAAATATATTGTTTGATGAATAATGTATAACACAAGCTAAAAAAATTAAAATTTATTATAATTCATTTTCTAATGTTTGTAATGGTTATATGTAACATATAACATATAACATATATTAAAATATAATTATAAAATTTATAAAAAAAATGGAATCGAGAAGATAGGAGAGGGAGAGAGAATGAGAGAGATGAGGGAGAGGAGTCATAAGATGAAAAGATATAAGAGATATGAGAGTAGAGAGGGAGATAGATCATGAGATGATAAGATATAAGAGATGTGAGAGGGAGAGAGAAGAATCAGAAAAGTATCATATAGGAGAGAGAGAGAGAGAGAGATTGAGTGAGTGAGAGAAAGAATAGAGGAGAGTGAATAAAATTATTGATGAAATATATTTTGATTTTTTTTTATGATCAGAAAGTTGTAGTGAGACATAAATTTGTACCGTGGTTTTATGAGGTACAAGAATTTCAGTTTTTGCCCAGTTCATTGTCTCACTGTTGTCCATTATTATAAACAGTTTCTAGATCAAACACCGTTTAATTGAAGTTGTCCAGTCTAATCCCTTACTTTTTAGAAAATCGAAGGCACCCATAATGTACATGTATTTTTAAAAAGGTAAAAGGGGTGTTTTGTGTGGGCAAATTCAAACCAACCCACAATCCAATCTAAATTAATATATTTGGCTTGGACATTTTCGGTGTAAGAGTCAAACTCGAACCAACGTATAATAGTTTGGTCCAGGCAACAAATTTTATAGAACAAACTCGTGAAGCCGAACCAACCCGTACTTGCCTATAGTAGTTTTGTAATTTTAGAACCACAAAATGTTATTTACTTGGACTTTTTACCTTAATAAGTTATGATTAAGTTGTAGAATTTTAATACCATGGATTGGAAGACTATTAGTTCTTTTAATGAGTTTGATTTGGTGTAATTTTTAATTAAACTCTTGATTTTTTTGACTATTTAGAAACGTTAGAACATTATAAAAATATTTATTTCTCATATTTTAGAAAATTAACATTT
Source organism: Oxytropis ochrocephala (assembly GCA_020916435.1). Classification (NCBI taxonomy): domain Eukaryota; kingdom Viridiplantae; phylum Streptophyta; class Magnoliopsida; order Fabales; family Fabaceae; genus Oxytropis; species Oxytropis ochrocephala. Next base: position 113,240,394 of record CM037089.1, read on the forward strand.
TAGTGCATTAGTCCAATTGAAACCAACCCGTCCAATATCATATTGGTTTGGTTCGAATTTTGGAGTAAAAAACCGTAAAATCTGAGCCAACCCAAACTAAGTAGTTGTAATTGGTTCGAACAATGAATTTCGACAAATTTGATCCAAACCGACCCACGAGCATGCTAAAGGTTCATATACAAGATGAGATAAGAAAATACCTAAATGATAACTTAACCAATGTTTGGTATTGTGGTGAATTCTCCTAAGCATACTTACTTGACTAACTGAAACTAACAAATCGAATTATTTATCTCAAAAAAAGTTTTAAGGTCAAATTTTCATTTTTTTTAACCAATGTATCACATGCTCGCGCAACTGCACAAACTAATTCCACAAGGTACTGAGATCCATTTAAGGGGTTGACCTCTCCCACCAGGTAATTTTCCGTACGCACCGGCCAGAGATCGAACCCTTGACCAAATGGTTAAGGAACGTAAGTATCTACCACTTGTGTTATACCATGTTGGTAATTTTCAATTTAGTATCTTAAGCATACACTACATATTTTATTTAGTCCTTAAAGTACATGTAGGAATCTCAAAGTATTATTGAGGACTAGCTGACAATAAGGTCACCCCTGCTAAAGAGTGAGTAATCTTATTAACATTCCTCCTAGCAAACTCAATATGAGAGTTGTAATTTAAAAAAGAGAAAAGACTATTGCAAGGGCCAAGCAAAACACCAAATTCAGAAATGACAAGCTTATTAGAGTTAAAGGCGTCTAACACCCACTTTGCATCAAGCTCAAAGAATATCCTTATAACCTAGTTCTCAGACCCACTTAATAGCCTCCAGTAAACCCATGGTTTCACCTATAAGTATATTAGTGATAGACAAAAACCATTGAGTCCTAGCACAACTAAAAGAGTCTCGGTCATCTCGAAAACACATGTCAATGCCAACCTTATTTGCACTCAAGTAGAAAGAGGCATCAACATTACACTTCAACCAAACAAATTGTGGCTTACGCCAAGTCATATCATCATGGATGACGAACTAGAAACATGTGTGGCAATCCCTGATCGATCCGTATATTCTCAGGCTGCACTCCATTCCGATAAAAACTTGCTACCCGCCCACACAATCGATCTTGCAGTAGTGTTTGTGCTCTCCCAAATGCGGTTGTTTCTGCCCTGCCAAATACTTCATAAAGTCATACACCAAACAATTTTTTCTTCTTCATTAAGAGCATCAAGAATTGAGAAAAAAGATAGCACCATTGTTATCATGCGCAACAGCTTGGTCAGTAACAATTGTGGCAAGACCCAAAGTATCCCAACAGGCTGAGGCCTTAGTGCAAGAGGAAAATAAATGTGTTGACATCTTAGAGTAGCCAGAACACCACGGGAAAACATCATCTATATCAACATGTCGCCAAACCAAGTTTGCACGAGTCGGTAAAACATCTGTACACGGACACCAAAGGAAAATGCTTGACCTTAGGTGGGATCTTCAGCTTCCAAAGCGCTCGCCAATCTCCAACAACATGCAAATGGACAGTGTCTAAGACTCTCTCCATAAGCAACCTGTAGGCACTATGGACACCATACATCCCAAAGTTTTCAGATCATCAGACACGTTGATCCGCACTATTTGTGTCAAAGAGGGGTGTGCTCAAAATTGTATTACAACGTTTAGAACAAATAAAAGGTTAACAACATCAGCTCTCCACGCTGTGGTCTCATGATTCAGTAAACCTGGCACATACAAAAACAGATTAAAATAGGGAGAATCATCCTCAGTGAGTGGAACCTGATTGGAGGTCCAATTTTTGCCAAAAACGTGAATAAATGACCCATCGCCGATCATCCACCAACAAGTTTCATTAAGCACCAAACGAGCCTCATGAATACTACGTTAAATGAAACTAGAATTATATTGTTAATTAATGATCACAAACAAATAGTAAAAAATATCATAATAAATTTAAGGCTAAATTACTGTTTTGGTCCTTTATCTTTGGCATTGATTTCATTTTGGTCCTTTATCTTTTTTTTTTTCTCATTTTGGTCCTTCATGTTTCATTTTTGTGTCAATTTGGTCTTTTTTTGTAATTTTTCATCCATCACCTTAACGGACGCCACGCTGGCAGTTAACTACTGACGTGACGTCCATCTGACGTGTAACCATTAAATGACATGGCCAATAAAGGACCAAATTGAAACAAAAAAGAAAGATAGGGGACCAAATTTAAACAAACACAAAACATCAATTACTCTCCATCTTCTTCCTCCTTCTTCATCTTCTTCTTCTTCTCTAAGCGACCACCATTACCTCCGTGAGCCACCACCATCCACCGCCACCCTCCTCCACCACCACACCACCACCACAACAGCAAAACAGAACCCCAAATCCCAATCCCAAATTCTAAATCCCTAAATCCCAAATCCTAAATCCCCCAACACCATCTGAACAACAAATTGCAATTTTTCCCTCACCATATGAATTTGGGAAAGAGGAGAGAGGAGAGAGCGCAGAGAAAGAAAAAAAATAGATCGGGCTCGTTTTAATTTTATCAATGCGTTGCCACGGACTTGCCACGGCATCTCCGTCGCAAATTTTATGTCAAAGTGGCAAACCCGTGGCAAACAACAATGGAAATTTCGCGCCCTATTTTTGCATATACGCCGTCGCAAATCAAGTGGCAAATTCTTACATCGGAATAAGCTCAAAGTGGCAGCAATTACTGGTGGCTAAAACAAGCTTTTCTTGTAGTGAGAGAACGTAGCCCCGCGTTACCTTGTTCGTTAACTTCATCTCCTCCTAGACTTGGTTACATTGAACACTATGTAACCAAATTTGATACCTTGGCTGGCATTGCAATCAAGTATGGCGTTGAGGTACTTTCTCTTCTTTTTTTTTTTTCATTCAATGGAATTGTCTTTTTGTTTTTACATTTCATTCTGTTATATTATTTTGATTTTGATTGTTGAAAATTTGTGTTATGGATGTTTCTTTGCCCCTATTTTGGGGGAATTTGATGCTGAAAGTTTGAAACGACAGCGTATGAGTCAAATTGTTGTTATTGTGTTATGAATGTGATATGGTTTGGTTGTAATCTTCACTGGTTAGCGAATGGAATAACTCTCTCTTTCTTTCTCAGTCTCTCTTTCTTCTTCTTCTCTCTTTCCCAAATTCATATGGTGAGGGAAAAATTGCAATTTGTTGTTCAGATGGTGTTGGGGGATTTAGGATTTGGGAATGGAATTTGGGATTTAGGGATTTAGAATTTGGGATTGGGATTTGGGGTCTGTTTTCTTTGTTGTGGTGGTGGTGTGGTGGTGGAGGAGGGTGGCGGTGGATGGTGGTGGCTCACTTGGAGGAGGTAATGGTGGGCTGCTTAAGGAAGAGAAGAAGATGAAGAAGGAGGAAGAAGATGGAGAGTAATTGATGTTTTGTGTTTGTTTAAATTTGGTCCCCTATCTTTCTTTTTTGTTTCAATTTGGTCCTTCATTGGCCATGTCATTTAATGGTTACATGTCAGATGGACGCCACGTCAGCAGTTAACTGCCAGCATGGCGTCTGTTAAGGTGATGGATGGAAAATTACAAAAAAGGACCAAATTGACACAAAAATGAAACATGAAGGACCAAAATGAGAAAAAAAAAAGATAAAGGACCAAAATGAAATCAAGGCCAAAGATAAAGGACCAAAACAGTAATTTAGCCTAAATTTAATCATATTAAAATAAACTAATGGATAAATCATTTTGACTTCTCAATGAATGAAAGTATGATATTGAAAGATGGGGAGATGTGTAGTCTAAAGTATAAACTCCTCTCAATGAAGAAGGGGAGTGAAATATAAACTTCAACTCAAGATTCAATTCTCTAACAACTAGATCTACCTACTTCACTGTTACACCATTCAATTAATTAGATTAATTAACGACCTAAACTTGGCTGGTAAAAATAATTGGTGTCAGAATGATTGGTTAATTAGCCACCTAAACTTGGAGCTAGAAGTAGTAGAATATAAAAGCGCCAAATTTGAATGGCAGAGACAAAAGTCGATATAGGAGGAATGGGAGAAGAAACAGGAGCACGTGCAATAGGCCCACGAAATCAGATAGATATATTGATAATTTGATATGATTTCAAAATGCACTCTTGCTTTTTGACCAACAATTGAAAAATATTAAATGCACCATTATTTTTAATGGGGGAAATTTCCATGCTCCAGTATTCACGTGTACATATTTTTTTTAATGGTTAGTGTTTGATAATTTTTTTCTTGAACTTTTCGTCACCTATACCGAATTACTTGTTATGTTTAACAGACAACTGTTGATCACCAACGGCCATATTCACACCAGCTCCGACACCCTCTCCGTCAAGGTGGTTCAGGAATCGGAGGGTAGATCCACTCGATCCCTTTGTAAGTTCTAATAGTCAACTCGAAAGTAGATACATCCACATAGACCAACCGAATCTGTGCTCCCACTTCGATTCCATAAGAACGACCGAAATGCACCCAGCCATCAGTAAAGTAAGTATGATTACCTATTTTTTTCAATTTCAACATGGTTGGTGTTTCCCAACGGGTCAACCAACAGAGCATGCATCGGAACTGCGTGAGGATTGTGGCGAGAGAAGAAGCTTGGGAATCTACCAAATGGCTAATTCAAACAAAAACATGTTTTAAAAAGGACGAACTAAAACATAGTCCACCGAGAAAAAATTGAAAAGCTTAAACAACGATGAACATTACCTCATCAGGGGAGAATTCAATGTAGAGGTCATCTCCAAATGGGTTGCACACTTCGTCGTCGTGATTCGCCATGGAAGGTTGAAGAAAAACTAAACTCCACACAACAAAGATGAAGGAAAGGCGAAGAAGAAAATAGAAGTTGCGAGATTCGATGGTAAACAATCAAGTTTTCAATGCTAGAGTGAGAGACTATAAAACTACATCTGACTCTCTCTCTCTCTCTGTGACTCACGAATTGCCCTACAGCTGAACCCTATGTTGTGTGAGAAGGAGAGAAGGAGAGAAGAAGAGCAACTTTGCAATCGAGAGTGACACTAAATGATTACCTGTTACTCTAACTTTGTGACTCTCGTAGGTGTAAGGTAGCACTCAAACCCTATACACCTACGTCGGTTTTGTAAAACGGACCATTGAATCCACCAAAGATTTTTTGCATCACAAGACACTGACCCTACGCCTACAAACTGAAAAGGCTATTAACTTAGGCCTAATAAAGTACAGCTGAAGCTTCTATCTTTAGTGCAAGCATGACACCTAGCGTTCTACCTCTCCAAGTACCATCCACCAAAGATATTTGAAATGACCGTACACTAACCCTAAGCCTGAAAAAATACCCTACGCCTGCAAAATGACAAGCCTATTCTCATTATATGTGATAAAGTACAGATTTGGCTACTACATTTCCTGTAACAATGCCACCTTCCTTTTTAATAACACTCCACGTAGCAGTTGGAAACTACTAAAGCCTCCAACTCATTTAATGCTTCAAAGTGTAAACCATCACCATCCCCATCAACTTAACCATGCTCATCCACTATTGTTTAGACACAAGAAGTCATATAGTAAATGGATCATATCATACGTACTCATACACATTCTTATACACATGCATGTCTAATGTAAACAGTAAAACAAGCTTTCCCGCATAAAACGCCTCTAAAAGTCGATATACTTATTATAAAGAGGGATTTTTAAAGTTGAATTATTTGTGTTTTAATTATTTTTCTTTTTGTTTAAATTCTACTAATAATACTCATTATTAAAAAAATGTTTTTTATAAGCAAATATTATATTAAAGGGGATGCAAACGGGCACCCCAATCAGTTAATCTACAATGGATCTCATTAAAATCTCTTAGGGCCAAAACCCCATGGGAAAAAGACCAAAGAAGGAAAGAGTACTCCAAGAAGAATGAAGCAAAATTTATATTACACTGAGTTCATACAACGAATAAAATTTCGCTACCAATCAAAAAATTTCAAGACAGAATTCTGACCTTTAATGTTTATGAACCAACTCCAAGATTGCCCTTTAATGTTTATGAACCAACTCCAATATATTGCTTTAACATGATTAACTATCGTGTCAGAATTGAAAATTTGGTCCTTAAAGAGAATCTTGTTACGTGAATCCAAAGACACCACGTGACTGTCATCCATAGAAGATACTTCAGTTTCCCAGCCTTTTGGAATCCAACCTAGTACCATGAGCCTTAAAATGTGCCACTAGGACTAGAGAATCTGTGACTGCACTTCCCATCCAGTTATGAATAGATATCCATACTGATCTAGAGCACTTGCATAGAAAAAATAGGATCTGGGAGTTCAAAATTGTGTATTAAGTGCAATTGGATGCAAATTTAGGAGTATTAATGTAAATTCAATTAAAATTTCAGGGAATTCAAAAAAAATTATATTGAAAGTAGATAGAACAATTTTTCAAAGGGTTCAAGTGAATCTTCTCAACTACACACAAGTCAGTCACTAATCATAATCATTAAAAGTGTAATATGATAAGTGTCGATGTGACACAAGACCGACCAAAAAGTAAGACTACTAAAGCACTAATTTTAAGTCTCATATTTTATCAATAGCTTTTACAAAGCAAAAAGACCTCATATAAGACACAGTCTTAAGAAAAAATGGTCTCAAATTAAAATTTGCTTTAACATAACCTTAGAAATTAAAAATAGAAACAAATATATAAATTATTAAAAAAAAGAAGAAGCAAAGATATACTGAAAATTGAAGATGAAAAGAGTCCATGTTTTACATGCATTAAACACATATTTAACTTATTTAATTCTTTAGCTACGTTGTTAATTATAGGAATATTAAAAGTTGTCTTGCAAAATTATTTGAAGCATAAGCGTCTCCCAGGTACCAAGTGTTGTTCCGTGTCAAATGGATCCGAGGCATAAATTGAACTTAGACCCTCATTAAATTATTAATCATAGTTTAAAATCAAATCATGTCCTTAAAAAAGAAACAAAATCACGATCCCATTTACTACTAGATATGTGGTCCCCAAATAAAAATGACATTTCCTGAATCCTTCTCTTTGAAGGAGTGATGGCAATGCATGTGCTTTTAATTTCATTGGAAGGCTAATCACACTTTGCAGGTGCAGACCAAACCATATATATATATATATATCCCTCGTTGCTTGTAGGATAACCAAACTATGAAGAAACCAACCAAGAAGCTAGGCTGGCCTAGCTGTGTGATTGTAGGCTTGTTGGCATCTTTCCCCTTTTAAGCCAATTTCTGACACCCTTAATATAAAGAATTTCACACCATTTGGTGAGTAGTATTATGAATTATTGAATTCGTTGAGAAATAGTGGTACCTATTCCCTCCTATGTGAACGCAAAATGGATACTATGCAGAAGTCTAAAAAATAAAAGAGTAGAGAAGAAGAAAACACCAGAATTTTTACGTGGAAAAACCACGGGACCTAGTCCAGTTAAAAGATCTCCACTATGAAAGTAGGATTACAAGTGTTTCTCTCAATATCTGAGGATCTCTCTATGAATCTCACCCTCTCGGATGGTATACAACTTTTCTCTCTAAAATACTCTCTCTTCCTCACAAAGAGGAATACAAGATGACTCTCTAACTTTCTTAGGATTTCTTCATTTGGATGTGATTTCCAATTCTTCGTATGATCACCCAAAAGGGGATAACACACCTTGTCATAAGCCTCTCTATTTATAGGAGAGAATATGACTCCCATTAATGCATAGGTACATTCACCTACTTTGTAAAATGTACCTATTTAATTTTCCATAATTTCAATGATGTCTGGAAACTCCCAATACATTCTTCAAGGTTAAATGTGCATGTCTCAAGGTCAAAGAAATAAATTCTAAGACCTTGGAATATTCATCCCCCTTTCCCATGCATTGTGACTCATGCGCGCATCACAATTAAGGAGGGAATTCCAACAAATCTCCCCCTTCCTGACTTAATTGGGGGGCACCACTATACCAACACCTTGACAACAATCTTCAACCTTATTGGTTGGCAATTCTACCATACCATACTCTCCTTTAAAGACTGAATCTCTTCTTCCATGACTTGCAATTATTTTTCTTTGTCTTCCATCTCAAAATGAGACTTCTATCTCACACTTGATACACAACAATCTCCCCCTCAAGTGTCAGTCATTCATCTGGGAATATGCTCCCCCTCAAACTGAAGCTTTTTAATCCACACATGCACCGCCGTTGGCTCATTTTCGTCAACGGGACACGCCACCTAGCCAACACATTGCTAGGTAGACTTTCGATACAAGGAGATGGACCTTAACAATTGGCTTCCAAAAGGAATAGTTATCTTCAGTTAGCTTGAACATGTCTCCATCATGAGCGAATGTTCCTTCCATCTTGAGTTTCATAGGACAATGACTTTTTGAACCAACAACTCTGATACCACTGTTGGGAAATAACGGTACCTATTCCCTCCTCTGTGAACGCAAAACGGGCACTATGCGGAAGCGTAAAAAATAAAAGAGTAGAGAAGAAGAAGACACCAGATTTTTTACGTGGAAAACTCTCTCGGGAAAACCACGAGACCTAGTCTAGTTAAAAGATCTCCACTATGAAAGTAGGATTACAAGTGTTTTTCTCAATCTCTGAGGATCTCTCTATGAATCTCACCCTCTCGGATGGTATACATTTTTTCTCTCTAGAATACTCTCTCTTTCTCACAAAGAGGAATACAAGATGACTCTCTAACTCTCTTAGGATTTCTTCACTTGGATGTGGTTTCCAATTCTTCATATGATCACCCAAAAGGGGATAACACACCTTGTCATAAGCCTCTCTATTTATAGGAGATAATATGGCTCACATTCATGCATAGGTACATTCACCTACTTTGTAAAATGTACCTATTTAATTTTTCATAATTTCAATGATGTCTAGAAACTCCCAATACAATCTTCAAGGTTAAATGTGCATGTCTCAAGGTCAAAGAAATAAATTCTAAGACCTTGGAATATTCATCCCCCTTTCCCATGCATTGTGACTTGTGCATCACAATTAAGGAGGGAATTCCAACAGAATTGACCGAGATTCTTTTTTACAATGTCACTCATGTTTCGATCGGTTTTGTCGACGACTAATCTGTTGACGTATTTTAGTATAAACTGATAGGGGCAGATAGTAATTTTAAGCCCAAGATAAAGGAGCTGCCTGGTTTCTATTTTGTTGGACTTGTGCATATGTTAGTGTGCACTTAAGCCCAAGATTTCTTGACACGGTCCAATTCAGCAACGAATTAGGGCTAAACACCCTCAAAAACACACACCCATTACGTGCGTCTTTTTCTCTCTTTAGGGAAAGAGAGGAACAAATAAGTTACAAAGGAACTTCGAATGCAATTCTACTCTTTGTAATATTTCTGTTTATTACAATTGTATTTTGCAAATGGTCAATCCTTAGACGAGGAGTTGCAGTCCTAAAATATCTCCCTAGTTTCACCATTGCTAGTGATAGAACCTTACTCTTCCACTATAAGATATTTGTTCTAAATGTGCAAGGGCTCAGGGAATTGATTTTAACTAAAGTTGAAAAGAGTAGTTTCACGGTACATCTAGATCCAAGTAAGATGTACAATGAGCTTAGACAGAATTACTAATGGTCGAGAATGAGGGAAGCTGTTGCAGAATTTGTCTCAAAGTGTTTAATCTGTCCAAAGACAAAAATAGAACACCAAAAACCTTCAGGATTACAACCTTTAATGGGATCACACAACTGTGAATTTTGTCACTGGTTTACCACGAACTCAAAAAGGACGTGATTACATATGGGTAGTAGTAGATCAGTTGACCAAATATTGTCGCTTTATTCCTGTCAAAATAACTCACAACACTACAAAATTAGTCGGGCTCTATATTGAACAAATTGTGAAGTTTCACGAAATTATTTTGAGTGGAGTATCCAACAAGGATCCTAAGTTTACTTCTAGGTTTTGGAAAGTGCTACACCAAGAGTTTGGGTCTAGATTGAGTCTGAGTTTCGCTTATCATGCACAAACGGATGGTCAAACAAAAAGAACAATACAAACCCTCGAAGATATGTTGAAAGCATGTATACTAGAGGATGGTGGGTTTTGGAATATGCATCTTCTACTCGTGGAATTTAGATATAACAAAAAACATGACGTTGAATATCTTCTCTATTTTGATTCCACTTTGTAATGTCCGGGGTTGAGAACCCCTGACGCTCCTTTCAATGAATCAATTGCTTATAAAAAAACATTAGCCCAAAATATTTCTATTTTTTATTGTTGAAAAAAAGGCTAAATAGCCAAAATCCGTCACTAAATGATTTATTTTTGAAATCCGTACCTGGGTAATTGGATATATAGACCTCCAATATGATTTTTTTTATTTAAAATATCCTCTTATTTTCATTTTATCATTAGTACTTTCTTTTTTTGAGAAATCCTTAGTACTACTTACTTGCTTTAATTATATTTTTTTATCAACTTTTTTTACAATATGTTAACTATCCTTGACATTTGTTGAAAAAAAAAACACTACCCTTAGCATTTTAGTTACTGGTTTTCTATTCTATTGTTACTATCTTACTTTTTTTATTTAAACTCTATCTTTCATTTAGGGGTTCATTTTTGTATTAAATAAAAAGTATTAATTTATTCATTTATTTTTATCCATTTTAAATTATCTATTTATTTTTATCAAACTTAAATTATTTATGTAAGCTATTCAAATGATATTTTTAGCGGAGTTTGAAATTTTGTCCGTATTATTTTGTTTTTGTACATTGACCAACAATATTTATTAAAATTAAAGGAAATAGGGTTAAAAATATATTGAATCAAACATTAAGAGTTTATGTCATTTTATTATTTTATAAGCTTCATCTTAGGGTTCGCGTTAGGCCTCCATATGTGTTGGGCGGCTCTTAAGACAATGTTATACACCCTTGCACAATTTATTTACCAGCTGAAGGAGATAGATCATAAGAGCTTAGAAATAGAATTTAGAAAGGGAAGAAAAGAGAGACAAGCGAGACTAAGAGGGAGAGAAGAGAGGAATAAAAAGCTTAGACATTTTCCACACTCCATCCCTAAATTCTTCATCAATTCTTAGACTCTTAAAACCCTACTCCTTCCATCACTTCTACTTCAAGTTTTATAACACGTTACGGGGTTATCTAAAATATTCGCAAGTGATAACATATGTGATAACATAAGATGACTTCATACATAACACTACAAAAAAAACGTCATTTAGCGAGGGACGTTGCGAGGGAATATTAGGTCCCTCGCAAACTCAGAAATTAGCGACGGACATAGCGAGGGAAACAGGTCCCTCGCAAATTAGATAATTAGCGACGAAAATAAGGCCAGTAGCGACGGACTGGCCGTCGCTAAATGCACGCGCCAATTTCAAATTGCGCTTGCACGCACTTCAAGACAGTTAGCGACGGATTTAATGGGTCCCTCGCTAAATTTCTCGATCGTTGCGATGTCTCGGTTTCTACGACGATTAGCGACCGATTTTCCGTCGCTAAATCCGTCGCTACGTGGCACATTTTTGACCACAACCGAGCGACGTTCAGTCTCTCACTCTTCTCTCACTCTCACTGTTTCTCTTTCACTCTTCTCTCTCAATTCTTCTCAAACCAAAACCCTCTCCACCACCATACAACCACCACCACCATACAACCACCACCACCCACGCCCCCCAATTCTTCTCCTCTGTCTGTCTCTCTCTCCTTTCACTCTTCTTCTCTTCACCTCATTTCCACCACCACCACCACCCACGAAACCACCACCACCACCACCCACGAAACCACCACCACCACCACCACCAAAGCTCCTCCTATTTATCTCCTCTCTAGCTCTCTCTCTTACTATTTCTCATTTCCCTTTTACTCTCTCCATCTTCTTCCACCACACCACCACACAACCACCACCACCACCACAACCACCTCTTATTGTAAGTTTTGATTTTCAATTTTTTATGATATTGTTTTAATTTTAATTTTTTATTGAATTTGTTCTAATTTATTTTTTCCTTGAAATTGAAATTGGTTAGGATTGGATTTTGGTGTTTGAAGTTTCACCACCGCACCGGAGTGCGCACCGTCACCGAACCACCGCACCGGACGTAAATCTAATAGCGGTTAGTTTTTAAATTAAATTTGTTGTTATGTATTAGAATTGAGTATTGTTGTGAGTTATAATTAAGTATTAGTCTTAATTATTGTTGTGAATTGTGAGTTGAATTGAGTGTGAAATGTGAGTTAAAATTTGTTGTTATTGTTAAAATAAACTTGTTTTAAAGGTTGTAGGATTGAGTGTGAATTGTAAGTTATAATTGAATATTAGGATTAATTGTTATTGTGAAATGTTAGTTGAATTGAGTGTGAAAAGTGAGTTAAAATTTACTTGTTGTATTAAAGGTTGTAGAATTCCGTGTGAAATGTTAGTTGAATTGTATGAAAAGTGTTTAAGTGTTTTTGGATGAACCCTAGGTTAGTTGACTGTGTGTTGCTGATGGAAAAGGGTGAGGTGTTGTTTCACTCACCCCCATATTTTGCTCAAATCATCTCCATTGAGATAATTGCGAGACAAGACTAACAACTGGTAAGGTTGGGAGTTCAAATAACTTCCTTCACTACTTGGATGGAAAAGGGTTTTCAGGTTTGTCCCGACTTCATATTCGGCCGAAATCATCTCCACTGCGATGATATCGATGCCACTAACTTGATATATGTTATTGGCAATGTTATGGGAATGTAACACGTTTTTAAAATGTGTGTAGATGAATTGGTATCAATTTAATCGTGATTGGGTGTATGATCGGTTATATTCGAGAAGAGCGGGGTTGAAAGAATCTTTTGTTGTTGGGGTTGAACAATTTCTTGTGGTAGCGTGGCAACATGATTTGGCTAGAGAGGAAAATGGGGTTAGATGTCCATGTTTAAAATGCGACGGTGTACCTATTAGGACTGATGAGGAAATCAGATGCCACTTGTATCAATGGGGGTTTAGGCCTAATTATAGGATTTGGACTGACCATCGGTTAGAGGAACAAAGTTGAATCCAAAATGTAATACGGTGGACATTCAAATGAATAGAAGGTATCAACTCTATGATCCATTTATTATGGCAGAAAATGTGAGACAAGTGTACTATGTTCCATATCCATCAACTCGTAAAGGATGGTGTGTTGCAATTAAGACAAAACCACTGGTCGCATTGAAGCCGGTGATGTGGAGGATGATGTTCCTTATCGTGGATGAAATGTCCGAGTAAATGAGGTAATTGAAGTTGAACAGGTTCACCCTTACGTGATGATCGCATCGATGTTGAAGAAGTTGAAGCAGTATTAGAAGTGATAGAAGAAAATGAATTAGATGAGCAAGATGAAGAAGAGAATCAAGATGAAGAAGATGAATAATTAGATTAGTCTTATGTTGTTATTATCATTATTGTTCTTGTGTATTACCTTTGTCTTTTGGATGAAACTTGTTAATGAATATATCATTAATGTCGTTAGTATCACATTTGTATCATTAATTGTTTTAGTATCACATTTTGTATCATTAATGGTGTTAGTATCACATTTTGTATTATTAATGTTGGTAATATTATATATTGTTGTGTGTTCCTTTTTTCATAGAAATGGATTCAGGAGGAGGCTCACCCACCGAGACAAGATAAAGGGAAGGGAATAGCAAGAGGAGCCCAAGAGGAGGCGTAATCGTAGTGCTAATAATGAGGTGGTAATTAATCTTGGAAATATGAGGTCGAGTACATTGGTTGGTCCGCCCATGACTACCACCTCGGATGTCCCACCACCCATTCTCCATCGGGCCCCAATTGGTTTCATATTCCTCACATGGACATATGCCACCTCTTGGGTATACATGTTGGGCATATGCCACCTCTTGAGTATCTGGTGGGCATATGCCACCTCACGGGTATACAATTTGGGCATATGCCACCTTCAGGTATATATCTGACTCAGTATATGCCACACAGGTATCTGACTCCAGTATCTGGTGGACTCTTCCCCCCACCTCCTGGGTATACAGCTGGGCATACGCCACCTGAGCATATAGACACATCGACTGAGCATATGAGTACATCGACTGAGCATGTGAGTACATCGGAGGATGATCATGTTGGTGGTGATGGTGCTAATGAGTAGGGAGTGGAGGTGGTTGATGACGAGAGAGTGGAGGTGGTTTATATCAACAACAAAAAGCTCTACATCATTTATCCATATGGTAACACGTAAGTATTATATTTGTTGGATTTTTTTTAATTTAAGTTAATTATGCAACAACTTATATATATATATATATTTGATTGTTTGATATATTTTTATCGTATATATGTAGACTTGTTCCGTCGAAGGCGACTTCATCCAAAGATCACATATGTCATCCGTAAGAAATATTTTCAAACTTACCATAAAAAGTGGAGTAAAGTTGATGACAAAGTGAAGGATGAGTTGTTGGATTTTTTTAGAGTAAGTGTCTATTAATTATGTCATTATGTACCTATATATATTGTTAGTTTTAATTTAATGTTTGGTAATGTTTAATATTATTACTAATACATACTTTCATTATGCTTAATCTGAGCAGTGAGTGACATGGCACCAACAAGATGATGATGAAGAGGTCCGGAGGTGTTTTCTCCGAGGTTTGGTCAACAATTGTCTGATTTGTTGTACAAGTTGAGGCGTGGAAATGTGAGGCCTCCTTACATGGGTGAAAATGTTTGGAATGCCTTCAAGGAACATTGGGAAACAGAAAAGTTCAAACATAATTCGAAAAGGCGAAGCGTAATAGAAACTCGTAAAGAGGCGGCTCGCTTAAGCGTGTGTTGGGTCCATAAGCCGTGCTCAACATGCTATTCGATTGGTAAATTATTTTAAATATCTGTGTGTTTTTTACATTACTTAATTAGTTAGCAAATGTTGAAAATGTTTTTCATTTTACAGGCTAAGAAGTTGGGGGACCTCCCCCCCTTCGAGCTTTGAGCTTCACGAGTTTACCCATGTAAGGAAGGGTACTCAAGATCACTTTGTTGAGGAGCGCGAGGTTACTCGTGTAAATACACATCTTGAATTGTATTATATATACATATATGTTGCTTTGTTAAAATGAATGGAGCACTAATTATGCTATGTTTTGTGGTTATACAAAACAGAGGCCCATTCTCGGAGATGGGTTCAATGACTGGGAACTGGAACCTCAAACACCGGGTCAACTTACTCTCGATTTGATAGCTCTCTCGAATGCACATTGGGAGAAAGTAGCGAGTTGGAACAAGTGGTCGCTTTCAGAGATGCACGGGGCCCTTGGCTCCATTAATGAGCCCGTCTCGTGTTGACCCCAAGAGAGCTTCTAGAAGACGACCACCATTTTCTACTCAATCGATTCGAGAGAGAGCGATTTAGGAAGATGGAGGAGGAGGCGCATGCTACGCAAATGAGAGCCGCAAGAGAGTGAGAGGCAAAAGCCGAGTGGCAAAGCAAATGATGGAGATGCAAAAGCGAGAGTGGGAGAAAAAGATGGAGAATGACATGAGGAGGAGGATGATGGAGCTTTTTCAGTCTCAGCAGAGTACGTTTCAGCCTGCGCAGAAACTTGGGGAGTCTGATGAGTCTGAGTTTTGAGTTTTGAGCCATCGAGGAGTCGATGATGTGTGTCTTTTAGTACTCTTTGTATTATTTTTTTTACATTTGAGTATTTTGTGTTGTATTGACTTTGGATTTTGAATGAAACATTTTAGAAATTTTGTATTTATATATTGATTTAGGTATTTTATGTTTAATTAGTTATTATTAATAAATAAGTAGGTTTTAAAAAAAAAATTAATTTTTTGGACTTTAGCGAGTGAATTAGCGAGGGAATTCAGACACGTGGCAGTCACCAGTAGGATGTTCAGGTGTGTCAGTTAGCGATGGAATTGATGTGTCCCTCGCTAATTAGCGAGGGAATTAGCGAGGGAATGTATACACGTGGCAGTCACCAGTTGGGTGTTCAGGCGTGTCAGTTAGCGAGGGAATTGATGTGTCCCTCGCTAATTAGCGAGGGAATTAGCGAGGGACGTGGTCGTGGGTAATTAGCGACCGAACTGTATTTCTCTCGCTAATTGCATTAGCGAGGAGGGAATTAGCGACCGAACTGGTCCCCTCGCTAATTCCCTCGCTAATGGCAATTAGCGAGGGAATTGGTCATTTTAGCGACTGAATATTCCCTCGCTAATGACGGTTTTTTTTGTAGTGTAAACATAGATATTTAAGTCATTAGTACTAAAAGTAAATTGTCACAAGTAGTATTTTTTTCTAAACTAAATTGGTTCATAACATATAGTCATAAAAAGTTTACCGAGTTCGCAATGACAACTCTAGTCAAATGACTGTAATCCAAAATATAACCCAAATTAAGGACTTTAATACATAAACCATAACTACGAAACATCTCCATGAGGACATCTCATCCATGTGCATCTGAAAGACGGAAACAATGAACAAACATTTGATTGAAATTTCAGTAAACTTGTTCAAACAAGTTACCTCATTTTACTAACTACACATGCAATTCTAGGTTGTCCAAAAAATAATAATTGTTAATGAATAATCCGTGATATCCATGATTGTAAGTCTCCCAGAATTTTAAGTGTAATTTTTGGACTCATGCAAATAAATTATCCAAGAGCATAGGACATATATGTTGTTTTGAGATTTTATTGGATTGTCTTAAGAGCATAGGGTTTAGGGACATGATAATATGGTTTGAGATTTTATTGGATTGTCTTAAGGTCATGTATGTATAGATTGTTGCGACTTTATGATTAATTTTAGAACTTAATTGATGGATATTTTTTGGTCAAAAAAAAAAAAGAACTTGATGGATATTTGGTTTGATGTTTTGGCAAAATATTGTGAATCTATTTATACCTCACATTATTTGTTAACTGAGATATTTCTATAATTCTGAGTTGATTGATTATTGGAATTTCAAAATGTTTTAGGGAAAATTTTCTCAGAACACTGCATGCTAATAGCAGTATTTGTTAGCTTTTGTGCACCATGACATATACTTTTCGGTGGGAGTCCATCTTTATACTTTCGGATGGGGAGCCTATCCTTATACTTATTGGAAGGGCGCCTATATTTATACTTTTTGGCGAGGAGCCTATATTTATATTTTCTGGTGTGGACACTATTTTAATTCTGTATAAGTATTACTCCAAAGTTTTATGATTTTTTTATGACTTATTTGATTTACTTGATTAAATTATTATTTTTGCTTAAATCAATTTAAAATTTATAATATCGTGTCTTGTTTGTTATGCTCTTCATTATTAGCTCACTGAGTGATGACTCTCATCACCTCTCTTATATGTTTTAGATTCCCAAACTCAAGTCAAACTGAGCACCTCTACTAGAATTAATCTCTTACTTTTTGGTGATGCTTTTTTTTTTTTAAGTTTGGAGAGCCTCTAGTGATGTTACGTATATTTTCTTGTGTTTGTATGTATTTAATCTGCGAAAATCTGTAGTGGCTCTGTTATATTATTGAGTTGTCTGATAGTAGAAAGATACGACTCTATTGCCTTCTTGAGGAATTTTCTCGATTGGTATTCTGTGTTTTGAATATACATGTGTATATGATATTTTGGGATGTCTATATTTATGGGGACTCTGCCGAATTTTAAGTCGAAATTTCTTTAAAATATAAACTACTAGTAACTTACCGTGCATCCGCATGGGATTATGGCATTATGTTACATCATTATGCTCAAATAAAAATGTTAATTTGAAATGTCATTCTTCTAAAATCAGTTGTATATTATAAAGATTGTAATAGTTTTGTTGTTGTAATTAGTCTGAGCATTAACCCGTGAAAATCGAGACAAAGCTAAAGTAAACAAATTTAATTAGTCTGAATCTTACCCCGTAGACATTACTAACGAATTTCATTAGTCTGAACTTTGCCCCGTGACAACATTGCATCCTCTTCAAAATTGACAATATAAAAAATGAGCTACAAACTTTATTATTCCATTTAAATATAAATAGGAAAAAGGTATAAATAGGAAAACATATTAAATAATGCTCCGAAAAAATGCTTAAATTAAAGTATAATGCAAACTTTATTATCAAGCAAACTTTGCAAATAACAGAATTGTGCATAAATTATATTAGATAGACACAGTTACAACTTTAGAATTGTGCATAAATTAAAGTATTATGCAAATTAATTAACAGGAGTTCCAAAGACGATGGAATGAGGAAGATGACCTGCTTGAAGTGGTCAATCCAATGGAAAGCAAGCTGAAAACCAAGAACTTTGAAAAATATGAGAACACTAAATATGATATGATAATGTATTACAAATTTAAAACTGAAAATGAATATTAGTTAGTAATCAAAAACACCAGAGAAGGGGAAATGAAAATGGTACACCTGCAAAATGTAAATGAAAAAGGACCAAAAATAACAAAAAAAAAACTGAGTAAGAAACTTACTTCAAAATACTCTTCAAAACTTACTTAAAAAATGACACCAAACAAAACAAAAAATAATGTTTCTGGAGCTGAAAGTGGCAGTGGGAGAGAGAGGAGTTCTAGCGTGTTTGGAGTGGTGATGGTTGTGTAACTTGTGTTTAAGGATTAGGAGAAAATGAATAGTATCAAAAGGAGGAATGGAGAAGATAAAGTTGGATTTTAATGTTTTAGAATTTTAGAGTGAGGGAGCGTGACTGGTCACTGTATCAGAAGAGGCTTTTGTCCATTGTACCATAGGAGTCACTGTTAATAGCACATAGGAAATTTGAAAATGGAAGAGGCGCTCAAAGATTAGAGGGTTGTGTTTTGGACATAAAAGGGCAAAATATTGAAGATGTTGTGAGGGTAGTAAGGTAATTATGATAGTAGCTAAATGACATCAATTTATAGTAGATTATATTTACTATGATGGTTGTTCTTCAACTCGGGTTGGTTTTATTGAGGTTTGCCAAATCTGCTCTACTATAAGTATATACCAACAATCCATTACCAAAATTACTATATTATCTCTTTCTCTTTTTTCTCTCACTCACTTTTATCATTAGTGGGTCCCGCGCTCTTATATCATTTTTTAATTTTTTTATTTCACTTTAAAACCTATTCTTCTCTTTCGTCTCTCTCACTTTTTTAAGTTTTCTTTACTATCAACATAATCAAATACTCACTACCCAAATTTTTAGAAAATTAATTTTTTGTTAAAAACAGTAACTACATAAAATTAATTAAATTAATATTAAATTATGTAGAACTTAATTTTTGTAACCGCTTTCAGTACCATTTTTAACCAATTGACATTAGTTTTCAATTTGTAACAATGGCCTGTAGAATCTTGAATCTGTAGCCAATGTGGTTTTGAATAAAAGTAATTACATTTCGACTTTACTTTGTCATGTTACAATGTCTGACTTCGACAATACTTTATCTTCCATTGTATGATTTCGACCATACTTTTATTCTCGGCAGCTCAATTTATCTTTTGTGCACTGAATTTTGCATCATTTAATCTGCTCTTAATCTTGCGTTATTACTATCTCTTGAAGCATTGGCTTATACCTCTTTAAGTATTTGCCATTTATACGAAAAATCCTTTTATCTGCGCATATCTCTTCGATTTCATAAGCTCCATTTGAGAAAACTTGCGAAATCTTAAATGGTCCTTCTCAATTTGGAGACCATTTCCCTAGGACTCTATCTTTTTTATCCATAGGCAAAATGACTTTCAAACAAAGTCTCCTAAGTTGAATGATTTCAACTTAAACTTTTTATTATAAGCTCTGGCCACTCTTTCTTTTTGCCTTGTGAGAACTTCTAAGGCTAATAACCTCTCTTCATCAACATCAACTAACTCATCAACCACCATATCCCAATAATGATTTGAAGGAATTTGAAATTGTCTTTGAATCCTAGTTGATTGCAAGTATATTTCGACTGGAAATACTGCGTCATGCCCGAACGTAAGTCGAAAGGGAGTGGTATTAATAGATTCTCTAGGAGAAACCCTACAAGCCCACAATACTTGGTCAAGAGTATTATGCCAATTCCTTGGTTTTTGCCCAACATGCTTTTTAATCAAGTTAATAACAATCTTATTGGCTGCTTCTACCTGACCATTGGCCTGAGCATAATATGGCGTCGAAGTGAATAACTTAAAACCTTTTTCAGAGGCAAATTCCACCATTTTTCGACCAGTAAAAACTGAACATTGATCTGTTCTCTGGAATTCCAAATCTATACAAAATGTGTTTCTGAATAAAACTCATAACTGCCTCTTGATCAACGTTAACTAAGGGGATAGCTTCGACCCATTTAGTAAAGTAGTCAATACCTACTCAAATAAAACGATGACCTTTCGTGAAGTTGGTTTTATCTCACCAATTATGTCTAAGGCCCAACCCCGAATGGCCAAGGTTTTATTATTGAACGTAACTCGTTTTTGGCACATGTTGAATTCCTGCGTGTCTTTGACATTCTTATTGAATAGCCATCTAGCATACTCAAGTATTCAAACCCTGCTGCTGAGTCAACCAGCATTTCTGCCACTGGCATGAGGTATTCATCTTTTGGTGTAGCATTGTTTAAGTCCCTAAAATCTATGCATACTCTAAGAGTCCCATTTTTCTTTATAACAGGAACCATATTTGCTAACCAATCAACGGACCTTGTTGTTCTGATGAGTTTGCTTTTTGTGAATTTTGTGCATTTGACGTTGAAGCATTAGTTGAACTTGAACATTTCATTGTAGAAATTGTTTTTCCACTTCTCAAATGCATATAACAAACCACTTAATTGCACATGCAAATATTATTAAAATCAACACAATCGTCCCCATCGGGCGTGCAATTTGTTTACAGTGATTTTTGGTAAACAACTGCTCGTCTGAATTATTAACTTGCGAGATCGACCAGTGAATCTCAGGAGCATATTGTGTTAATTGTCTGTAGAATAATATGTGAACACTCTTCGTGCAATCAGTAAATTTAAAGGAAAAGAAAATGATGAATTGCCTTGAAAGCCAAAGAATCCTCAAAGAAAAAAGAAAGATAAAGAAAGTTTAAAGAAATAAACTTAAATTGCATAAAAATGTAAAAAGGTGGTACACAGATCCATACATTTTCTTCTGCTGCTCAGTTTTCTCTATCATTGGAATTTTGAGCGTAAGAATGTGTATGTTGGGATTGTGACCCGTTTTCCTTCTTAGGAAAAACTATATATACTAGGAAGAGGAAAGAAAGCATCACAACGGTTAATAAATTTGAAATTTAAACTAAGAACCGCTAAACTCGATAGCTTGATCACCAAGGTCTTCAACAGCATTGAAACCGCTTCCTTCGATGCCATCTTCCAAGCTCAAGCTTGCCACCATTCTTCGCTTTCGTCTTCTCGTCGAAATGTATCTTTCAAGCTTTCAAACCTGTTAAATCCCTTCAGTGATCGAAAAACACCTTTGACATACCCTCTTAGTGTCGAAGGCTCAAACTGCTTTCTTCAAAGCAAGAGGTTAAACATCGTTGACTGCATTTATTTAGCCTGTTGAAAATACTGGCTAACACCACGCTAATTCGAACTGGTTCGGACCATGCTAATCTGAACCTCTTTTAATATAACTGAAAGAGAAAAAAGTGGTGTGTCTGTGTTTACTGGTTCAGACCACGCTAATCTGAACTGGTTCGGACAACACTAATCTGAACCATCGTAAATCTAAAAAAAAGCGCGCACAATATTCATTAATGGCAAGTTGGTCTTTTCACGCGTTTTGAGGGTTTCCACTTAGTAGAAGGGCTTGTACGAAATATGAGCCAAATAATGAGTTGGAATAATTTATGGCGTTTACTTTTCCCACACCCCCTCCTACTCTTTCACACCCCTTAACAAATTTTATTCCAAAAATAACCTCGCGTGAAACGCTGTGAGGACGTGTTTAAAGACTGTTCGAACGACCTTGTTCGAACACGTTCGAATGACCTCGTTCGAACAGGTGAAATTACGCACAAAAGGGTGTGAAGTCAATATTTAACACACTCGAACGATGTCGTTCGAACAAGGTCATGTGAACTTGTTCGCACGACTCATCTGAAACAGTGAAAAACGCCCAAAGAGAGTGTGAAGTCAAAATTTAACACACTCGAACGATGTCATTCGAACCTGTTCGAAGGCCCGTGTTCGAACAGGTGAAATTTCGTGAAAAAAAGAGGTTTTGGCTGACCTTTTGGTCTTTTCACACCCTTATAGGGTGTGTTTTTAGTAGGAGGGGGTGTGGGAAAAGCAATAGCCTAATTTATGGGCCTATGAAAGGCCCAATATGAGTGTCGAATTCAAGGAAAACAGTTCTAAGTAACAAGGTTTTTCCATAGAAAGAGAAACGACACAGAAAGTAATTAACAGAGTCAACATCATCACATATACTCTCATGTACAAAACAACCCACTCATGTGGAGGCACACCACCACCACCGCATCAAAAATTCCCCAAACCCAAAAACGACGTCGTTTACTCCCCAATTCTCCAACCCTACAACAATCACGATCCTCTCCGACACCGACTCACCGGCGCAATCTCACAACCAGCTTTCACAATAACCTCCGTAATCGCCGCCACATCATCCTGGTTCCGTAACCGGCGGATCCGTTTCCTTTTCCTTCTCCTCTGCTCACCTCTCCTCCTTATTCTCTTATGCTTTGCCTTCCCTTTCCTATGCGCATCCGAACTCTGTTTCCGACGCCGTATCTGGCGAAAGCTTCTAAACGGCATTACCGGCGTTGACGGCGACGATCGTCTCCGAAGGTGTGAGGAAGGATGCTGCGATGACGAAGAGGTAGAAGAGAAAGGACTTTTGCATAGATACCTTGAAGATCAACTTCTTCTTGTTCGATCCATGTATGAATGTGGCGATAATGAAGATGAAGATCAAGAACCTGAAGAAGAAGATTCTAGAAGGATTGAAGATATAGGTAGTAGTAAAACTCCTTTGATGTTAAGATGATACCTAATTTTACGATTTTCTGTATATAGATAATTAATTTGATTTTGTAACTTTTTTATACAGCAATTTGATTTTGTAACTTGATTTTTCGTTGTTTATTTATTATACAAAAAAAGAAGTTAAATTGGTGTTTCTGGTAGAGGTTGAAGCAGGATGCAACTCAGATCATAGCTAATTTTTTTTCCCTTTTTTGTAATGTTTCAAATCTCTAATGTTATGTGTTGTGACCAATTATCTTGATTCAATTTTCATCGTACAGATATTTTGGTACTACAATTTTTTATTGGGCTTTTCTTATATGGTAAATTGAGAAGCATCGCTTTTTTTTTTTACATGAAAAAAGTAAGAGTTTAATTAAGTACACGTAGTAGGATGACACATCGGTGGTTCTTAATTGAAAGAAGCTTCTTTTAATGATTTGTTAAACTATCATTGGTAGATAGTAAAAAACATATATACACATTTGTGTATATAAATTAAACTCAAAAAGTAATTATAAGTTCTTAAGAGAAATTTAACAAGAACATGGCATTGGGAAATTATAATGTAAATAATTAGTAATATCCTAAATTAATGTAATAGTGCAATAACCCTCCATCGCTTATTATTATTATTATTATTATTATTATTATTATTATTATTATTATTATTATTATTATTATTATTATTATTATCCTTAAAAGCAAATTTCAAGAATTTGGAGTCTTCATTTTAATTAAACCGTAAGACAATTTTGAGTTAGGCTAAATGATAGTTTCGGACCTTTTGGTTCCCTATTTTCATAAATTCAGATATTTGGTCTCCTATTTTAAAAATTTGACATTTAGTTCTCCTATTTTTTCATTTTTGATCTGATGTGGTTGGGGGCTATAAAAAAAGTGATGTGGAGTGTGGACCTAATTCATTGACGCGGCGCCTGATGTAGGCACCACATATGACTATCACATCAATATTTGAGTCACATGAGCATGCACATCATTTTTTAACTTAATAAAACATAAAAACTAAAAACAAGTTACAAAAACTAAATTTAAAATCCCCAATTAAAAATTAATCTAAAAAGAACATATCATAATTAATTTTTGTGAACCCTAAAAACTCTTTTTCTTAGTCTCTTTTTTTTTCTTCTTCTTCCACACCAACACCATGAAAAGTGTTGGGAAAACCTCTTGGTTCATCACAATCAAAGAAAGAGTAAGCTTATGTGTCAATTAAGTTAAATCCATTTGAACTTAGAGTATCTCAACAACTGTTACAGTTTTCTGAACTAGAAGTTTCAAGTAATCAAAGTGGAAATTCCACACCCTCATCTCTTTTATCTCTAATCGCAGCCTCTGCTGCAACTACTGTTACTATCCTTATTTCCCTTTCTCCCCAAACTCTGAACCCTAATTAGCGGTGCATGGAAATCAGATATTAGAGAAAGCATTTCTATTTTATTCTTGGACAAATGAATTGCACTCAATATTCTAAATTTCACGTATTTATCACTTTATATTTCTTCTGTTTGGCTAACTGAGAAAAAGAAAAATAATACTGATTCAAAATTTGGAAGTAATCCCAGAAATTTTGCAACAGGTTCAATGATTAGTTCATAGATGCTTTCAAAATTGGAACTTTTTGAGATAGAAGAAAGGGATTGAAGAAGAAGAGGGTGAGAAAAAGAAATGGATTACAGTTAAAGAATTGCAAGTTCTGCTGGGTTTTAATATAATTTCTTTAAAATATTTTATTAATAATGACGTGGCATGCTAGTGTGGCTCATTAATTGACGTGGCTGTCACGTGTGGTGCCTACGTCAGACGCAACGTCAATTAATAAGGTTCACATCACCTTTTTTTTGACACGTCTCCACATCAGATGAAAACATAAAAACCCTCATTTGGACTAAATGTCCGAGTCTTCAAAAATAGGGTGTCTAAATATCTGATATTTAAAATAGTGAGACCAAATATCAGAATTTATGAAAATTGGGAGACTAAAACTATAATTTAGCCATTGAATTATTAAGAATTAGGATGTATCTTGTGTTTACATGGTTAGTGATGACAGACTAGGAAGGACCGTGTTGAAGTTGAGACTTCAAAGAAGGATATTGACGCCACACTCAAGAAATAGATGAGAAGGTGAGTGATAAGTCATGAGTTTTGATCGCACAAGTTGCTTTGATAAGATCAATTTGTTCTTTAACCCAAGAACACGAGGAAGCTCTCACAAGAGAGAAAACTCAATTTTCATTCATATTCATAATCGATTTGTGTAGTACAAAAGATCCCCATTTATATGCTAAACTCACAACCTTTGGAAACCTAAAGTTACTCTTGAAATAAACTAAATAAATTTCCACTATCATGCATTTATCAAATAAATTGATAAGTGCATTTACATTATTTAATATCTAGTAAATAAACATAATTATAAAAATAAAACTCCACTAGTCATCATAATGACTTAACAAGTCTTTAAAACCCACAAACAAACTTAGGAAATATCAAAAGACACCTAAAATTATTTAATTAAAAATAAATACGAAAATTAAAAATAAAATAGGAAATAATTGTTATTCCATGATTGCTTCTTATTGATGTGTTTTGGTTTCTAAAATGTTGAAAGGTGAGTATTTTTCTTTGTAGAATTCCTTCCACACGCTTAGGGAACTCGTGCTCTCATCATTCTCCCCATCTTGAAAGGATTTGTCCTCAAATCCAAACTCGCATAATAAACTAAAGGGTTATTTAAAAAAATCTACATGTTTTCATTCCCCTTTGGTTTTAAATTCATTATTTTCCTTCCCTTTGCAAATTTCCAATCTTTCGCAATAAGCACCAACAATATTTTTCTCACGTAATTCTTCCTCTATTTCTTTTATTTTCTTTTGTACTCTCTCGTAAGTAGAAATTGTCTCTTCCTCTACTTCCTCTTCTACCTTCATTGAAGATAAAGATACATGAGTAAATTTAATATCATTAGAACAAGACGAAGAAATATTAGTGTGAATGGTTGGTAACTCTTGGACTTTACAAATATGGTCACAAAATATTTTCGCAATCACTCTTTCTATTTTCTCCTCTAATTTTTTTCTCTCGGTTTCTTCTTTTCTCTGAAGGCTAACTTTTCTACTCTTTCTCGCCTCTTTTTTTAGCCCATTTTCATAAAGGTATTTCACATAATGCAGGATCCTCACAAAATCTCTAATGTATATACCATAATCCTTTTGCCTTCCCTCCATCATGAAAATAAATATAGTGCGTAGAACCTAAGCTTTGATACCAAATGATGACAGACTAGGGAAGGACCGTGTTGAAATTGAGACTTAAAAGAAGGATATTGACGCCACACTTAAGAAATAGATGAGAAGGTGAATGATAAGTCATAGGTTTTGATCGCCACAAGTTTCCTTGATAAGATCAATTTGTTCTTTAACCCAAGAACACAAGGGAAGCTCTCACAAGAGGAGAAAACTCAATTTTCATTCATATTCATAATCTGATTTGTTTAGTACAAAATATCCCTATTTATAGGCTAATCTAACAACCTTTGGAAACCTAAGTGACTCTAGAAATAAACTAAATAAATTTCCACTATCATGCATTTATCAAATAAATTGATAAGTGCATTTACATTATTTAATTCCTAGTAAATAAACATAATTGTAAAAATAAAACTCCACTAGTCATTATAATGACTTAACAAGCCTTTAAAACCCACAAACTAACTTAGGAAATATCAAAAGACACCTAAAATTATTTAATTAAAATTAAATACGAAAATTAAAAATAAAATAGGAAATATTTGTTATTCCATGATTGCTTCTTATTGATGTGTTTTGGCTTCTAAAATGTTGGAGCTGAGTATTTTTCTTTGTAGAATTCCTTCCACATGCTTAGGGAACTCGTGATCTCATCAGTTAGTCAGAGTATAATTGTTTTACAGTATAGTCGGAAACAAGATCCCTACACTAAATGTGAAGACATAGCTAAGGATTCTTTAAGTATGAGGATTCTTAATCTAAGAAACAGTTTCTAATGTTGCTCCACCTTAATTAGAATACATAAGTTGGCAAGGTGTTATTTGGCCAAAACTTATCTGAATCGAACACTTGGTCGCACCAACGACTTTGCACCAGTCACCTCAAACCATTAGTTCTGATACCACTATTGGGGAAAACCCACACATGCGTCAACGAATAAACCCACACGCCCAATGATCTTTGAGGGAATATAGATAAACACACCACAAGAATAAAGAAAAGGAAAACACAAATAATTTATGTGGTTTGGGCACCTCTTGTCTACGTCTACAGAAACATCTCAACATGATTCATTCACTATTTCAAACATGATTTCAACAATTTGTAACCCATCCCAATATGTGTATCACCTTATATACAAGACTCTCTCACTCTAAGAGTTACATTGAATGATAACACTCACATCTCGCAATAAATGATCACCAACACTCTCTTCTACCTAGGATCTGACTGGAGATTCTCCACCTCTCTACATTGTCACCCAAGAATGAGAATGTCTCATTTCTTCATTTGGGCATATCTCACCTCTTCACAAGTCTCTCTATTTATAGGAGAGAACATGACTTCCATGCATGCTTAAGACTTAGTGGACATTTATTGTCACGCCTTCCCAAGACTTTAGATACATTCACTCACATTGTGAAATATATCTCTTAAATGTCCACTCTTTTGAATTTTCTCGTATATACTTTGATAGGGCAAGCTCTTCTAATTAGTTACACTTGTCATATGAGAAGTGGTGGATTAATCCCTCTAAGTTGTTGGCTAATACTGATGCACCACTCTGATAGAAGTTTGCTTTCGTGGACTAATATAGGTGTTGCATTGTGGAGTACTCCCTCCGTCTCATAATAATAGTCACTTTAGTAAAGAAAATTTGTCTCAAAATAATTGTCACTTACAATTTCCAATGCAATATTAGTTGCTTTTTTCCAATTGTACCTTCTAATTAAAAAAAAACTATTCATCACTCCCAAGTACATCCCTCCCAAGTTCATCACTCCAAATGTTTGATAAGGTTAATTTGGTAAAAATACTATTCTCTCCCATTCTTTTATGATCTTTTCTTAATATGCGTGAAATGAGTTAAAACGACCATTATTTTGAGACGGAGGGAGTAGTGTGTAATGAACCTATTATCTAAGAGAAGTCCAAAGAAGAGAAAATCAACCCAATGCCCACAACAAAGAAGAATATTGGGTATATATGAAAGAAAGTGAAATCAAAAGAGGCGTGTAAGGAAATAGAATGAAGTCACTCTCCTCTCTCTCCCTTCTCTCTCTCCTCTAACAATATTCTCTCTATTGTAATTCACCGGGAAGGTTCTTTATCGAATTCCCATCCCCATCTCCATAGTTATACACTTTACTTTCATAGTTCATTACACTGTAATTGTACTGCATAATCAATTCCATTTGTACTACTTGAAGGAAATTGAATACAACTCAGTGTTTTCTACTCAGATCTTAGTGTGTTTATTCTTATCAATTGTTGAATTGTTACATTGGTGCTGTAACGCCCCAAATAATTTAATTATTTATTTAAATAGATTATTTAGGTATTTTATTGGTATAGTGATATTAAAATAAAAATATGGTTATTTTATTTAAATATTTGATTTTTATAAAATGCTAGTATTTCTACTATAAATTAATAGGGGCCAAATATTATAATTAAATAAGTCTTAAGATTTAAGATGGGTTTATAATGAAATTGTTCTTAAAAATAACCTTAATGAGTTTCGGGCCTCCTTATTACTCACGACTCTTCTTGGGCCTTTCTATTATCCACCCTATGTAACCCTTTTCATAAGGCCTTTCATAAAACCTAGATTTCCTCATTCCAATCATACACTAACGGAAAAGCGCAGGAGCCGCACTTGTCCTTTCTTCTTTTCCTATACTAAACATCTTCCTTCAAATTTATTTCTTTTTGAATTGCAAATTGAATTCCACCTGTACTTCAATTCACAAATTCATTCCTAGCTGCTTCGTAAAGCCATTGGGCCAAACATATCATAGCTTCAATCATTGAAACATTGTTTTTATACGTTCTCCGTGACATTTCTTGGTACGTGTCTCTTTCTCCTGTAGTTTAAGATGTCGATACTAAATATATATATATATATATATATATATATATATATATATATATATATATATATATATATATATATATTTAACTTGAATTATGTTTTAGATTATTAATTGAGTTCTTGGATTTGCATTATCAAACCGTTGTCATTGCTCGCTCCCCTTCATTAGCATTGCTCGACCGAATCTAAATCACGCTCGGGGACTTGAATTCATCTTGATTGCTTCGCTATTGAAATACACTTCGATACCGTAAGTAAGGGTGGGTTCTAACATTCATAATGGGTTTTGATGGTGGTTTATGGGTAGTTAGGGGCTCTCTTTTCATCTATAATAATCTATAGAATTAATACCATGTTAGTTAGGTGTTAGGATGCCTAATCAATTGAATTGATATGTTGTTTCGGTGTTTTATGTTATGTGAAGATCAAATTGTTGAATTCTATGATGTTTGATGAAGAACTTATGTTGTTTGGTGATGAGACCATGTTGTTTGGGTGTTGAGATGTATATAATAATTATTGTGCGTGTTAGGTGTATCAGAGAATTGACTCAATAAAATTGAGAAGGAGAATGTGATGAATTGTTGGGTGTTGTTGAGTTGTATAAATATTTTGGAGTGGAAATTAAATGATTGAAGTGTGACGAAGGTGTTGTTGTGTGATGTGTAGTGTATGCGTGTTGGGTTTGTGTATGTGTGTGCTAAGCATGGGCGCCAATAGTGGCTGCCCATGCGTGTGTAATGTTGTGGCGTGGGTGTTCGTGTGTGTGTCTCGGTGCGGGGCGCCAAAACGTGGCTGCCCCATGTGCGTGTATGTTCTTTGTATTTTCCATAGAGCTGTTGTTGTATATTCCATAGTCTTTGTTCTTTAGTATATTCCATAGTGCTGTTGCTGTATTTTCCATAGTGCTGTTGCTGTATTTTCAACTATCTTTGTTGCTTTTTTTTTTTCTAAGAGAATTGTTGCTGTTTTTCCAAGATAAATGTTGCGGTTTTTCCAAATTAATGTTGCTGTTTTTCTAAACATTATGTTGCTGTTTTCTGAAATTAATGTTGCTGTTTTTCTAAAAAAATGCGCTCATTGTTCCCATGAGAGAGATATATGTCTTTTGTTCTTTGTTTTATTAGGAAAGTGTCTTTGCGGTTTTTATAAACAATGTTTCTTTGTTTTTATACTAGATCATGTTACTATTTTGTGAATTAAAATGTGTTGTTTTCGCAAATTAAGTGTCTTTGTTTTTCTCAATTAAAAGGTGTTGTCCACTTAAAATTAAGGTGTTGTTTCTTAAAATTTAAAAAGCTGTTTTATTCAATTGATTGGTGCCAGTTTACTCATATTTAAAATCTTTGGTTTACTCAATTTTAAATGTCTTTTGTTTACTCAAGTTTAAAGGTGTTGTTACTCAATTTTTAATGTGTCGTTACTAAAATTTAAAGTGATGTTTATATGTTGTTTTAAGCCATTTGTCTTCGTGTTGTAAAGTGCTTTGTCCTTATGTTGTTAAAGTTCTTTGTTTTTGGGTTGCAAATATCTTTGTTTTACTCATGAGTGATGTCTTTGCTTTTTCTTAAATTAAGTGTCTCGTTGTCTTGGATTTAAAGCGCTGCTTTTTGGATGTTTTTCAAGTCACTGTTATGTTGAAAGAAAAAGAAAATAAATGTGGTATTTTTGTGAAATGATTTATAATGAGATATGATAATATAGAGAATTACGAGGTAGCTGTGATGCTACAACACGTGGTATTTTTGTGAAATGAATTATAACGAGATAGGACGATATACTTTGAGTTGGTGTAGTTGGTGCATGAGTCATGAGTTGCATTGTCATATGCATTTCTTGGTGGTATAGGCTTCAGCCTCTTTGAGATTATTTTTGGTGGTATAGGCTTCGGCCTCTTGCCCGTCGTGGCTTATTTTACGAGATCGGTACCGCATGCATATGCCTAGAGGGGTTGCATTGTTTCATGGTCCACATGCATATATAAATAACGTGTTTTGGTATCCCATCCTAATGGAGTTTGTGCTGTGTTATGACGTGTTGATCTTCTGGGTTACGAGTTTGTGCTTTGTGTGGTGTTATGATGTGTTGACTTTCTGTGTTACCGTGAGTGCTCGCTGCTTATGTACTGCTATCATTTACTTATTATTTCTGTTAAGCTCACCCCTTCTGCTTGGAATGTTGCTCTTATGTGGCAACGCTGCGTGTGTCGATCGCAAGACTCGTGGAGGATTGCTAGGTGTAGTCTCCTTCTCGTTGGAGTCTGCGTCACTCCGAGGTGTAACATCGGGAGGGTCTTAGTTCACGCTTTTTGAACTATTACTTGTGTCTTTTGGAGTTTTGGCCTAATGTTTATTTATTTTTGGAGATGTTAAATGAGTTTATGATTCCATTTGCTTAGAGATTAATCATTTATATTTTTGTGGATTTATTTTAAATCAATTTGGAGTTTTATGTGGTGAAAAATGTAGCGCCTCGTGGTGACTCGATAATTGCGCGTTTAATTATAATTTGAAAAAGGGGTGTTACATTAGTGGTATCGAGCATGTTCGGTCCGTCCGCCAAGTTGTCCAGTTGTCGAAGTCCAGGTTGTGTCTCGAGTCTTAGTACTCATTCCGATTGACATTTTGGTGTTGTAGGGTTAAGTTGAGATGGTGGGAGGAATGACTTCGCGCTCATTTCTTTGGAAGCGATGGCCTGTGTTGTGGGGAATCGGCAAGGTCTTTGGTGATCTTTGAGTCGCGCAACTTGGCGACGTTTGAGAGGAGAACCCCTACCTTTGAGAGGCAAGTATAACCACGATGGTGCGTTAGAGTGGTTGAAAGAAATAGAGAGAATTTTCGCGTCATGAATTGTCTTGAAGAACTGAGAGAGTTAGATATGGTACTCATGTCTTTGAAAGGTGAGCGCAGACGATCGGTGGTTGGCAAATATGCGAGAGATTAGAGGTTGCGAATGAGGAGATCACTTGGGGCGTGTTCGTAGGGACTTCTTCGAGGAAGTATTACCCCAAGATGTCCGTGGGAAGAAGGAGATCGAGTTCCTAGAATTGAAGCAAGGTAGTATGCCGATGATCGAGTATCTTTGCGAAGTTCACCGAATCACAAAGTTCTATCCTCACTATGATGGTGTTGTGCTTTGAGTTCTCGAAGTGTATCAAGTTTGAGAATGGATTGCGAGCGGATATTAAGAAAGCGATAGGGTACCGAGAAAATCCGGTGTTCTCTCGAGTTGGTGGGCGATTCTGCAGAATCTTCGAGGAAGACAGATAATGCCCATTCTAGAGTTATAAGAGAAAAGCGTAAGAGTTTACCGAGTCGCGGGAAGCCATATGAGGTTCCAATGGTGGGGGTAATCGAGAGTCGCGGAGGGCAAGAAACCAAGTGGGGAGATCTTTGCTTTGCTAGTGTGGTATGCTACAAGTGTGGGAAGGTCGGGTCATAAACGCCTTGATTGTCGGGTGGTGTGAAGAGATGCTACAAGTGTGGGAAAAGGGCCATATGGCAACTAATCGTGATCGTAAGGACGCGCGCTCTGTTTCAACTGCGGTGAGGGAGGACACATCAGTGCTCAGTGTCCGAAACCAAAGAAAGGAATGTCTACTGGAAGGGTGTTTGTTTTGGCAGGTTCTGAGTCAACGGAGGGATGATGGTAGTACTAGAGGTACGTGTCTCGTTAAGGGTGCTCTGCTAGAATCTATTATTAATACCGATGCTACTTGTTGCTTTGTTACTGTCTAATGTCGTGAACGTTTTGGTCTAGTATTGTCCACTATGACTGATTTTGTATTGCCTGGTGTGCTTTCCGTGTCCCTTGTCGAATCTTCGACAGAGACTTTGTGGTGAATTTTGTTTGTTTGCCGCTGAGCGGATTAGATGTAACCTTGGGTATGAACTGGTT
Source organism: Oxytropis ochrocephala (assembly GCA_020916435.1). Lineage (NCBI taxonomy): Eukaryota > Viridiplantae > Streptophyta > Magnoliopsida > Fabales > Fabaceae > Oxytropis > Oxytropis ochrocephala. The sequence continues at coordinate 113,273,501 of CM037089.1, forward strand.
AGAGCATAACCATGTCCATATCAATTGTCGTAGTAAGTCGAGGAGTTTTGGGAGTGATGAGTCCGGTCTGTTATCCGCTAGTCAATGTCTAGGTTAGTGGAGGTTTATATCCAAGAAGTTGTTAAAATTTAAATTTTCGAGGACGAAAATATTCTAAGTGGGGGAGAGTTGTAACGCCCCAAATAATTTAATTATTTATTTAAATAGATTATTTAGGTATTTTATTGGTATAGTGATATTAAAATAAAAATATGGTTATTTTATTTAAATATTTGATTTTTATAAAATGCTAGTATTTCTACTATAAATTAATAGGGGCCAAATATTATAATTAAATAAGTCTTAAGATTTAAGATGGGTTTATAATGAAATTGTTCTTAAAAATAACCTTAATGAGTTTCGGGCCTCCTTATTACTCACGACTCTTCTTGGGCCTTTCTATTATCCACCCTATGTAACCCTTTTCATAAGGCCTTTCATAAAACCTAGATTTCCTCATTCCAATCATACACTAACGGAAAAGCGCAGAGCCGCACTTGTCCTTTCTTCTTTTCCTATACTAAACATCTTCCTTCAAATTTATTTCTTTTGAATTGCAAATTGAATTCCACCTGTACTTCAATTCACAAATTCATTCCTAGTTGCTTCAGTAAAGCCATTGGGCCAAACATATCATAGCTTCAATCATTGAAACATTGTTTTATATACGTTCTCCGTGACATTTCTTGGTACGTGTCTCTTTCTCCCAGTAGTTTAAGATGTCGTATACTAAAATATATATATATATATATATATATATATATATATATATATATATATATATATTTAACTTGAATTATGTTTTAGATTATTAATTGAGTTCTTGGATTTGCATTATCAAACCGTTGTCATTACTGCTCCCTTCATTAGCATTGCTCGACCGAATCTAAATCACGCTCGGGGACTTGGAATTCATCTTGATGCTTCGCTATTGAAATACACTTCGATACTGTAAGGGTGGGTTCTAACATTCATAATGGGTTTTGATGGTGGTTTATGGGTAGTTAGGGGGCTCTTTTCATCTATAATAATCTATAGAATTAATACCATGTTAGTTAGGTGTTAGGATGCCTAATCAATTGAATTGATATGTTGTTTTGGTGTTTTATGTTATGTGAAGATCAAATTGTTGAATTCTATGATGTTTGATGAAGAACTTATGTTGTTTGGTGATGAGACCATGTTGTTTGGGTGTTGAGATGTATATAATAATTATTGTGCGTGTTAGGTGTCTCAGAGAATTGACTCAATAAAATTGAGAAGGAGAATGTGATGAATTGTTGGGTGTTGTTGAGTTGTATAAATATTTTGGAGTGGAAATTAAATGATTGAAGTGTGACGTAAGGTGTTGTTGTGTGATGTGTAGTGTATGCGTGTTGGGTTTGTGTATGTGTGTGCTAAGCATGGGCGCCAATAGTGGCTGCCCATGCGTGTGTAATGTTGTGGCGTGGCGTGGGTGTTCGTGTGTGTGTCTCGGTGCGGGCGCCAAAACGTGGCTGCCCCATGTGCGTGTATGTTGTTGTATTTTCCATAGAGTCATTGCTTTGTATATTCCATAGTGCTGTTGTTGTATATTCCATAGTGCTGTTGCTTTGTATTTTCCATAGTGCTGTTGTTCTGTATTTTCAACTATCTGTTGCTGCTTTTTTTTTCTAAGAGAATTGTTGCTGTTTTTCCAAGATAAATGTTGCGGTTTTTCCAAATTAATGTTGCTGTTTTTCTAAACATTATGTTGCTGTTTTCTGAAATTAATGTTGCTGTTTTTCTAAAAATGCGCTGCTTTGTTCCCATGAGAGATATGTTGTTGCTTCTTTGTTTTATTAGGAAAGTGTGTTTGCGGTTTTTATAAACAATGTGTTCTTTTTTTATACTAGATCATGTTACTATTTTGTGAATTAAAATGTGTTGTTTTCGCAAATTAAGTGTGCTGTTTTTCTCAATTAAAAGGTGTTGTCCACTTAAAATTAAGGTGCTGTTTCTTAAAATTTAAAAACTGTTTTATTCAATTGATTGGTGCCGTTTACTCATATTTAAAATACTGGTTTACTCAATTTTAAATGTGCTGTTTACTCAAGTTTAAAGGTGTTGTTACTCAATTTTTAATGTGTCGTTACTAAAATTTAAAGTGATGTTTATATGTTGTTTAAGCCGCTGTCTTCGTGTTGTAAAGCTGCTGTCCTTATGTTGTTAAAGTTGCTGTTTTTGGGTTGCAAATATACTGTTTACTCATGAGTGATGTGCTGTTTTTCTTAAATTAAGTGTGCTGTTGTCTTGGATTTAAAGGCGCTGTTTTTGGATGTTTTTCAAGTCACTGTTATGTTGAAAGAAAAAGAAAATAAATGTGGTATTTTTGTGAAATGATTTATAATGAGATATGATAATATAGAGAATTACGAGGTAGCTGTGATGCTACAACACGTGGTATTTTTGTGAAATGAATTATAACGAGATAGGACGATATACTTTGAGTTGGTGTAGTTGGTGCATGAGTCATGAGTTGCATTGTCATATGCATTTCTTGGTGGTATAGGCTTCAGCCTCTTTGAGATTATTTTTGGTGGTATAGGCTTCGGCCTCTTGCCCGTCGTGGCTTATTTTACGAGATCGGTACCGCATGCATATGCCTAGAGGGGTTGCATTGTTTCATGGTCCACATGCATATATAAATAACGTGTTTTGGTATCCCATCCTAATGGAGTTTGTGCTGTGTTATGACGTGTTGATCTTCTGGGTTACGAGTTTGTGCTTTGTGTGGTGTTATGATGTGTTGACTTTCTGTGTTACCGTGAGTGCTCGCTGCTTATGTACTGCTATCATTTACTTATTATTTCTGTTAAGCTCACCCCTTCTGCTTGGAATGTTGCTCTTATGTGGCAACGTTGCAGGTGATCGTTAGCACTCGTGGAGGATTGCTAGGTGTAGTCTCCTTCTCGTTGGGTCTGCGTCAGCTCTGAGGTGTAACACTGGGGAGGGTCTTAGTTACCGTTTTTGAACTATTACTGTGTCTTTTGGAGTTTTGGCCTAATGTTTATTTATTTTTGGAGATGTTAAATGAGTTTATGATTCCGCTGCTTAGAGATTAATCATTTATATTTTTGTGGATTTATTTTAAATCAATTTGGAGTTTTATGTGGTGAAAAATGTAGCGCCCTCGTGGTGACTCTGATAATTGCGCGTTTAATTATAATTTGAAAAAGGGGGTGTTACAGGTGCTTTCATTGTCACCATGGCAGAGCAAACATCAATGGATCGACTTGATGCTCTCGTGGAAGCTTTACGTGAGGAAAACAACTTCTCACCGTTGAGCTCTGACCATGGTGCTGCGAATTCAGATATAGAGACAACACTATTAGAGACAATACTATCGATTTCGTCCGATATCAAGTCCGATTTCAAGTCTTTCGTGTCTTCAATGGTCGACTCAGATAGCGAAATTGGACAAAGCATGGCAAAATCTACACACGAGATAAGGCGATCATATACAAGAATTTGTGATCTGTTGTAAGAAGAAATTGAAGCGTCGGAATCATTTGGATGTTGATGCTTCGTAATTGTTGGATGTTGTTGCTTCCAGTCGCGTACGGATGAGATGACGACAACGCCTTTGCAAGAAGATATGGATGCTTCAAAAATCTTTGACGATCTTCTTGTTCCAATTTATTGCTTGATGTTTGAAGCGTGGAACGATGATCGTGCGGCGTCGAACAAATTTTTCCGATGCACAGAGCATAAGACTTAACGGATTTGTGTTCTCGAGGAGGAAATCTTGAATCCACCTAAATCACGAGAATGTGCAATCGAGGAAGCGCGCGAGAAGATACCACCGCTAGTGCAACAACAACTGATCGAGGTTTGTCTCGAAAATTTAATATGGTATCGTTTGGTTTGGCGGTGAGGAGTGTTGGAAGTGCTTTTAGAGGTGCAAAATCAATTCCATTGACAAATCCAAGTGTTTGGCTTGTTAGCCTTCAAAATCGATTATGCCTTCAAAATCGATTTAGAGTTGAAGCTACTATGAATAGGTGTATGTTTGGCTTGGCGGTGGGTAGAATTGATTCTGACAGAATTGATTTTGACAGAATTGATTCTGGCAAAAGCTACAAATAGTTGCTTCAAGAAAAATCAATTCTAGGAAGCAGAATCAATTTTGCAATCAGAATCCAAACATCTTTTTTTCTTCTAAAATCACGAAAGTTAATCTCAAAAGCACTTCTAGGTGCTCCCACCGCCAAACCAAACATGCACTAGCTTTTACGTTTCCTACAATCGATTCTCACATAAAGCACAATTTTTTTTTTTGACAAAAACACATAAAGCACAATTAAATTCTCATTTTTACCCCCTTCTTTCATTATGTGGGGTGTTAAAGAAATTGAGCTTTGTTATTTCAAACCTCTGCTTTCAAAGGAGAAAGACGATTGCCTTGTTCTTTCTACAGGCTCTGCTTGTTGTTTGTAGGTGTCACTTAGCTTTATTGACACATGTCTAGGTTCTTTTTTTCCAATCGATATTGTTGTGTACATTTTTTTTGGTCGTGGTTGTGTTCATTTTATTTTAGTCAAAAAAACTATAGCTCATGCTTCGTACAACTCTCCGCTACTCACTAGAACCTCCTTTTTGGTGTGAAAAGACCAAAAGCCCTTACTGAAATTTGGTTTTTATTTTTTTTAAAGATTATGCATGGTTCGGCGCACGGTTGATCGAACTTGATCGAATCTCGCTGCGCCGAACCAGTCAAAATTTACTCAGACACCCCAAATTATGTTTTGACTAGGTTCGACCAAGCGTGTGCCGATCCAAATCGATCAGCCATGCGCCGAACCCTCTCCACCGTCCAGTCAACGACTAAATTTTTGAATTCTCCCCAACGGTTATAAGTTTAACGGTTTCGATTGTTTTAAATCAACGGCTCACGTTCGATCACACCTATTATAGATAAGTGCAACAAGTCATACAAACCGAAAAAGTCTAAAAAAATAAATTGTGCAATGAATAAATCGAATCGTTAAAAATCAGTTAAAATTAAACAACTAGTGTTAGCCATACTAGTGTTAGTAAAGAATAAATCGAATCGTTAAAAATCAGTTAAAATTAAACAACTAGTGTTAGTCATACTAGTGTTAGTAAAGAATAAATCGAATCGTTAAAAATCAGTTAAAATTAAACAACTAGTGTTTAGCCATACTAATGTTAGCAAAGAATAAATCGAATCGTTAAAAATCAGTTAAAATTAAACAACTCAGCATCCAACAACAATCAGGGAGGTTCGACCCTGCCAAGTGCGAACCGGTTCGATGCACGCATGGTCGAACCACACTGCACGCATGGCCGAACCATAGTTAATGTTTAAAAAAATGTTTTAAATTCAGGGGTATTTTGGAAATAAAAGGTGGTATGGGGGTTCTAGTGAGTAGCTAGGGGGTTCTAAAAAGCATGGGCCAAAACTGTATCATAGTGCACATTAGGGCTCCAAAGGCCCAACCAAAAATTAGTTAATGTATTATTTTCTTCCATTCTATTTCAAACAACTCAAAATATATAGGTTTTCTTAAACAAAAAAATAAAAAATATATATAGGTTTTTTAATGAAAACTATTTACAAAAAAAAAAAACAATGACACTCTTGGCAAAAAAAAGACACTCCATCTTGTTGTCTATTTTATCAAATTTTAAGCATCTAATATAATTTTAAATTGAAACCTATTTTGGTAATTTTACACTCAAAAGCACTTTTGATCTAATCTATCCACACAACATGATTGAGGAAAATCACTTTTTCGGTAATAGTATCCAAACAAAAATCACGTTACGTTCAACTCACTTTTAACTAAAATCAATTCTCGTGAAAATCAATTATGCGTAATTAATTCTACTCACCGCAGTAACCAAACATACACTAAGACAACATTTATATACATTTGCAATTTTTGATGAGCGCAAGGTAGTGCTAGTATCTGTATATGGCAATTTAAAGGTTGATATCACTGGAATTCAACACGATTCTAGGTTTATATCCCCTGATAATTTGGTTATCTGTTGTGATAGTGAGAATTTGGGTAAAGATGACTGCACACTCACCACCTGTTTGACAGAATGTTTGTATGAAATGTTCAGTCACAGTACTGGTTATGTCCATAGCATAGCATATGAACAACAAGAGGTTTTCTTTTTAAAAAAATCTTATTCAAGGATTTAGAGGACTTGACCAAGGATAAAGTTGTTACCGGGACTCTAAATGAGATTGGAACCATAGCTAGGATTTGAGGTTGTTGCTCCTAAATTGAGAATCAAGTTGAATTACATTGATAGTGCAGCAGACCTTGTAGTTAGCAGAGTTATGAGTTCAACTGGTGGCACACATGATACTATGCCTCCTAGAAACAATACTACTTGGTCTCACACGGTAGGACTTTCCTCAATTTCTCTTGGAGCAATAACTGTAACCAAGATAGGCCCAATTTGTCTTGCAAGAAAATGTTGTATTAGTTTATCATAAGCAAGTTTATGCAATTGTATATATCGTTAGTGCTTATTTACAAGTTCCCGGCCTTGAATGTTTTTCCAAAATTGATGATGAGGGGACAACACATCATGTAGTGGATAACATGCCTAGGATGATAATGTGTTGTTTGAAGTCTCTATTCTTGGGATATATAACAGTTGGTATATCTTATGACTTTGTTACCAAATGTTGGGCTATGGTGGAATTCCAATTGGATTGCGGGGTTTTTGATTTCCTAGAACAAAATTGTGGTTGTTGCCTTGTCTACTATGTTTTAATGGTCAAGAAAGGAGACACCAATCCTTGCTTAAGGGCAATTGTGATTACTCCAACTGGTTTAATTCACCACTTCTTGGGAAATAGTCATGACTCTTGTTGCTTCTCTAAGGTCACTATTCAAGGGAATTTTTATGGTAATTACATCACAGGGATAGATTCGTATACTTTTGTTTGTGATATTATATCCGACCTTATCATGACACGCACTGGTGATTTTATTGGCTTGGCATTCGAAATTACTCTTGTTTCTTTGGGATTGGCTAAGCTTGTTGATAATGTTCTGATGGGTAAGCACCCAATGGAGCCAATGATAACAAATGGTGCTATTATTAATGATTGTGGTTGTCATTGTAGCAGAAATACGCTTCTAATAACGACATATGTTGGGGTGGAAGGTGACCCTCTCTCTTTGTTTGTCTATACTGGATCATGCTTTGGTTTGTCTATGGTTGACAACATGTTTAACCTTCCTGTATTGCAAGAAAATGACTCCATGGATGAGATCAATGCATGCAAATATACTTGTTTATATGTACACATGGTCTTACTTGAATGGTACTCAACAATATTGATAAAGGAACTGTGCTCTTTTGTTGTTGGGGTTGACAAGAGGAATTCTATCAAAAGACCTGCACTTCTTTCTGGAACTCTATCAATATTGATTTTGGTATTGGCTGGTGATTTTAAAAACCTTTGGAAAAATAATATCTTTGTCAACTTGAAATGGTATGAAGTCGTGGGGAGGTGGAATACTGCTATTAGAAGTATAATGGGGTATTTGACGGTTGTTGAACCAGTTATTATGGGACCACACCATCACATAACTTTCCAACTAATCAAGGTAAAACATGGTCCAAATCTGCCACTAGTTACCAATTTGAAGACCTGGACCAGCAGGGGAGGAAGCTCGCAAGTTACTCAAATTATAGAGCTACTGAGCCATTTTAATTATATTGTTACAAGCACATGGACAACCTCATTTGCTATTCAACAACAAATTATGAGTGTAAAGAATATGCATGCAAGAGATGTCAATAATGTTTCCAAGGGTGACCACGACATTAACCAACTTGCTGAAATGTTTAGTGCAAATTGCTCATTGCGATTCAAGCAATGGGATCCGGGTGGTGATTCGCTTGTGCATGAGAAGAGTTCACTCGACTTGGGGGCCATTTTTCGATATGTCACTATCACCCAATGCTATTATCTTGACCTCAACCTTGAGGACAATGTTGTTTTAAAAGGGAATGTATTGTAATGAACCTATTATCTACAGAAGGTTCTCAAAGAAAAATAAAAAAATCACGTCAACGCCCACAACAAAAGAAAGAATATTGGGTATATATGAAAGAAAGTGAAATCAAAATGAAAGGAAATAGAATGAAGTCGCTCTCCTCTCTCTCCCTTCTCACTCTCCTCTAACTGTATTCTCTCTATTGTAATTCACCGGGAAGGTTCTGTATCGAATTCCCATCCCCATAGTTATACACTTTACTTTCATAGTTCATTACACTGTAATTGTACTGCTTAATCAATTCCATTTGTACTACTTGAAGGAAATTGAATACAACTCTGTGTTTTCTACTCAGATCTTAGTGTTTATTCTTAACAATTGTTGAATTGTTACATCGTGGTGACCATTGAGTATTTCCATTTAAGAGGATTAAAATTTTGAAATGCATCTTTTTATTATCCAACATAAATAAAAGCCTCACAATGTCAGGCTTTGGCTTTGCTCATGAACAGGGAATTTTGGTGGGTAATTTGTAATAATGAGTGCTTTCTAGGGGTGACAAATGAATGGATTAGATAATTTTATAAATAGATTATAGGCTTAAATATCATTTACCCCCTGCAAATATCACCATAATCCATTTACCTCCTGTAAAAACAAAAATTTTAAAAAGCCCATTGCAAATAATAAGTGTTTCTAATTTATTCTCAAGTGAGAGTAGCAGTAAATGATTTATATTTTGCGGGGGTAATCGTAAACGGTTTATACCCATTATACACTTAACGTTGTCAACATAATCTAACAACAGGGGTAATCAGTGAAAGCGGTTTATATTTGTAAGGGCATTTTAAAACTTTTATTTTACGAGGGTAAATGGATTACGGTGATATTTGCAGGGGGTAAATGATATTTAAGCCTAGATTATAATGGAATGATGGAAAACAACCCATTTCTATCATTTACCATCCATTAAAATATTACCAAAAAATCCAATCAACCCACTATCTATTTAGAAAAAACTATCTAATTTATCCATTAATATTTTTACATAGATGAATATCCAATCCTCCACAATATTTTTTTATTCACAAAATATCTTTTAATCATAAAGAAATATTCTCAATGTCGCAAAATTCACTGTTATGGCCAGTGAGTTTTGTGTAGAGGTTGGCTAAAGTGATTAAAGTTAACAAATGATAGAAGTGGCTCCATATATATGATAATGAGAAATTTTTGGAGTGAAGAATGGTTGCGAGCTTATTGTAATTAGGGATGGGAATAAACCAGACTCATCGACAGGGGCTTACAGCTTAGTTCACCTCAAGCATAGGTTAGACCATGTATTTTTACAAGGCTAATGCTTTTTTCGAAGCTTATTTAGTCACAAAATCAGATTAAACGTCATTAAAAAAAACCTTAAGGGCAATGGGTATATGGATCAGGACCACCAAGATAATGATCAGGACCATCAAGAGAATTGGACACAACATCTCCACCAAAAACCTTAAGGCAATGGGTATATGAATCCCATCTCTTATATATCTTTCATTTAACTTATTCCTAACCGATGTGAGACTAACAACTCATTTGAATTCCCAACAATTTCCCCCTCAAGTGTGAGTCACCCATATCACTAGACATGATCCAAATCGGGATCCACTTCCCGCTCCCCCCACGAAGTCGAACCATGGTTCTGATATTAAATTTGTGGAATACATGTCAGATTTTTAGTGAATTCAAGTGAGATCGAGTAATTACCCACATTTTTCAAAGAAGCCTCACCATTCTAAAACCATCTAAAATCTTTAAATCTCTTGCATTTTATTATAATACTCTGATCAATATTAAAAATACATTAATCATAAATACCCTCTTCGACTTCTTCACCGGTACACCATCTCAAAGTGAAAAATATTCACCTCTCTCTCTCTCCTCCCTCCAAAGTTATCTCATTCCCTCCTAATTCCAGAGCGAAACCTAACGACACTACTAATTCAGTTAAGGTTCAAACTCTATCAATTATTTTATAATTGGGTTCTGAAATTTTATAAATTTTGAATTTAGTATTTTTTTTTAAATTATTGATTTTAGATTTTTGTTCTAGAAGTATTGAGTTTAGTTATTCATTTAAATATGAGATTATATCCAATTTGGTCTTTAGCTTTTCAAAAATGTTCAATTTAGTCTCTGACTCTTCACAAATATCAATTTAGTCCCCAATATTTACAAATGTGTGTCAATTTAGTCCTTACGTCAACAACAATTAATAAAAAGTGTCATCATAGAAACTAAATTGATACTAAGTTATATAAGTTGTGGACTAAATTGATACTAAGTTATATAAATTGGTGACCAAATTAACGCGGTTTACTTACCGTTGTTGACAATAGGACTAAATTGACACAGACTTGTAAATATCGGGGACTAAATTGATATTCGTGAAAAGTCAATACAGTACTGAGAATTTCACCTCTCACTCATACACATCACTGTTATTACAAAATCAAATACATTCACAGCCACCGCAATCGAGGACTGAGCTTCAATATCATCATGCCGCCGAGAGAGAAGACTCCTACTGGCGTGAAGATCCTCTGGCTATGGGCCTTTGGAACCGCCGCTAGTACACTTTCCTTCAATCTTCTCTCTCTTTTAATTTCTTTTCTTAATCATACTCTTAATCTTAATCTTAATCACATCACTGTTGCAGTTTTAATTACGAATGTGATGACTACCAGAATCAGGGACTTAGATAAACTCATGAACGCCGAACAACAACAACAGCAGCAGCAACAACAGGATACTTCTATGGCTGATACAGTGATTCTCCCATCTGATCCTCTTATTTCAGAGGATAAAGACTAATTTAGCATTCGTATTTATCTATGATATTGATGATCATGTCTTTTATGTTGTGGTTTTGTTTAACATTTTTCGAAGATAAAAGTGTATGCAACGTGTTTGTTGAATGTCCTAGCTGAAAAGAAAAACCCAATAACTAGGATGGTTAAATTTTTGTGCTTTCGTAACTATTATTATTTTATTTTGGGTTCATCTGATTTTTGTGTAATGTGGATGTCATGTATGGGTCAATTGTTTAAATTGTGTTTTTTTTTTCTCGCTACAAATAGTTAGGTGGGGGAAAAAAGAGGATGAAGTGCAGATTTAACACTTGAGTGTCAAGTGAAAAATCCAATGGAGAGAATCCCCTCCTGAAGTGCGGCGTTGTGGGTTCTAACTCGTGCTTCTAGGTTTTCGCACATCAGTTATTTGTGTTTTACTACTATTATGTGATTTCGTGATAAAGTGGTGTGTGGATGTAGAGGGAATTCTCTCCATTGAGAATTTCAATGTATGCTGTGAAGTGTTAGATCTAGATCATTCAATGGGTCATCTCTTTTATTCACGACAAATGTCACTTAAAAGAGAGATTCAAACAGGTGAATCCATGTTGAATGAGAGCTAATTATTTTTTTCAAAACTTAAGAGGGGGTTTGGATTAGCACAAGAGGTTTTACTTAACTTTTTTTTGACAAAGTTTTTACTTAACAACTTGGTATGCTGAACTTTAGCTTCGTTGATATCGACATCCGAGCATAAGCTTCTTTTTTTACTTTCGGTTTTTAATGTGAGTAAAATTTTGTTGTTTCTTCAATATTCTATTCAAAGTACTAGCTCCAAGATTTAAATTCAAACATTCGCTAGATAAATAACTAAACGGTGTTGATGAATGTAATGCACGCATCTTGTGTCTTCACCTACATTTTTTTTTTATTATTTGGTTTAGTTAGATGCCTTTCATGAAAATGCCTGCAACGGATCATACTCCATTATTTATTGGGTCGAGTACAAAAAAATTGAGGTTAAAAAATTCAGGATCATACTTTACGGTTTGAAGTTGCACGAGAGGTAATTTTTAATAGAAAAATCAAAAAGTCCCTCTATATTTTTTGATGAATTAGAAGCTGCTGTACCTACCACGGCCTATAATGTAATTACTCGAACAATATTCCTTCAAATTAGGAAACAACTACACAAGATCGAATTGTCAAAAACACATAGTCAAATAATATTGGGTTCCTAGAGAAACTCTCTGCTAGGGTTTGATGGTTTCCCCTACGGCGTCTTCCTTCTCCCCTATGTTAGCTAAGTCATTGGGGCTGCAAGCGGTAGCTCTCTGTCGTCACTCCAGTTCCTCTCCCAAGATGCTGCACATCAAGCTCTCTACTACCACGTTCAACCATCTTTCTCCTACCCTGCTTCTAACGTGAAACCCTTCCAACTATCCCCCTCACCGCCTCGACCCCCTTCTCCTCCCACCGATCGTGTGCTACTACTCACCTGCTCCGTTAACCTTCTGACTCTCCTAATCCTCCAAATCCACCGAATCTTTCCTCTATGTTGCTTGCTCTTCCATCTCCTTTGCTTCTAAGTTACAACCTTCCCTCCCAGCCCTCACAGCCCTCTGTTATTAGTGCCTACAGAACCTCCTATCCTTTAACTCGTGTTGTATCCCTATATTGTACTAGTGAGTAGAGCTGTCAATTTTGGCCCAACCCAATGAGCCAGCCCCAAGCCTAGTGTTTTGGGTGGGGCTACACCAAACACGACCCAATTGTCAAATGGGCTTGGCCAGCCCATCCCACACTTACGTTTTGGCCCAATGGGCCGAATCGGGTTGGGTCAGGCGGCCCATCTTGACAACCCTACTAGTGAGAGCTTCCACAATTGAAGAATGTTGATTTGCAATTCCTTCAGAATTTCCATGAACTTGTTGAATAACTTGTCCATATGAGCCTTCTTTAGCTTTTGCGGGAAACGTGGAGGTGGTCTATCAGAAGTTGGAGTAGAAACAAGGTCCTGCATGCAATTTTTGCAGAGTTATTGGAAGTAGATGCTAAAACGGGTGCCACGACATCTTTCTCAACACTAGAAATTCCAGCATTTGTATTCTGTTTGGGCAAGGTAGTTGCAATTCCTTTTCCACTTTTGAGAGTTATGGCTTTCAATTGCTCATTTCTATGTGGCTTGGTTGGTTCTGTTGCAGCAATGAGAGAACCACTAGTCTGCTAGAAATAGCCGTGGCCATTTGGCCTAATTGAGTCTCCAAATTTTTGAATGGAAAATACTTCTTTAAATATTTTTCAAACATTCCATTCTAATTGGTGATACAGTTAGGCTCTAGTGAATTTAACCAAACCTTAGCTCTCTCCCTCAAGAAATATGGAAATAGCCTTAATCTAAATGCATCATTAGTAATGTTACGAGTTTTGAAATTACCATATAAATGCAAGTAGAGATTGTTTCCCACAAGGATTGATTGACTAATTTCTTGAGTTTTTGGCAAGTATAATAGTTAACGAAAGAAACAAAAATGGTAACCAATAAGACCCAATGACATGAGCGTTGATTGTTTTTGTAATTGACAGATTGGATGGAGTTTGTTACGGACGGACCGGATATCCAGTTGACAAATGGATCACTTTGACACTCCTAGTTTCTACGAGCACATAGCTTCAAACAACACATGATTCTGACATCAATAGAAGGAGATATGTCAGGAACAGGTTCTTATAGTTTGTAAAACTCAAAGAAAGGACTTGAATATGAAGAACATATGCTTACCACAAACTTTGAAGCTAAATAAGAAGGGATGGGATCCTAAGATTATTAGCAAGTCTCTCTAGGCCAAAACAATGAAAAGAATGTGAATCCTATTGGATAGTGCTCATAGGTAGCAACATTGGTGAAGAATGGGAAGAACAGGGAATAAAATGTCTCAGAGAGAATTATGATTGCTCGAGTTTGATTGTAAATTAGTATTTAAGTCAAATATTGAACATGGCATCTATTTGTAGCCTACATTGATATTTGGGTCCAATAACAGGTCAGAATTGGGATGCGAAGCTTCAAAAAACACGTGTGACACTATTTTGGTCATAACTTGAGTTACAAGTGTCAGATTGATGCATTTTTGCTGGTAATTGGAAAGCTAATAGAAAAATATAAACTTAAATATGTTTTTGGTTCCTGCAAATAGGGGTTCATTATAGTCCTTTTTACAAGTTTTTGCTTAAATTATGTATCGGAGGGAGTATTCTCTCTCCCTCAAAAGCAAGGGAAAGTGCCGTATAGTATGTTGGAACATAGGGGGACAACCAAGACACGCAAATCTGCCAAAAGCAATATCAGCGGGCCCTGTAAGGACATTTCAAGCTTAGTAAAAACTAATTGGTGTAATTTTTATAGTGCCTATTATGCTCAAAACTAATTGTTATCAACAAAATATTTGACATTTTCAAATAAAAAAAGTTTCATTTGTTTAAAAAATGATCAAAAAAAATTATAAATATTTGTTTTGAAAAAAACATTGGTGTAATTTTTGTACCTCATGAGACTATTTTGAAACAAAAATAAAAATTTGGGAGACTATATTTACAAAAATAAAAAATGGAGGGAATAAAATGTGAATCAGGAAAAAAAAAAGAGGGATCAAAAGTGAATTTTAAACTTAGTTTTGATTAACTATTATACTATATACTTGAAATTTGTAACTAAACTTGTTTGTCGATAAAAATACTTAAATATCTTATTTAACCTAGTTATCCATTTGATTAACTATTGATTTAAATGAGAGTTTAGTTGGTAAACTTATTTCCGATTTTTGTAGGGACCGTAAATGGATAACTGTTTACGAAATATTAAAACCAAATCATTGTTTTCCAATCATTTTCATATGTTTTCATTTTGTAATCCTTTAAATATAATAGGCTTCACCTAAAAATAAATATTCTATTTTACTAAATATTCAAATAAATCGTTTCTTTTATAATTTAGGAAGATTACCTAATGGATTGGCTTGCTGAGTAACATCACTTATAGGGTTTAGAAATTTGGGATGTTGCTACATGTATTTTCATTAATCCAAACTTATATAATTTCCGAACATGAGCTTTTCGTGCTCTCTTGAGAAAATATTGATGAACTTGAAATCCAACATTCAGTAGTTATACTTTGTCAAAAAAAAACATTCGGTAGTAACTCACGCAACACAATTTAGCTAATGTATTATGCCAGATAGTTAACTTTAATCCTAGAATTAATTCAATTTACGCTGTTATACCCCAAATTTATTCGGTTTCTTTTTCACAGACATTGTTGTATCCTTTTTGCTATTGCAATTTGGTTTGGGATTAAAAAGAGTATTTACTTTGCTTGGTTTACAAAAAAATAGTTAACTCCCCATAAGGGGAAAAGATCTTACTAGATTACACTTGATAAGGCGTGTAAGCCAAGCACCAAAAAAAGAAAAGGAAAAAGAGAGCAAGGCTAAAAGGAACACTACAATGGCAAGATTTGAAACTAGAATCTTGGTTAAACTGAAAGATACGTGAACTATCTTAGCGCTCTTGGGTTATAACAATTAAACTCTAACAACAATGGCTTTCCACCACGCCGCTGCCTACCCCGACTTAACTCAGCCTTCACCATCCTACTCCGTCTTTGCCGTTCAAATTGAAGCTCACTGTTTCAATGAGGAGGCTGATGCGCTACATTGTGGAATCTCTCTTTGAAGATATCTATCTTTAGAGTGGAAAAGTTAAATCCAGATGACAAAAACTGTTTGATAAAGGCTAGTGGATTAATGATGAGTGGGACTATTTGTCTTTTAATAGTGGAATGCAACTTTGTTCTCTGTATCTCATTGTAACGCATTGATGTGCATCTCAAGCAAGGAGCATTCATAACATCAATGCTTGGCTGGTTTAAAGTACCGTTTGCCTTCTAATGCAAGTCTTAATCGATGGATTAAAACAAACAAGTATTTGGTCACTTGTGTTTATAAATCATTCCTATGTGTATTTGCTAACTATGCAAACTTTGAAGTAGCTTCTGTCAGAAAGCATCTAGCACCATAAAAGCATCTCTGAGAGAACCAAGGTTCTTTGACTTCACCTTCTCCAATCGGCCCTTCCACCATTTGGATTATTAAAGAAGTATTTGCCCACTTGAAAAGGGGGAGGAGTCATCGGCGGGTTAAGTATTCTTTTGAGCTAAGTCTTTGCAGTCCATTACACTAAAAGTCTGTCTTAGATTATTTTGTACGTTTTGAGCCGGCTTTCCGGTGGGGTCAAGATGGACCAGATAGGAGTCTGGTTCGCGGTTGACCTCGTCAGACTGCTTGGTTTAATTCAGCATTTGTTGTGTGTATCAACTTAAGGTTAGTTTGTATTTATTTATTTGTTTATGTACATATTTATTAATTTATTTATCATTGTTTATTATTTATTTATTTATTGTTAACACCCAAAATTAATTAGGTCATGGGCCGAGGCCCGAGGGGAAGAAGAAAAGACTAGGGTGCCGAGGCAGACCACTAGACAAAAATCATAGGAGATAAATGCCAACAAATTGAACTCGGAAGGACCCCTCGGGGCAGGCTACAAGATAAAACACCCCGAGGAGGGGATGAGTCCAAGGGACAATGAGCAAGGTCGAGGTAGAGTCAAGCCTCAACCTATAGAGTGCCTCAACCACGTTGGTTCGGGTGCCCGAGTCCATGGGATTGCCCGAGGGGCAAGAGGCAGCTGAGGGAGAAAGTGGTCGAGGTAAGGCAGACTTGCTTCGGAGGCACGAGGGAAGCACGAGGACTGCACGTGGGACTAACTGAAGATCAAGCATAGGAGCGAAGCCTCGGAGAGTGGCGCGAAGAAGTTACACCCCACTAGTGGAGATCGTGGGTAGTGGGTCCGCTTATTTAGGGCTTAGGAGCAATGATAGGCGTTGATCTTTAGTAGATCCAACGGTAGACAAATGTTGGCTAGGAAAGTGGCCGACGAGGACATATGTATGTATATATATATATATATATATATATATATATATATATATATATATATATAGGGTAGAAAGCAATTGTGAAAACACACAACATCAATACAACCCAAATTAATTTCAAATTTTTATCATCTTTATCAAAGTTTTACTTATCTTTATTTTAATGCATTAGGCCAATAGAATAATCCAACCCTCGCGTCCCATCCACCCATCCTGACCATTTCTAGAGGAGTCAGGATACCAACAGTCAAGGAGCAGAGTTCTCTCCTCGACGCAATTGCTTGAAGAACAGAGGAATCGAAGATTTGTCCAAACCTCTGGTCAATCCCACTGCTAGGACCTAAGAGTTTGACGACAACATTTATATATATATATATATATATACACACACACACACTAGTATGGAACCCGTGCAATGCACGGGGAGCAATATCTCTGACTAAATTACTTATAGAAAAAGTAACATACTGTATAACAACTATTGCATAATAAATTAAACTCGAAAATTACTTTAAGCTATTGTTGTAAATTGAGGAAGAGTTTCAATTTCCTTTGTTCTTGGTTCTTCTAGGCATTCACTCTTCCAATATAAACGGTGTATCAGAAAATGAAATTAGGTTGAAAAGCTCAGAGACGAACAACTGTTTTTAAGTTATCATCAAGAGATCAAGTACTAATAAAATACACGATCATATTTTAAGTAATTGATTCATCATAAATTGAGATCCTTTGACTCATTCACCAATGGCAAACATCCCCAACCACATCCTCAACATAGTCTTGCGTGTTGTTCATACCACATTGGTTAGGTTTGAGTATCAGGAATTTGGATTACAACAAGTTGTGTCTGGTGTTGGATTGAAAGGGATTAAATAACATGCCTCTGATGAGAAATGGACTGACCCAACACCAAGTCCATCTCTTTTCCCCTGTTTCTGTCATTGTGTTAACAGGGCCGTCACTTGAACCTTCCCACTCTCTAGAACACTTTGGCCCATTATGTTCATTCTCAGTCACGGCTACTATAGTTTCCTCCAACGAATCATTACCTTGCGGAAACAAGTTTTGACTCTCCCACTCAACTCCTAAAGTCAACCCGCAATTATTCCTTGATTTTCTCTCTTCATCATTCCTTTCCTTATCAAAACTCTTTTGAAAATCCAAGAAAGAACTTTTGAAATTTGAAAAATTAGTAAATGCTAATGTCTTGATTTTTCCTGTTTTCAGTCTCCCCAATTTCCTCCCTACTGTCTTCATTTGACATGAACTTCACCACCCATTATCCTCATATGAACTGGTAACCTGTTATTGTCCTTTTGTTGACACTGAACATTGCATTGGTCCACATCAATCTTCCATCACCTTAATGGGAAATACAATCCCATTGATATTCATCCTAAGAACCCTATTAATCATTTACTGTGATTTCGTACGCACCACTAACCTGAAATTACCCATGATTTTCGTCTCTTGTGTGTTATCATCAGAGTTTAAGTAAACTCCAATGGATGCGGTTACCTTTGTAAAAAGCTTTGGGCACCATGCATGTAAGGGTCTACCATAACAACGTAACCAAACAAGTCGTTCATCATCTAACTTTTTTTTGAATCCATGGACTAATAGTTTTGAACCACTAATTAAGTCATTCTTTTGCCTCTGTCACAAACCCTTCTAACTCCCTTTCTTCACGACCTTCTAGTAAATCGAAATTAGCTCCTATGGGTGCAACCCTAAGTATGAACACTCCTCGTCTAGAAAATTTCTCCTATAAGAGGTATGTTTGGCCTAGATGAATAACCTCCTGCACCATAGACTTATGCATACTCCTAATAACCTCCTCGGAAACCTTATATTTGATCACCTCTTGTGGATTATTCATAACCCCCTAACAACCTAATGTTACCTTCTTAAAGGATCTACTTTTACCGGCATCTGCATTGTTGTCATTCTTCTTCACCTGCCAAATATGTGACGACACCTGCACTAAGTTCCGATCTTAGTTGTTGTCTCCATTACTATGGTTCTCATGCATGGAATTCCTCTAAACCTCGGAAGATTAAAGTATAGTTTCCTTTCATCAAGGAATATGTTGCCCAACTTAGTTGCTAATCTTTCAGGTTCAAAGACTTGGCTAAATTGAGGAAAACTTAATTTGTATCTTATCTTGTTTCTTCTGGGTGGAATAACAACTTCGCATATAGTCCCGAATTGAGCAAAAACATTGCCTAAGTCTTTTTCTTGATAATTATCCAGGAAGTTAAATACATAATAAGATACTCGATTTTCTGATACTCCTTTCCTTTGTTGATGATTCACTCCAACGTCTACTCTAAGGTAATGACGAGGAACGTCAACCACTCTCCTTTTCTCCTTCCTTTAAATGTTTTCCAACCTTCATATGCCCTCATCCTCTATGTCTCCCCCCTTTCGATCTACCTCTCACCCCACCCACTCCACCCTCGTGTTGCAAACACTCTTTCTCTCTCCATCTCTCAGGCTCTCCGACCCCATGTTCTATGGTTTTATTGTTCCTTTAGATTTTGCGGGGTTATATTACACTAAGCATGACGTACAATAATGCTTAGAAGTGTGTGTGTGTGTGTGTGTGTGTGTGTGTGTTCCTTGATAAATTGCAAGAATTCCTCAAAACATGCAATAAGGAAACAAATAAATAATTTAGATGAACAATAATGACATCAAATTTGGAAACAAATAAATATATTTTACAAGATAATAATACACCTCTCATGATATATAAAATATATCTTAGACGTACATGTTGCTTTATACATTGCAAGAACAATACAATAAAGCATATGAACCTTCGCCCTTAAATCCATCTGCAAAGCATCTGCCTTCTATGCTTCAACATACTCGGTAATACCATTAGATGTTGATTCTCTGAGTCCAACTTTTATCCATAGGAAATATGAAGAATAAATGGAAGAGAGTATTTGATGAGCGAAGATGCATCTAGTATTGGAAACACTAAGATGGGGCATAGGTTGAGGGTTACTCGAGTGTAGACAGATTAAACTCCTAGATCTCATCGTCATCGCTGGGGACCAATCTGATGATTAGAGGTTGAGGAACCTCCTTAGCATCAGCGGGCTTCCTAACTGGTCTTCTCGGGTCATCAACACGATGTGCATTACTAAGATCACGAGCAGCACTGTGATCCCCAACCTTTTGAAAAATTGTGATGTACTCCCTCGTGTTCATACAAGGTCAGAGAGAGAGAGAGAGAGACCACCATGTTGTGGTGAGGGCTCTGTGACAAACTGAGTAATCTCTGAAAACTTAGCATCTTATGGAAACATCGTCTATCGTTAACAATTCTCAATTATAAGTAACATCACGATAGCAAATCACAATAGATCATAAGTCATACAACATATACCAAATTGTTGCTTACATAAACCTTGAAAATCACTACATTTGACATTACAAAAACCTAGAAAAATTAGCCAAACACTTGATCATCTCTTCCTCGATCCTTCCAGAAAATGCAATCTGGCTAGATATGAAGTCTCTGCTATAAACTGGTTCTAAGAAACTTCTTGAAGAATTGATGATGGCAAGAGATCTAGCATATCCCCTATAGGCTATAGCATCCAACAAAGAGCATACTCACGAGGAGTTAAGCGAATGTAACCCTATAGGTGTGGTTAGGCACTCAATTAAATGTTTAGCATAAGTAGAAACCAAAATTAGTGCTTTTGGAAAGTTTTAGATAGATCAAAAACCAAAATTGGGTCTTGGACGTTAACCACATTTGCAAATACAACCATAATTTGAGCTACAAAATCTAAATGACACACTTTTTGCAGGACATGTGTCAACTTGTCAAGGTCGTGATGGAACGATATCATAGCTGAAATTAAAAGTGAAATTTCTCTATTTTTCAATGATGAGCTTCATCACTCTACTCTCTCAATTCCATACTTCTAACTCCAAACCACTTGTAATTCATTCATGAAAGCCATCAAGTGGCCTTGGTTACCCAAAAATGACACCTAAAACTCCAAATATGCTAAATTTACTAGTTTCTAGCTTACATTGTATTAAATTCTATGAAACCTCGATACTTCAAAAATGGAGACGTATCGAGTCCGATACAATAGCACCCGATATTTTCTGATACTTCTCAAATATACCTTCAATAGTACCAATTAAATATACGATTTTCTCTTACTAAAAACAAAAATTTGTGGACACATTCGTAGTAGAAATAATATATTCTAGTAAGTGTGGAGAAAATACTTGCACTAAAGTATATCAGTGTCAGATATGGAACCACAACTTGTCGCACCACTCTTCTAGCTAGCACCATCCCCACCCACATCCTCAACATCGTCTTGCGTGTTGTTCAGATCACATTGGTTGGGTTTGAGTATCAGGAATTTGGGTTACAACAAGTTGTGTCTGGTTTTGGATTGAAAGGGATTAAATAACATGCCTTTGATGAGAAATGGACTAACCCAACACCAAATCCATCTCTTTTCCCCTAGTTTCTGTCATTGTGTTAACTGGGCCGCCACTTGAACCTTCCCACTCTCTAGAACACTTTGGCCCATTATGTTCATTCTCAGTCACAACTACTATAGTTTCCTCCAAAGAATCATTACCTTGCGGAAACAGGTTTTGACTCTCCCACTCAACTCCTAAAGTCAACCCGCAATTATTCCTTGATTTTATCTCTTCATCATTCCTTTCCTTATCAAAACCCTTTTGAAAATCCAAGAAAGAACTTTTAAAATTTGAAAAATTAGTAAATGCTAATGTCTTGGTTTTTCCTATTTTCAGTCTCCCCAATTTCCTCCCTACTGTCTTCATTTGACATGAACTTCACTACCCATTATCCTCATATGAACTAGTAACCTGCTATTGTCCTTTTGTTGCAGTGAACATTGCATTGGTCCACATCAATCTTCCATCACCTTAATGGGAAATACAGTCCCATTAATATTCACTCTAAGGACCCTATTAATAGTTTCCATTGATTTTGTACGCACCACTAACCTGGAATTACCCATGATTTTCATCTCCAATGTGTTATCATCAGAGTTTAAGTAAACTCCAATGGATGCAGTTAACATTGTAAAAAGCTTTGGGCACCATGCATGTAAGGGTCTACCATAATAAGGAAACCAAACAAGTCGTTCATCATCTAACTTTTTTTTTAATCCATGGACTAATAGTTTTGAACCACTAGTTAAGTCATTCTTTTGCCTCTGTCACAAACCCTTTTAACTCCCTTTCTTCATGACCTTATAGTAAATCGAAATTAGCTCCTATGGGTGCAACCTTGAGTGTGAACATTCCTCGTCTAGAAAATTTCATAAGAGGTATGTTTGGCCTAGATGAATAACCTCCCCAACCATAGACTTATGCATACTCCTAATAACCTCCTCGGAAACCTTATATTTGATCACCTCTTGTGGATTATTCATAGCCCCCTAACAACCTAATGTTACCTTCTTAAAGGATCTACCTTTAACGGCATCTGCATTGTTGTCATTCTTCTTCACCTGCCAAATATGTGAAGACACCTGCACTAAGTTCCAATCTTGGTTGATGTCTCCATTATTATGGTTCTCATGCATGGAATTCCTCTAAAACCTCGGAAGATTAAAGTATAGTTTCTTCTGGGTGGAATAACAACTTCGCATATTGTCCCGAATTGAGCAAAAACATTGCCTATGTCTTTTTCTTGATAATTATCCGAGAAGTTAAATACATAATAAGATACTCGATTTTCTGATACTCCTTTCCTCGCTTGATGATTCACTCCAACGTCTACTCTAAGGTAATGACGAGGAACGTCACCCACTCTTCCTTTTCTCCTTCCTTTAAATGTTTTCCAACCTTCATATTCCCTCATCCTCTATGTCTTCCCCCTCTCGATCTACCTCTCACCCCACCCACTCCACCCTCGTGTTGCAAACACTCTTTTCTCTCTCCATCTCTCACGCTCTCCGACCCCATGTTCTATGGTCTTATTGTTCCTTTAGATTTTGCGGGGTTATATTACACTAAGCATGACATAAAATAATGCTTAGAAGTAAGTGTGTGTGTGATAAATTGCAAGAAATCCTCAAAATATGCAATAAGGAAACAAATAAATAATTTAGATGAACAATTATGACATCAAATTTGGAAACAAATAAATATATTTTACAAGATAATAATACACCTCTCATGATATATAAAATATATCTTAGACGTACATACTGCTTTATACATTGCAAGAACAATACAACAAAGCATATGAACCTTCGCCCTTAAATCCATCTGCAAAGCATCCGGCTTCTATGCTTCAACATACTCGGTAATACCATTAGATGTTGATTTTAAAAAAGTTCTCATATCTCTGTATTTGTGTCGTATCATATCATGTATCGTACTTGTAGTCGGGCTTCTCAGATCAAATTCAATCAAAGAAGTGATAGACAATAGAGCTCTCTTTTTTATAAAACAAGAATCATCTCAACTGAATGTTTAGAACCCATTACATAATCAAAATAAAGACACAACACTATCAGAATTTCCAATTTGCAAAATTGTAAAATTCATTTCAAATATACCCATGAGCCCAATTTCAATTTCAATTTCAATTTCAATTCAATACAACAAAACCCTACAATGTGTGTGTGTGTGTGTGTGTGTCTATATATATATATATATATATATATATATATATATATATATATATATATATATATATATATGAACTTATGGGTGTTATGTCTTTTGATTAAATTGAAGATGTCATATTACATGATTAATTATATTGTGCCAGTGTGTAGCCAGTTTAGTAGTAACTTGAGCAGTCCAAAATCAAAATATTGAATAATAACTTAACTTGATTCCACTTTTGAAAAATTCATCTTGGCTTTCCAGTTGCTAGTTAAAAAGAAAGACCATCCAATTGGGCAAATACTACACTATCCACTAATCCAGGAGGTGCACTCCTTAAAACAAAGTAAAAGCTTCTTAACCTAAACAAACAAGCAGCTTAAAACAGCAACACTCACGGTGGAAAGGCCAAAGACAATCCCAACTTACGATTTTGTTTCTCCTAGAATCACACTAACTCTTGACAAGAGCAACCTATTTCTAGTACAAATTTAGTCACTGTCTGTAATAGGCTTCCGTGCCAAAAAGAAGTACATTGGTGTGAAAATCTCCTTCCTGAAAAGGTAACATAAACATGTCATGTTAGAGTGTCCACTGCTGGAAAAAATATTCAATACTGTTAATTAATTTGAGTATTTATAAAGTGTGATTAGCTACTCATTTCAATTAGGACTAATTTAATTTCATCGTAAAATCAATTTGTTAAAAGAGTTTATGAACCATGCACCGACAGTTTAAAACTTTTTTACATAGTCATCCAATTAATGTCAATTTGTTATAATAATAACTTCTAAAATACAGTATCTCAACAAGTGAAAATGGCATTTAATGGGATAAATGGGAAACTTACTTTCCACCTTCAACTAGTCCCTCTGCAGCCTTCTCTAGGAAATCTTGAACTCTTAGACTACCCTTTGGAGCCAATCCAGCAAACTCCAGAGCCTTGACCTACAAAGGCAAATTCATAGCCCCAAACCATCATTATTTTGTTGATAAAATAAATGATTTAACGTATACATGGTCTGTGTAAAGACTTTTTACAGTGTCAACCAATCACAAATTGACATGTCATTAAAAATGATTGAGGCTTCTTCCAATAACATGAAAACTAATCTTTACTGTGATTTTTGATTTGTCAGTGTAAAAAACTTTTACACCGACAGTGCATAACAATTAAACCCTAAAATAAATGAATCCTAAAACTCTCAACAACATTCAACCAAATTACATAAGAAAATAAATAAATAAATAGTAGCAACAAATTTTACAACTCTCTTCAACCCTATTTTCATAATTTCATTAACTGAAATGGATGTTAGTATATTAGAGAATGTGTCGCTAGTATTTCTCAAAAAAATAGAAATAACTTCATACCATGTTTTTGGTGAAAAGACGTCCAACAGCTGTTAGACGGAAGCTACTAAGTGAGAAGTGACTCTTGTCTAAAGGCAAGTACCAAGGAACAGGAGAGTCCAGAGCTAGATCTTTCTCCCATATTACCTTCACAATACAAAAAGGAAAGAATCTCCCCTTAGCCAATTAGGTTCATCTCTTACGTATTCAAAGAACAATAACTCGGTAAGAAACTAATGTTCACCTCAAAACCTGCTTGCTTCAGAGCTTCAAGACACTTTGTGGTCAATCTAATGTCAGGAAGCCCATCACCAATCTCAATTTCTGCCTGTACCAAGGAATGTTTTCTATTCAACATTAACATACTCGATAGATAATTTCAACTTGAATTCTTTCTATACCACTATATAGTACCTTGATTTTTTGGTGCTCTTGGTTACTGGGATCAAAAGAATCAGTCATGCACCATTCATAAGCAGCAAAACATTGACCAGGCTTTAACACTCTATAAACTTCTTTGTAGCATCCATACTTCGCATAATACAATGGTAGAAAAAATTAACTGTCAGAGAATAGAAATTATAGACACCATTTTTTAGATTCCATGTTAAATGTGCTATTCGTGCTTTTATCATTGGCCGAGTTGAAGTTGGTCGATAATAGTTTACAATTTATGGATACATGTGTAGATAGAAAGAAGTAAAGATGTGAAACTAAATAGGAGTGTGAAATGTAGTCACATACAGCATCTGGTGCATGGCAGGTGGCTTCAATTGCATACACTGCATCAAAACTATTGTCTGGGAATGGCATTTTCATGAAGTCAGCCTGCATTATCAATATGATAATCATGTCAACTATGATTTTAAATCATATCATTTTGCTATGATTATGAGGTTATGAACACATGTTTGGTTATTCTTCATTTGAAGTAGCTTTTAGCCAAAAGCTCTCTCTTGAGCATTTAAATTATAAGTTTTTCTCAGCACAAAAATAAACTCATCCAAACACATTAAATAAAATATCCAACATAACATTTATAAGTTGGCACAGAAGAATATTAAATAACATTGGATCAATATGAGCTGAAATAGGAGGCCTTTCACTCCCAAACAACAGAAATAACTGATTCACAAAAGATCAACCTTGACAAAGTTGCAAGTCTTGTCCACTCCAGAAATGCGATTGAGTTCCTGTTTAGTAGCAAAAATTTGTCAGTGATCAAAGTATTTTCGAAGTTCTGTAGTTTAGTACTATAATCATTCACTGTTCAACTAATTACTATATGGAAATTTAGCACGAAAGACTTTGTGCATTATACTAATACTAGAGGACTGTCATAAGTATTAAGTACACTATTAACACTTAGAAAATGCATCGAGGTTCTCGCGACTAGATACGAACAGGTTAATATACTTGTGTCTGTGTGGTCAATACTTACAATTTACACCTCAATATTGTTGTGTCGATGCTTTTAATTTAATCTCATAACACATACCTTTCCTCTTGTTATCTGGTACTCATTGTTATTCAACCCTGTAACTGATGTCAAGCTGCACAAATACAAATACCCCTTAATGATTTTTTTTAGCCAGAAAAAAGTAAAGCAATGAAGGGAAAGGAAAAGAAGTATAAAGATAGAAGGTTGTCCTATTTACCTGAATCGAGAAATTTCTCTTAATGGCCCTCCAATTCCACACCCAACATCCAAAACCTAACACAAACAAAGAAAAAAGACTTGTAAAATTTTAAGAAACAACATACTGTAAACAAGATATAATTATCACTTGGTTATTTTGCTTTATTGAACAAGAAAAATGAAAACCTTCTGTCCAGGCGTAAGGCCGAGTTGTAAAGCAAGGAAGTGCTCATGTCGCTTGATGCTTTCTTTAAGAGATTCCCCTTTCCATCTGCAAGAGAAGAAGATTATCAGCATGAACAAATTAACAGCAGATTCTTCAATTTGTAAGTGCAAAAATGAAGCAAATGGGCACCTGGGTGCAAAATGGAATGATTCCCCCCAGCCAAACTCATAAAAGCTGGTCACAAGATCATAGTATTTATTGACCTGAAAAAATATGCAGATCATATGATATTTCTTTTGAAGATAATCAAATTGAATATAACTAAGACCAAAACATGATACTCCCCAGTCCCAAACTTCACAAATCATGTTATACAACATCACAAGCATGATAAAGGAAGATAGCTAAAACTGAAGTGTAAAATTCATCTGGAGATTCAGAATTACTAACAACCCATCGCGATCTATGACACCCTTTTTTGAAGACATTATGTTATTAGCCGAAATTCAAGTGGATCACATTCCCTATGTGGCGGGATCCACACGAGTTTCAACCATAAAAGTGTGTTAGAAATAGAGTATTAGAGAGTGTATTCACTAGCATTTCTAAATGAAAAATAATTAAAAGAATAAATTAGATTGTTACAAGTTAATCATTTCAACATGAACTTGACATAATATAATAACCAATAAAAGTACCAAGACATTAAAAATAATAGTTTGGATAACATTTCGGTGCCACATCAATTGCAAATTGCTTCCTTCATTGAAAAAGAGTTGACATAAAAGTCATAAAGAATGAGGTAAGGCGTGTAGTATGCATCAGCAAGAAGGTTATTGCTACACACGTCACGTAATAGACAAAATAATAATAATAATAATAATAATAATAATAATAATAATAATAATAATAATAATAAAGAATGTAAAATTTTGGTTTGTCAATATTAATATCTCTCACCATATCACTATAGTTAGCTTTCCTTTCATCCTCTTGACCACCATAGCATACATGATACTTCTCATACCTGAACCATAAGATCAATACATTTTATCAGACTCAAAAAATAAAGAAAAGTTAATATGCAATTTTTTTTTTTCATCCCACACAAAAACTTTAAAAAATTGAAATTTAAATAACACTGTTCATTTTAACTTAAGGTAAAACTCCCAGTTAATTATCCACCAAATTTCTCCATAACAGAACAAAATTTGCTTAGCAAGGAAAAACTCCAAGGAAATACCAATTGCTTAAGTAGGAAAAGTCAAAAACCATAGTTCATTTTCATGACAGCTTGGTCATTGGTCAAGGTGGTGCCTCACAAATCATACTACACTGTCAGCAATACTGTGTTGATTGGTAAAGTTAATAGAAGCAAAATCCAAAACAACAACCAGGCCTTTAGTTTCCCAGGAATGATTCCCATTCCTTACCAAATATTCCACGTAGGATGATTAAGACTGCAACTTATCAATTCCACCAATTTTTGTTTTATTTTCAATCAAATATAATCCTTATTTTTTTATAGTCGATTATTTCATACAGTAAATCATTCTATATCAGATCCAACACCAGAGGATTATTATTGCTTCTTTTTTCATTTTGATTTGAATAAAAATTATAATTTCCATGTAAAAAATTTAATTATAGCTCCATAAAAAAAAACTCCAGAATTCATAGTTATACAGTGATCAACTCATCAATATTAGATCCAATCCAACACTAGAAGAATCGATATTAGTTCCCAATAGAAATTTATAGAAAAGTATCAGCATAAACAAAATCAGTAAAAAGTAAAACCCTCCTTTTGCTTTTATTTTAAGAAAAATAAATAAATATAATTCCCAATTTCCACACTCTATAATTCAGTAATCAACACATTTACACCAGATCCCAGTGTCAGAGAATTTCTTCAGAAAAAAAAACAAAAAAAATTAAGTGTAACAATTATGTTTAACTAGTTAAGGCCTAAAATTGCAATGCAACTGAAACTTGAGGAAGAGATAGAAACGCACTTATCAACCGCAGAGAGAACTTCAGTTTTGTCAATCTTGCCACCGAGATTAGATGCCAAATCCATAGCTGCTGCAACTCAAAAAAAAAACGACGTCGTTTCGATCTGAATTACATTACACAGAAAATTCATTTCAGTTTACGTTTAAATCAAAAATTGAAATGCATGAGAATGGTGTGTGTATGATTATTACATTTAGAATATAAGGATAGATGAACTCACGTGAAAAAATTGAGAGAATTAAGAACGAGAAAAAGATAAGGAAAATGAAAGTTTTCTTTTCCAGAAGAAGATCGTAGTGTGTGATTCGTGAAGCGAGCGCTGAAAAGTTAAAAAGGAAGTAGTAGAGTGTGAGTGTCACGTGGGGGATGTACGCGTTAGAGAAAATTGGCGAAGAAGCATGTTGTGGACTTGTGCTGGGTTGGCAATCCAATTGTGTATTGCCGTCTATAACTACAAAACAAAACATCGCTTCGTATATCCTAATTTCCGCCTTTGTGAAATGAGATCCCATCGTATATCCCCCAATTTTCTATATTTTTAGATATTGATTGATTAATATAGGGTATCTTACTTTTAGTTTACACCCAAATATATGGTATTTACACCCAAATAAGATTCTATCACCAAGTTAACTTAAGGTTATCTAAAGGGACGATTCAAAAAATATTTGATCTGAGCCTGAGCCTGAGCCTGAGCGTTTGAATGGTTGATCGATCTGCGTTCATTGTCGTTTTGTTGATGGTGAGTCAGGAGCGGAGCTCGTGCGGGTGGTACCTGCAAAAACACTTTGACGTCCAAGTCAGAGTAAGATCGGTCTAAGAAGGAAAGTAATTAGGGTATGGAAAGTGTACCTTTTCTCAAGGGTTGACCCCTATTTATAAGAGTCGGAGGCACGTAGTGACCGTAAGATTCTGTGTAGTCGACCCTGGCCGTTGATTGCTCGCCAAGGTGCGCTTCCTGTAGCTGGGTGCTGGCGAAGACTCGTTTGGGTTGGCCCTAGCCCACCAAGCGGAGTGGACCCTTGGCCCAGTCCAGAACAATATTCGAGTTCGATTTCTGGTGATATGAGAGTGGAGTCTAAGACCTCTAGATAACACAATTACACCAATAGCAACCAATTAGAAATTGAGTCGTCACAAAAATAATTGACTTTTTATTTTAGTCTTTTTTTGACGGCTTTATTTTAGTCTTTTTCAAAGTCAAACGTGACATTAACTTTTATTGGTAGATGGTGTAAATTTTTTTGCAACAACGATATACACCAATTAGACACATTGTTTAAATGTATTGTCGAATAATGAGTTTTCATTGAATGTTGGTGTACAAATAGTTTTCTGCGATATTGAATGTCTATTAAATTCTTAATTTATTATTAGTGGAATTTCACGCTTATAATTGACCAAGTGTACGGTGATTAGTACTTGATAATTGATTTTTTTTTTAGATATTGTGAATGATGTTCTAGCCTTATAGGACGTGATGGAAATGTTATGAACCTTGAATGGCGCAGTTTGGATGGGAACCCATCATTGTGTGCATGTTTTCATACATTATTTGGTCGTGATAGTTTGGGGGGAAATGTTGTTGAAATGAAAAGTAGAGGATACCAAGAGTGAGATTGCATGACAAATGTCTCAGCCTAAGGGGATGAATACATGAAAGTTTGTAGCCCTAAATGGTTTAAGTTTTACACCTTAAACCTGGAGATACCTATTATACTTAGCTACCTCGATCGTGACTAGATCTACATTATCAAGACTAGTGAAGAGCGTGAAGTAACGGAGTATTCACCTCTGAGGTGTTCTCTTCAATATTCTAAATGTGCTCTCCCAATTAAACTTCTCATACTAGATTGTACCACATGCATGTCGAGGTGAGATGAGATTAAATTGCAAAATCCTATGATATAATGACAATTGACTTGAATACACCTTCTCATAATATATGGGTTGTCTTCTGCCTTGTATAGGGTACAAGATTCTTTGGCTTGTGATGCAATAATATATGATGTGTATGTTGTAGATATATGTATATGTGTATGCACTTGTATTTGTATTTGTATTGGGTTACCAACACACATAAACTACAACGTACTCACCTCTCATTTTTTGTGTATTTGGCATCTTCGTGTACATTTGTTACACGGAGACTTGATTGTTATGTGTTCTTTGATATCGTGGAATCTAGACTCGAGGTCCCATATGGTTTTAAATGAATTGATTAATATCTTGTGCTCTTTTGGACAAGTTGATAATGTGGCACTCTTAGCTTTGTGAGAAGTTTATCAAAATCTATATTCTTGTTTCCGTTGTGAAAATCTTCTTAAAATGTTTAAGAATGATTATTATTATATTTTCTTAAAATAATTGAAAAAAGGTCAAGGGTATCAGAGCTCGACATGTCTTTTAGGTCATGCATTGTGTGTATATTATATATTCTCTGTGTGGATTCTAAAATCTTGTATGTTTTACCTGATCTTGGTGTGCAATGACCACACTCCTTGCAAAATGGTTGTTAAAAATTTATTGTGATATTGGGTGAACTATTGTGAGCCCTACATGGTTAATTATGTTATTGACGTAGTTTGTGTTGGTGGTCTTGACCAAGGACGATTACAGGAATTTATTGGAGGGGGTGAATTTGTATGGTCGTCTATACAATACCATTCCCCCTCACTTAGATTGGACCAATAAGGCCTTATATTTGTTTATACTATGTTTTCTCTTAAAGTTTTTTTGTGAAAAAATAATCCTAAAGAACAATATTGTACCCAAAGTTTAACTTTTAACTATTTTTTATTAAATTTTTGGGTTATCATTTTTTACAGGGATTTTAACATATTATTAGTAAAGTTATATATATATATATATATATATATATATATATATATATATATATATATATATATATATATAATAGCAGAATTTTTATATATATATATATATATATATATATATATATATATATATATATATATATATATATATAAATACTATAGTAAAGTATAAAGGACAAAAGAAAGGTATAGTATAGTTTAAATATTTATATATATAAAGACGGCGGAAGTTGGGACACCTTCAGGTGTCGCAAACGCAACGGAACGAGCATATTCATCTACTGTAATTTAAAATTGGCCAGTAAATGAAACAGTCTAGAGTCGGGATTGAACCTGAGAACTTTGGTTGCCATAAATATTACTACCAGGCCAATAAGTACTAAAAACAAAATTCAAAAACGGTTACATATAGAGATACATGTAAATGGGTCTTGAGAGGCTACAACTAGTTTACCTCTATAGTGGTTGCGAGAGGTGGTGTACAAGTAATGCATTGTTAATGCTAGGTCAAAGGAACTAGGGTGTTTATGCTGCAACTGTTGGGCACTACCATCTTCACCGACAAGTCTAGGTCAGAGGTGAAGGTGGTCTGTCTAGTGTTGTTTAGTCAACTCCAGGCCAATGATAATTACTCATGGGGCGAGATGGTCCTCGGGTATCGATACGACCAATTTAGGGAAGCTAGCAGAGCTAAATGTAAGCAGGTGGAAACTTAGCGATGGTGATTTAGGTTTGTATTATAATTACTTTCATTTTGAGTTTAGCGTGTTTATGTATGTTTACTAACTCGATTCACAACTTGATACAAGCATGTGTCTTTTAGCACATCTAGGGGAGTGCTTTTGGGTCTAAGGAGCAAATTTGTGAGTATAAGAAAATAGATGAACGTGCTCTATGTTGGGCAACTATAGATGCCTTGGGAAGTCTCAACCATTTTCGAGGCACGTATGACATCATACCGGGTCACATGGGATCCTTACACAAAGCATAAAGGTGTCACGTCCTTACATCGATTGGCCTACTATCGAGGATTCATACGTCATGCTATGTTCATGATGCCATATCTGTCTGGCAGGGTCGTTAGGCAGTTTGGCTTCATTCAGGGGATCCCGGTTGACCCAACGGATATGAGGCAGACACTTGTCACCGCATCCATGGTGGACAAGATGTGGGCGGAGTTCGACGTGCAATACATGGAGCTCCCAGATCCAATCATGGACGGTCATGTAGACATTGTAGCCCGAGGAGAGTCTCGCACCCATACATTTGTCCAACAAATTATTTGCCACCATATGAGTCACAAGCAACGCTGGTATTTGAACTCTTCTTATTATTAGTTTTGATGGTGTTTTTTTAAACATGTTTTTTTAATTGTTTTTTATAGCACACACATGGTATGGTCAAAGTAATGGAGATAGTTGTAGGGCTAGAATGACATATTCCATGGGGGACACAGTCTTGGAACTTATTCTAGCGGCTGAAAGATTGTCAAACCATTCACTCATTTTAGAGGGTGCGTGTATCAGCGAAGAGGCGGCTGAGGGACATGACAAACCTAATAGTTTTACTTTAGGACTTGTATCATTTAAGTTGTTTCTTTATTTATATTTTAGATGGATGTTGTACATTACTTTATTATTGTTAATTTATATATTCGTCTACGATTACTTTAAACTGAAAGTTTATTCATAAAAAGCGCACCACACATCACAAAACAGACATAATAAAATACAAATGATAAACACCCGATTACATGTAATAAAAAACACAACAAGAATATATATTATCTACCGTGATGGCCGCTCTAAGAATAGAAAAATTATCTTGTTGGCACCTCATAGGATATTGACATATAGCTCCATAGGATCAACTCTTAAAAAATTGGGCATGGGTTTCCATAATGGATCATACGTTTTCGTCGCTCCGATATTCATCTCTAAATAGTGAATATTGTTACAACTCATAAAACAGAGTCAAAGTCAACAAGCCACATGGACTTCATGACTCAGCAAGTGGAAGCCAAGTAATATCAACAATACTGCACACTTCACCAACGAGCTTCACTTTACTCTTTTTCACTTTCCCATTCGTTCCTCTTTGTAAAAAGTTAGGGTTTATCTTTCTCAATGTATATAGACTCTGTGAGATGCAGTTAGATTAGTTTTTGATCAGTTAGGAATTTGTTAGATTTCTGTTTTGGTTTCAGTTGATCCCGTTTGATCTCAGCTGGGTATATATATCTATTCTTGTATCAAATTATTGATTGAATGAGAATCAAGCTTTTATTCACTTTGTTCATCTCTGATAATTCTTCCATGGAGTTTATCTGTGAGTTTCTACATGGTATCAGAGCACCATTATTGGGGCTCTGATCACCACCGTTTCTTGAAGTTCTTCTTTGAAACAATCATGGCGGAAAGTGAGTTGATTCCTAAACATGGAACTGGTAATGGATCAAACAAAGGTTACCAAAGTGACATGATGAATCCATATTCCATGCATCCAAGTAACAATTTGGGAACGGCGATTGTTACTCCTCATCTCAACGGAAACAATTACCATACATGGTCCAGATCGATGCTTGTTGCTTTGAAATCGAAGAACAAACATCGATTCATTGATGGAACGTTGCCAAGACCGGAAGAAGATGGTAGCGATTCACTAGCATGGGATTGATGCAACACGATGGTGATGTCGTGGATCAACAACTCAATTGTTGCAGAAATCTCGCAGAGCATCTTGTGGATGGATACTGCTTCAGAAGTTTGGAAGGATCTGAAGGATAGATTCTATCAAGGCGACATGTTTCGCATCTCGGATCTCCAGGAAGAGATCTACACTACAAAGCAGGGAGATGGATCGATCTCCACATATTACACAAAGCTGAAGAAGTTGTGGCAGGAACTTGAGAATTTCCTACCTCCTCCGAAATGTGATTCCAGCAATGCCGGTTGCAACGCGGAGAAGAAATTCAAGGAGTATCGCGAGCGAGGACAAGTTCTGAGATTCCTCAAAGGTCTAGGTGAGCAATACTCTCATGTCAGATCTCAAATCATGCTGATAGAACCCCTCCCTAACCTTGCCAAGGTTTATTCATTGCTGATTCAACAAGAAAGAGCCACTGCAATCGTTCTCCCAACTGAAGAGTTGAAGGTCTTGGCTATAGGTGGTGCTACGGGGAAGAGGAAGTTCAAGAGGTAGAGGAGAAAGAGGTGGCGAGAGGCAACTATGGAAGAGGAAGAGGATTTACAATGTGCTCACCTTTGTGGCAAAATAGGTCACACTTGTTGATGTATATGTTACAAGAAGCACGGCTATCCTTCTCTCACTTTGGACAAGGTGGATCGAACTCACAATAATGTCACCTGCTGATAATCATCGAATGTGATGAGGAAGAAGCAGAAAATGCCGATGATAGTACTAAATCGTGAAGCAAAACAACAACTCGGGTTTTCTGGTTTTACTACAGAGCAACATAAGGCCATTCTAGCACTCATCCAAGGTTCAAACACATCGCACTCTCACAAGGTCAACCACTATACCACCATCAAGTCGGGTATTATGCAGTGCTCTCCTAACTCTAGCAAAGAAAAACTATGGATTATAGACACGGGTGCCACCATATACATGTCTGTTATTCAAGACAATTGTTTGATTGCCTTAGAATCATTGAACCTGTTACAGTCACCTTACCAAATGGAACCATTGTGCAATGCAATCTTGCAGGCACAATTCATTTAGATGATACCTTGTTCTTAGTGATGTTCTTTACATACCAAACTTCTCATTTAATCTCATATCAATATCCAAATTAACTGATGATGTGGACTGTGATTTACATATTAACAGACCTAAGTGTGTGATACAGGACAACCAAACGGAGAAGGTGATTGGGATAGCTGAACGGAGGAGTGGATTGTATCATCTTGTCTCTCCTAGCCCAAAACCATCAATAATTACACAGTCCATAAATGCCTTAAACTCATATAGTCTAGATAAGTTTGCCTTGAACTCATATATTCTAGCTAAGTCTCATTCTGTGAATTCTTTCAATAACATAGATAGAAAATTACAATGTAAAGTTTGGAACATGAGATTTGGCCACCCATCTTATGATAAAATGATTGGTATAAATAAAAAATTTCCCATTGTTAAATGTCTTAATTCCACTGATCCTTGTGATATCTGTTTTT
Source organism: Oxytropis ochrocephala (assembly GCA_020916435.1). NCBI lineage: Eukaryota > Viridiplantae > Streptophyta > Magnoliopsida > Fabales > Fabaceae > Oxytropis > Oxytropis ochrocephala. Next base: position 113,309,236 of record CM037089.1, read on the forward strand.
ATGCCAAACAGAAAAGACTCCCATTCCCAAATAGCACAACAATTTCAGAAAATTGCTTTGACATAGTGCATATGGACATATGGGGGCCATTTTCTGTTTCATCTATTCTAGGATATAGATATTTTCTTACTATAGTGGATGATAAAAGTAGGTTTACATGGATATTTCCCATGAAGTTGAAATCTGAAACATCTATGTTAGTAAAGAGTTTTGTAGCTTTAATTGACACACAATTTGGTGTAAAAATCAAATGCATGAGTTTTTATTAAAAAAATTCTACCAAGAAAAGGGCATGGTGCACCAAACATCATGTGTTGCTACCCCTCAACAAAATGGTATTGTTGAGAGGAAACATCAACACATCTTGAACACTGCTAGAGCCCTAATTTTTCAAGCAAGACTACCAAAAACTTTCGGGCTCATGCGATCACCAAGCGATTGCATATTATCAATAGATTGCCATCTAAGTTCTTATCACACACCACACCTTTTCAAGTTTTATTTGGACATGTTCCTAACTTGGACAATTTGAAAGTATTTGGGTGTCTATGCTTTGCTAGTACCTTACAAGCTAATAGAAAGAAATTAGATCCTAGATCTAGGAAATTCATTTACTTAGGTTTCAAACGTGGTGTTAAGGGACACCTTCTATTTGATGTTAATTCTAGAGAATTATTTCTGTCTAGGGATGTGAAATTTTTTGAGCATATTTTTCCATACAAACTTGCTTTGAAATAAAATGATGTCACTTCACATAGTAATACTTCTAGTCATGTGTTTGAAAGTTCCATTCCTTTCTATGATGATATCTCTCAAAATGACCAAGACACCTCCCTGACAGAAACCAACACCCACATGAACAACAATATACCTGCACAACCAGCTACCAACACTCACCAGAACAACCAAACACCAATGACAATCAAAACACACCTACTAATGCTCCCACACAGTCACAAACACCTTCACTACACGAAACATGATTTACCCCGCTCAACTCACACCTAGAGTGTCAATTTGGGCCGACCCGATGGGTCGCCCTAATGGCCCGACAGGCGGGCTTGGGCTCTAAAAATAGTAGCCCAAAATCAGCGGTATGTTTTTGCCCGGCTCGATTGGCCCGATGATGTTATTGGGCCGGCCCATGGGCCAATGGGCCGGCCCGTTTGTTTTTTGTTTTTGTTTTTTAATTTTAAAATATGACAAGTGTTATACATGCTGTTTTTACTGTTATCCAATCAAAATATGACAAATCAATTATTTATTCCACGCCCGATTTTGGAGCTTAACGGATCGCCCTTCGCCTTCTCTCCAATCCGTTCGCAACTCCATTCATAAATTCTTGAAGCGATTCGACTCAAAAAAAAAACACCACCACCAAATACCGATCCATAACTGTTCGAGATGCCTTTGTCTTCTTCTCTATTGAAATTGTCTTATTTCAAAAAAAATACCAATTCGGTATAAAGGCAACCAACATCCTAATCTAATCTTAACCTAATCCTAATGAATCACACTCAAGAAACAAATAAATTAGAGGCAAAACGAATAAGATTTGGTAACTCAAATTTTGAGTCGGTAATATCATGAGAATTTAATCACAGTATATCAACTTTCCACCTTTTTTTCATATATATGAAATCAACTTGATATGCAAGTTCAAGCATTTGTGTTTGAAGTTCTAGACATAGTGGTTGGAAATTCTAATTTTGATTTATACAAAATTTTAAAAAGTCAATGATTTGTGGCCCATTGGGCGGGCCCATTCGGGTCGCCCATTGGCCGTGGGTCAGTGTTAGGCGGGCTTGGCCTAACATTTGCGACCCATCCAAATATTGGGCTGGCCCGACCACCGCCCATATACATCGTTTGGCCCGATGGGCACTGGTGGCCGACCTAAACCAAACCCATTGATGACTCTACTCACACCGATTCATTACCAACCTCGATAACATCACAAAGATCTCAACCACGGATGATATCCATATCCAAGCTCAACTCGAATCAAATACCCTTAGGAGATCCACGTAACTAGGACTCAACCTTCATATCTCCAAGATTACCATTGCTCCCTTCTTGAAGATACAATCCACAAGTCTGCGTCACCAATTTCCAAGACACTCTCTGCAGGTAATCTTTATCCCATATCTAGTGTTATATGTTATGATAGACTATCATCATCCCACAAACACTATACCCTTCACCTTTCATCCATCACTGAGCCCTCTTCCTATGAGGAAGCAATGTGTGACAACCACTGGAAGAGTGCAATTATGGTTGAACCGAGGTGCTCTAATGAAAAAGAAACTTGGAAATTGGTTCCCTTGCCTCCACACAAACGTGCTATAGGTTGTAAGTGGGTTTTTTAACTCAAGTTACATGCTGATGGCACTGTAGAAAGACACAAAGCTAGACTGGTCGCCAAAGGTTTCACACAAATTGAGGGGATAGATTTTTTGGAAACCTTTAGCCCAGTAATAAAAATGAGTACCATTAGACTTCTTCTAGCTGTTGCAGCAAGTCAGAATTGGCATCTGTATCAATTAGATGTCAATACTGCCTTTCTACATGGGGACCTTGATGAAGAAGTCTATATGAAGCCTCCCCCAGGTCTTAAACTTGACTCTCCCAATCTAGTTTGCAAGTTGTAGAGATCCCTATATGGTCTAAAACAGGCAAGTAGACAATGGAATGCCAAGTTGACAGAGACATTACTAGGACTAGACTACATTCAGTCCAAATCGACTACTCACTATATACTAAACAATGTAACACTGGTTTCACTGCAATTTTAGTGTATGTAGATGATTTGGTCTTGGGCGCTGCAATCGACATTGAAGAGATTAACAAGGTCAAGTCTGTTTTTGAATGAAAGGTTTAGCATAAAGGATCTTGGTGTCCTTAAATACTTTCTAGGCTTTGAGGTGGCAAGAAATAAAGAAGGAATATCATTATGCCAAAGAAAATATGCCCTGGATTTATTAGAAGAAACTGGTCTTTTAGGCACCAAACCATGTTCAACCCTATGGAACCTAATTTGCGACTTCACAAGAACATGGGAGAAGATATTGGTGACCCTCCGTGTATAGAAGATTAGTGGGTAGACTAGTATACTTGACACATTCTAGACTGAATTATCTTATCTTTTTGTGAGCAAGCTAAGCCAATTTATGGAGAAACCCACTGATGCACACATGTTAGCAGCTATGAGAGTATTGAGGTACGTTAAAAACAACCCTGAGAGTGGACTGTTGTTTAGATCAGATTCCTCTTTGTGCTTGAAAGGTTATTGTGACAGTGATTGGGGTGCCTGTCCAGACACTCGTAGATCAACAACAGGTATGTGCTTCTTTCTTGGCACTTCTATAGTGTCATGGAAAAGTAAGAAGCAGAGCATAGTCTCAAGATCCTCCTCAGAGGCAGAATATAGGGCTCTTGCCCAAGCCACTTGTGAAGCACAATGGCTCTTGTACTTGCTAAGGGATCTCAAAATAGAAAATTTTGTACCTGTGGTTGTATATTGTGATAATAAATCTGCTTTACACATAACTGCCAATCCGGTATTTCATGAACGTACCAAACACATCGATATAGATTGTCACGTGTGCACGTGATAAAATACGTGATGGAACATCGCATCTTTTACATATTGCATCTAAAGAACAGTAGTGGTGATATCTCGACTAAATCCTTGAGTCACGGTGCATTTTTCGCTCTTAAAGGTAAGCTGGGAATGATTGATATCTTCTCTAGCTTAAAGGGGGATGTTACAACTCATAAAACAGAGTCAAAGTCAACAAGCCACATGGACTTGATGACTCAGCAAGTGGAAGCCAAGTAATATCAACAATACTGCACACTTCACCATCGAGCTTCACTTTACTCTTTTTCACTTTCCCATTCGTTCCTCTTTGTAAAAAGTTAGGGTTTATCTTTCTCAATGTATATAGACTCTGTGAGATGCAGTTAGATTAGTTTTTGATCAGTTAGGAATTTGTTAGATTTCTGTTTTGGTTTCAGTTGATCCTGTTTGATCTCAGTTGGGTATATATATTTATTCTTGTATCAAATTATTGACTGAATGAGAATCAAGCTTTTATTCACTTTGTTCATCTCTGATAATTCTTCCATGGAGTTTATCTGTGAGTTTCTACAAATATAGCCATCATCCCCATTACTAGGTTTGCGGTAAATAACAATACTTACCTTTCTATGGAAATATCCCACATGAACCTTCCTCTTTACCTTTTCCTTTAACACTGAGAAGGTGATGCCTGCTTTCATCCTACAGAAGATATGCTTGGGACATTGAAATTAAACACCATTTTCCTTTGTCAAAATATCTCCAGTGTGGTAGAGGATGCTCAAATGGACTAATTTTCAATGTCCCACGCATTTTCCTTTCAATATCTCCATTTGAGCAAGGTGGTATGGTTGAAGAAGCAAGTGTTTGCAATTGGATAGATGTTAGCATAAGTTGGTGTGAAAGAAATGGAGGTAAGTGTGGCTATTTATAGTGGGAGCCGTTGATCAAAATTATTGATGATAGATCCAGACCGTTGAAATTCTATCTGTTGTGGCACATCTATCACAACAAATGTCATCTACTCCTTTTTCTGGCACAAAGGACGAAGATTTCAATGACTTTATGAAAACATTTTGACTCAAAACAGGCTGTTGATCTGTATTGTCGGTGGTATCTACGCCCTTAAATTTCTACCTGTGGATCAAATTGGTGGAGTGCAAGTCGTAAAACAGAGAAAATATGTGTCAGAAAACATTTCGCACAATTTTTGACAAGTACGGTACCAAGGTACCTTGTCTATGTTGTTTCAAATTAGCAGACACAATATCTTTGTACCGAACCAATATCATACCTTGGTACTATACTTGAACCAAAATACCAAGGTACAGAACCTAGTTTGGTACTATAGTACCTACCTATTGAAATCCAGAAAAAATGACACGGTGAAATTTTTTTATATTTTAAAGATATTTTTATCTTTTCACAGTAATAGAGTGTGTGTGAAAAAAAAGGTCCATCCAGAAGTGGCACATGCTCCGTGGCCCGTGATTCTTGTGAATTGTGATGAATAACACCATTATTGATTTTCTTTTGACCCAAAAAAAAAAGAATAATTATTGATTGGCCCTGATTTTTCCCACACCCCTACCTACTCACCACAAATCCCGTTAAGCTATGAAATTACCAACTTAACCTTACCTTTCTAAAAAATTCCCTCCATATCCTTCATCCCTCTTCTTCTCCTCCATCTCCTACACACTCCCCTCAAACACTCCAAACCTCCCATCTCTCCACTCCAACTAAATCCTATCCTCCATTCCTACATCATTAACCTTCTAATCATCTTCCCAACATTGACAACCATTATTAGGTATTATCCCTACCAAACCTTTTTCGTTTTCATCTCTTAAAGTTGTTGCATTTGGGTTTTTTTCTTCAGAAATCACGCTTGGTTTGATTGCCCATAACCGAACGGGTTCGCAGTAAACAACCGAACCTTGTAAATGACTTTGGGGTGTTTCTTTTCTTCGCTCCGCTACATGCATGGTTCTCGGTGGGTTGGGCGGACCCGAATCGGTTCGGATCCCCATCCCCGAGACAAACAAAATTGATAAAACACTCCCTTCTCGCTTTTTATAACGCTCGGTTGACGTTAGCTGATCACATTCGGTTGGTCTTAACTGAACTGCTCATAAACACGTCCTACGTTAGATTCCTAGAGTGTTGCACGTGAGAGTATTTTTAGAGTATTTCGAGTTAAAGGGTGTTTGGTCATATGGCTTCTTTCGACAGTGTGGTTATTGAAGACCGAAAAAAAAAACAGTGGTTAGAGCCTCCCTTTCACTCACACCTCAACAACATGATCAGCTGAGAGTGAGAGATTCACAAGGTGGTGGTGGTTCACCAGAGTTGAGGGTGGTGCTCACATGGTGGCAGCTGTGTATTGATTGGGTGTTTCTGGGCCTAATAGTGATTTCGGTGTTTCTAGTCTTTAACTTTTATGATGAGCTGGGTATTTCTTCAAAAATTGGAAAGAGTTGGATGATTTTACACGTAGATGCCACATAACTCCCAAAATACTTAACAAAAAGATAATTCTTAAGATAATTAGGAACGGTTAGAAAAGCCATGTAAGAACCCTATTAGACAACAACAGAAGTTGCAAACAGAAACACTAATAGAAGGACTAAAATGAATACATGTGTTTTGGGGGGATTTATTTAAAAAGTTGTATTGTAGGAACTAAAATCAAAGATATTCAAGCCTTACTTTAAAATTGTGCACTGCACTTCATATGAAAATCTTACAACGTCAGACTTTTGGGAAAACCAATTTGAAATTGATGACCATTTTAAAAATTGGCAAAATTGGAAGACCTGGAAAAAATGGAAAAATCAAATGCAATAACGATTCAAAGATATTCTTTGATAATCAACCGTGCATATATCACAGAATCACACTAACAAAGAGGCCTGTCTATACAATTTAAGCAAGACATGAAGGGATGGCACATTACAAGCCCCAAGATAATAATCAATATCCATTGCATCCTTCAAAATATTATCAAAAATCTACCAATGCAAACAAACACACCACGGATCCATCATAAATAATAGTCAATAACCATTGCCTAACTGGCATGAATCTATGGGATGAACAATGTGCATCTATGCATGGTCAGGACACTTAATAAACACATACAATCCCTGAAGCAAAAAAGAAACAAAAACAGAATTGTTCTTATGAACGTAATGTGACCATGCATATCAGCTTATCCATAGAAGTTAATCAATAAACAGCATGCCATAGTCTAAATTGTCAAAAGAACCAGATTAACCATTCGAACAAGATAATAAATTACTTAGCAGAGGAACTGATGATAGAACAAATTGTATAAAAATAGATTTCCTGAAATGAAATCTTCAAATGGTTCTCAAAAGAGTACACAAACAGTTTAACAAGAAACAAAATTGGAAAACAAGCAATAATAAAATATAACCCTAACAATCTTAGCTCTTGTTGTCAGCCTTAGCAGCAGTAGCAGCAGCTTGACCCCTGAGACGACCAGTCCTCTTGGCAGCAATGAGACCAACCTTCTGGCCAGGAGGAGCATCACGTCTGACAGTACTCGCGTGTCCAATATGTTGATGGTTACCTCCTCCATGAGGATGCTCAACAGGATTCATAGCAACACCACGAACCTTAGGCCAGCAGTTTCTCTTCACCCTAAACTTGTGGTAAGCATTACCTGCTTTCAACATTGGCTTCTCAGTTCTTCCACCACCTGCAACTTGCCCAATCATTGCCCTACAATCACTTGGTACAATCTTCTTTGCACCAGATGGAAGCTTGATCCTGTAACAAACCAAATCCAACAAACCCATTTTAGTTCAACTTAATAAGTAAATAAATAATCAAAAAATTATTGACATCATATATGAAATTACAAGAAAACCAAAGGTCCCAATTGGATTCATGTAGCTAGCGCCTATATAGCACAAGCATTTCAGATTGAAATTACAAGCAAACCAAATGTCGTACTTGCATCAATGTAGCACCTAAGTAACACCGACTTCAGATTGAAGACGTCACCAACACTTCAAATTGAAGAATTCATAAAACTTAATCACTTCCATCAACTCAAAATATTATATGTTGTCTGCTTAATAGATTTTGATTAACTTAATCACTTCCATAAACTCAAAATATTATGTCTGCTTCATAGATTTTGATTAACTTATCTAAAACAAATTGATTTTTCCAAGAAGCTCTGATGTAAAATTTACTTCTTCAGCTAAACTTATGTTTCAACAACACTTATTCCTAAGCTCTTGTTAGAGATTTAACATGAGCTGAGCCGCAGAGATCTACAATTTCTATTCCAGATCGATTTAATTTAATTACCAAATATTCAAATTAATAAACAAAAATTCTTCCATCCACCAACACATTAGTCATTGAAATATTCAAATTACACATCATGATTATAAATCCCTAATTTCCAGAAAACACAATTTAACACATCATTAACATAACTTTAATTACACAAAAACTACTACGAATCAATGCATTTTATCTCAACAAAATTTCATACCAAAAATAGAGAATCATACCTACTGGTATCGTTATCAGGGTTATGACTAATAACGATAGCATAATCACCAGAAGCTCTAGCGAAAGCACCACGGTCACCAACATGATGTTCAACATTACAGATAACAGCTCCTTCAGGAATAGAACGAAGAGGCAAGACATTACCGACGACAAGAGTAGCTTTCTTACCACAGTAAACGAATTGACCGGTGTACAAACCCTCAGCGGCGATGAATAACTCGTTCTGCTTCTTGTAACGGAATGGATGACGGAAACTGACCTTGGCTAACGGAGCACCACGACCTGGATCGTGAATAACGTCGGTTACGACACCTTTGAGATAACCGTTTCGTTCACCGAAATCGAGACTGCGGAAACGAGCAGGACCTTTGCGGTGGTGTGTGTGGGATTTGAAAACGGATCCTGCTCCTTTACGCTGTGCACGGATCACACGTCCCATTGTTGCTTCTCTTCCTCTTCCTCTGCTGAAGAATGCTACTACACTGTGGTGCACGCGTTTGAGGAGATGGGAAATTAGGGTTTATGTATTTGTTGGATTCTCCGTGGGCCGGGTAAAGGAAGCGTAGGTTATTTTCGATGACACAAAATGTTTGTGTGTTACTTTTTACACCCCCCTTTTCTAGTATTACACCCTTACAGCACATTTTAATACGTTCCTTCTTTTTTTTTGACCATTTAATATGTTCCTTCTAAAATACGATGTTTCTAAGGTGTGAGAGAAAATCAAATTCTTCACCGGTGAACCACTAAAATTGACAGTAAAATGCTACGAGAGGTTAATATTGAATCAACCAATATTGAATCTTAATCGTTGATGAATTTTTGTACTACATCTTACGGTCATATTTACTAGTTTACTGGTGAGAGATTTGATTTGCTCTCTTAACTTAGCAGCACCCAATAGGCCAATACAGGTGCTTCTAAAACACCCTCACGTAAAGCTACTATTGATTATTCAAAGCTACAATTGATTTGCCTACTACAATTGATTTTATGTTGTCATTCATTGTAACAGTTTTACACCGTATTCAAAGAGCATCTAAAAAACCATTGTTGTTTCCCTCTCAATGGCAACGGTTTTTTGTTGGTGTTGTCTTTGCTTTAAAAAACTGTTGCCTAAAGAACAGGCAACGCCCGCAAATACAATGGTTTAAAAACTGTTGCCGAAAGAAAAGAGAACGGTTTTTTCATCAAAGGCAGTGATTTTTACGCGTTGCCAAAGACCTAATATGTTGTAGTGGTTATTTCAAGGAAAACATGTTGTCGTTGGGATTATTTTCTTTGCTGGTTACATTAAGTTTGTGTTTTTTGTTACTACATGGGAAATTTTAGTTTGATTGTGTTTTGTCAATTTTAAGTTCTTTATTTAGATTTTGTCAAAAAAAAAAGTTCTTTATTTAGATATATTAATACTAAGGATCTCCGTCCATCGGACGGGTGTTGAGGCTAGTTAAAACAAATTACACGATGAAAGAGAGCCGGAAAGGAGTTTCCTTGTTTAGGGTCACAGACACTAAAAAGAAGAAAATAAATATAGCTAGCTCAAAAATAACTAATAATTGAATCATAGAGTCACATTCACTGCCAAAATTAACTAATAATTCAACTAAACATAGCAGTAGAAGTAAACCCTTCTGACCAAATTGCTAATTAGTGTCTCACTCACTTTAAAACTCATTTCTCACACTCATGTGTCTTGTTTCATTCATATTCTTCTTGAGAGAAACTGAGTGCTCCCTTTCATCTTCTTCTTTGAGAGAAAACCAATGGAAAACGAAAACTTGAGAAAGTTATGTCTCTACTTTTTCTTACTCTCTTTTGTTACTATGTCCTCCACATTGGACATTGTTACTCCAAACTAGTCCATCAAAGATGGTATCAAAACTCTTATTTCAACATACGGAACATTTGATGCAGGTTTCTTCTCCCTCGGAAACACAACAAATCGTTATTTTGGAATTTGGTACCAAAATATTTCACCCACAACTATTGTTTGGGTAGCCAATAGAGAAACACCACGTAATGGTAGCTCTGGAGTTTTGGAAGTAGACCGTGGAGGAAAACTTAGAATCATGGATGAAAAAAAAGGAGTTGAAAACTGGTCCTCACGTTCACCAAATCCGTACGCTAATTACTCAGTTGTCGTTGTTCAACTTCTTGAATCAGAAAATATGGTTGTCAAAAATGGAGAAGATGTATCATGGGAGAGTTTTGATTATTTAAAGCTACTATTGATTTGCCAACTACAACACAGCCTCCCCTATCTGTTGTTGTGGCTCAAGCAGAAAAAGGAACCAATTAATAGCCTTCCCTAATCTCTCATTTAGTGAAAACCATCGTTGTTTCTCGAGTTCATTGTAAATTGTTATCTTTGGTGAGTGTTTTCACCAAATATAAAGTAAGAATTTAGTATAAGTAGGGTCAGTATAATCATATATTTGTTGGATTGTGTAATTAGTTGTGTTTCTGAAATTTGAGTGGTATCACACTAAGTTTTTGTTCCCATTGCATATGAAGGTAATAAACAATTAATAATTTTTTTTTAATTTCTAACTATATATAGCAACTGTTTTGACACGTTGCATATGATATTGATAGACAACGATTTTATATTAGGTAATGGTGACAAACCGTTGTCAGTCATTGAAACGGTTTTACACCGTATTCAAAGAGCATCTAAAAGACCGTTGTTGTTTCCCTCTCAATGGCAACAGTGTTTTGTTGATACTGTCTTTGTTTAAAAAACCGTTGCCTAAAGAACAGGCAACACCCGCAAATACAATGGTTTAAAAACTGTTGCCGAAAGAAAAGAGAACGGTTTTTTCATCAAAGGCAGCGATTTTTACGCGTTGCCAAAGACCTAATATGTTGTAGTGGTTATTTCAAGGAAAACATGTTGTCGTTGGGATTATTTTCTTTGCTGGTTGCATTAAGTTTGTGTTTTTTGTTACTACATGGGAAATTTTAGTTTGATTGTGATTTGTCAATTTTAAGTTATTTATTTAGATATATTAATACTAAGGATCTCCGTCCATCGGACGAGTGCTGAGGCTAGTTAAAACAAATTACACGATGAAAGGGAGCCGGAAAGGAGTTTCCTTGTTTAGGGTCACAGACACTAAAAAGAAGAAAATAAATATAGCTAGCTCAAAAATAACTAATAATTGAATCATAGAGTCACATTCACTGCCAAAATTAACTAATAATTCAACTAAACATAGCAGTAGAAGTAGACCCTTCTGACCAAATTGCTAATTAGTCTCTCACTCACTCTAAAACTCATTTCTCACACTCATGTGTCTTGTTTCCTTCACATTCTTCATTGAGAGAAACTGAGTGCTCCCCTTCATCTTCTTCTTTGAGAGAAAACCAATGGAAAACGAAAACTTGAGAAAGTTATGTCTCTACTTTTTCTTACTCTCTTTTGTTAATATGTCCTCCACATTTGACATTGTTACTCCAAACCAGCCCATCATAGGTAGTATCAAAACTCTTATTTCAACATACGGAACATTCGAAGCAGGTTTCTTCTCCCTCGGAAACACAACAGACCGTTATTTTGGTATTTTCAACCAAAATGTTTTACCCACAACTGTTGTTTGGGTAGCCAATAGAGAAACACCACTTAATGGTAGCTCCGTAATTTTAGAAGTAGACCGTGGAGGAACACTTAGAATCATGGATGAAAAAAAAGGAGTTGAAATCTGGTCCTCATGTTCACCAAATCCGTACGCTAATTACTCAATTGTCGTTGTTCGACTTCTTGAATCAGGAAATATAGTTGTGAAAAATGGAGAAGAAATATCATGGGAGAGTTTTGATTATTCAAAGCTACTATTGATTTGCCTACTACAACACAACCTCCCCTATCTGTTGTTGTGGCTCAAGCAGAAAAAGGAAACAATAGCCTTCCCTAATCTCCCATTTAGTGAAAACCATCGTTGTTTCTCGAGTTCATTGTAAATTGTTATCTATGGTGAGTGTTTTCACCAAATATAAAGTAAGAATTTAGTATAAGTAGGGTCAGTATAATCATATATTTGTTGGATTGTGTAATTAGTTGTGTGTCTTAAATTTGAGTGGTATCACACTAAGTTTTTGTTTCCAATGCATATGAACGAAATAAACAATTAATAATTTTTATTTTTTTTAATTTTTAACTATATATGGCAACTATTTTGACCCGTTGCATATGATAATGATAGACAACGGTTTTATATTAGGTAAGGTGACAAACCGTTGTCATTTATTGCAAAGGTTTTACATCGTATTCAAAGAGCATCTAAAAAACCGTTGTCGTTTCCCTCTCAATGGCAACAGTTTTTGTTGGTGTTGTCTTTGCTTTAAAAACCGTTGCCTAAAGAACAGGCAACGCCCGCAAATACAATGGTTTAAAAACTGTTGCCGAAAGAAAAGAGAACGGTTTTTTCATCAAAGGCAGCGATTTTTACGCGTTGCCAAAGACCTAAAATGTTGTAGTGGCTATTTCAAGGAAAACATGTTGTTGTTGGGATTATTTTCTTTCATGGTTGCATTAAGTTTGTGTTTTTTGTTACTACATGGGAAATTTTAGTTTGATTGTGATTTGCCAATTTTAAGTTCTTTAATTAGATATATTAATACTAAGGATTCCCGTCCATTGGACGGGTGCTGAGGCTAGTTAAAACAAATTATACGATGAAGGGGAGCCGAAAAGGAGTTTCCTTGTTTAGGGTCACCGACACTTAAAAGAAGAAAATAAATATAACTAGCTCAAAAATAACTAATAATTGATACATAGAGTCACATTCACTGCCAAAATTAACTAATAATTCAACTAAACATAACAGCTGAAGTTAGGGATGGCAAAACGGGCCGGCCCGTTCGGCCCGACCGGCTTTGCCTTCGGCCCACTAAAAACGGGGCAGGACGAGTTGGCCCGCCAAACACTGCGAGTTCAAAAGTTTGGCCCGGCCCGCCAAGTGATGGGTTGGTGGGCCAGCGGGCCGGCCCGCCTATTTTTTTTTGCAATATTTTTGAACAAAAAACTCACATGTTTTTAACATTTCAATAAGATTTTTCACCTGTTTTTAAAAACAGTTTTTTATAAAGCTTTTTTAACAGATTTTTACTTTAAAAACTCTTGATATATTCAAAATAAAAGTATAAAACAATAGTAGCATTGGAATTACTAGGATTAACTATATAGAAACTAAAACCATCAAGAAATGTCATCTAGAACCATCAACCAAAAGGTCAAAAACCATAATTCAAGTATTGATCTGAAAGCAACCGAAATTAGTATTTTGATTGCTTGATAACTAGGGATTATCCATCAAGCAACCAAAATAAATATTCTTAAGAACCAAAAAACCATAATATGTACAACGTCAAAGTCTAGAGATTCAAATTACATAACATTGGCTAACAAAACATAATATTGTCTAACAAAACAATACAAACATTAAGATATATAGAACTCAAAACAAAAAACACTATCATTCAGGTGAAGAAAAATCAAATTTCAAGTGAAGAAACACTAACACTATAAATCTTTATAGTTTATTATTATTATTTTTAAAATAAAATAAAAACGGGTCGGCGGGCCGACCCGCCCCGTCCTTTCTTTAGCTCGCGGTTTTTTCCTTTTTGGCGGGGCGGTCTTAGCGGATTAGCGGTCCCAATACCCCAGTCCGGCCCGCCTTTTTTTGGCGGGTTAGCGGGCCGCCCGGTGGGCCAAACCCGTTTTGCCATCCCTAGCTGAAGTAGACTCTTATGACCAAATTGCTAATTAGTCCGTCTCTCACTCTAAAATTCATTTCTCACACTCATGTGTCTTGTTTCCTTCATATTCTTCTTTGAGAGAAACTGAGTGCTCCCATTCATCTTCTTCTTTGAGAGAAAACCAATGGAAAACAAAAACTTGAGAAAGTTATGTCTCTACTTTTTCTTACTCTCTTTTGTTACTATGTCCTCCACATTGGACATTGTTACTCCAAACCAGCCCATCAGAGATGGTATCAAAGCTCTTATTTCAACAGACGGAACATTTGAAGCAGGTTTCTTCTCCCTCGGAAACACAACAAACTGTTATTTTGGTATTTGGTACCAAAATATTTCACTCACAACTGTTATTTGGGTAGCCAACAGAGAAACACCACTTATTGGTAGCTCTAGAGTTTTGGAAGTAGATCGTGGAGGAACATTTAGAATCATGGATGAAAAAAAAGGAGTTGAAATCTGGTCCTCACGTTCACCAAATCCATACGCTAATTACTCACTTGTTGTTGTGCAGCTTCTTAAATCAGGAAATATGGTTGTGAAAAATGGAGAAAAAGTATCATGGGAGAGTTTTGATTATCCAGGTGACTCTCTTCTCCCAAAATAGGAAGGAATTTAAAAACAGGTACTTATTGAAGTCTTTTATTTATTTATTTGACTATAAACTTAAATTAGTCTCGAATATGAAACTATGGAGACCAATTAGTCCTGCAGAAAAGAAAGTAGCAATTGGTAGTAGCAGTTTGTCATAACAACAAAGTATCAGGCATAACAATATGAAAGATGTAATAGGTTAAATTCAATGATGTATTTGTGATCATAATCGTTGCTTCAATTACTTTAAGATTTTGTAGTATGACGCGAGGTTAAGTATGTGAAAACATCTTTTTGTCAAAAAAAAAAGTATGTGAAAACATCTTAAGAATAAAGCAAGCTGGTTGAATAATTTTTCAGGCAAAAGAAAGTTTTTGGTTCATAAATTGGAAAGATAAGATTTGATTAACTCAAATTAGAATAGTGGTCGTGATTCACCATCTGAGGTGAAAGCGTAGAGAAAATTAGTTTCTAAAATTTATTTTTAAAAGACTAATTTAACCCATATTTAAAATTGTTTAGGACAAAATAAGCACTTACCATCAGTGGTTACTATATTTTCAGGTAAATATTGGAGTCTTACAAGTTGGAAGTCTTTTCTGGATCCTACTTCGGGTGATTATTCATTGCTTATTGATAATTATGGGTTTCCTCAGTTACTTGTTATGAAAGGAAATAATCAAGAGGAGAAGTTGTTGATCTATGAACTTTCTTTTTTAAATCTTCTTTTGTAATCAACCACTTTTCTTAATTAATTTCTCACCATGAACTCGAATATTTAAATCGTTCTATATCGGCTTGCAAAATTAAGGTTGTCATACATTTACCCTCTTATTTTTATTTTGAGCATTTTTCTTTTTGTGCAGTGGTTATATGTCTCCCGAATATGCTGAGTAAGAATCTATTTCGGTCAAATCAGATGTCTTCAGCTTTGGTGTGCTTGTACTAGAGATCATAAGTGGAAGGAAAAATAGGGGGTTTTCTGATCCTAATCATCACCATAGTCTTCTTGGGCATGTAGGTTTGAAAAATAAGCAAAGGACTATTCATTTATTAGTTATAACAAAAGACTTGTTCAAACCTTGATCAGAAGTTTCTGATATGATTGCTTTCAAACTCTTTAGTAGTTAAATGAAAATTAAGTACTAATAATATGATTGCTTATTTGTAATCTGATCCACCATTCATTTATTAGTACTGAAATTTCTGATACATTGGTGGAAATCTCTTTCATGAATTTCATCTTGTATATAAATCACAATCATAGTGTTCAATTTCTCTCTCTCTCTCTCTCTCTACTTGATTATTTGTTCAGATCTGCAAATTTGAACTCTTGACTTGATTGTTCAGTTAAAGCATATTTGAATCAGTTCCAATCCTTGGAAAAACAATGTACTGAGATTAAAGAAACCAAATACTGTCTTAAGTATTTAAGGTTGTTTAAACAGCTTTCTGGTTTTAATTGTTAAACCTTCTAAACATAAATGCTGATATAATTTTAAATATTCTGAACAGAAGGTATTTTGCATAAATGCTTGTGTGAATTTGTGTGAAAGTATTTTTATTTAGAAAATTCGACTTCTGTACCAGATTAATCATATTTTTCATATTTACAAAAGTGCATACAAGTTTGCTTTAATCAATCTTTTGAATCATTGTTGCAATTTTCTATGGAAGTAATTTGGATTCAAATGAGTGTATATCATAACTAGGTCACTTCTACTAGATATATTTGCAAAAGATCTTAACCTTCTAATCTGGTACTAACCTTCTAATCTGGTACTAACCTTTCTGAACCAAGCTACTGAGCAATATAGCTGCACACTTGAGTGACAATTTTGTGTCAGTAACCAAATCAATGTGCAACAATTCACTTAAATTTTGGTGAATAGTATTAGTTTTGTGGGGGCATAAAGTTTAAAGTGTCACAATTCAAATTCCCTTCTCGTGGTCAAATCAATCACTTAAATTTGTAGAGAATCGATGTTTAAAAACTGGTTTTGAATGAATTGGTCTTTATTAGTGTTCTGTACCTTGTTGTATTTCCGGGTTGATCCGAGACTGTAGTTGATAGAGCTCCTGTCGGGTTGGATCTCCGTGTGTTTTCAACGAGGGGTACATGCAAAGACACTCTGACGCTTAAATCAGTAGAGAATCGTGGAGTATGCAGGCAATAGGAATGCATAACTTTTGTGGTTATGCGAGTCAGTATCCAGTCATGTCACTCGAGTCACCTCTCAACCATTGAACTATTTTATTTTAAAAAAAATATTTAAAAATGTAAGAAGAGAGAGATAGAGAGAGGTGATAGGAGAGAAACCAATTCCGATTCTCGCTAGCTCTAAACCGTTGAATCGCTCGGGTGAACCTGAGCTGTCGAGGCTTAATGAGTCAGGCCTTGGACGTGGATCCAAGGAATTGGGCTTGCCTAAGACCCATTATGCGCACGGACCTCATGGTCCAATGTGAAATGCTAGGTCATGGTCATGGACTCTTGTCATTGGGTTGATTCGGGTCCAGTTCGCTTAGTGGGCCTTGTGGCTTAGTTCAGAACAATTAGGGAATGATATTTTAAAATCTAGTTTAAAATAATTGATCTGGTTTGTTCAGAGTAAAGTAAAATCATTAAACAAAAATAGGTGAAATCACTAAAATATGAAGATACTAAAAAGATAAATTAATTTCTATCTTATAATTAGACAATAGACAAGAATAAGGGCAATGTTATCTTTAACTCTTAATATTATACTACCTCTAAAACTGCATTCTGCTTCATCTTAGTTTGTTGGTTTTGATTGAGCAAAACGATTCATCTTTTCATAGTCAATAGAAAATTAAGAGAAGGTTGAACTGTTAAAAGAGGAGATATAGTTACACTCTGTTTTTACCAAAGGGAACATCCAACCAATTCTCACTTTACCAAAATCCTCCTCAGACTTAACGCAATACATCGTGGATGCCATAGGCCATAGGCCATCGGCGTACCCAATGGGGCGTATTAAGGACTTTTTTTTTTTTTTAATAGGTAATTGTTAGTGGGAGTGAGGGAAATGTTAGTTTCCGGGAGTTGAACCCGAGACCTCCTTCTTACACTCATATGGTGCACTCCTTTATGTCATTTAACTCGCCAACTGTACTACCTTCCTGGGACCTTGGTCCAAGGTGGTCAGTAATTTAACTACATGATCTCGGGGGTATATTAAAAATATTATAACCTAAATTTTATGGTTATTAATTAAATAAAATAAAATACTAGAATTCAATTAACCAAAATAATACTAGACTTCGAATAAATATGTTGTATATATATATATATATATATATATATATATATATATATATATATATATATATATATTATTTATTAGCTATTTTATTCTACAAATTAATTTTGTTTCATAGTTATATTTACTTCATAAAATATGAATTGATCTCCAGCCGAAAGGTTGAATACTAGAATTCAAACTCTCAGTAAATTCATGTGAATGGATCAATTTGATATATTGGATGTCCACTAGTCTCCCTCCATCAACTCATTAGTGGATTTTTATTATTGACTAATCACTTTCCCTATTCTCACCTTATAAATATAGGGCTATCTCCTATGTGTATGGACACTTGAAGTGAATGGAAATACTCTCATCCTTCATATTTGTTCATGTACTTATCTTCTTCATCTTTCTCCTTCTATAGTTTTGGTTATTTTCATAACACGTTATCAGCACGAAGCTCTACCATATGATTGATGACATAATCATCTTGAGGATCTATTACAAGAATAAGTTTTCTTCTTGATCTATCTTCTCCTAAGGTAATACGTATCAACACATATCCTTTATAACACATTATCTTCTTCTTGATCTAGCTTCCTCTTCCTCTTGTTCTTCTCCTTCTTCTTCTCACTATCTTTTAATCTTGATCTTTTGCTATTTTTTTTTTATTTTGATCTTGTTTATGTTTTATCTCTTTTTATGTTATATCTCATTTTATATTTATTTACCATTGTTGATAAATTTGTGATATTATAGTTCCTGAAGAACAATAAATCCATTATCCAAGCATCCCTGAAGGATTGCACAAATAATTGTTTCTCTTTATCATTGTTTATGATATAGTTCCTAAATAACTTTGAAATTTAATATCGAAACATCCCTGAAGGATTGGTCATAGTATAGTTTTTTCTTGATAATCATTGAAGAAGTATTGTGTTATAGTTCCTGAAGAACTAATGATTTGGTAATATAGTATCCTTGTATGATTGCATGAAGATTTGTTTTCTTTATCATTGTTTATGAAGATTTGTGATAGTTCTTGAAGAACTCAAAGAAAAAATAACTTTGTATTAAAACATCCCTGCAGGATTGCCCTAAGCACGATTCTTTTTCGTCAATGTTTAAAATTTGTGGTATAGTTCTTAAAGAACAATTGATTAGAAAGTATATTTTCTTTTGATCATCATATATGAGAGATTTGTCATCGAGTTCCTGAAGAACTCGTCTTTTACACGATGATTGTAATCTATAAGATCTAATTGACCTTAGTATGTTTTGAAGAAAAGGAAATCAATAGAATTGACATATAATTTATGTCTCAAATATTCTCATGAATTAGCAAAATGCGAAAATATTTTTAGAAAAATATTATGAATCAAGATTTTGTGATATGGTGATTGTAAAGAATACTCATAAATCACTCAATGAATTGAAGTTCATTCCCAGAAGTGAATGACTCACATTATAATTTTGGTACAAGAAAAGTTGTAGTGATGACCATTGATGTAGTAAATGTTATCATTATCCTATTTAAGTGCCCTTTGTATCATTTGTGATTGTGACCTTTGTTATTCCTAATAGTGGTTTAGTATCCTATGGAAAAATGTAATTTTTCTTATTTCTTTTGCTTGGAATTCTAAATAAAAAAGTTGCATGAAAAAAAAGGGGAATAAGAGAGACTTTTAATACTTCTTTATTTTCCTTATTTTGAGTAGCAAATATAGTTTTCTAACCTGATATTTTTTTCTTCGAGAAATTGTATTTTTATGCAGCTCCTAAAATTTGATTTTTATAGGCATATAATATTGTAGAGACTTAATTTTCTAATGTCAATCTTTTATCATATTTATTTTATTTTAGGATAGAATGAATATTGACACTAACATCGATAATGGAGAAATATTTTTCGCTCATAGTGGAACTACCCATATTATTTTAGAAGGTAAAAAAAATATTTCTCCTATTTAGTGAAGCAAGAAACCTGAAGTTAGTACTATATATGGCTCTTCAAATATAATTGAAGGCTCTGGAAGAGCTAATTTACTGTTATTCGGGGGAAGAAATTTATAGATTGAGAATGCACTATATTCCCCTAAGTCTCGTTGAAATTTATTAAGTTTCAAAGATTTGCATATAAATAGAAATCATATTGAAACGAGAGATGAAAGAGATATTGAATATTTTTATATAGCGAGACATATTTTGATAAAATAAGTGTAGTGGAAAAATTGTCTACTTTTTCCTCTGATTTTTACTACACTTATATATGTGCAATTGAAACACATGTTATTGTAAACCAGAAGTTTACATATCATAATAATTTGGTTGTTGGCAAGATCGGTTGGGCCATCCGAGTATATTATAATGCGAATAATGGTTCAAATTTCTATGTGAACTTGTATTGAAGAGCCGGTAGTTTCTTCAATCTACTAATTTTTCTGTTCACTAATTTCCAAAGGAAATTGGCAATTTGAGAATAATAAGTCTCTCATATTTCAAGAGCTGATATAAGGTGATATTTGTAAACAAGTACACTAATCACGTGGACCATTTAGATATTTGTGGTTTTAATTGATGCAATAACTAGACGACCACACATATATATATATATATATATATATATATATATATATATATATATATTATATTTGTCGTCAACTCACAATAGGAAGCTTGTGAGATTGTTTGCTCAACTAATTTGAGTAAGAGGTCATTATGTGAATCACCTTGAAAGCATATGATAAATATTGTATGACTATTATAATTGATATTGGATATCAAATGTCATACGTTCATTCATAAAATGGTCTTGAAGAACCATTCTTTAGACGTCTAAAGTTAATTACATGACCAATACTTATGAGATAAGAAGTTCCAATTTCTACTTGGGAACATGCAATTTTACATGCTGTAATATTGATTCGCATCAAGCCAACGAGTTATCACAACTCTTCCCCTTTACATTTGGTTTTTGGTCACGAACTTAATATTTCCCATATTAATATTTTTGGATGTGCAATGGAATATGATGGGTTCTAAAAGAATTTTGGAAATATATATTAGATATAAATCTCCATGTATAATATAGTATCTTGAGCCAACAATTGGAGACTTGTTTATAGTCTAGTCTGATGATTATCGAATTAGATTTCCCAACATTAGGGGGAGAGAATAAGTAGCTGAAAAAAAAAGGAGATCAGTTGGAATGAATTATCATTATCTCATATTGATCCTCAAACTAAACAATGTAAACTAGAAGTTCAAAAGATAATTCAATTGCAAAGCTTAGCAAATTGTCTACCAAATGCTTTTACTGATCCAAAAGGTGTGACCAAATCATATATATCAGCTGCTAATGCTCCAATAATATTGCAAATGAGTCTCAACCGCGCCTGAAGCGTGGTAGACCAATCAGTTCCAAAGATAAAAAGGTCCAAACGAGGATATAGAAACTCTAAAAGAGTATTCAGACATAATTGACATTACAGTTCCAGAAGAACTGATCAGGTACCTGAAAAGTTATAAAATTAAAGAGATCTCAATGAATTATGTCAAGAATGAAATACAATGGAACCGATACGAAGTCAACGTTGACGTTGTTTTTACTAAATATAGCGCTAAATGTGATAAATAATAGTGAGGATCATGAACCAATGTCTACTAAAGATCGTAGACAATGTGAATTGGCCAAAATTGAAAGATGAAATTGAAGCAGAATGAGTGATTAAATTGTGAGATACAAAGCTCGACATGTTTCTCAACGGTGGATGCGAGTACTTTTTCAGTACTTAATTAGCCTTGTAGCACATGAAGATCTCAATTTTCACAAGTTGAATATTGCTACAACTTATTTATTGATAGTCATAATTATTTAAAGATCCCCGAAGGATTTAATATTCCAGTCCACACTTTTTGAATTTTCGAGATGATTACTCAAATTGAATCAGTACCACCATGAGATGATATAATTTGAACACATGTGGTATAATCGTCTCAATTTATATTCTAAACGAGGGATATAAAAATGACACCACTGATCCATAGAGTTATATGAAAATATCAATACATGAATTTGCTATAGTTTGCTATTATTGGAACTCCTGAAGAGCATTCCAAAATTATAGATTATTCAAAGAAAGAGCTCTAGATGAATGACCTCAAATTATATCTGATGGATTTTTGAGGTTGAATCTGTAGTTGACCTCTACATGGAAAATCCTAGAATGATTCAAAATGCAAAGAAAAATCTTTCTTTTGAAAAAAAGGACTCATATTGATATGCAGAAATTATTCATATTGACTACATGAGTTGTATATCTTAGTCTCGAAGACTATAAAAGCATGCATGCATATCACAAACCAAAATGCATCTGAAAAGGGGTAAGATGGATATTTATGTTTGACTATTGTAATGAATAAATCATTTTTATGTATGTTCTGAGAAATTTACCATGTGAGATATCTGATATTTTTCCGATCTAGATCAAGTCAGATGTAATGAATAAATCATTTCATGTCCAAATGCCAACAGTTCAAGGAAGGTGTTTTGAAGATAATACTGATCGCAAAGTTCCATTAAAAGAGGATACAATCACAAGTGACAATGGAGTAAATTGTTCCATATACACTCAGGGAGAAACTCCAAATGTTAAATTCATATTCTGAAGTGACGCTTCATTCAGGGGGAGAAAAGCTGCACTCTTTTTTCCTTTGCCATGATTTTGTCCCACGAGGTTTTCATGGAAAGGTTTTTAACGAGGCAGTTCCCTCTGGTAGGATATTGTACTCTTTTTCCTTCACTAGATTTTTTCCCACTGGGTTTTTTCTATTAAGGTTTTTAATGAGGCATATCCTCGATGGACATCCAAGGGGGAGTGTTATGAATATTATTATATTGAATGTCCACTAGTCTCCCTCCATCAACTAATTAGTGGATTTTTATTATTGACTAATCACTTTCCCTATTCTCACCCTATAATATAGGGCTATCTCCTATGTGTATGGACACTTGAAGTGAATGGAAATGCTCTCATCTTTCATATTTGTTCATGTACTTATCTTCTTCATCTTTCTCCTTCTATAGTTTTGGTTATTTTCATAACAAAAATAACATTGTTTTTAATTTAATAATTAATATATATAGTTGTGTAGAAAATCTTTTACAATGATGGTGTAAACCAATTAAACATATTTTACAACGATTGTGTACACCAAGTTGGTGTAGGGAGAGAAGAGACAGTCACAAACTCACAGATTGCAGACGTGCAGTGAGCAGTGGCGTATCTAGGACTCTAGTCTAAGTTGGTCAAACGATTTAATTTAACAATTAGTATATATCTTTGTGTAGAAAATCTTTTACAACTTCAGTCAATCACGAAACAACACATCATAAAAAATGTTTGATTTTATCTCACCTACCTTAAAACATTTTTACAGTGATGGTGTAAACCAATAAAACATATTTTGCTCTTTTTATTTGGTAATTTTGGTCCTTGTAATTTTTTTCATTGCACTTTTGATTGCTAGAAGTAGAACTCATAGGTTGTGCAATTGTATACCCTTATTTTTCCATAATTCAAGTTTTTTGACGACCAAAAGTGCAAATAATATATGATTTTTTGGGCAAAAATTGCGAAATTAAGAAAAATGGAGACTAAAATTGTCAAAAGTAAAATAAAAAACTAAAATCATCATATTTGTTTTTTATAATAATAGATTGTTTTGAATCAAATGAGACTATTAAACTAGTGAATTTGTTATTGTTCTTTTATCTCCTTACTTGGAGTAGCTAAATAACAGATTATTGGGTAGCTAAGTTTAAAATATACCTATTCATTTAAATACATATATTATTTTTGGATAGCCCAAAGTACTCCATAGTTACACTAACAAATGCTCCTAGAGCTGCAATAGGAAAAAGTAACTAGGAATAAAAAGAGAAAAATAGTAGTAGGGTGTGCAAACAATAAAACAAGGAGTGTTAAAATATATTTTTCATAAGGATATTGGTGCACATTGCAACTGCACACCCTGACCAATTTGTAAGTCTGCCCCTGGTGGGGAGCAATAAGTAGGCCAGGGTGTGCAAATTAAAAATTTAGGGAGATCAAGATAATTTTTTTTGAAGGGTATCAATGAGACTTTTATAAATTAAGGGTGTGCAACGGCATACCCTAGATATTACCTAAGTTCGCCCTTGTGGGTACCTAGTGACAGATCTTGACAAAATTTGTAGGGAGGGCCAAAATAGTATTTTACTCAATAATAATAATGAAATAAAAGTAAATTTAATAATTATAAATTTAAAAAATATTTTTAATAAAAAAATAATTTTGACCGGACAATATATAGTTAATTTTTTTTTTGACCAAAGACAATATAGAGTTAATAGAAACTCAAAATAACATTGTTTTTAAAAAGTAGAGTCTTTGGCGAAAATAAAAAATATCAATTTTTCCATCAATAATCACAAATATGGGTCAAATTTGTCTTTTTGAGATGAGTTTAGAAAATAAATTAGTCTCTAATAAGAATTAATTTGATCCATATTTCATTTTGAATTTTTTACTAAGGAATGATATTTTGAAGTTTTTTGTTGGCTCAACAAATATTGGACTGAGTTTATTATCAGTGTAGGTAAATTGAAATTTCTTAAACTTGAACACTCATAAAATAAGGGGTATTCCCCTTGTCTATGTTGCTCTAATATAAGTTGATGTTGATACTCATAAAACAAAACGATAGAAGATAAAAAAGGAAAAGTGAAAACATAGTATGCCTCCACTATGGTGTCTAAATTCAAACCAATACAAAGAGAAATTGCAAGGGGATTGAAATTAAATCGGAAATCACAGAAAATAATCTTTTTGTGGATTTTTTTTGGGTCAACTTTTCAGTCAACCAAACAATTTGATATGTTGTTTTAGCACCTACAATCAAGCAAAATCAAATTCTCTGCCTCCACTACGTTGTTTTAATGTGTTAGGTAAAAAGGCTTTTCTAGTGAAGGAAAAACTCAAGCTAATGCGAGAAAAGTTGAAGCAGTTGAATAAGAAAGTTTTTAGGTGGCTGGATTTCAATATAGATCACATTGTTGATGATTTGAATGCCTTGGACGCCTTGACTCTAGGAGGGGCAGATCTAGATGTGGTTGAGAAAAGGATAAAAGTTTCAGTCCTTTTTCGGAAACAGGTTCATATGCAAGAGAATTTAATCAAACATAAATCTAGAGTGAGGTGGATTAAGGAAGGAGATGCTAACACAAAGTATTTCCATATTTGTGTTCAGTCATATCAGAAAGAACCAAATTTTGATGCTTGAGAAGGATGGGGTTTGGTTGGAAGAGGTTGATCAGGTTAAATGGAGGGGGTGAAGAGGTTTTTTTGAAAACAATTTTTCAGAAGCTTGTGCTAATCGTTCAACTTTTAGCGATCTTGACTTAAACAACTTGGTAGGGAAGATAACAATTTTTTTACGGTCGTTATTTCTGAGGAAGAGATAAAAAAATGAGGTTTGGGGTTGTGATGTGAATAAGAATCCAGGTCCGGATGGTTTCAATTTGCATTTCATTAAAGAATGTTGGATGTGGTGAAGGATAACGTGGTAGAGTTCATTCAGGAACCCAATGTTCTTCCAAAAGCTATAACAGTTCTATTCTTACCTTGATCCCAAAAAAGATAATCCACAGGGTCTTAGGGAATACCGCCCCATTTGCTTGATTGGATGCTTATATAAGATTCTTGCTAAGGTGAAAAGGTCCTCCCAAAGTTGATCTCTCCTTGTCAGTCGGCGTTCCTACTTGGAAGATGCATCCAATATGGTGTGCTTTTTCTCAATGAAACAATAGATCTTGTTAAGTGTAGCAAAAATGGATGTTTGTGTTAAGATGGACTTCGAAAAAGCCTATGACTAGGTGTCTTGGAGTTATTTGGAGTACATGATGGGCCAGATGAGGTTTTGATAAGAAGTAGATTGAGTGGATGAAATCATGCAACTTTTCAAGTTACGTTTCTGTTCTGGTGAATGGAAGTCCCACAGAGGAATTTGGGTTTTGATTTCTTTCACGATGCTTTTAATTGTGTTGTTGGGATGGAAGCTTATTCAGGTTTTGGACATCAAAATGGTTTGGCAGTGCCCCATTTAAGGAGTCTTTCCTATCTTTATTTGTTATCTCGTCTTAGAAGAATGCTAAGATTGCTAATGTGGGTGTTAAAGTTGGTAACACATGGCTTTGGAACCTCATTTGGAGTTGTAAGTTGTAACCTCAATGATGTAAAGAAGGAAGATCTTGTGCTTTTAACTAATATTTTGTGTAATTTCTACCCTATAGCAGGTTCTGTGGATCGATGAAATTGGAAACTAAACAAATCACACTCTTTTAGTGTGAAATCATGTTATCTTCTCTTGTCTATTTGCTTCTCTTCTCAATTTCTCAGATTAGATCCATCTAAATAATTGTCCCTTCTCTAGAGTCTGTCCAAATTAAAGAAACCTAGATCATCTCCCACAATCTAAATCACACTCTTTGGGTGTGTGAACACAAGTTTGAATTATTCCATAAAAAAAATGAATTAATTCAAATTGAAATCCCTCAAAACAGATCTAAGATACACAATTCAAAAGATTTCAATGAATGTCAATGATTTTTTCTGATTTGCAAAACCAAGAAAAATATCCTCCACTTAATGTAGTCCTATTCTATTCTAATAATATTCTGTTCTTGCTTCAATGGTTGAGTCTATTAGTCAACAAAAGTAACCCCTAGTTCAGCCAACACGCAAAGAATCACCAAACCAATAAATAAATCATAAATAATATAAATAAATAAAAACACTTTTTTTGGCAATAATAAAGAAAAGAACTTTAAATTAATTAATTAATAATAATAATGTCAAAAATAAAAACTAAACTAAAAGTCGCGTGTACAATTAAAACCTCATCAATAAAATAAATAAAAAATCTCTTTCCATCAAACGGAATAAAGAATTAGGTCAATACTTCGAACAGAAAACGCCGCTTTGTCACCGCCGACGGCAGATCCGCCGTGAGATTGACGGCTATCATTATCGGAAACTGGTGGAGGATGATAATATTTGCGCCCTGTTTGAGGACAATTAGAGTGAAACCTTGCAACCATTCTAACACCTTGATCAATAATCTCGACAAACTTTCCCATGTTAGCAGCAACCTATGTTGTCTTTCTTCCCTTCTTTTTCTCTCTCTCTCTCTAACAAAAACGAAACACCCTCTTTTCTTTTCTCTCAGATGAATGATGTGAGAGAAGAGAAAGAGAATGAGAAATGGAGAAGATTTGTGTGTTTATAAGAAGAAGAAGAAGAAGAAAGACATGAATGAATGTCTGAAGAAAGAGAAAATGTAATTTGTTGTTTGGAAAATGGAATTGGAATTGGAATTGGAATTGGAATTGACATAAGGGTTTTGATGTATTTATAGTACTAAAGGGTAATTTTTCACTTTTTCCACGCGCCCCTTCCCTTTCTTCCTTTTTATTGTTTTTTGTTATAAAGTCATAAGTCATACTAGCTGTTGTTGACTTGTTACTAGTTGTTTGTTGTAACCGCGTTTTGCATATATGCCCTCTTATTTTAGTATAATTGTTTTTTTTTGGCATTATTTTTTTTGACTTAATTATGTTTCTGCCCATGTAAATATAAATATTTTTGTTATTCGTTCTTGGAATTTTTAAATGCTTTTATCGATGTTTTTGTGAAAAATCTATCTATCTTATCTTAGAATTAAATTTGACACCGACTAACACTAAGTTTATCTACTGTGGGAATCGAACTCGAGAGCACCGAATCGACCCCATGTCCTAGAATAGATTAAGCTACTGAAGCAACGGTCTTGGTTATATTTTTGGAGTTAGTATCCGTTTAGTATCTATCATTAAGGGACCAAAATCAATATGGGATTTTTTAACTTCAAAATAATCTTGAATGGTGCTCATGAGGCAACTTGTCTACTGCTGATAAGAAAAAATGACAACTTGTCCACTTTGTTTTAATCAATAGGAATCTATTTCACATTTGTTTCATAGAAGTAAGGCTGAAAAAGTCATGTTGAAGACTTGAAGGAGTTATGTGAGTGGATGAGTTTACAGGTGGTGTTCGATTTAGAAGGGTTGGGTCATTTCATTTTTTTATTTTTTTCAGAATTTCTCAAAGGGAAAAGACTTCGGTGTGTGTAAATTTGGTGTCTTTGGTTGGAGCAAAATAATGTGTTTTTCATTGAAATTGTGTTTGTTAGTACCTCTTTGGTAGATTGGTGGAGTAGAAACATTTCTATATTAGTGGGTTTGCGCAATCACAAACCGCCAAAAACATTACCGATACACATACCAATATCAAAATATCCCTCCTCTACAAAGAGCGTAGTGTCAACATTGCACTTAAACTCGTCTTTTTTTGGTTTACACCACCCCTCCACTCTCCTAGACCCTTGGCGATGAATCTCCACTGTTTTCCTCTTCCTTGCGCCCTCCCATTCCACAAAATAAGAAATAGCCTTTCTAGTAGACATATTATCCGGTTTCACAAATCACAACATCCTCCCAAGCCTTGTCATTCATTCTCTTCCAAATGCACCACAACATCATAGCAAAAATATTCTGAGGTCGTTCTTCCTGCAAAGATCGAAGGAGACCAAAGAGGCACAAGTTTAAGCCCCTCCACCTCCTCCACTTGGTGGGCATTAAATCCCACAACCTGCCTCCCTCCAGACCAGTTCGACATAACTACACCCAAAGAAAATATGCCACTCATTTTCCTCACTTGAATAACATAAATGGCTAGTCGCAGGGCATGGAACTTGTTTCCGAAATTATACCTGTAAGGAAGACACCCTCCAGCCATTCTCCAAAGCATAATCTTGACCTTTTGAGAAATTTTAAGGCGCCACAAAGCCTGCCAATCGCGAGACACTCACAACTCAGTGTTATCAATAAGGTCATTCATAGCTCCATAGTAAGCAATTTCACCGAATAAGTGTCATTTCTACTCCTATCCCAAACTAGTTCATCATCACCATGATTAGTAATTAAGAAGAGTCATGTTGAGAACCCTTCTTACCTTTTTTTGTTATAACAAATACAATTTTGATCATTTTTCAAAAATAAAATTACCATTTTTTAGATTGAAAGAGGGATTTCGCCCAAGAAACTACACAACAACTACATTCGGAGTAGAAACTTCAATAATATCATGAGTAACTAAGTGCTCTACAGAAAGAGGAGCTCTATCAAAAAAGATAATGTCTCAATTGAGGTTGCTACCTATATTAGCTAGTGCATCAACAAACACGTTTGCTTCACGATAAATGTGATGAATGTTCAGCTTCATATCATTAGCCATAACACCACAAATTCTGGTGATTAGGGAGAGCCCCTCACCACTCCCATGCAATTGGTTCAACAAAGTCTAAACCACAACTACTGAGTCCACTTCCAACTCTACTCTATTATAACCACTCCTTCAGGCAAACAACAAACCTTCATAGACACCCCAAAGTTTAACTACATAAGCATTACATTGACCAAGAGGCTTAGCATCACATTTTTCAAAAAGAAACTACCATTTTGATCACTTGAATTTGCTAGGCATTCTTACACCTACATTCATAGTCATGTTTTAATAAATAATTAAAAATCATTGCATATTAAGGCGCAATTGAAAAATTAAATAGCTAGAAAGTATATCATATATTATATAAAAGACCTATTTTAAATTGACCTGACAAAACTAGCCAGATACTATAAACAAATGTAAATTTGAAATCAGAAAATATGTGTATAAAAATGTTAAATTTGTTTTTAATACCTATAAAATTATGGATCTTTTAGGTTTAATCTCTATAAAATTAGTGACTGTGTTTA
Organism: Oxytropis ochrocephala; assembly: GCA_020916435.1. Classification (NCBI taxonomy): domain Eukaryota; kingdom Viridiplantae; phylum Streptophyta; class Magnoliopsida; order Fabales; family Fabaceae; genus Oxytropis; species Oxytropis ochrocephala. The sequence continues at coordinate 113,338,892 of CM037089.1, forward strand.
GTCCATACCGTTTATAAAAATTTATAAAATAGGTGTTTTTAGTCTTTACAGAGGGACCAAAAGCATAAGTTTTTATAAAGGTTTTGTTTGGAAAAAAGTAGCAGATAAACTAGCGGATGAATTAGTGAATAGATGATGAGTTAGCGGATAGCGGATGAAACTAGCGGTGTATTCAATCTTGACAAAATGTTTTGTGAGGATAGAGAGGGAATTTAAGAAAAATTATAACGGTAAAAATGAGGAAAAAAAGTGAGACGTTATACGCTAGCATTGGAAAAACACTACTTGAAATAGCATTTGAAAAAACATTAAACACTTTATGCAAAAATAAATAAAATTAAACGCTACCCGAAAAACACTAGTACTTACCAAACACATGTACTCGTCATCAGCTAGTTAAATACATTAATCTCATCCGCTAGCACGTGGAACACACCAAACAGAGCCAAAATGTAGGAACTAAAAGTACCCATTTTATAATAGAAAGGGGCTAAAAACTAATAAAAGTTTTTATAGAGACTAGAATTTGAATAAATATTTTAGGCTAAATTACTATTTTGGTCCTTTATTTTTGGCCTTGATTTCATTTTGGTCCTTTATCTTTTTTTTTTCTCGTTTTGGTCCTTTATGTTTCAGTTTTGTGTCAATTTGGTCCTTTTTGTAGTTTTCCGTCCAAAATGACACAAAAAAGGACCAAATTGACACAAAAAAGGACCAAATTGACACAAAAAGGACCAAATTGACACAAAACTGAAACATAAAGGACCAAAACGAGAAAAAAAAAAGATAAAGGACCAAAATGAAATTAAGGCCAAAGATAAAGGACCAAAACAGTAATTTAGCCAATATTTTATAAGAACAAGACACATATTTAACCTAAAAAGTATTACTGACAATATAGGAGCGGCTATTACCAACTATTTGATTTGTTATCGATAAACACACATATAAGAGAGACCAAAATATAATTATCAAGAAAATGAATAAGTTATAGATGTTATTTTTTTCCATGAAAAATAGAACCCTAAAAAACTGTGTTAGCCAAGAGAGAACGGTCTTTAAGGACTAATGCATTTGTTTAAGTTGATGTTATTAGTCTGAACATTTTCTGTGATTGCTCGAGTTTTAGCCTGAAACAACTACTTTACATGTGTGTGTTTATAAGTGGCGTTTGTCGCTCTATCTAAAAAAAGTCATGAAAGACTCAATGTATCAAATATAACTATTTATTGTCCCAGAATGGTAGGTCACATGGTTAAGTGAAACAGACATTGTTGATAGAAAAATATCTAATATTGATGACATAATATGGGGCTCTTCTATATACAAACCCTAACTTCTTGTTCATTTGCCGAAGTTGGGTAATCAGCCAAATACCAAAAAATGGATGGAAAGTAGGGGAATTAGGATTTCCATCTCAATCAAATTAATTCTGATAGAGACGCTGGGTTGTTTATACGTCTAGCAAACAATAAAGATGGAAATCCCTATTTTTTTTTCCTAAATCATGGCACACCTATTTCTTTTATTTCAAATGAGTTTTTTAATCTGTATTCTTTAAATTATATACGTGGGTGGGTTTTCTGTGGCTAAGATGGAGTGGTTACAAGAAGAGTAGTAAGGTTGGGAAGAGGATAAGAATCATAGGGTTGGGAAGAGGATAAGGAGCATGCATGAGTTGAACAAGAAATAAAAGACAATCTAGACCATGAAACACAAAGATTTGGGATAATAAGTTGAATTATGCACCCGTATTGTGAGCAGAGCCATGAGCTATTTTGATGAGAGATTGATGCTATTTGTCCCGAAGACAAAATTCCCGAAATTATCCCGAATTTTAAATCTTTTCACAATAAAGTTCATACACATCGACTTGTTTTGAGATTTGATGCAGAGCTTCACATGTTGAATGAATATATTTGTATTTATGTAAATGAAAAAAAAAATCAAATAGAAAATCCTAAAATTGCATGCCTAGTAGCTTAGTAAGACATTAGGTGCATTGAAACACTCAAAAGTTTTCAATTTAGTGGCTCACTATTGAAGCTCTTTTCTCTTATTTATTGTATTGTAAATTCATTTTTTTCTCTCTTTAATGAATTGTTAGGATTCCACTAGACTTTCATGTCATTTGAGAGGATCCTTTCCTAATCTCCTACTCCGCAATAGCCTAATAGTTAGACTAAACACATTAATAAGCATAGAGAAAACAACACTAGTCTTATTTTCACCAAAAAAAAAACAACTATTCTTACGATGATTTTAGCAACGCTCAACATATTGATGACTATATGCTCAAAGTTAGGGTTGGTTCTTAGGTTTTGGGTGTCCCTGACAAATCAAGGAAATGGTGTTCTCACTATCTTATAAATACTTCCCTCTTACATTTTTTGTTATGAAGTCATTTATAAATTGTTTATAAAAGTCTACAACCCATTTTTTATTAGAATTAAAACAAGTAGTATTCAATTTTTTTTTAGACAAACAGACAGATTGCCAGAATTTATTAAAAAAAGCGAAAAGACTGAGAAAAGCGAAGGGGGACTAGACTGAAACCCTTGCCATCAAAGAAAATAAAACAATAGTAGCAAGGCCATAAAATTCTCATGCCAGGGATCTCCACAACGTTAGAAGAGGGGGCATCTAGCTGAGTCGTGGGGGATTGGGTTGAAGAAGAATGAACCTCCTCCAAAGAGTCAGAAAGCGAGTCAAGCCTGGTGGTGGGAGGCTGAGTGGAATCACTACCCGTTCGGCTAGCTGCAGATATGCTAGCTGACTTCTTGAGAGGCTTACCAATATCCGCAGTAGCCGAGGCAGGGATAGGCAATTCATCCACAGTCGCCGTGGTAGAATGCGTGCCATTTTCTCTAGTCTCAGTCGGCAAGGAATTCCCTTGTTGTTTTTTAGTGTGGGAGGGTTGTTCATAAGAGTTCTCGTGCTGCTGGTTTACCTGAGTAGAAGGATCCCCTTGTTGCTGCTGAGTTGAAGAATCCCCTTGCTGCTGGCTTACCTGAGTAGAAGAGTCCCCTTGCCGCTGAGATTGCTCAGTATCGAGAGCCTTGTGCTTGTGCACGTACTCCTATTTTACCTGAGTCCTTCCTTTACAAGCACCATTGGTATGACCAACAGTATTGCAATTCGAACAATAGGAAGGCAAGTTTTCATATTCAATGCCAACTGAGAAAGCATAGGCCGACCTCTCAAAGTGAATGTGATCTCTAAGTTTTGATTTCATATCTATATCAACCAAGACGCGAGCAAAGTGACCAAAAGATCTATCAAATGAGCTTTTGCTTGTTGTATCATCTAGTCTAAGTGAGTTCCAACACAACTAGCAATCGCAAAAATAATTTTGGGTCTCCAATATTCTTGAGCCAGTCCTGTAATCTTAATCCAACATTGAGCATTTGTATGTATAATTTTGGAAGGATTAAAGTCAGGCTGCCAGGCAAACAGACGGAGCAAACCTGGCTTGCACTGCCAAGAGGGTTGTAACTGGATTCTTTGTAAATCATCGGCACAAGAAAAAGAGAACTCATAGTATCCTTTTCCTAAAGAGATCAGTCCCCATTTAGCTGATGGTTGCCAAAGGGCTTGAAGCTTCGATTTCAAAGCATCTAATTTGATAGGAGAATTCTTCCATGAAGGTGTGTTTTGCATTCTTCCAACTTGTAAGATACTCCTCTTCAGAAATTGAGATTGATAACTCATCGCCTTTGATACACGGGCGAGGGAGTTGACCAATAGGAATATCATAACTCTTGTTTAGACCCCATCAAAATTTGTGCAAAAGATTTGACATTTACCACCTCTTTGTGAGAGATGTTCTAGTTGGTAGCAACAAGGACAAGACCAGCAGATCCCACCGGCTCGCTTATAGCAGTCTTCGCAGAGACATGCATCAAATTGTGAAACAAACTTTGCAGTTCCATCAGTGCAGTGGCCGGAATTGACAAACCTGCAGGTGGTGCAACAACTACAAATGGGACGGGATGCGGCTGCGGTGATTTTCTTTGCAGTCGTGGATCGATTGCCCAGTCTTGAAAGCGTCGCATTGGGTAGCGCAATTGCGGTGTTGTGCGGCGGTGATTTGACGGAGACATAGCACATCCATCGTCTCTTTCTCGCATCACATCAGGCGCACATGATGATGATGATGGCTTGTCAGGGTGTGGTGCTGACTTGACAGGCGATTGGACTCCGCCTAGGCCTATCCCAGCATCAGGGAACATGATGTTAGGTGAAAGCAGACACATGTCAGCGGCTGGGCATCAAACCCTAGTGGACGCCTCTGTTCCGTTCTCCCCCAAAGTTCGAAAAGGTGCAAAATTGCAAATAAGAATTTGATGCATATAGTTAATTCAGTGTTTTAGTAACCAACTTGTCTAATTACTATTTTTTTAATTTCTTATCATAATTTTTTTCATACTTATCAATTTATAATTTTTTATTTCAATATCTAAATTAATATACTAATAAAAACACAAAATTTGTGTGCCCCTCAAGATATGGGCCCCTGGGCAGTCGCTCCTCTCGCCCATGCTCAGAGCCACCGTTGCCCATAATATTAACCGTGAGCGTGGATGAAACCTGCAGAGGGGAGCCTCATGCGTAATATTGTCGCATCTTTCTCTGTGTGGTTGAACCGAGTTGAAGTTGGAATTTGCATTAGAGATTTGTCATTGCAAGGACTGAGGGGTTTTCAACTTGGCGCTACCCAATTGGAGGCAAATTAACATAGTTTTTGAGCGTGATGGCAAATTGGTGGTGGATAATCTAAATATTTCAAAGGAAGATACCCCAATTTGGCGCTATTAGACTTGTAGGAAACTTCATATTCCTATTTACAGAACTCTCATATTGAGTTTACCAAGAGACCAAACAAATGGGGTTGCTCATGCTATGGCAAGAGTGGCCATATCTCTAATTTGCTCCCATATTGTAATTGATATCACAACATGTATTCAACTATTGAATAATGAAATGATATAACCTTGTTTGTCAAAAAAAAAGTGATAATAAGCAATGAGATAACATACCACCTAGATGAAATTAATGCATGATACACATAACTAGTAATCACAACATTATTTAAAAGACGGTAGCTAGTGATAAGAAACTGCTGAAATAAGCACAACGACTAAGATAACATTTACTTAATTTTTTTTATTGCGAGAAAATGTTTACCTAGGCAAGTGATCGAGCAAAATCAGAGCTCACCTCTATAGTGGTCAAAATGGCGACATCGACGAAACATCGTGGTGGCAACATTGCGGCAACACCAAAGAGGTGGCAAGAACTATGGTGCACACCATCGTTTATATTATGATTTTTGTTTTTCTTTAAGCACTATATATGTGATTTTTTAAAGAACAGGTATATGGCACATTTTGGAAGGATAAATTGACCGGGTGAACCAGAAGTAGCAAAAAGTATGTATGTTGCCTTTCCCGCCGCACCAACGGAAAGGAATTCGATCCCAAAGATTTGAATGTTTGGGACCCACAAGACATAGTATGAAAAGTGGATTGGAAGAAAATTAATACAATTTTCAGTTAGGGTACAAACACAAAATTATTGACAAAGGTTGGGGAGGTATTTGCAAAGTGGATAAAATTAGCCGCAAATGGATATTACAAGTTACTCCCTCCAGACCTATTTATAAGTAAAAAATCACTTTTTAGGTTCATTGGAAAACTAATGTATTTGGACTATATTATAGTCTAGATACATTAGTTTTCCAATGAATTTAAAAAGTGATTTTTTGCTTATAAATAGGTCCAGATGGAGTATGTCTTTTCTCCATCCTAAAAGACACCTTAATACTAAGGGTTCAACACATGTTTTTATTTAAAGAATGTAAATTTGTGGCCACTTGTTTGCAATATAATAAAATAAAAGGTTAACATATTTGTCAACTCTTTATTTATTAGTTTTGTATTGAATAGCTTTTTGGTGTTAGTTATTGATACAAAGTAAAGGTTTTAGTTTATTATTTTTGAATGCAATTATTCAATTATTTTAGTTATATATTTACCATTTACAATTGGAAGGTTTCATTTTCATCATCATGTGTTAGTAGCTTGTTTATTCCGTTATTGACAATTTAGCCTTCTATTTTCTACGGCGTCATCAGATTAAGATTGCCGCCGTCAACCTTTTCATAACTTTCGTTATACAAAATTGACTTCCTCCTGCCCTTTCATCTATTTGTTTGGACCTTCTACAACATTTCACAATTGTTTACTCGTGTGAAATTATTATTTTCTAATTGTTTAGCATCAAAATCTTTAAAATATCATGTGGCAGAAACTCTATTGGTTGGGATGGGGAAAAATCCAAATATCACATTGACTAGACCGAATCTAGTAGATTAATCATTGACAAATCCGATAAAAACCGCGTACCAATAACATGATAACAAAAAAAATCTTTAAAATATCTGTTTGTATGACAAGTATCATGTACTCGTATACTCACACATACAAAGTGGAGATTTCAGATAATCATGGAAAATATCGAGCCTAGCAATATCAACATTACCGGTTGAGCTAAAGTTCAGAGATAAATTATTTGTTTCTAATTATAAAACCATAAGGAAAATATGATCAAATAAATGTAAGCCGTTCGTAATATGTGGTTCAAAAGGAATATATTTGTATAACGTGGAACACGATGCTAAAACTTTACTCCCTTCCTACCTAGTGCGTTGCGTGCACACGATTCACATAATATACTAATAAAAACACAAAATTTGGTGCCCCTTTGTTTAGGAACTAGTTGGTGTGTAGACATCAAATCTACATAATATATGCGGCTTGTCATGCCTGTTAAGAGTCCCACATCGATGTGATATGGTCTGAAAAAAAATTATAAGTGAGATGTATCTCTCACCTTACAAGTCGGTTTTGTGGGTTGAGTTAGACCTAAAACCACATTTTACGATGATATCAGAGCCAATCCAAGATCTGTGGGCTACACGCTATTGGGCCACTCGGGTCACGCTCCAGTTGTCCAGTCCTAGGCATGAGAGGGGTGTGTTAAGAGTCCCACAACAAATGTGATATGGCCTGAAAATGAGTTTATAAGTGGGAGACCTCCCTCACCTTACAAGCCGGTTTTGTGGGGTTGAGTTAGGCCTAAAACCACCTTCTAAGAATGCCGCTAATTGAGGCTCAATATCTAATCTACATAATGTATCACATTTTAAATGTTTTGAACAATGTCGCGGATTAATTGAGGCTCAATATCTCATCTATATGCTAACTATTCATACTAGGAGGAGGCTCCTATTCAATACGGCGGTGGTAGTGGTGAAGACGGGTTATGTTCCGCCAGCCAGTGATGATGAATGCTCATTGGTGTTGTCGTGTTGGTATTGTGATATTCTGATCTTTCAGTGTGTAGTATTTTTTAGAGATATTTCAAAAGTGAGAAGTTCATATTGCACAGCCTACAAAACCCTTAGTGGTTTATATTTTTTTGACTATTTTTGTTGACCTCATTAGGAAATCTGGTAGAAACAATTAACTGGATTTCCTACACTGCTACAAAACAATAGTAATTGTCTTTTTAATGTCAAAACTTCTGTAGCAGGATTAACAAATCTCTGTACTTTTGAACTACCTTTATATTGTTTCTTCATGTTAAACCTTTATCCTACTTATTTCACACGTGTGTTTAACAACTATGATCCTTTAATCCTCCAAAAAATGTTACTTCTACTTGCTTTTAATTGTGTCTTCCAATAAATAATAGCTAGCCAACCCGTCTATCGGACGGGTCGTGGGGCTAATTTCTTTTTGTCTATCAAACCAAAATCTGCCAAATCATGAATGTTTCGGTGTGTATTCGGTGCTAAGCGATCATCAAAAGACTAGATTAAAAATCAATGCATGCTAATCAAAGATCACATATATGTTAGGCTTTCTGGTCAAAAATCATCATTTCTTTTTGTTGCTTTGTTATAAATCGGATCAAGCTTAATAACCATACATTATAAGGCAAAGTCAAACCAAAATAGAGTAGAAAAAATAATAATAATCAAAGCAAGGAAAGACAAATAGGAACTCTACTTATTTGTTTTAAAATATGGATCCATATGTGAAAGAAAATATACAGCATTGAGAACTTGAAAAACAACAACAACAACACCAATAAACATAAGTTGAGGATAAAAGGGGGATTAGGGTGTGCGAATGTTTAGGGGGGAGCCTTTATAGCCTCTCCTTTTTTTTTTTGGTCAAGAAGCCTCTCCTTTTTTAAGTTATTTAAGTTTTAAAAATTCATTTTAGATAAATTCAGATTGCTAGTCACACCCCTCTTGTTATTCACGCACACCCCCTCCCTCCTAGGCCCAGTTTCGCTTTTGGGCTCCTATAATGAGACCAGGCCTACTATTTGTACCCTGGTTTTCATTATGCAACATCCCATTGTTAATTGCATCCCTACTTTACAATTTTCACCCCTTTCTTTCTTTTTTAATTAAATCCCTTTCAAAATCAACAAATAAATATTTTTCTATCCAAAAATCAAATAAAAGGCTAAGTCGGTTGTACAACTGGGTTAGTCATCATTCTAGGACTAATGAGTTGTACAGTTCAGTAATCCTAAAAACTCATAAAAATGTAAATAAATTATTTTTCCTAAAAATAGGAGACTAAGTCGGTTGTACAACCGAGTTAGTCAGCGTTCTAGGATGAGTGGGCTGTACAGTTCAATAGTCCTAGAATACCTATTCTAAAACCAACCCACCCCACATCAAACCAATTTCTCTCAAAAACACAAAAAATCATTTTCAAAAAGCAGGGGACTAAGTCGGTTGTACAATGGGTTAGTCGGCGTCTAGTGATCGATGGTCATCTTGTTCAAAGAGTCCTAGGACCCCTACACTAAAAATCACCAACCAACAAACCTTTTTCAGGAAGAACTACGTAGCTTTGATTCCTCCATTACATCTGGAGGTACGTAGGAGCAAGAGTCCACTCTTGTCAAGCACTAAAAATTAAAATTCAATTAAGTCTTTTTCTCTATAAATAAAAGGGTAAATATTAAAGCATAATTAATTCGACAAAGGATGTCGTGCACTACAAGAAAAACTGAAAATCCAAGGCAAAACTTTCTGGCGGATTTTTGACATTTGTGGGGGATTTAATCCACCAGAAAAGTTTTGGCGGATTTTTGACATTTGTGGGGATTTTTGACGTTTGTGGCGGATTATAAAGTGGAAATTTTTTTTTAAAAAAAATCCGCTGCAAACACATAAAAATCCGCCAAAAAAGATTTATTTTTTTTAAAAATCTACCGCAAACACATAAAAATCTGCCAAAAAATATATATTTTTTTAAAAAAAAATCCGCCGCAAACACATAAAAATCCGCCAATTTTTTTTTTTTAAAATCTGCCGCAAATACCCTAATTTCCCCGAAAAACCAACAAAATCCGCCGAAAATGACCTCGGAATCCGCCGAAAATGACTACCTCGGTCAAAGCAATCTTAATTCCGCCGAAAATGACCAAGGAATCCGCCGAAAATGACCTCGATTCCAATGACTCTCTTCATCCTCCCTTAATAAATCTGATTTCAACACTTCACTCTCAACACTCTCTCAACATTTCACTCTCTCAACACTTCACTCTCTCAACATTTCACTCTCTCAACACTTAACTCTCTCACCATTTCACTCTCTTAACAATCCTCACATTAAATCTTTACTCTTTCTCAACACTTCTATCATATTTGTTTTGAAGGTATGTTTTAATTTAGACTTTGTTTTAAGTTATATTTTGTTTTAACTTATACTTTGTTACTAATTGTGGTGTTGTTTGTTTAGGATTTGTTTGAGTTTGGTGATTTTTGTTTCTTTGTTACTATTTATATTTTTAATTTAAATTTATTTATTTTTAAAAAACATTTTATTTGGTTATCACTATTTGAGTTTTTTAATTTAAATATGTTATTTATATTTTTTTTAAATTTATTTAATTTTAAAAAACGTTTAGGGTATTTGCGGCGGATTTTTTAAAAATAAATTGTCTTAAAAAGAAAATTAGGGTATTTGCGGCGGATTTTTTAAAAAAAAAATAATATTTTTTTTGGCAGATTTTTAAAAAAAATAAAAAAAAAATTTGGCGGAAAAATCCGCGAGGAAAGTACGAGGGGAAATCCACGCATAAATTCTCATAAAAATCCACTGAAAATATGGCGGAAATTCGCCGAAATACGTTGCGTTACGACTTTTCTTTACCGGCGGAATTGGGTGTTTTTTGGCGGAAAAATCCGCCAAAAAAACCCATTTTTCTTGTAGTGCGTGGGGTGCTAATACCTTCCCCACGCATAACGACTAAAATATAGAAGCTTTGACGGCTTGGGACTTGATGGAAAACATCTAAAATAAGTGAGATGGTGGTGGATAATCACTCCCATTTCAACATGCAAGATAAAGGGATAGTTGTGGAAGAGAGATAAAATTCTGATATTTTTTTTTTTGTTTTAGATAAAATTCTGATTTGTTACCAAAGAAGGGTGTGTTTTCGAAATTTAAGGAGAGTGAAGATGAAATGAGATTGGGTTTCTCAGTTTTGGTAGTGATGATGTTGACCAAACTCCATTTTTGGTGTTCAACTTTTGCTCTTCTTCTTTCCTTTCTCACTCTCGAGTTGTTTCTCTCACTTTAAGGGAGATGTTTGTGTTTTCTTGAAAATGAATATAAATGAGGATGGGAGTGTGAGTTTATGGGACCTTTTTTTTATACACCCACCCCCTTCCTTCCCACCCCTACATATTTCAGTAATCCCCAAACTACCCCTGCCATAATTTCCAAAAATTGACTTTGCATTGATTTCTCTGACTGGGACCCACAATATCTGCGATCGTATATACGTCATGGAAGGTATATACGATTACATTAAAAAACACAACTTGACCTAGAAAAGTCAGTGTCGTATATACGTCGTGTGAGAAGTATATACGTTTGATTTATTAAATGCGTTGTTGACTACCCATCGTATATACGTATATATGATTGGCCCATGAATCTTCAATCGTATATACGTATGGGACACATATATACGACGCTCTAATTTGTGACATCGTATATACGTGGTATGTGAGGTATATACGATTGGTTGTATTTGTTGTATTTTTTACTAGTATCTGTTTCTTTTTTTGAAACAGATATTCACCCGCCTGCTGCAAATGCAGACTCTCAGGTTGCTCGTTTTGATATCGATACTACTGCGGCGTTTACCACAGATACGGTATATTTTTCATTCTAATTTTTATTAATCAAGTTTGATAAATATTTAATTAATTACTTAATTACGTAAACATTTTCTATTTTGTAGGTATTCACTACACGCGAGGCTGTGGAAGAGTGGGAGAAAGCAATTAGTAGAAGTATTGGTGTTGTGGTTATGATGATTTGATCTGACAAAGCTGGGAAGAGGGGGAGTCGAGACAAGATAGATTTTGGTTGTGAGAAGCAATGACGGTTTACTAATGATGAAAGAGTTTACGGTTCTAAAAGAAAAAACTGTCCTTTTAGATTGAAAGCCACTTGCACTATTCGTCGTGTGGTTGGGGTGTGAAGGTTAAGTGTGGTCGACACACACATGAGTTACTTAAAACCCCCATCGGTACGAATGCTTTTGGGGGTTTATCTAAGGCTCAAAAGGAAATGGTTAATGAGCATGTTGATCTTGATATTGGTCCGAAAGCTACTATTACTGCTTTGAAGAAGCAAGATTCAGACAATGTCACTACTCTTAATCAAATTTATAGGCAGCGTTAGCGTCACAAACACCGGTCTTCGAAGAGGGGTCCTAGAACAGACATTCAGGAGGTATCGAGACTATTTGCATCCCATAATTATTTATGTTGGAGTAGAAAGGTTCCGGGGTCTGATGTCGTCAGTGATATCATGTGGGCTCATCCCACTTCTATCAAGTTACTCAGGTTGTTTCCGAAGGTTCTTATTCTTGACTCAACGTACAAGACCAATAGATACAACTTGCCTCTTTTACAGATTGTGGGAGTCACTAACACTGAGTTAAGTTTCCACGTTGCATTTGCCTATATTGGATAGGTTGCTATTCATTTTTCTTGGGTATTGCAGCAGCTGAAAGATATTTGTGACTTGCATTCGATTCATCCTCACGTTTTCTTGACTGACAGAGATCTTGGTTGTATGTCTGGTATTCTTGATGTCTTTCCTTCTGCTACAAGTTTATTGTGTCATTGGCATGTGACAAAAAACGTCAAAGTGAAGATTAAAGACTTGGTGCACAAGGATCGGCGGGAGGAAGTCATCTCTCTTTGGTTCTCTATTATTGATTTTGCTGATGAGTCAGAGCACTTATCTAATGTGAAGATTTTTGAGGATTATTGTTCTGATAAACCTGCTCTTATTAAATATGTGCATGACACATGGTTGACACCGCACAAGGAGCGATTTTTCTTAGCATGGACTAACCATATCCCACACTTGGGGAATCAGACGACCAACAGGTATTTTTCAAATTTAGTATTTTTAGTGTAATTTACATTTTTTTGACACGTGTTTAGTATTTTTATCGTAGATTTAGTATTTTTATCGTAGATTAAATTTTTTTGACACGTGTTTAGTATTTTTATCGTAGATTAAATTTTTTTGACACATGTTTAGTATTTTTATCGTAGATTAAATTTTTTTGACACGTGTTTAGTATTTTTATCGTAGATTAAATTTTTTTGACACGTGTTTAGTATTTTTAGTGTAGTTTAAATCTTTTTGACACGTGTTTAGTATTTTTATCGTAGATTAATTTTTTTGACACGTGTTTAGTATTTTTATCGTAGTTTATATTTTTTTGACATGTGTTTAGTATTTTTAGTGTAGTTTAATTTTTTTTGACACGTGTTTAGTATTTTTATGATAGATTAAATTTTTTTGACACATGTTTAGTATTTTTAGCGTTTACTTAATTTTTTTTTACACTTGTTTATTATTTAAGAGCGGAGTCATTGCATTGGAGTTTGAAGAGACAATTGAAGACTTCTAGTGGTGATCTATCTAAATGTTTTATTTCTATTGATGACATGCTTACAATTCATTTTGATCAAATCATCGAGTCTTTTTAAAGAAACATTAACAGAATTGAAGTCTCCTCCAATATTCCACTGTTTAAAAATCTTCAAGGTCTTGTTTCCTTAAATACATTGGGTCACTTGGTTAAAGAGTTTAAAAAATCTACATCTGGGGTTGGATATGACACAGGCCGGTGTGGGTGCATTAAAAGGAAGACACATCTTCTTCCTTGTGCTTGTGAGATAGAAATTTTTCATGCTTCCGTTACTTCTATTCCGTTGAATGTTGTTGATGATCACTGGAAACATTTGAGCTTAGATGTAGTATATGATAAATCCACCCAGGACAAATCATCTGGCTGTAATATTTCTTATCAGTTTGAGGCTATCTTGGCAAGATTTAATAAAGTGAGTGAGGAGGAAAATTTTCTTATTAAGAGGCAGCTCAATGAGATAGCATTCCCTTCTACTTTTCAATGGTTCCACCTAAATCTAAAGTCAAAATAAAAGGTGTACGAAAGAAGAAAAAACCGAAATTATTTGATGCTAAGCGCGATCCTTCTGGGTGGGAGCATGTAGATGAGAAGGTGAAATTGACTGAAGAATCTGGGGCTTCTAATATAAAATCATCACAGCGGTCTTCTTCTCAAAATACTTCACATCGGTCTTCTAAATTATCTCAGGGTGCTTCTAGAATTTTATCACAGACCGCCGAGACTAAACTGGAGTTACCGTTTGTTCCTAATCACATGCACTCTTATGTTCAAAAAATTATTGATGTTAGGGCTGATGGTAGTTGTGGTTTCAGAGCAATTGGGGTTGGTCTTGATATAGGTGAGGATAGTTGGCCTCTCATTAGGCGAGATTTAATTCAAGAAACAAAGGAAAGGGAGCCACTGTATACTAGTATGTTTGGGCAGAACAGACTTTTAGAGCTTCGCCAAGCCTTAACTATTGATTCCTACGATTTTCAGCCAGAGGCGAAGTGGTTGGATTTGCCAGAGATGGGGTATTTAGTTGCAACCAGGTATAATGTGGCACTAGTTCAGTTGTCTTTGTCTCTGAATTATACTTATCTGCCTTTGAGAGGTACCTTTGCTTCGTCTAAGTTTAAGATCATAGCTATTCTGAACAAGAACAATCAACACATCTAGTAAAATCAATACATCTAGTAAAATGGCCGAAGCTTTGGAGGGCTGAGGTTCCCTCGAAAGTGTTGATCTTCGTGTGGAGGGCGTTGCGCAATAGATTGGCAACACGGGAAGCATTGTTCAACAGGTGTATTTTGCGGCAGCGGTGATGAGGCGGTGCTTTTTCTCAACGTGATGAAAATGAGACGATTGTCACATCTGTTTGGCAGCGAGGTTCTTCTTTGGATGGGAGCATCATTTGGTTGAAGAAGACGATTTGGTTGAACATTTTGAGGCGTTTGGGAAGCTTGTGTTGAATCATAAGATGAAACTCCATTGATGAATGATTAAAGCTCAAAGGTAATTTGAGTTGAATCAGAAAGAACGAGAAAGAAGATGAGTGTGATAATTCTCATTGAAATTGAATAGTGATACAAAGGGGGATTTATAGAGAGGATCAATTGAGAAAAACAGTTATGATCTTAACTAATGGATCAACTGAATCTCAACAAATTGAGAACTGAAATAACAACCCTAACTGTTACTCTTTTGAGAGAATGAAGGTAAAGTTGCTAAAGTTTAGAGAGAGAGAGTACTATATACAACTGAGTATTAACAATATTAACTTAGCTAATATCTCACATGACTAGAACGGTCCTAAGAGGATGAGTTGGATACCGATGTGGCAGCACAACTGGAATTTGACTTTAACTCATTTGAATCTTCCACTTTGACTTTCATAGAGACTTTTGTTTGGTTCTCAACAGCTTGCTAAAGGTAAAAAGTTAAAAAGAGTAAAACATCTCATTTGGTTGGCGGTCATTTGGATTGTTTGGTTGGCTCGAAATAAGGTTGTTTTTCAAGGAGAGGTAGCCTCAGTTTCTACTATGGCCTCAGGCATAAAAGATTGCGCTTGGGGATGGTTCAAAGCAAGGAAGGGGAGGAATTGTGGGGTGGGGTG
The DNA here is from genome assembly GCA_020916435.1 of Oxytropis ochrocephala. Classification (NCBI taxonomy): domain Eukaryota; kingdom Viridiplantae; phylum Streptophyta; class Magnoliopsida; order Fabales; family Fabaceae; genus Oxytropis; species Oxytropis ochrocephala. The sequence goes on from CM037089.1 coordinate 113,354,049, forward strand.
GGCGGATTGGTATTTGGTACAATTGTCCTATGGTTTGTTTTTCTTCTTTGTAATTTCATGTAACAACATTATTATGCTTGTTGTGGTAGGTGGGGGTACTCTTTTTCCCTCCCTGAGTCTTTTTCCCACTTAGTTTTGGCCCTCAAAGGTTTTAACGGGGCCCCTAGGTATAAGAGGTTGGTGCACCCTTTGTGCTCCCCTTAATAAAATTGCCTATCTAAAAATAAGTAGGAGAGAGAAAGTTCAAGAAATAAATTATGATTTATTATTTCTTTAATTGTTAGAGTTGAAATAATTTTGATGTCGGGTGCAAAGTTTTAATTTCACATAGTCAAAATAAAATTATATAGGGACATAAGTGCTTTTTTTTTCTTTTTCTGGGTTGCAAGTTCACCCCCTAACATACACTTAGGTCATCCCAAGTAGATAGCTCAGCTGGTGAGCTAAGGGATACTGAAGAAATGCAATCCCTAGAAACTAACATTTCTTCCTCTTCCTAATTATTAACCACTAACATTTGCCTATAAAAAATACACCTATGTACACCAATTTGACGTAGAATTTATATTAAAAATTATAATTCAGACTATTAAAATAATTAATACTATGATAAAATAATAGTCTAATATTTTAAAATTCGATTGTGTTACAAAAATATCAAAGACCGCTATGAAACCCTTTCAATAATAAGAGTAGAAAAAAACAACAACAAAAACAACGAGAAAATAAAACAACACTTCATTCTCATGAAGGCTACATTCTCATGAAGGACTATATAGGTATAAAATTGAAGAAACAGATTGATGCAGGTTGGGGATGGGGTCTTCCAAATCTTGGCACCAATTGAACTTCTTTGCTCCTTTCTTGTCCAAAAAGTCGGCAATTGCATTTGCTTCCCTCAAAGTGTGAGACAACCAGTCAATGATCTCTAGAAAATCTTATGCGTGACACTCTAATCTCTAGAAAATCTTATGTAGGAGATTATCCAGCTTGTAAATTTGCATCTTTAGATGATAAATTGTGTCATTTTCCTGAGCCAATCAAAACTGATTTCAGGCCCTCCAAACCCACCAAGCAATTGAGAGGGACAAATACGAATTAGTACATGCAGTTCCAATCTTTAACCAAAAGATGAAATTAGCATCACCAAAAAAATTTGTGTTATCAAATTCTATAGATATCAAGAGTTGATGGGGGAAATGACAATCGCTCAAGCAGTGGAGAATGTTTTCATCTACCACATTACATTTGGGGCAATCGGAGGATATTAACATTCTTCTACTATTCAACATAGCTCTAGTAGGAACGGAATGGTCTCATGACAAGTCGTCCAAAGGAAAAACTTAATTTTCCTTAGAGCTGAAATCCTCCACACCTACTTCCAAGACTCATAATTATTATCTACATTCAAAAAATGATTAGCCGAGGTTAACCAGTGATATCCATCCTTCATTGTATACAATCCATCCAAAATAATTTTGCATGTAAGACCATTAGAGATGTTGTGATTCAAGAAGTAAGGTATTGCCTTAATAGGAGCAGTGACATTATCAGGGAGATGTGTATAGAATTGCTCTAGATTCCATTCCCCATTCTGAATAACATCCTTAACACAAATATTCAAATCATGGCCATCTACATATAGAACACGATTACTCAGTTTTCATTGATTAGACCAAGTATCAAATCAAAAGGATGAACTGCCATCACTCAACCTGTACTCGTAGCTAAATCTTAAGGCCTCTCGTGCCTTCATAGTCGAATTGCAAATAACTAAGCCAGTTTTTTTTTTTTTTTTTTTTTGGAATATCTAAAACGGAATTGTTTCCAACATACTTGTTTTTAAGCAATTGCACACACAACTTATATGCATCTCTATATCCCAAACCAATTTGCCCCACATAGCAGTATTAGTTTCCCTTGCCATCCTAATGCCAAGCCCTCCTTGTTGTTTAGGTATGGAGCATTTGGTCAGCAAAAAATTATCTAGTTTGGGATAAAAAGAGGGATACAATTTTTGAGATAAAGTGGCCAGGTAAGTAATTACTACAGTGGAATTTAGCTCTTTAAGTTAAATCAAGTACAACAACTCAAACTTCTCGGTCAAGTAGGGTGGAGAAATGGCAAGCCTCCACGCAGTTGGGTAAAATGCAATATTTACGCCTCCTTTTTTAAATTAGAAAATAGGGTGAGTCTCGCCATTTGTTCGCTTAATAACTGGCTTTTTTAATGGTTCTTAAACACACTGGTTCTCCCCAATTATTGATGTTTATCAAGGTGAAGCTATGAGTCTTTTACTTGTCATAAACTGAGTTTGGAAACTTTATTTTACAGATGTTATCATCAAATTGGATGCTAAGCTAGTGGTGCTAACATATTATAAATTTTGGTAAATTAACTACTTACATGACAAAATTAAGGAAACAGAGAAAAGATTAAATATAATAGTTATGCCTATAATAAATCTAAAGAATATAAAAATAGACTACTTTAAATTTTTTAACAAAGAGTTAAAAAACTAATACCAAAAAAAATTACAAAACTAAAATAAATATTTCTAAAAAGGGTTTTGTATTAGAAGATTTTAACGGAACTCATTTTTTTCTTTGTTGAGAAAAATAGCCCTTTAAAACAAAATTAAAATAAATATGAGTGGTAAGTGCTAATAAAGATGACAACTAAGAAAAAACGTAAAAAGTAATTAATATGATTTTTGAACTTAATCGATATTTAATATTTTAAGAAAGGAAAATTTATGCTCTTAGGCATGAACTGTACCAAAAAAAGGGGAATACAATTTTTTTTTCCTTTTCCTTTTAGTCATTGTATTTTTCACGAATTATCATTTATCTTTTTTCACTCTCATTTTGCTTGTCTTTTCATCTTATTTTTATTGAAATACCCACACAACCAAAAGCAGAACAAACTCTACAAACTTCACCCCTCTCGTTCATTCTCCGAGTTTCGATTTTCTCTTGACTTGAAGTAACGAGAGTCATTTCACAATCGTAGTTCTCAAAGGAGGGCAGCGCGATCTTCAAAGCAAAGTCATTTTGGAGTCGAGGTAGGTGATCTTCAACTTTTCTACTTAGGGTTTGTGTTAATTGTGAATAAATTATGCGAAACCCTGATATAATGTTGAAAAATACCTAATTTATTTATTGTTTATTTACAAGAAATAGGGAAATTAATGTGTGATAAATTATTTTCTCATAATAATTCATGATTTGGAATGACTATTGAGTGGGTGTGTGCTTCTATGTTTTGAATTTCAATTTGTGATGTGTCTTGGTTTGTGGTTGTGTTTCTATGTTTTGAACTTCAATTTATGAAGTGCCGTGGTTTATTTAAACTTCCGGATTCGCTCTTTAATTTTTTTTTTCTGCATTCAAGTTCTCTACGTTTCTGTTTATGCTTCAAATTGGTCCCACATGTTTTCGTTTATGTTTCAAAAAGTATTAGATTTGTTTTTATTTTAAACTGGTCATTGTAAATTGAACACACAGAGAACCAATCGGGACCGTCTCAAAAATTTAGAGACTCTGTTCAAATCCTAAAAATTGAGCCCTAATTAGCCCCTATTTTATCAAATTGGGCCTCACAGATTACTCAGTTTTTTCAGATAAATTTAAATCCACATAAGAAATTTATCAACAATTTGTCTCCTTTGGTTAATTATTTTATTAACAAGATCAACTTTGTTCTTGTGTAGCGGTAAAATGAAGGCAAAGTGATGAATATAGTTTCTTTTGTGGGTTTTAATAGTAGTCTCACATCGAGAATTTTAGCCAGTTCGACGAAAAACTATTGTCATTAAAAAGCTTGAGAGGCTATTTAATTCAAAATTTAAACCCTGGAACCAATTTAAAACATAAATGGAAACATGGAGGACCAAATTTGCATGGATTCTCAATTTGAAACACAGAGGGAAACATAAAGAACTTGAATGAGAAAAAAAAAACTTAAAAGACGAAACTAAAATTTAAATAAACTTAAAGGATCCAAGCACAATTTTACCTATATTTGTGTTTTGATTTGTAAAAATCATTTTAAGGTGACAATTTTGTCATTAGAAATGTACACCCATTTGTATAAGTGATCAAAATATTAAAATTGATGACTCTGTCATTGTTAGCTTCTTTCCAAATTTGGCTTAGATGTTGAGACTCCCATGCCTTTTCAATATAATATTACTTGTGATTTAATGCATTTACTTTGGCAAGTCAGTTGTTTGTCTCAATGTATTTAACAATGTATTTAATGCATTCACTTTGGCAAGTCAGTTGATTGTCTAAATTGTTTTTCTTACTTTGGCTGGAAACACCCATGTTGTATTGGGTTCAACAATTCCCCCTCCAGTCAAAGAAGTTGATTTGCGCTTCCTTTCAGATACCTCAAGATCCACTTTACATCATCCCAATATTCTTTACTAGGAATGAAAGAAATCTGCTAACAACCCCAACTGCATTAGCTAGCAGTGAGCTAAATGACTTAGCATCCTTCATGTTGAATCTTTATAGAACCCGATCCACATAGTGATGTTGTGAGAACCATAACTTTCTCGCATACTGGTATCACAAAATTTGTATGCCTAGAATTTGCTTTGTAGGACCTAGATTTGTCATGTGAAGGATTATGAAAACTTCTTTTTTAAATTATCAATCACCGTCTTGTCCCTTCCCATTATCAAAAGCATATCATCAACATATAACAGAAGGATGATCAATTTGTTACCTGTAAATGTTTTGACATATACACAGTGATTTGCATAAGTCTTGGTATATTCATGACTCATCATAAATGAGTAAAGTTTCTTATACCATTGTCTCGGAGTTTTCTTTAATCCATACAAACTTTTCTTCAATTTGGAAACCATATGCTCATTTTGCGTCTTCGCAAATCCCATGGTCACACCTGACACACCTAAAGTTCAAACAACACCCCAAAGGGGTTACACGATAAAATCCTAAGATTACGCCACTCTTAAAACTAGCTGACACCGACATTATTGGTTTATCACTAGTGTCATGACACTACAAGGCCCACCTATGAAACATTTTTCCCCATATGTCTTGTACACTTCTGGCCCTCATACTCAAGCCACGACTCATCTCCACCCCCATAAGCGTTGATATGAATCATCTTATTTATATTGCCTTGGGTTGGTCCTTTCCAAGAGCTCCTATGAAGTTTTGTTCGATTTTGGATCATTTCCCCCTCCATCTATGCATATAATTAAGCCTAGCTCCTTAATAAGCTCTCACGTTTTTCTTGCTTCTTGAATATTTTAACCAGACTCCTCTTGTCAGGGCCGGTCCTGAGTTTTTTGGTGCCTTGGGCAAACAAATAATATGGGGCCCTTGTAACTATTTAAATATTATTCTTCTTGTTTTTTTTTTTGTTAAAATCATTAATGGTTTGTTCACGATCAATACTTTTTAAATAATTATTTTCAACAGAAATATGTGCACTTCTATATATATGGTTGTAATACCATACAAAATTCATTCAAATATATGTATATACTACTAAGTACGGCAAATTTTGGTGCACCTAAACAAATGGTGCCCTGGGCGACCTCCCCTGCCGCCCATGCTCAGGGCCACCACTGCCTCTTGTCAGCTGATATTGATATTCATGGCAGAGCTTTTCTCTTCTTTTTTTTTTTTTTAAATTATTGTCTTCTTCTGACCTTTTTATAATCTCCTTCAAGCAATCTTCCATCTAAGTCTCCTGACACCCTCTTCAACTATCCATGGCCTATATGTGTTAATATATTCTTAGATTTTAGGAAGGTTGTGAAAAAGTTAGGTTGATGAGAAGAAACTTTTTTTTTTTTTGCAATAGTTAAAAATTATTGTGTTACCTATTATAGTCAATAAAAATCATTCCAAGTAATGAAAAATTAGTCCTTTCTCATTGTAGCCTTCACCTATTTCCGCTCTCAATTATGAAAAGATCATGTTAGTAAATACTGTTCAACAGTTTTGTTTTCCTCTATGCTTAATCTCCTTTGTTTATTTTCCATGTTCTCTATTCTTTGTGAGTGTATGCATTCTTTCACTAAAACATATACCAGTCTATCTCACACTCATCCTTGTCCATAACTATGGGATTTTTTTTTGACAAGTATGATACTTATTGTAGTACGGAGGGAGTATTGAAAAATCAGCAGATCACTGTATTCAATCTCATGCACATGTTTTCTTTATCAAACTGAATAAAAGTAGTTTGTTCTTATTCTAGTTTGTGTTTTGTATTTTATTTATCAAGAGCAGTGATGGACGACGACAGACATCTCCAAGGAAGGGAAGTTTATCGCAGTGATATTCGAGGATGGACTATGACCATCTATCTCCCAATTACTGTTCAGAATTGGCGTTGGTTGATGGTGCTCTCAAATGGTGATATTCATCTTACACTTGACGACAGTTATAGTTGGGAAGACTTAGCGGTTCGAGCTCGACGCTCTTTTCAAGATCTCGAAAGAATCACAATTGAAGCAGGACGACCAAGCACCGAATCTATGACATGTTCTATATGCCTTATGGAGCTTCTAGTTGGGTCAGAAGCAATTCGCTTGCCCAACCCGTGTTCTCATATTTATCATGAAGATTGCATTATTAGATGGTTAAACATATCTAACACATGCCCCGTGTGTCGCATGACTGTTTGACAAAGTTCTCCGTTCATCTCATTTTTATTTCATAAAACTAAATTCAAATCCATGTGTATTAATACTATGTTCATTTCATAAAACTAAATTCAAATTCCTGTGTATTAATACTTTTCTTGTTAGTTACTGCTACCTGCAACTTAATTTTTACAAATTCGGATTATGTTAACTCCAATTCTTACTCTAGATAGCTTTTTTTTATTTGACTTGATTTTTATTAATATTTTTCTTCTCTTTAATGGTTGATAGTGTAACACCCCAAATCTACCCGTTCGTTTTATTAAAATCAGAGTGCGGAAATTTAAATTTAAACATGCAATGGAGTGTCACATTCGACGTTTAAAATCCAAACAACGTTAAGTTCAATTCAAAAAATCCAATAAAACAACTAAGTAAGGCGGTGTTCATCCTCCCGAGTGTTACGTATCGAGACGACACCGACTCAAATTTGTGAAGGTAGACAAGTCTTCACTCACTATCACACTGCACATTACCCACATAGGGGTAACATTCAAACAGAAGGGGTGAGTCTCTAACACGATGTATAAAGGCATGTATGATAAGCGAGTATACTAGAGTTGAGCAACTATAACTCTGACAATGCACCTACTTGGCGAATTAATTAAAATAGCATACGACATCGGATTTCAACAAAAGACCACTCATTGGAAAGCTCTCTGAGTGTAGTTTCTACCTATGATTTTCGTTTTTCAAAATAAGTATCCAGTTGGTACAGTTTTTCAAAACACTACACTGATGTACCAAAATCGGACAGAACTCTTTACCCAAATTGCAACCAAATTTTCTTTCTCATTTCTTAATGAAATTTTGTGAAACCAGTGCCTATTTCGTAGAGAATTAAGTCTACTTTTCAATGAAACAAGAATCATTCAAAACGGAGTTCAATTGAGAACACAAAACCTGCAAAAACCGATCCTACTCACAGTTTGATTCCAGAAATTTGACCTAACTTTGGAGACTCATAACTCGAGCTACACAACTCCAAATTGAACGAAACCAGTGCCAAAACGACCGGCCTTAAGTATATTTTCAAAAACAATCAGCCACACAATTTTTGGATCAACCACACAGTACCAGTTTCAGAAAGACCGAAACAGTGTCGAAACGCATACGAAACCATAAGCAAATAAAACTCATCATGATCAATCACCAAAACTAATTATAATCATCACAAATACAATCAAAATCATCAAATAGCACATCAAACATAATCAAATCACCTACGGTGCATCAATTCACCATCCAATCATACACAAGTCATTAACACCAAAACGAAATTAGACACCACATAAATACATGCAAGAATCATTCAATCATATTATCAAACACCTAACATGCATTATAGTTCCTAATCTTCCACATACACCCCATCATACAACCCATTATAATATTAGAACCCACCCTTACCTTGGAATTTGTAGAATAGGTACACTACAAAAAAACACGGTTATTAGCGAGGGAATTTTCGGTCGCTAACATGCCCAATTCCGTCGCTAGTTGCCATTAGCGAGGGACCAGTTCGGTCGCTAATTCCTCCTCGCTAATGGAAATTAGCGAGAGAAATGTGTTCCGTCGCTAATTAGCGAGGGACAGTCCCTCGCTAATTCCGTCGCTAATGCTGACAACACGCTTCCCGAGTCTGATTGGCACACTTATCAATCTGAATTTATTATTATTATTAGTAGTATTAGTAGTAGTATTATTATTATTACTGTTGTTATTATTATTATTAGTATTATTATTATTATTGTTATTATTATTATTATTTTGAGAGAGGAGTGAGAGTGGTGGTGGTGTGGTGGTGGTGTCAGAAAGAGAGAAGAAGAAGAAGGAGAAGAGTAAGGAGAAAAAAAGAGTGAGATGTATGTGGTGGTGGTGGTGGTGGTTGTGTGGTGGTGGTCGTAGAGAGAGAAGGAGTAAGGGAGAAAGAGAGTGGTGGTGGTGGTGGTGGTGAAGGAAGAGAGAGTGAGAGAAAGAGGTATGTGGTCGTGGTTGTGGTGGTGTGGTGGTGGTGTGGAAGAAAGAGAGTGAGAGAGAGAGAGAGAGGTTGTGGTTGTGTGGTTGAGGAGAGAGAGAGGAGTGAGAGTGGTTGTGGTGTGGTGGGGGCGTGGTGGTGGTGGTGGGTTAGAGTTTGTAGGTGAGAGAGAAGAATGAGGGTGTTGTGAGTGAAAAATAAGAGTGAGTGGTGGTGGTGGTGGTGGTTGTGTGGTGGTGGGTTAGAGTTTGTAGGTGAGAGAGAGAGAGAGAGTAGAGGAAGAGGAAGAGGAAGAGGAAGAGAAGAGGAGTGAGGGTTAAAAGTGAAAGAATGAGAGAAGAGTGAGAGAAGAGTGAGAGAATCGAATATTTGGTAAAAAAAATAACTGGACATTAGCGAGGGACTTGTAGTTCCGTCGCTAATCGCCACTCGACATAGTCGGATCGATGCAATACCAAATCAGCCTGCAACGTTCAGACATTAGCGAGGGACTTGAAATTCTGTCGCTAATTCCCTCGCTAATGGTCACATTAGCGAGGGACTTGCAGTTCCGTCGCTAATCCTCGTTTTTTGCGAGGGACAAAATTTCTCTCGCTAATTCCGTCGCTAATCCTTGTTTTTTTTGTAGTGGTACTCTTCCACGAGATTCTAAGGGAAACCACCGCAACTAGCCTTCTCCTCTTCTCCTTCTCTTCTCTTGCTTGCGCCTCACTCCCCCTCTATTCTCCTCTCCTTGCGCCGCTCCCTCTTTCTTTTCTTTTTGCTCTCCAAATGAGCAATTGGCTCTAACCCTAGTGCTTATATCATTGGGCTCTTGGGTCATGGGCCTCTTCCTACCACTTAAATAGTTACTAACACCACCTCTTTCTACCACCTACTTAATTTCTAAACACCACCTTTTTCTACCACTCCTTAATTTCTAAACACCACCTTTCTCTACCACTTACTTAATTACTAAACACCACCCCAGGATTTAAAAGAAGTACCCCATTATTATTTTAATCACTATACCTATACAATACCTAAACAATCTAATTAAATAAATAATTGAATTATTTGGGGCGTTACAGATAGGGCCTTCTTTTTATTACCAAAGTATATGTTTAGTTTTTGGTGTGATCAATGTTCATTGGTTTGCAAGATTGCACCATCATCACTATAGAGAACAATGGAGGCTCTGTAGTTCTAAGAACACCACTTACTTCAATTATGATCTTTATTGATCTAATATATATATATATATATATATATATATATATATATATATATATATATATATATATATATATATATATATATATATACTAGTTTGTATTATCATATATTTGCAGTATACATTTTCTTTTAACTTAAAATCTGTTATTTTAAAACACAAAGGTTGAAGTGTAAGTCAGTTGGACTTCTCTACTGCAAGGCGTCCCATATAAACCATCATCTCCAAAAGTTCCATTATCCGAACAACGTCAATGTCTAGATATGTAGATCCGATTGCATCAACAAAAATAGAGGTAGGATATGGTGTGTCAGGTCTTGTTTCTATGCCAAGAGTAGCAGGAAACGGTTGATCATAATCTCTATAAAAGCTTCTAGGGATTTTAATCAACCTCTGTTAAATAAAAGAAAAAGAAAATATTAGACAACATAAACAATATGTAAATCAGAGGTAAGATCAAAAAGTAAGAGAAACTTAAGTATAAATATGGTTGAAATAAAAAGTAAGAGAAACTTAAGTATAAATATTATAGTCCCATAATTTGAAAAAGCTAAATGCCCAAGAATTTCAAAAATAAATTAGAGATAAGGAAAAACCACCAAATTAGAATAACACAAACCGATACCAGCAAAGCTCAATATAATCCACACAACCATGAAGAATAACCAAAAGCCTAATAATAATTAGCAATTACAGTTGAAATCAGCACCCTGGGTAATTCTAATAATAAGCACTTGCAAATGTAAATAACCCAATACCTGTACTACTTAGACTGAGGTGCATCTCTGAGTAATAATAACATTCTCCCCACCTCTAGCATGTGACTCACTGGATAAAGAAGACAATCATGAACATGGACCCGACAAATTTGAAAATCTACAACAAATTAAATTGTAACATGACTACGGCTATCAGTTTCTTTACCTACAGAGAATAGTCTTGAGTTTTTCCATCAAGATCATTATGATAGGAAGAAACAACTTTATCATCTTGCATTTACCGATTCTGAAACTGAATCAGAAAGGAAGAAACTAAATGATATTGCAAAGATGAGACACGGGAAAAGAATCGATTCTTACCAGAAGCTCTTGATCTTTTGTGTCCAAGTCAAATATGGTCGAGAGAAGAAGTTTTAACTTCAGAGATCTCGATAAGCCATTTTTATATATTGAGAAACAATAGTATTGAATAAAAATAAAAGTGGGAGTTAACTTCAAGGATAACATCGAACACAATGACAATAAGTGAATATAAATGTTAGATAGAAATACCGCTTTACAAGCTATAGATACTTTACTAAAACATAGAAACATATAACACACTTGCGCCGCACACACAGATACACAGAATTACAAACTAAAAAACCTAAGAATGAGAATATTAGAAGTAGAACAGAGGAAGAGGAAGGAATAAACAAATTCATACCTGTGTCGCTGGCGTGGAGCGATTTTCAAGCAATCTCATTGCGGTGCCAACCATGAAATCGATGCGTGTTGCCGAATGGAGAACCGCAAACAGACGGGAATGCAATAGCCGATCAGCCAAACCAGGAACGATTTGTTCCTATCGTTCGAGAGCCAAGAACCAGGAAGAATGATTGACTCTAATAAATAATTGTGAAAGAATGATTGACTCAAATTGGGGGTAATAATTGAGACTAATAAATTAGCCTTGTAATGGTTGACTCATGGAATTAATTTCAAAGCAATGAATCGTAAAGCGCCCCTCGTTGTAACAATTCAAATTTACAATTCATGGCCTTAAATCACATATTTATCATCAGTAGCAGCAGGTATTTTTGTGATGTGCAATCCGATCCATTGATCAAATCTGCGATTGTTTTTTAATTGCCAGCTGGCACGCCACCTATTTTTCCTAAAATGCGCGTGGCATTTTTCTATTGGTCTTATGTGAACGCTTACGTGGACAACTTATGATTTAATATAGTTATGATATATATAGTGTATCATCCTGATTTTTTTTAACCTAGATTAGTGTCGTCCTTAACTTTAGTTTTTAATGATTGATGATTGATTGATTGTCATAATTGATCTTAGGCTTAACCTAAGTACATTATTGTATGATTTTCAAATGTGGAATATCACAATTAGACCTCATGGATGAGGAAAGTTTATTGCGAAGGGTTATGTTTTTCAAAAACCCTCCTACTCACCACACACCTTATAACCTTACGAATGATCAAAATGCCATTAATAAATAAGAAAATTACAGTGTGTCCTTATTTTTTTGTCAGATTTTAATGGGTTCGGGGACAGGCAACCGAATCAATTCGGATCAAGACCTTTATGCATTACTGTTAAAATCATATTTTTTGCCAAACACCCCATTTTTCACATTTTTAATAGTGCGGACTCTTTGTCGAATCGCCCGGTTTGGTTTGTGCGTCTCGAACACCTTAAAACATGGAATTCATATGAATGACATGTGTAGCACAATTTTGAGAATTTTTCACATTTTAAACGTTTGGTACTTAACCATCAAAACCGGTTTAGAGAGTGGTAACCGAATCGACCCGAGAGGTTCACTGTCGAACCATTCTAAAATACAGCGTGAAGGGGTTTCCATGCGTGTTCCACGTGATGTTAACTTTGGAATTTTTTAGGTTTGGGAGTGTGTGGTGAGTAGGTTGAGGGTTGGGAAAAGCATAAACCTTGTGAAGGAAATCTTTGGGTTCCACACTCAAACATGTCTCCACTACAAGGTATTAGGACCTTGTGGTAAGTTGGTACAATTCTACAATTAAGATGAACAACTTGGTTCAATTTGTTTGTTCAATTTGATTTGGTTTTTTGTTTTGTTTTGTTCAATACTTGCAGTGAATGGTAAATCCTGGTGAATTCCAAAGGATTGGAATAAAGTCGCCATCAGAGTTTAATCATTTACTAAAAACGTTAATAAATGCTTTTTGAAAACGAAATGGTCTTCAAAACCATATTTGAGTTTGGGCAGTTTTCTAAACCGTGATGGGTTCGTCTCGTCTAAATAGGAACAATGGTGTTTGGTTCGAGCAAGCGACCAAATAAGGTATGTCAAAAACCCTGTGTGACATGGTCGGTTTAGTAGCCACAAGCCGATCGAACCAATGATCTAGTGGGTTTGAGAAATTTTTTATTTCCTACTATGAATCGACATTACCATAATATAACACCCTAACTTATGGATTGAGATATATTCCCAAGTGAAGAATGGAGGTCCTTATATAGCCTTCAAAAAAGTGAATCCTTCCTTGGAGATGAAGTTAACTTGAGTTTTAACAATGGTCAAGATCAGAACTTGTCATATGGAAAGTTGAAGCCCATGCTCATATGTAGAGGGAGATCCAATGAGAGATGAGCATGTGTCCCTATATGAGTGACTCTTCAAGGTTATGCTTCTATGGTAGACGCCAAAATATGCAAGTTGCATATGCCTTTATGACTAAGCATGATGTCATCAATCAAGTGGTGGTGCAATTTGATGGTCCATGAAACTTTCATGCATTATCAAGTTCTAGTGCAGGTGCATTGTTGTAATCTGGTGCAGATGCATTGCAGTGCAGGTGCACTGTGGTAATCCAATGCGAAGCATCCCGTGAAAGTCGCACTTAACAAACATATCAAAATACCGAATATATCCAAAATGGCCCAATCATAAGCTTAACCATACTTAAACACTCAAGTATTGCTATATTATATAAAATACTATATTTACTCCTTATATTTACTTGAAAGAGAGTAATTTCTTAGGTTTAGAGGTATGAATAACTCTATATAAAATAGAGTTATCATGTGCAAAGACTCACAAGGTAATACAACCTGTTCTTTACCTCTTCCTCAGTATTACTTATTTGAAAGCCTTGCGCTCGGGATGATGTCTTTGTTGGGTGAAAGCCTTCTAATCCCATTTGTAATCTTTGAATCAAATTCCCTCAAGTTGATCCAAGCATGCAGAAAGGAAAAAGGTCATTAGAGAAATTGAGGGTAAATTTAAATACATATGGATCATGGGTAACAGTTTCCAAATGTTGGATTTACATGGTAAAACGTGAAGGCAACCTTGTAGCTCACACCATTGCATCTAGGTCTTGACGGCTCATTAACAAGTCACTGGCGTGATCACCCTCCGATAGCTCTTCGTCAAGCTTTGATTGCTGATTAACAAAGCCTCTTTGATGCGTGAAAGCAATTGATTGTCGGAGCCCCTCGACACATATGGGTTTGCCTGTTCTGATGGATCCTAGGTTTTGCTCGAATCGATCTGTTTTGTCTTTGAAAGGGTGTTAGATGGAGGCATGATTAGGCGACTGAGCTTGGGTGATGTAAAGTTACAGAGATGTGGTTGAGGATGAGGTGAGATCCGTCGTTTCTGCTCGGCTAGGGTTCGATGGGGTTTGTATTGTCTTTCTTTCTCTTCAAAGTAAACTAATTACAAGTGAAGCTGTTTTTTAGGTTGTGTGTACTTGTGGAATCTTCAAGAACATCATGCGTAGTGACTAGTTTCGTTGCTAGGCTTGGATCGGGTCGCAATTGGGTAGTTTTAGTTAGTTTGGGCCTTTCGTTGTTAGCCCCTGTTTATTGCCCAACCTTGGTTGTTTGTTAACTCACTTTGTGTTTATTGTTTTGGGCCTCACCCACTTTTATAAGGGTTTTTTCTTTTGTACCCCCACCCTCTCCCCTTAAACCCCCACCCACGCTGAAATCCCCAAAATGCCCTTCAAAAAATATTTTTTTCACTAATTTACGAATCGTATATATATCTTTTTGTGGCCTATATACGATGGGAAAATTTTGACATCGTATATATGTTCATTGTGCGTATATACGATTGATGCGTTTTAAGTCAATCGTATATACGCAAAATGAACTTATATACGATGTCAAATTTTCCCCATCGTATATATGTCCCAAAAGAGATATATACGATGGGCTTTGTTTTTGTTAATGATTTATGATTTTATTACCGTTATAATTTGAAGTCTCGCGATTTGATTAACATCAGCAGTGACGTAGTGCTATTGGATAAAGTAAACGCGTATAATTACAAACGCGCGATATAGTATATATACACGCGTGTAATACAAAATATGTGTGAATCTATCTACAAGTCATCAATAGAATCATCGGCTAAATCTATACATCTAGACGCATCATCGTGAGTGAGAGGCGCACGGGAGGACACATAGATCGCCATAGGGTAAAACGTCCAGGCATACGGATGCAACCATGAAGCGGACTCGACGTGCGTAGTCTTTGGTACCACTATGGGGCAATAGGAGGCAGCGAGACAAGTGGGAGAGATTGAAAGATTCAACCGATGTACATTTTGCTTGTTCGTGAAGCAGATATGATTTTCAACTTAGATGAAGCTGTAAGTGCCTCTCAAAGGAGATAAGTGAAATTCATAGGTAAAGAAAATCGAACCAATGCAACATTATACCGGTTGCAACCATATACCCCATCTCAGCAAATCAAACCACTTTGACTCGGTGTGACGTCCGTATGACGACATCAGTTGCGGAATCTTTCTAGACCAACATAGATAATTATGGGATTCAATCAATCTCAACACCTCCTGAATGTCCGTTCTAGGACCCCTCTTTGTAGACCGGTGTTTGTGACGCTGCCTATAAACTTGACGAAGACTAGTCACATTCTCCGGATCTAGCTTCTTCAAAGCAGTAATAGTAGCTTTCGGTCCGACATCAAGATCCGCATGCTCGTTAACGAGATCTCTTTGCGCCTCATGTGGGCGCCCAAATAAACAAGTACCAATGGAAGTTTTGAGCAACTCGTGCGTGTGTCTACCACATTTAACCGTGACACACCAACCCCACGGCTATCACGATGCAAGTAGCTTTCAATCTAAAAGGATGACCTCTCCTTTTAGAACCGAAAACCCTTGAATCATTAGTAAATCCGCGCCTTGTTTGTCGCAACCAAAAACAATCTTATCTCGCCTTCCCCTCTTTCCAGCTGCTTTCTCAGATCTCACAATAACAACAACTACACCGATAGTTCTACCAACAGCTTTGGCCCACTCCTCCACAGCCTGTCGTGTAGAAAATATCTACAAAATATATAACTTACTAAGTACTTAAGTAAATTAATTCCATTTACCAAACTTGAGTAACAAAATTATACCGTATCCGTCGTGAAAGTTAATGTAGTATCAATATCAACAGCGCCAACCGAGAGTCGGCATCTCGCTGTCACAGCGGGTCAATATCTGTTCCAACAAAACAGATAGCAACTCAGTAAAAAACGAAAAAAATAGCCCAGTCGTATATACCTCCTCAACCATGTATATACGATGGGTATTTTTTTCATATCGTATATACATGGCCCAGATGTATATACGATTAGATCTTCATGATTTCACTCGTATATAACCTATATACGATGGGTAGTCAACGAAGCATTTAATAATGCAATCGTATATATGCCTTGAAGGACATATATACGATGGGTAGTCAACGAAGCATTTAATAATGCAATCGTATATATGTCCGTATATATGTCTTGAAGGACATATATACGATGAGTAGTTTTTCAGGTCAGCGTTCATTAATTAATGTAATCGTATATACCTTCCATCGAGGTATATACGATGTGTTATCTTGTGGGTCCCAGTCAGAGAGAAATAAATGAAAGTCAAAAAGTGAATTATGGCAGGGGTATTATGGGAATATCACAAATGGGTGGGGGTGGGAGGGGATGGGGTGGGGGTATAAAAGAAAAAACCCCTTTTATAAATGACAATCACTACCACTTGAACAAAAAAAATAGGGTTGTGTTTTTCCCACACCCCTCCCTACTCACCACACACCCCATAACCCACTAAATACCCATATTACCCCTAACTTAAAAACACTCCATCTCCCACTCTCCCTCCCTACTCCCTTTGCCCTCCCCATCACTTTCACTCTCACACCAAACACAACCAAACCCTAAACCCCCTCCAAACCGTACTCTCACTCTCACTCTCACTCTTCCTCTCAATCTCACCTCCTCCATTGACACGCTCACTCAGTTATCTGATCTTCTCTCACTCTCCTATCCTTTCTTGCATTCTTTTATCAGCTACAAACTCGTTTTATTCTGGTTTTTCGCACGGTACGGTTGCAAGCAACCGGAGCAATTTGGCGACGAAGACTATTTAACTAGTTTGGTTGAAGGCTCCCGAACGGGTTCGACTACGCACAACCGAACCATCTTCATTTTCCAAAAAAAATGCACATAAGGTAAGGTTGAGGGCAACCGAACCGGTTCGGTTGAAGCTAGCCGTACCAAGTAAATTTCAAGAAAGGAGGTGTATGTCAAAATAATTCAGTCTGACAGTGAACAACCGAACAAGTTCAGTTGCCTCTAGCCGAACCCATTAAATTTCGAAAAAGACAATACGAACACGCTTGAAACATTGAGTTCATTAAGGGTATTTTGATACTTCCACAGGTTTGGAGGTGTGTGATGAGTAGGGGAGAGGTTGAGAGTAGCCTGGGCCAAAAATAAAAAACCACTCGTGTCATTTTATATTTTCTAGCGATTGCATCTGCCTTCATAGCTCAGTGGTAGAGCGTCAGTCTTGTAAACTGAAGGTCCGTAGTTCGATCCTGCGTGGAGGCAATGTATTTCATGTTGAAAAAAAATTCTACCGATCGCTCACCTTAGAAGTGTTTTTTTTAGTTACCTAGTATCTTTTCCAATCCTCGGAAACGATCTTCGTCCAGGGTCTCTGCAATGGACCTTTATCCAACGTGTCTATCGTGGTCTTCACCCATCAACTGTTCGACGGAAGTCCTAAGCGAAAATCACTGCAGCACTTCAAAGCCAGCTCCTTCTTTTCGCATTCAATCGTTGAAGCGGTCCTCTAAACCGGGAACTGAAGGGCTCCAGAAGGATCCCAAGAAGGATTTGTCTCGCATTCTCCGAACAGAAGCTGCTATCAAAGGGGTAGAGAATAAAGGCAAGTCGTGGAAGCATAGACAGCTGTGGCCTAAGGCTGTTCTTGAAGCATTGGATGAAGCCATTAGAGGGCGTCAGTGGCAAACTGCTCTCAAGGTTGGTCCCAGTTTCAATTTTTTTTTTGTTGTGAAATTTTCATTTTTTCTACGACCCTTTATTCTGTTGAATGGTTTCCTTGGCTTGGTTTGTGGTTTTTTGGTTTTTTCTTCTTTTAGGTGGGTGGACACGGTGTCATGTGTAAAGAAAAGTTGCATGTTTTGACAATTTATTTTCTTATGGAGTGTGATGCAATAATTCAGGGGATATGAAGCTGTTGATTGAATTGAGTTTGTTTTTTCTTCTGTAAAATTGGTGGCTTTTGGGTTTATGGATTTTCTTGATTGGCTCTTGGTTTTGTGCAAAAGAAAACATGTATATTGGAATGTTCTATTCTAGAAATCGGGAGGGTTTTATAAGTAAGCTGTGCCATGGTGCTTTGGTTTTCAATGTTCTATGCTCTATTTGTCGGTTTGTGACCCTTGAAATTTTTAATTTGGAGTTGGTTGGGATGTGTTTGGAAAATGTTTGAGTTTGAAAGAAAAGATGGGCTTTTAACATGTATGCTATTGGTTTTCTTGCCTACCTTCATGCAAACCTAAGTTATTTTGTAAAACTAGTGACACTTCGAAATAGTTATAGTCTGTGAAGGTTAGTAGTGCCTGGATTTTATCTTAGGATGAGAGTGATTCTAGAAAAAGATTTAGACTTCAGTTTGTCTGAAATGTGACCGATTCCCTTTTGCAGATTTTTGCACTTCTTCGTAAGCAACATTGGTATGAACCGAGATGCCAAACATATACCAAACTGTTGATGATGCTTAGCAGGTGCAAGCAACCTGAAGAGGCTGGTCAGCTCTTTGAGATCATGTTATCAGAAGGGCTTAAACCTACGGTTGATGTCTTCACCGCGCTTGTAAGTGCTTACGGTCATAATGGTCTTCTTGGTCAGGCATTTTCTACTATTGAAGATATGAAATCAGTTGTTGACTGCAATCCAGATGTATTTACATATTCTGTTCTCATCAGTTGCTGTTCAAAATTTCGTGCGTTTTGACTTAATTGAACACGTTATTGCGGAGATGTCATATCTTGGCATTGAGTGTAACACTGTGACATATAATTCCATAATAGATGGATATGGTAAGGCTGGCATGTTTGAGCAGATGGAGAATTCATTGACAGATATGATTGAAAATGACAGCTGTCAACCAGATATTTTTACGCTGAATTCTTTTATAGGATCATATGGAAATGTTGGGCAAATTGATAAGATGGAGAAGTGGTATGATGAATTTCAGATAATGGGCATAAACCCAGACATAAAGACATTCAATATGATGATAAAGTCCTATGGCAAAGCAGGAATGTATAATAAGATGAAGACTGTGATGGATTTCATGGAGAGTAGGTTTTTCATCCCAACAATTGTAACATATAATACTGTCATTGAGGTCTATGGCAAAGCTGGAGAAATTGAGAAGATGGACAAACACTTTAAAAAAATGAAGCATATAGGATTGAAGCCTAATTCTGTAACTTATTGCTCGCTCGTCAATGCGTATAGCAAAGCTGGGCGTATTGATAAAGTTGACTCAATCTTGAGGCATGTAGAAAACTCTGATGTAGTGTTGGATACTCCGTTTTTTAACTGCATAATTAGTGCCTATGGTCAGGCTGGTGACTTAAAAAAGATGGGCGAGTTATTCTTGGGAATGAGAGAAAGAAAATGTGAGCCTGATAGCATCACTTTCGCTTGTATGATCCAGGCTTATGATGCCCAAGGCATGACTTTGGAAGCTAGAAAGTTGGAGAGCATGATGATTACTGCCAAAGATAGCTCTGGTATGTTGCAATTTCTATGTTTTTTGTCACATTGTGCTTGATATATAATGCCTCATTTACCAAGCATTCCTTGTATGTGAGTTCATGCACCTCTTTGTGCATGACAAGTCTTGTTATCTTTCCCTTCTGTCAATTGTCTTTGAGCTCCTATAATGCCGTTTGCCATCATCATATAGGTGCGATGAAGAAAGGCATTACTACAACTGGAATTTAAGTGTATCAATCTCCCCACCCTTCCCCAACACGGTTCCCTCCTTATCTTTGGGTGATAATCCAGTGGCACATCGCCACATCCCAACAAAATAGCGTGGTAAGCAGAAATACTCCATATTTACTTGCTTATACTTTGTTGCAAGCAAATACACCTTTAGATTTTTGGACTAATGATTTTTAATTTCTTGCTATTTAATTAATTGTATAAGGCTTGTTGTCGTCGTCGTCGTTGTCTCCTGTTATTCACCATTGGTATACATCCAGTCATCTCACTTTCTTTAAAAGAACATCATATTTCACTTAGATTGAACCTAGTGTGATTTCCGAGGTTTTACTTTTACCTATTTCTTCTTTTGTCGGCCTTTGTCTCCCTTGTTGTAGGTGCCATTGGCAAATCTCTAATGGTGGAGTTTGAGAAGACTTGCTCAGACCCACCTCAATATCTCCTTATTCGTAAGCTATCAACTATCGCGGTAAGAAACTAGAAGTTCCTAACGTTGGGTAACACGAGTACAAGTGGGTTAACATGGTGGATAGGTACTTTTTCCTAAACTCAATGGATGAAAGTTAGAGGTTACTAAGGCCCTTGTTTGACTTCACCAAGTCTCTTCATGGTGGAGTATGATGACTTGAGTTCAGTGATTGAGACAATCTGTCTGCAACAGTCCAAACCCTTGGCATACTTTAGCGAGGATTTGAGTGATAAAAACTTGGCTAAATCAACATATGAAAATGAAGTAATGGCATTATTCTGCAGGAGTCCAAACCCTTTTCATGGTTTAACTAGGTTTCAAGTGATCAAAACTTGGCAGCTATATCAACATTTGGAAAGAATTAATGGCCTTAGTATTGGCGGCTTAGATTCAACAGTGGTAGGACTGACGAAAAGCGTTTGAAGTTGAAAGGAACCCAATAATGAAGAGGAAAAAAAGGATGTGCTATTGTACGTTTTATAAAAGCTTCTAATACATTCCTAAACCAGAGTTCGTACAGAGAATACATCTCTGCCCTCAGCTTCTGCTTGAACTAGAGAATTTTCATTCAACTCTCTTCTTTTAACTGGCCTCGCCTAAACCATTTGCTTTCCTCTATGCCTTCTGGATGTTATTTGCAACTACTATTGTCATGATTATACAATTGACAAAAACCCTAAGACCAAAATAATTATGCGTTTGCATTTAAGTTGCCATATTGATATTTGTAAAAGTATGGACATGAAACCTACTCAAGATGGAATGTTTTCCATGAGAAAGATCACTCTGAAAAACTCATTGTGATGTGCTTGCGCAATCGAATATTGTTAGAACCCAATAATTAAATAAGATGTATGGTAAGGAAATAGAGTGTGGTGTAGGGAATCATAGGGAGGGAGTTCAGTTGTAACCAACTGCTGAGTTTGTAATTAGGAGTATATAGAGAGGTAGTGGGGGGATTACGGAGCTAGGCTGGAATTGGGTTAGGACTTTGAAGAGAATTGGGCGGGCACTTTCGAATCTGCCCAGACTTGGTTTCTTTACTATTTTCTGCCTTTTGTAATTCCTGCATACAGCTGTGATCTGCTATCCTTTGATACAGATCTGATTTCAGTATTAATTCCACATATATTCCTTTAACTATCTTCTATGGATTCTGGTACCTATCAAATATTCTTTTTAGTTTTGAATATGAAACGATTTGGAGATATGGAGAATAATTTGAATCTAAATGTTGAAATTCATTCCATAAATAATGTTGTGTCGGATATTGAAAAGATAGATGTCAAAGACAAGAATAAACCTAAAGAAACCGTGTGTAGGATTCCAAATAGAGTGTGTCTAACTTCTAATGTTTGGAAAATGACTACTACTGGTTGTCGCTACTTGTTTCCATTGAGTACCTCTGTACTTTGTTTAGCAAAGTTAATTATATGGAGTGTCCATTACATGTGTTGCCATTGTGACGTTTACTAGCTATTGAGCTTTATGCACAGGGATATGCATCATCACTCATCTGCATTGTTTGCTGAATCTGGAAATTCGCATCTGCCCTGCAGGGAATCTATAGCTTTTAAACTCAGAGATGACAACAATGGAGTGCACATTTCAGGAAAGTTATCAAAAGGTTGAGTGTTTATCAGTATCCCAAACAATAGCATCACTCTAGCTTGCTGCCACATGTACGATTTACTCGAGTAATTCAAGTTTCTATGATGGACAATGTGTTATTGTCTCACGCGATTTGAATTCCCTGCTGTTATCTTCAGCAGCAGTCAAGATCTCAGCCGTAATATATAGATCCAACGGTCTAAACTTGAAACTGTATTTATATATGATGTTTTGCAGTTAAATCATAACCGTTAAATCTTCATCTAATGGCCAGTATTCACTGACTGCATTGACTGCACCATTTTACGACTGCAGGGGATCTGGGTCCGTTGTCTACACATCTTGCCACCCCGTTTACCAATGCACTGCATTGGGATGGGTTGCTGAAGCAATATTTTCCTTGTTACCATAGGTTATTAGAGCATTGCATCCCACAAAGTCTAATATCTGAATGAATGAACCTGTTAATATGTATATAATTTTTATTTATTTTTTGGGATTTAATTGTGTGTGTGTTTCGATGCAGGTTGTTCTGCCTTTACTAACCTGTTAATATGAGCAAAGCATGTTACAACTAATGACGCAAGGAATTTAGGTTTAGCTTTCAGGAGCTTGAAAACTAGTGTCTATTTTGTTAGGGTTTAAGATAGGCATTGCTTTCTCCTGCATGCAGATCTTTTGATTATGATCCAACCTTTTACATCAGTAAAATGCGACTCTTTCTCCCGGCACTCCCCTTTCCCAGATGCTAGATGGTAAAATTCGTCACTCAGTATCTAGATATCGAGTGCGTGAGGGAGTGCGGATAATGAGAAGGGGGAGTGTAGGAAGGAAAACCCGCAGAATAATCCATAAGTTTATCACAATGGAGATAGACCTAGGCACACGGAAGGTGTTTCTTGACGTCTTGCTTTTTGCACCCCTATGTTTCTTATTAGCCCACATTTGTGTGAAATATACATTAGACGAGCAAATAATATCCCTTTTTGGGGAATTTCATTCCCATATCCAGTTAGCATGAGTTTCATAAATGAATTTTTGAAATTCGTAATTTTTATTTATTTTCTTATACATGTTGTAATACTTAATCTTTGAAATAGAAAGGGCATGCCAAAAATTTGGTTGTGATGTTCTAAAAATTAACTTGAAATACATAAGATTGTATCTTCGGAACTCATTCAATCATTGATCTTTGTGCTTTGAAGCACTCCCCTTAAGTTTTCTGTTAGGAAAATATATCATTAGAAATTTAGATTTAGAATATATAAATAAAGGTAAAAACACTATTAGAAGTCATGAGGGATTAAAAGTATCAATAGAGGAAAATGTGGGGTCTAAAAGTGAGTGAATTTCTTATAGACTAAAAATAAAATCGCAAACTTTTTAGGGACCATAAATAAATAATCTTTGATTTGTTGTTGGTTATACTAAATAACTTGTTAAGTGGGAACATGGGGCCAAAAGTGGGGTTAAAATATGTAACTTTTCGTTATTGTAACAATGTTTATGCTCGCATTTAGATCCTCTCTTTCACTCTCTCTACGTGTCTGTCAACCTTGTCTCTCTTTCTTTTAATCTAGCTTTTTTATTATTATCTTTCTATTTTTTAATCAAATTCTCTCTCCTCACACTCTTATATTTTGTGATGAAGAGAAAGAATGAAAAGAACCTGCTAATTCTCTTAGGCTCTTCTCCAAGCGACATGGATACGGTTTTGTCCCCATATTGCAACATGATACAACCTAAGATTATGACAAACCTAGTTGTGGTGGTGGTGGTGGAAGTGTAGTAGTGATGGACAACTCAATGACGGCTCAATCATAGAGACGAAGAGGGTTTTTTACTCTTAGGAAATAAAGCTCTAAAATTAAATATTGAGAATTCCACAAGTGATTTTCAGACGTTTAGTTTGAATATTTTAAAATGAATTGATCGTAATATAGCAAAAGAGCATTGTTATTTGTTATAAGAGTTTTTGCAAGAAATATAAGAATGCATAAAAAAGGGTAGTTTTAATTTGTGAGTGTTTATACGCCACACATAAAGATTCTTCTCTTTCTTGTAAAAATCTCCCGTAATATCTAACATTTTCCATAACAAAATGCAAAGGAGTGAAACATGATATAACAAAATTTTCATTCTATTTTTGAGTATTTTATGATTGAAGGAAGCAAAATTTTCATTTGATTATTTGGAGAAAGAATAAGTTATGAGGACGAACTTTTTCGAAATAGATGAGGCCTACCTTACTGTAGATTCAATTAATTGGTTTTTGGGCACTGAGGTTTTGCGATAATGCTGGTTCATTATTTTCTTGACAAGGGTATTTGTCTAATTCCCTCTTGGTTTTCTTTGTATTTTGATTCTTTAGTTTTCATTTAAATAAAATGAGTACTCTTTTTCTTTACTGGTGATTTTTTTCCTAAGGTAAAAAGGAAAATTTAGCCTCTTCGGCAAAAATTAGACAAAAACAAAATGGACATACAATTTCTATTTTCCTTTTAGTCATTATATTTTTCACGCACTCTCCTTTTTACTTTTGTTACTCTCATTCTACTTTTTTAAATCTTCTAATTTTACTGAAATATCCACACAACACAAAAGCCAAAAAAAAAACCCTATAAAGTTTACCCCTTTCGCTTATTTCCCATATTTCGATTTTCTCTCTAATTTTTCAATTCACATTGTGCTTTCCCCCATTTTGTCTTTGATCCGGTGTGCGAGAATCATTTACGATTTGGTTCTCAAAGGAAGAGAAAGTGAGCTTCAAACAGAGGGCTATTCGGAGTCGAGGTAGGGATCCACACAGCGCAAAAAGCCAAAAACCCTATAAAGTTGACCCTTTCGCTATTTCCCGATTTCGATTTTCTCTCTAATTTATTCAATTCACATTGTGCTTTTCCCCATTTTGACTTTGATCCGTGACGAGAATCATTTTACGATTTGGTTCTCGAGAGAAAGAGAAAGTGAGCTTCAAAGAGAGGGCTATTGGAGTCGAGGTAGGATCCACACAACGCAAAAGCCAAAAAAACCTATAAAGTTGGCGCCTTTGCTTATTTCCCAAATTTCAATTTTCTCTCTAATTTATTCAATTCACATTGTGCTTTTCCCCATTTTGACTTTGATCAGGTGAAGAGAATCATTTTACGATTTGGTTCTCAGAGGAAGAGAAAGTGAGCTTCAAAGAGAGGGCTATTTTGGAGTCGAGGTAGGGGAAATCTTCAACTTTTCTTCTTAGGGTTTGTAGTGAATTCTTTCGGCAATATTCTGATTTAATGTTGAGAAACCCTAATTTACTTATTGTTTGTTTACAAAAAATAGGGAAATGTGTGTTAAATTCTTTTCTCATAATAAATCATGATTTGGAATGACTGTTCAGTGTGCTTCAATGTTGTTAATTTTGATGTCTTTTTTTGTTGGTGAAACAATACTTGAATGTGGGTCGAGGCTTTTTCAAGAAATTGAAAAAAAAAAAAAAAAAAATCATCAAGGGTTTCTAGTAATCTATGTTCAAAAATATGTTTATGATTTATATATATCGTTTATTATGGTGAAAACAAATTTGTTTGAACAACAATAAATAGATGCATATTCTATATCAGTTTCACAAATTTACAGAAAGGATATAATTGAGGTAAAATCATAAAATTTGTACAAAAAGTAAAATTCTGAAATCAGGGTTGAGTTTATCTTAGATTTACCAAGGTACACTATAGACCTCGTTTTGAGGTGAAACTCACCCTTCTCTGAAATTTGGTATATGGGGGTTCATTAAGTAAACAAGTTCCTAATTTTAGTAGATTTTATGTAGATTAAATTTGGTTCAAAATTCTAAGTAAGTATTGTTTCAAATGCACCCTAATAACCTCCATTCACAAACTTATGCTTTGAGTTGTAGAATTCAATTTTAAGGTGAGACTTTTGTCATTATAAAGGTAACCTACACTTGAGAGTGCTAGCTCGATGTAAGAGAGCTAGCATTATATCCTCAAGGTGTTGAGTTCAAATCCCCTCGGGGACAGTTGTAAACTGGCCATTAGTGCCACTTTGATTAATAAAAATTTTTCATCCCCCAATTTAAAAAAAACAATTGGTCGAGATATCGAAATTCATAAATGTTAGCCTCTTTGTCCAAATTTTTCATAAATGTTGGGATTTCCATGTCTTTGCCATAAAATATAGCTTGTGCTACGAATTCAAATGGTGAGAGGAGTTGTTGTATGCGTGAAGTTAATTTACTATAATTTCAACTCTGCATTTGAAATCTTTAACAAGATCTCACCCCTATTTTCAACTCTGCATTTCAACTTCCTTTCTCTATAAATAGGTAAAATCATTGACTATAGGAAAAGGTTGTGAAAAATTTATGTTAATGAGAAGCCACTTTACTTTGCAATTACTAAATATCATTGTGTTACCTATTTATAGAGAAAAATTATTTCATCAAATGAAGAACTAATCATTTCTCATTGTAGTCTTCACCTATTTCTACTATCGATTATGAAAAAAAAGGGGTTGTTCATGTTATAATTTAATTTTATATGGTATACCAAATTAACTCAAATAAAAGATGTCATGATTACTTTTGAATACTTTGATCCAGTTAGCAACTAGCATATCATTACATTCAATCTTATGCATATGTTTTATTTATCAAACTAAGTTATAATATCTCTCATGATTATTCTTATTTCAAATTGTATTTCGTGTTTCTTTTTATCAAGGTGGTGATGGATCAACAAGGACGTCATTTAAGAAGGAGAACTCAATATAATGATATAATTCGAGGATCAAATGCAGACGACAACGACAACGACAACTTGATTAACGATTTTCGGGAAAATTTTCGCCGTTTTCGCCAGGCTTATAGATCAATAATTTCTCTCCAGAATAGTGTTCAGGATGGGAGGCAGAATGGGTATTCTTATGTAACGGTTAACAACGAAAACCAGAATGCGAGTTTGGTAAGAGGAAGCCTTCAAAGTTCCTTTCAAAATCTCGAAAAATTTACTATTGAAGAAGGAGGATCAAACTCTGAGTCTGTGACATGTTCTATATGTCTTATAGAACTTTCAGTTGGGTCCGAAGCAATTCGCTTGCCCAACCCATGTTCTCATGTTTATCATGAGAATTGCATTACGGGTTGGCTACACAGGTCTAACACATGTCCCATGTGTCGCAGGACTGTTTGACAAGTTATTCATTTGTCTCTAACTTTTTAATTTTCTAAAATGATATTTAAACCCATATGTATTAATAACTTTAACTTTGTTGTTAATTGCTGCTACCAATTTAGGTTATACAACTTAAATTATGTTAACTCTTATTCATACTCTATCGGATTTAACATTTTCTTTGACTTGATTCTTTTCTTCACTATTTTTGGTTGATGGAATGTTTTCTTTATATTTTATTTGGTTTAATGATTTGTTTATTCTTTTTGGTTGAAAGAAGTTTTTCCTTCTCTTCACAAAAAAAGTGAGGTGAGACTCTATTTCTATTGGTTTTAAGTAAAATTTTAAATAAAAGTAATGATTTATTGCTGAGTATATATGCCTTTAAATAATTCACTCAATATGGCCAAATGATAAAATATTTTCCTCATAAGTCTTTTGTAACAGATAAATGATGCCCGAGACAAAATAAAGTGGTTTTGATTTTATAGGACGAAACACACAAAATTATGTGAACCAAAAGCAAAAAATATTTTATTTCTTGCGCTAGTGATTCATATCTCTCTGATTTTATAGGTATTGCTAGTGATGGTGGTTGTAGAGTGATGCTTATTTCTTGCGCTAAGTGTAGGGGAAGCAGGATAACATGGTTAGGAGTATAGAGGTCCTCAAATTAAAGTCAACCTAAACAAAAATTATAGATTGCTCCAAACCAAATCGAAACTACAAATAATTGTTTTGGTTTGGATTTGTTTGATTCACTTTTTCAATCAACTGATTGGTTCGATTCAGAAGACGTTTTTTTCCTTACAACTGAACCAAACCAAATCCAACATATTATTATATATTATTTAAAAATAAAAAAACCCACATAGCACAGTCACACGTACACGCATGATGCTTCAGCTCCCACATACACTTAGAGTTTACCTAGTCACACATGGTCACACAGATGAGGTTCAATTCTTCTTTATGTTCAATGTTATTGCATATGATTTAATACATATTGAATTCAATGAGTGTCACAAGGAAGGAGGTTGGAATTGTGACACTTTTAAAAGTTAACCTGAGACAAGATATAAACCTTCACAAATGTGTCTAAACACTTACTAGTGGAGGTGTTAAGTTGAGATGAGTAGATAAAAACAATCTTCTCAATCGTGATAGTCATGATTAAAGAAGGGTGAGATGAAACTATCTTCTTAAATATATTGATGAGTTGAGAAGAGTAAGTTGTTTCTGTCTTCTCAGATTAAATAGCAGCACAGTAAGTGAAGTGTTTTTCTTAAAATCTTTTCTAGGTTGAATGAAGTGTTAGAAAGAGATAATCTTAAGTGTGAAATACTTAAGATTGTTGACTTGAAATTTACCACTTTAAAATATCTAAGAAGAGTTGTAAAATTGTGTTTTAGAAAAATAGTGTATTGTTGAGAAAGGTCAGTAGACCAGTCTTCTCTGTTTTCTAAAACCTTCTCTTGACAGAGAGTTTGAATAATAGTTGAATAACAATTAAAGAAAAGCAGTAAATAACACAATGATGTAAAGTGGTCCACACATAACCCGAGGCTACATCCACTCCTCACACTCAGTGAGTATTTTCACTACTTCTCAAATAGTTACAACTTTACAACCAATCTAAGCTTAAAGTTTTTGTGGAAGTTTTCTTAACACAGCTCTACCTACTGTCTCAAACCTAATACAATTCTTCTAATCTATTAGATGAGTTTTTACACAATTCTCAATCCCTATAGCAACACATGCTACTTGAGAAGATTCTATAATTTAAGTGTTTGGGTTTTGGTGGGATTACAAGAGCTTGTTTATAAAAAGAGATATTTTAACAGAATCCTAAACACAAGCTAAAATACATGCTCAGAAATGAAACGAATCCCTATTGTTCTGGTGTAGCTGAGTATGGTTGAGAGAAGGTTTGACACTTTGAGAAGATTGAAAGATTTAAGCTCAATGCACTCTCACGAAGTTCAGAGATGATCCATACATGAGTAATAACTGATGATCCATGATTTAGAGTCGTTGCATAAGGTTTATAGCTGTTGGGGGTGCTTTTAGCTAAGAGACAATTGTGTTTCTGCACTTCTGTAGAAAACATCAGTTTTACAGTTGTCACCACCCTTCTCTGCTTTGGCTCTTCTCATGTGTGACTCTTCTCAAGTTGATGCTTCTCAACACTACTCTTCTTAACTTGAATCTTCTCATCATAACCCTTCTAATCTTGACACTTCTTCTTATGATGCTTCTCAACTTGACTTTAACTCTTCTCATGATGACTCTTCTTATGTTGACTCTTATCATGACTCTTCTCATGATGATCATTCTCATCAAGACTCTTCTCATGTTGACCCTTCTCGTGATGATCTTTCTCAAGTTAACCCTTTTGGTCTTGACTCTTATCATCATTTCAAGGGTTTTTTAGTTTTTGTTGTTTTAGTCAACATTGTCTGTCTTGTCATTGCTTCAAGTCTTCTCAATATTGTATGCTTCATTATAAGCAGATTATCTTCTTGAGGTAGGCTAACGCATCGTGTTCTTAACCTCACTCAAGAAGAATCATTAGTAGCATATGAGATCAGAGAACTTAAGCTTCTCAACACAAAGTTTGTTAATCATCAAAACTAGAATGAGATTTTTCCTCATCAATCTCCCCCATTTTTTATGTTTGACAAACTTTTGAGAGATGGATTACATCTTCTGATTGTTTAAATTTTCTAAGGCATTAAACATTAGCCCCACCCCCTAAGAATGTGCATATGTGTAATGATATAACTTTCATAATTAAATTTAAGAACATCTCAAATACCTAACAAGAACATGTATTTCATTATGCTCATCAAAAAATCATTGACATGATTATAAAGTCTATGTTCTTAGCCTGTGCCCAGAAAATAAAAACAAAGGAGAAGAATACTTCTCAACAAAAAAGGTGTCTAACTACGTAGATTTGTCTAAGCACAAAGCATACAAAAAAAATCTTAAGCCACTAACTTTATATACTTTTCTCCCCCTTTTGGCACACATCAGAAAGGGTGAGGGAGACAGAGACATTAAACTACTACTTCGATGGGGAAGACCCATCAGAAGAGGAAGAAGTAGCAGACTTGGGAATGTCTGGAAACTGAGGAAATTAACCAAATTCTGGAGTTGAGAGAGTTGGAGCAAGTGTGGTTATTCCTTGTTGCAGAATCCAGTTCTAATACTACTTATCACGAGCAGCTTGAGATCTTTGACCTTGTTGAAGAATTGCTTGACCTTCTAGCACATCCTTCAGCAAAACTTTCATCCTTCTCATCATCTTTCCCATTTTGGACATGCAAGATTCCATGTATTCGGTTACAATTGGGCTGGTGTCTTTTGTTTCCTGAACTGGTTTCTCATGAGCCACACCAGATGGATGACCATCATTGAGGAAAGAGGAATCAAGAGACCCAAATTTGAATGACATGTCAGAGGGGATAGATTGTAGGAAGACATTTGTGGCTGAGGAAAATCATCAATTAGGGATTGGTTTATGTTCAGAAAGTGGTCCATGTTTGAGGAGGTGATGGTGTTTCCAGTTTTGAGAGGAGATGGGATTCCATGCTCTAGGTTGATTGCTGCCAAGAGTTGGTCTAAGTTGTGGGAAGTGGCGCGAGAGATTGTTGGAATAGGTGATGGCTCTTGTGGAGGTGTTGTGGCTACTAGGAGAATTTGGGGTGAGAAGGGTGGAGCTCAGAAGGGTTGTGTTATGGTTGGAGAAAAGGGTGGAAGAGTGGGGATTTGTTCAATGAACAAATATGGCAGTGGGGTTTGAACAAGTGGTGAGGAATAAGTTCCTTGGTGAAACTCCCCCTGACGTGATGCTGGAATTGGTTGGGTTAATGGCTCGGTTATGGCAGCATCATCACCACACTCTTCTTCACTCAGAGCATCCTTTTCTACAACATCTTGAACCTTCTTTGCATTTTTCTCTTCTTCTTCAACTACTTGGATTGGTTCTTATATTTCCTCACAAGCAGTATCCAATGGAGTGGTTTCTGGAAGAACAACTATCCTATCAGAACCCTGCTCACCAGAATAATTGAGGTTGAGTTCCTTTGTTTTCTCACATATTCCTTCTTCACCAGCAACCTTCTGTGGTGTTTTCCTCAGCAATTTCTACAGGTGGCTCTTAAACTATAGGAGCAAGAGTGCTTGTTGATAATTAACTTTCCATATTTTCCTCTCAGTTGTTTGAATGTAGAACCTAAGTGGCTTAACTTCAACCACTTTTGAGGCTGAGGAGGAGCTTTCAGAGCTTTCTTGTTTGTCAGTGAGGGTTTTCTCATCATCAGAAGCTTCTGATGTATTCTTCGCTTGAGAGACACCCCTTCTCTTGAGAGATTTCCTTTTCCTCAAAGGCACTCTTTTCTCCAGAGGCATTCTTCTCAGCACTTTCCTCTTTATCTTCAACTAGAGGCATACCTCTAATCCTCTTGATGGATTCTTCCTTCTCGTGAACCTTCTCAGTAACTTGTTCTTGCTCTACTTAACCTTTCTCAGGGTCAATATCCATTTGTTCACCCTCCTTGGTTCATCATCCTTCTCTTGATCTTCTTGTGGATTATTTCTCCTCTAGGTTCTCTTTTCCCTTCTTCCTTCAGAGTGCTCTTCTTCATTGGGCTCTTCACCAGATACATCAGACACTCTTCATGTCTTTTGTTCCTTCTTTTTCTTTCCCTTCTTCTCTTCTACAAGTTTAGACACTTCTATTCCCATGAGTTTGAGGTTTTTGACTATGAAAACCTTCTTTTAAATAGTTTCTTCAAAGCTAGGCATGGTGATTTTGTAGTAGTTGAAGACTCTTGCCAGAGCCATTCCATAATGCAATGAAGTGGAGGCTCTACCAGCCCTAATGGCATTGATTATATGATGAAGCATAAGGAATGAAAAGCTAATGAGAATATTTTTGCAGAGATGGTATAACAATGGAATTGCCAGTAGCTACTTTCTCAAATGACTCTGCTCTAAGGAGAAGGGTATGAGAGCACATGTGGTATAGGATCCTAAGGATTTCTTTAAGATTTGGCGAGGTTACAGAAAGAGAAGGGTACTTAAAAAGGGCGGTCTTGTATTCTTCCTTTGTGATACCAGCCTTCTCATACCAGTTTTCTTCATATATCTTCACTCCTTCATTTGCTAAGTTGAAGGCTTTTCTAATGGTTCTGACGAGACCTCAATCTCCACATTGTTAACCGAAGTTCTGATTCTTAAAGGTTCGTGTTTGATGGTTGCGTTCTCATACAACTCAAAAATCCTTTCTTTGTATACTAAGTCTTCAAGAGTGATGAAGACCACCCATTTCTGTTGAGTGAGATAGGGTGAGACATTCCATCCACTCTTCTCAATATTCTCGAGGTAGTAGATAGTCCTTGCAACAATGGGTCTTGATACCCATTTTGAATTTTTTGGTTCCTTACGTTTTCTACTATCCTGACCCTTCTTCACACTCTTCCTATGAGGAATTTCAACCTTTCTCTTCCTTTTGAGGTCAGCCATTTGCTTCTTTTTGTCTTCTCGCCATTGCTCTATTTTTGGTGGTTGCAATTTGCAAAGGGGCTTCTTATTCTCGGTCAGTGTACACTTTGCTTCACACTAAGGACTCCGTAGAAGTGGTTTTAGAGGAAGTACTTGACTTCACTTGCATTATTCTTCGAGGATTTCCACTAGGTGTGTGTTTGATCTTTGCGGCTCGCAATTGAAGCAGTCAAACAGGGAGTGGAATTTGCATCGGTGATGAGAATAAATGACGAATGTAGTGTTTCCCATAGGTTGAGATATTGGATTGGGTTCAGAAGGAGGAGGTCCAGTGTTTTTAGTTATTACTCAGTAGTACATACATACATCTAAGCAATTCAAATAAATTAGTGTTGAGTTATTACTCAATAGTACATACATATATTTGAATACACACACATAAATTTAATCATTCCCTGATATATAATGACTTGAAGTTATATTGTAAATATCTTGAAACTTACTAAAGTATGATGATTATTATGATCTTGATGGTGAAATTCTATTTGAAGAATTAAAAGTCATTAGATAGAGGTTTTAAAAGCAAAATCAAAATCAAGTTATGTAATATTGAATTTTTAAAGACAATTAATTGTTTTCCTAATGCATGTAGACATATAGAATATATTGACTCTGGTCTGTTACAAAAAAAAGTTTATAAATTGAAATCGTTAAAATCTTATTTCCAAATCCACTAATCGTAAAATAGATCAAACAGCGTCACTTTGATTTCTATTTAGAATAATTCTTTACAAAAACCTTATTTATTAATAATTTCCAACAAAATGCAACAAGAATGATATTCACTAGGCACCCAAAATCTTAAGACCAGTTCTGTATTTATTGGCACATATTATATATTTATTGGCCAATATAGAGAGGGGCGGATTGGTCTCTAAATTTTGCGTTGCTAATACTTATACACGAAATTAAAGATAATTTTTGTTATTTCACATATTTGAATTTTCGTTCTTATTTCATCTTTTTTTTAGTGTGTTATATTTGAAGAATACCCTCAAAAAGTAGTGCCCAAAAAGGATTTTTCCAACAACTTTTTTTGGCATAACTTCACATGTCTTGAAGGAAAATACAAAAAGTTGTCACGATAGTATTCATGAATATCCTTAGATGTCAAAATCAGCATTAAATTTTTTGAATTGCTAAAAGCAAAAACGTGTCAATCTCTCCTTTTGTTAGACCCTCTTCATAACTATTTACCATTTTTGTGCTTCTTATGTCACCTACTAAGTATGTGAAGCAAAGAAATGGTGCTTTCTTAGATGAGTGAAAGTGATGTTTTGCTTGAAAGTGATGTTTTGCTTGAATGTGTTCCTTTCACACAATCTTTCTTATATGACTATCATGACCTTTTGAAAATAATGAAGATCAAATTATACTTTCTCTTAAACTTCCTTTCCGAAAGTTCTTATTTAGACTTGAAGAATCAATTGACAAATGACAATACATATGGAAAATCTGATATATTGTCGTAACAAGGGGATGGATGAGAATCCATGATTAAAATCTTGATATATCCTTATTTTTGGAGAATATAAGTCTCATATTAGATAAAATAAAGACAAATCAAATGTATTTAAGGTGAGAACTTTTTTTTTTATAGGTGAGTTGAGCCACAAAATTTCATCGGGATCGAGAAGAGCCAAGACTCTTTGAACGCTTACAGGTACTTACAGATCACCCACCAAAGAGATCCTCACATCGGCAACGAGAGTTCAAGTTGTTTATACTTTTTGGAAAATAAAGTAACTCTCACGCTTAATATACAAATCAATTCACTTTCTCAAATAGGCTCAATCCAAAATGATACATGAAAGCCCGTTAAATATAGGTCCATACTTCGCACAACCCCCCTCTACTAAAATGTCATTAATGAATCTTGTGCGTGCTTTTTTTTGCTAGATTTACGATGGTTCGAATTAGCGTGGTCTGAACCAGTAAACAATGCATAGACACACCCCTTTTTCATTTCAGTTATATTAGAAGAGGTTCAGATTAGCGTGGTCTGAACCAGTAAACAATTGCAGACACACCCTTTTTTCCTTTCAGTTATATTAGAAGAGTTTCAGATTAGCGTGGTCTGAACCAGTTCGGATTCGCGTGGTGTGAAGCAGTTATATTAGAATAAGGGTATTTTGGGACTTTTTAGAGTATGAGGTTTCTATTGAGTAGCTTGAGGGTTGTATGAAGTATTGCCTAAAAAATGTGTCAACAAAAAAAAAGAGGCCTTTACTTTAAAAGAAATGGAACAAACCTAGGCAAAAATAAATGAGTACAAGCAAACCAAAGAAAAAAATGCACAAAAAAAAGACTCATGCTTCGTACAACCCCCTACTCACTAGAACCCCATTTTTGGTGTGAAAAGACCAAAAGCCCTTACTGAAATTTGGTTTTTATTTTTGTTAAAAGATTATGCACGGTTCGGCGCACGGTTGATCGAACTTGATCGAATCTCGCTGCGCTGAATCAGTCAAAATTTACTCAAGACACCCCAAATTATGTTTTGACTAGGTTTGACCAAGCGTGTGCCGATCCAAATCGATCAGTCGTGCGCCGAACCCTCTCCACCGTTCAGGGGTATTTTGAGAATAAAGGGTGATATGGGGGTTCTAATGAGTAGCTAGGGGGTTGTACGAAGCATGGGCAAAAAAAAAGCAAATCTCAAATTGGGCATCTAGTTGGACTTGAGGGTGAATGTTGGAGAATAATTCTTAGGGTTTTTTTCCCCACCATCAAACATTATACCCCCACAACCTCCATGAAAAGTCTTATTTGTCCCTGAATTTTAAACAAAACGGAATTATCTTTTAAATAGATAATTCCGTAGGAAAAATTTTAGTACAAACGGAAATATATTAATTCCGACCACTACGCCAGCGTACAAGGTTTGTCAGCGTTTTTTTTGGGCATTGGTAGCGTTTTAAAACGCTAGAGAAGTCGGGCGCTACTAATGCGTACACCCCATTAGTAGCGTTTAAGAAACGCTAGCCATTTACCCAGCGTGTTTTAGACATACGTAGCGTTTTATATAAAACGCTAGCCATTTGACCAGCGCCTTTTTACAATTCCTGGCGTTTTACGAAACGCTAGGGATCCCATAGCTCATTTTACTACCATTCCTAGCGTTTTAAATAAAAAGCGCTAGGGATCCCATAACTCCTTTTTTACTACCATTCCTAGCGTTTTAAATTAAAACGCTAGGATACTATAGCCCTTTTTACTACCATACCTAGCGTTTTTATAAAAACGCTAGGGATGCTATAGCTTTTTTTTACTAGCATTCCTAGCGTTTTATATAAAAGCGCTAGGGATGCTATCGAAGACGGAGGAGGTTAGAGCTTCCCATGGCTTTAGCCACCCCTATGTTAGCAATACTTTATTCAATAGTAGTAATAGTAATAATTGATAATATCTATATTTTTGACAAATAACAATACCAATATTTGATAGTAATAGTATATAGTGTTTTAGCTATTTCCAATGCGG
This sequence comes from Oxytropis ochrocephala, assembly GCA_020916435.1. Lineage (NCBI taxonomy): Eukaryota > Viridiplantae > Streptophyta > Magnoliopsida > Fabales > Fabaceae > Oxytropis > Oxytropis ochrocephala. The sequence continues at coordinate 113,390,300 of CM037089.1, forward strand.
TTTGAAGCTCTATTTATTTGCTTATGCTCATCATAAGTCTAAATGCATTTGTTGTGATATAATATATATATATATATATATATATATATATATATATATATATATATATATATATATATTATTCATAATCATTTGATGTTTTAAAAACAAATTACACCAATCAGTTATATAAAGTTGTATGTGAATTTCTAAAGTAAAAATTCAAATTGATCCCTAATGCTTTTTGGTGGAAAAAACTTGTCCCTTGTGTCCCGACATTTTCAAAATGAGAGTCCCAAAAAAATGTATGGGACAAATGTATCCCATGAATAAATTGTTACAGATCAATTTATGTCTTTACTCCAAAAAAATTGTAGCCTAAACTCGCCCCTGCAGCCAAGCATTGCTGGCTCCGTCCCTGGATGCTATAGCATTCCTAGCGTTTTATATAAAACGCTAGGGATGCTATAGCACCTTTATTAGCATTCCTAGCGTTTTTCAGAAAAGCGCTAGGATCCTCTAGCTCCTCTTTACAATTCCTAGCGTTTTATCTTTAAAGCGCTAGGTATTGAATGAATTTTTAACTTCATTTCTAGCGTTTTCACTCTAAAACGCTACCTATTGACTGAATTTTTTTTAAAATATTTTTTTTATTTTGGTTTGTTCTCCATTTTAATTACAACCTATAAATTCATTCCCTTTTCAACAAATTCAGAAAATACATTCCAATCCAATATATCATTCAAACAAAATTGATCAACAAAATTCATCAAATAATATTTCCAATCCAATATATATCATTCTAAGAAGTACTTACAACATAATATAAATTCAATATATACAACATAAATAATAACTAAACTATTATGAATCTCAAAACTTGCTACAAAAAGCTAGAAACAAAATGGCACCACTCCTCGATTTGCTTTGTAAGTTGTTCAACAGAGTAATCTGGATTTTTTGAAGTGGGAAAATCTTGAAAAAAAATGAAATAAAATTAGAATTAAAATGTTTATTAAATGTGAGTAAGTATTATAATATCAATATAAAAAATAAATCTAAGTAGTTACCTTGGTTGGGATTGTTACTTTGTCATGAGTGATAATCTCTTTCATATACCTCATAACATAGTACCCACAATCATTGCTATTTGGTTGTTTAGGACACTACAAAGCAAAAGATTATAACTTAATTGTCACATTTTATGACCAAAAATCAATTAAAATTATAAGAATGATTCTTAAAAAGCTTACAGTTATGGGTAGCCATCTTGTTTTAGTCGTAGATAATCCCAAGTATTCTTTCAAAGCACTGTAACGTCATACATATATATATATAACGTTAAGTTGAACAAAATACATATATTAAATTATACAAATTAAAATGAGAGGGTTACACATACACACCTCTCAACCATCATGCATTTGAAGTCTTCGTAGAGCGTTGTAATGGCCTTGAAGTGAATCCGGATAATAGACAACATTTTGCTTAGGGTTTATTGCAAAGAGTACCCAATGTTGCCTGCAAGTAAATGAAGAACGAATGAGTACACATTAATTTACACTATAATACAATCCTCAAAATAATTAAACAAGTGATTGAAGACTAAATTTCTCACCCATTATTGAGTGGTGCCAAAAATAAAGAGTCGCCCTTCAAATGCTTGGCTTCCATGAAGCGTGAATGGATATAACTTTGTACTTCACTCTTAATCACGATGTCGTTCCTCTGTATTACCTTGCTTAAACACAACGATACACGCGGACACAAGAAGAAATACTTACGTGTCCGTTGAGAAAGGACAGTAAGACGATTGTACAAAACCTATAAATAATATATATACAACTTTGAGATCCTCATATATATACTCTAATATAAACAACTATTGTGTACAAATAATTTAATACATGCCTCTACGGTATACTCTAATATCGATGGCGTGGCCCAATCCATCTCAACTATAGCTTTCATATCCTCGATGTTGATCATTACCAATCTGTTCCAGCCCACAATGTTATCGGGCGGCAAAAAAATTTGGTAAATCTGGTTCATTTTTGAATGTGGACCTTTAGAGAATTGATGTAGTTCGAATTCATCATTGGGAAATTGACCAACATGTTGGGTGGTGTGTATAGAAGATGGTCGGGAGAGTTTGGTAGTGGAAGGGAAGGTTGGGACACTTTCATGGAAGGGAAGGTCGGGACACATGGGGTACCTAGTATATATTAAAAAATGATTAATTAGCTAGTTAGTTAACACACATTATAGTCATTTAATTATTAACAAAAATATTGTCACTTACAACGACAAGTTGTTGGGCCATGCCACAAAAGTACTAAGTGCTTGATCCACGGTAAATATATCCGCATTAGCAATTGGAGCAGGCAATGGTGCAGACCCTCTATTGAATAGTCTACCCTAACTCTCAAATGGTTTTGGGCATGGCACGATTGTGCGATGTGGCACTCAATTGGTTACATATCAAACCCACTCGCAACCTTTCGATGTGGGTTTGCAATATATAGCTCACATTCACGATTATCCTAAATCAATTATAAAGAAAAATAAATATACATGATAATTTTATCAAATACATATGTACAAAAAAGCAGTCGAGTTTTGTTAAATACATGTTGAAGGGATGGTGCAGCTATCTCGGGCGCTATGGGAAGTGCAGCGAGGCTCAATAGGTTCAGTGAGGGGTGGTGCAGCGGGGATGGTGCACCAATCCTTTGTGCCAAGAGTTGCTTAAACATCTGTCTCTCTTCCATTAGCACAGCAACATTCTTGGATAGCTCGTCATACTTTTCCGCCATGACTTTACAATCCCCGCACCCCTTGCTTTGGCTCTTCTTTGGCCCAAACACAGTTGTCGGAGGAATCCCATATCCATAACCTCTAATCCGACCCTGTCTCTCTTCCCTTCCCAAGGCACGAGCAAGGACATCTTGGTGACCATCACAATCTGTTAAATCTCCTTGTGATCTGATTGTGATATGCTTTCTTGATGCACAAACATAAATAACGGATAAAATTAATAAACAAGTGTCAAGTGAAATTTAATCGACAATAAAAAATATGTCCACGTGTCAAAAAAAATCGAGTAACGGATAAAAATAATAAACAAGTGTCAAAGAAATTTAATCGAGAATAAAAAATATGTCCACGTGTCAAAAAAAATCGAGTAACGGATAAAAATAATAAACAAGTGTCAAAGAAATTTAATCGACAATAAAAAATATGTCCACGTGTCAAAAAAAATCGAGTAACGGATAGAAATAATAAACAAGTGTCAACGAAATTTAATCGACAAATAAAAATATGTTCACGTGTCAAAAAAATCGAGTAAGCTGATTAAAAAATATAGTCAGACACAAATTCCAACTTGCAATTTTTTCATGAATTTTGGAATACTTACAATTTTGTCCTTGACCTCCTTAGTTTTCGGATCCACAATCTCCCCATCCTTGTTTTGTCGGGCCTCTAACCAGACAATCGTACGATCAAGGGATTCTTGAGTTGGATCTTTCCCCTCTTCCAGTAACTATTTAAGTTTAATAATTGTTAATCAACTGTAAATTAAAAGATTCATTAAATCATAATAAATTAAACTAATTGTGTCTTACCAATCTTTCTTCGAGAATTTGATATCCACTAGAACCTCCTCTATAAGGGTACTCGGGATTAGAAGCTCTTTCTTTATTCGCTTTGCTCTTTTTCTATTTAAAAAGATAAGTATACATTAATGAATGATATCTACTTGTGAAATATATATATATAACTTAAATAATTAATATACTAACCAGGAAATCCGGATCTGTAGTGCGTATATCTACAAATTTGGTCCAATCCTCCTTAGTTATAATTAGGCATACAAATCTTGGAGGCTCTGTCTGATGGTCCCATCGGGGCGTTTGAATACTTTTTCCCCACATCGATTCTGTAAGCCCTATGCAACCTTCCCGCTTCCTTGATATCCAATCTCTTGGGCATCATCGACATCAAAGTGTTTCTACTTATACATAAAAATGGATTAAATAAATATAACTAAAAATCACTAAATAAGAATATTAAAGAGGTCTAAAATTATATACTGTATTAAGTCCCAAAATCATCTTTCGGTTTAGGCAAAACTCGATTATCTTTCTCATTCCAACTTTTAATTGAAATTGGAAAGATTTGCTTCACCTTAGTACCAATAAAGCTAATTAAATTTGTGCCGTTGTCTCCAATTGGCAAACCTTTAACACTCCATCGGACCTTAAATAATTAAATCATTAAATAATTAGATACTTGGAAAGGTAGAGAACAACATTAATAATTAGTAATTAACTTACCTTATATTTCTCGTGTCCTTTACTTATCCGATTGACGATATTCTTTTTCGATGTAATTCCTCGGGGAGTGAACTTCTTTGTGTTTCTATCACCCCCATCACCACCATGACTACTCTCGTGATCACTATGTGATGCCATCTGACTTGCAATGACCCAAATGAAATAGACTCAGTGAGTTTTAGCTTTCTAATTGTTTAGAACCAACAAACACTTAACAAAATATAGAAGAAGCCATAGCCCTAAGTAATGATGAAAGCCATGCACTAAGTAACCTAGAGTAAACATACATAGGAAAGCCATGCACTAAGTATATAACCTAGAGTAAACATATATATGAAAGCCATGCACTAAACAGAGAAAGCCATGCACTAAGTAACCTAGAGTAAACATACATAGGAAAGCCATACACTAAGTATATAACCTAGGAAAGCCATGCACTAAACAGAGAAAGCCATGCACTAAGTAACCTAGAGTAAACAGAGAAAGCCATACACTAGGAAAGCCATGCACTAGTCAAGTTAATAATGCTATCTAAGCTAGACTAATCTAACAACTAATTAGATACAACATTGAGCTAAGTAACAGAGAAAGCCATACAAAAGATACATAACAAACCATAAAAAACCATAACAAATAGTCATTGCGGTGAGAGAGGTGGAAATGCGTGAGTGCGAAATACCTTTTGAAAGGGAGAGAGAGAGCGAGAAAAAGGAAACAAATGGGAGTGAGCTGCGTGGTAAGATAGCACCAACGAGAGGATGGGTTTCTGCGCTTTCACGTTTCTGGGTCGCGTTTATGGGTTTTCGGGTCGTAGCACCAAGGAGATGAACGAAGATGAGCGAAGAGGGTTTCTGGGTCGTGGAGGTTCGCAAAGGTACGATGAGCGAAGATGAACGAAGATGAGCGAAGATGAGTTCGGGTTGTTCGTGGAGAGAAGTTAGGTAGATGAGTTCGGGTTGTGCGTGAGTGTGTGAGGGAGATGAGAGGCGCGCTTGTAAAAATTTTAATAGCATTCCTAGCGTTTTTACATAAAAGCGCTAGGGATCAACTAAGCAGCGTGTTTACCATTCCTAGCGTTTTACGAAAGCGCTAGGAATGCTAGTAAAAGGTGCTATAGCATTCCTAGCGTTTCAGAAAAAGCGCTAGGGATGCTATAGCACCTTTACTAGCATTCCTAGCGTTTTATGTAAAACGCTAGGGATGCTATAGCACCTTTTACTAGCATTCCTAGCGTTTTATGTAAAGCGCTGAGGATCAACTAGCGTGTTTACCATTCCTAGCGTTTTACGTAAAGCGCTAGGAATGCTAGTAAAAGGTGCTATAGCATTCCTAGCGTTTTTCGTAAAAGCGCTAGGGATGCTATAGCACTTTCTTTACTAGCATTCCTAGCGTTTTATGTAAAACGCTAGGGATGCTATAGCACCTTTTATTAGCATTCCTAGCGTTTTTAGAAAGCGCTAGGGATCCTCTAGCTCCTCTTTACAATTCCTAGCGTTTTAACTTTAAAACGCTAGGTATTGAATGAATTTTTTAACTTCATTTCTAGCGTTTTCACTCTAAAACGCTACCTATTGATATTGATTTTTTTAATTATTTTTTTATTTTTGTTTATTCTCCTTTTAATTACAACCTATTAATTCATTCCCTTCCAGCAAAATTCATCAAATATCATTCCAACAAAATTCAGCCAATATCATTACAATCAATATATAGATACACACACAAAATTCAACCTATTAATAGATATTTTTGTTTACAAATCATACAACATAATAAGTAACTTACATTATGAAACTCAAAAGTAGCTACAAATTAAAGCTATACCATATATAACATAAATGACTCTTTGTCTTGACCACTAGATCTCATGATCACTAAGTGATGCCATCGACTGCAATATAACATAATCCATGTTATTGTTAAATTTACAAAAACAATATAATAATTATCTATTAATAAAAATAACGAGAAATCATTAAGTCTATATTACCTTTTCCTTTTCCTAGATAAAATTTTGTTTGCAATTCGCGTCTTGGTATTTTTTTCCGACGAATAAAAATTCCATCATTATGATCTTTTCTAAAATATACAACATCCTCTATAGAAGTATTTTCCCTATTATTGGTTACGATGTTCAAGAACGGGTCGTCCTCAACACCAACATCATCGGGTGCTTCATCATCATCGTTGTTATACACAAATTTTTTGTCATCAATAGAACAATAGACCAATTGATATTAAGCTGGATCGGTGACATAAAACACTTGTTGAGCTTGCGATGCTAAAATAAAAGGTTCATCTTTATATCCTAACTTGTTGAAATTCACCCGCATGAACCCTAATTCATCAATCAGTAAACAGTGATTATTGTCAACCCATTCACATTTGAACACGGGCTCTGAAACATATTGTAATCCAACTCCCATATGTGTTCAATGAAGCCAAAGTAAGACATATTCGCATATATGGGATTTCTATCTTTGCTTTGGATGCATGCATAGAATGAGCTACAAGAGTCACCCCACTATTTTGCATTTTACTCACGATCATCTTGTTCTTTTGTATAGAAAGTGCACTCGTTCATTAGATAGTTTGTTGTAAGAGAAGACATGTATATTTGGACCTTTTGCTAACCATCTCAATCTTTTTGAAATCGAAGTAGGATTCAAACACACTCACCATCAATGTGATGTTTTAGCCACACTATGAAACTCCTATTGTGTTCTTTTGCTAACCAAACTTGCTTCTTTCAGGAATTGACTCTTAAGAATCTCCTTGTGCTTGGCAACATATGAATCAACCTCACTATCATTGTGAAGAACGTACAAGTGTGCTTGCTCTAGTTCTTTCCTTGATACCATCACTAATTTATTTCTGTCATCCCTTTACTAATCCTTCCTGCATGACGAGACCTTGGCGGTCCCACGAGAATATTCAAGACTAGATAGATAGCCGTGCAAAACTCAATAGCCTCTTCAACTATGTAGCGCTCAACAATACAACCCTCGTGTCGTGATCGATTTTTCACATATCCTTTTAATATCTTCATGTAACGCTCAAACGGATACATCCATCTCATGTAACATGGGCCACACAATTGTGTCTCTCTAACGGATGAACTATTAGATGAATCATTATGTCGAAAAAGGAAGGTGGGAAATACATCTCAAGCTCACACAAAGTGATGATAATTTCTCTTTGCAATGTTGGCAACTTTCGTGGTCAATCACTCTACTACAAATCGCCTTAAAGAATAAACAAAGTTTGGTTAAGGTCTGACGCACTTTCTTAGGCAAAATGGATCGTATACCAATGGGTAGCAAATTCTCCATGAGAACATGACAATCGTGGGACTTTAGAGACTTTAACTTGAGGTCTTTAATCGATACAAGAGTCGCCACATTTGAAGAGTATCCCTCTGGAACTTTAACTCCATGAAGAAACTCACAAAAGACAGTCTTCTCCTTTCTAGATAGAGTATGAGTGCGGAGGAGGTAGATATGTACGTGTACCCTTCTTTACCGGACCCAATTCAGGTCTCAAACCCATACTAACCAAATCCAACCTTGAGTTGATGGTATCTTTAGTCTTACCCGGCATATTGAGTAAGGTACCAATGACACTTTCGAAGACATTCTTTTCAACATGCATCACATCAATGAAATGCCTTACATATAATGACTTCCAGTATGGCAACTCAAAGAAAATCGACTTTTTCTTCCACCCCCGTTTGGCAATCTCTCCTGCAAAAGGCTTCCCAAATTTAATGTTCAAATCTTCCACCTTTTCAAATACCTGTTCGCCCGTCAAAGGCGGGGGAGCTCTACGTGTTTCTGTATTCCCATCAAATGCCTTTCTCCACAATCGATAGTGATGAGTTGATGGCAAAAATCTACGATGACCAAGATAGATATTCTTCTTACCATGTTCCAACCACATCCAATCGTGTTATCTTCACATATAGGGCATGCACACCGCCCCTTTGTTCTGCACCCGGATAGATTGCCGTATGCGGGAAAGTCGTTAATTGTGCCAAAGATCATAGCCCTCGTGGTGAAACTTTCTTCTCTGAACCCATCATACACTCTACCCGAGTCTCCCACATTTGCTTCAAGTCTTCAATTAAAGGAGCCAAGTATACATCAATATCATTTCTCGGTTGTTTGGGCCGAGAAATTAACAAAGACGACATCATATATTTGCGTTTCATGCAAAGCCACGGCGATAAGTTATAAATCTCCAAAATCACGGGCCATGTCTTTGTGGGAGCTACTCTGGATACCGTGCGGGTTAAATCCATCACAGACAATGCAAGCGTAGGTTTTCGGGTCATCCCCGAAATTAGGATACTCAATATTGATTTTTTTCCATTGCGGAGAATCAGGGTGTCGTAGCATACCATCTTTAATCCTTTCATCCTCATGCCATGTCAAGTGTTTTGCATCTTACGAACTACGATACATGCGCCTAAATCGAGGAATTATAGGAAAATACCACAACACCTTTTGTGGAGCGGACTCTTTCTTCTTATATCGCGGTGCATTACATTTAGGACACGACTTTAACAACACATGTTCATTCCGAAATAAAATGCAATCATTCGGACAAGCGTGTATCTTCTCATAGTTCAAGCCAATAGACCCCAACATTTGCTTTGCATCATACGTCCGAGAAGGAAGCACATTATCATTCGCAACATTTCTTTCGAGAATTGAGAGTAAATCGGTAAAGCTCTTATCCAGTCCATCCGTGGCGAGTTTTCAAGTTATACAACTTGATCACGACCAATAATTTTGTGAATTCATTACAACCCGCATACAATGGTGTCTCGCATCGCTTATCAACTTCTCAAACATTTCGGGACAATCATTAAGATCCTCTTCAACCACCTTTGCCATCTCTTCAAATTCGTTCGCATCAAATGAATGTGTTCCGGTGTCAACCCGTGGCGCATATATCTCTTACTAATATCATTCATATTTGAAGATTCACCGCTTTTTCTCACCGTGCATTATCCAACAAGTGTAACTTTGATCAATTCCATTCGCCTTTAAATGTCGTGCCAACTCCTCTGCGATGAATCGATTTTACATAACAACACCTTAAACAAGGACATTTCATACCACTAGAAGTCCCTAAGCGTTCAACAAAGACACTCACAAAATAATCCACTCGGTAAGTATACTCCTTGGATAGGCGATTGGCGGACATCCAATTTCTATCCATAATTGCCAAATATTTATAATAAAATCTCGAGAAGAGAACTTTAACATATGACCCATCAAGCAATTCGAATATAATGAAGAATCAATTCATATAAAAAAACAAAGGAACCATATAATCTAGTCTTCCAAATAATTAATTTATGTGTAACAAGAAGAGGCTAGTGGTGAAAAAAATAAGAAGAGTCTAGTGTGCACAAGTGACAAAACTAATATATTTCTAAACTAGCTAGAACCCACAATTAATATCTAACAAGAAGCAGAGAAAGGAGCAGAAAACTCACCAATGTTGTCCGAGTGAGAGAGATGATGTTCATCGAGAGAGATGATTTTCGTTGAGAGAGATGATGTTAATTTGAGTTAGGGTGTTAGGGTTTTTGCGTTTCGGGTGAGTGATTTTGCGTTTCGGGTAAGAGTGTTAGTTTGAAAGAGGAAGTAGCTCAATGGGAAACAAAAAAATTATTTAATTTAACCATACCTAGCGTTTTCTAAAAAGCGCTAGGGATCTATCTAGCGTGTTTTCTAAATACCTAGCGTTTTGAGTAAAAGCGCTAGGGATATGTCTAGAGTGTTTACTAAATACCTAGCGTTTTATAAAAACGCTAGGATCTATCTAGCGTGTTTTCTAATTGGCTAGCGTTTTGAATAAAAGCGCTAGGGATCTGTCTAGCGTGTTTTCTAAATAGCTAGCGCTTTCTAAAAACGCTAGGATCTATCTAGCGTGTTTTCTAATTGGCTAGCGTTTTGAATAAAAGCGCTAGGGATCCGTCTAGCGTGTTTTCTAATTTGCTAGCGTTTTAAGCAAAAGCGCTGAGGATCCGTCTAGCGTGTTACCTAATTGGTAGCGTTTTACTTTAAAAGCGCTACTAATGGTGTAGCGTGTTATTAAAATGGCTAGCGTTTTTTTATAAACGCTACTAAAGGTGGCGATCTCTTTTTACAATTCTGGCGTAGTGGACGCATTTTTTTTAAAACGGATTTACCTCATACGACAAGTAATTCCGACAGTTGGAAAATTCTGTAGTTAATTCATCAGTCTAAAGATAAATCCAACTGTTGAAAACACTACTAAAAATTCGTTAAACTATCAAAGCTAATCTAAAAATTATAAATACACCACTAAAAATCTAATAAAATCAAAAGAAGGTTATGTAAATTTTTTTAGATTTTTTGGAGATTATGAAAAATTAAAAAAAAATTAATAAAAAATAGTAAACAATTGAATTTGGAATAATGTTGTCTGGGATAAAAAATAGTAAGCGATTAAAAAAATTAATAAAAAAATAGTAAGCGACTAATAAAAATTGTAATCTGATGATGAAGTAAGATAATGTTGTCTGAGACATTAGCTTGTACATTCTTTAGCTTATTTGATTTTTTGATTCTGTTGTTACCCTTAAGTATTTTAGTGGAATGAAAAATGAACTTGATTATATGTTTGTTTATGCAGATACATGTTTTAGAAGAAAAATATGTATTCAGACTTGGTTGATTTTCTATGTATTCAGATTTGACATTATTTTAAATTATGTATTGTCTCGAAAAAACTGAACCAATCGAACCAATCTAAATCGCATTGTAGTTTTAGATTGGTTCGGTTATTTTAGGAAACCAATCAAACCAAACCAAACCAACCCGCATGTAGTTTTCCTTTAAGGTTCGATTCACTTTTTGTATCAAAACTGAACCAAACTGCACCACAAACACCCCTACCTAAGAGCGCTTGGATGAGATGGTCCGGGTTTCTTCCAAGTTAACCAAGATTCAAGGTTCAAATCTAGCTGTGGGAATGCAGCAACATTGAAACTCTTGAATGAGAGCTTTGTCGTTCATTCTTAACCTACCCAGATCGAGAGATTAGTCTCTACAGTTGTGCGTAGAAGATACATTTACACCAAAAACTTCTAGTGGCTTGGTGGTACTTGTGGGGGTTTGCCACTCTAAGGTGGTAGGTTTGATCCCCATGTACAGCTAAACGGTTATTTTTCAGTAACATTATGTATTACCATGCGAGCGCCATATGGCAACCATTCATTTGTTGTTGGCGTGGTATGTCGGTAGCGACATGGCAATGCTGATGGGGAATGGTGATTTGGCATGTTAGTGCCATGTGGTACTACCATCCAATAGTGTTGTTGACATGTGGCACTGATGTCATCGCCGATATCATTTCTATTTGCCATGTCATCTTTTTGAATGGACGGTTAAGAGTAAGAACTTAACCGGATGTTTTTTATTTTTGTAGGGGCTAAACTTAAACTTTTTGAGTTACAAGAACAAAACCGGATCATCAGCGTATTTGCAGAGACTAAACACATATTTAAGTCTAAAATATTGAGAGAGGAGATTGAGTGGTAGAAATTTATCACTTGATAGTATCAGGTGAAAAGTTCACCGAAGAGAATCCCCTTTCAAAATAAATTGAATGAACTAATGAATATTCATGCACCTCGTGCCAAAATTAGAAACCGTGTTTGATTTCACATTGGTTCAATCAGCCGCAAAAAATATAGGAGGGCGAAATAAGTGGATATAAACGTTATCAAAATCAACCTCATAATACAATATGCCTTAGAAGTGACTTCTAAAACTTGCAAAGTGGGTTTGTCAAGAAAAAAAAAACTTGCAAAGTGGTCCCAACTCTTTCTAAATTGAAATGTCCTAATTAGTCCCAAAGTATGGGAGTTAGAAAAGCACTACTAGTCCCTTTAATTGGGATACTTTCAGTTTTGCAATTATAGTTCCAATGGTTGTTGTTGAAAATTTAGAACAAGCATTATTTATTATAATTGCCTTTAGTCATAGTGCATGTGATGGATTGGTCAATTAGAAGTTTCTTTTTCTAAGCGTCTTCTCTATTTCTAGGAGGTCAAGTTTTTTTTTACCCTATTATTGATGTTCAGTATTCACCGACTTTATAAATGACTAATTTACGTTGGGGAGTCTGACTAGTCACATGTATATCTTACTTTGTCGATCTCTGTGGTTTCTCATCTCCCACCAAAATTTTTGTCATACTCAAAATTCAAACCTGAAAACTTGGAGTGAGATCTGAGTTTAGCTACCACTCAGACTAACTCTTTGTTGGTTTCTAGTTTTATCTGTGGGTATTCTTTTTGAAACTTGGAAAATTAGTTGGATATATGGGAAGGACAATTATTGATCCCACTTATGAAGTCTATTCACACAATCTTTTTTATTTGAATATTTGACATCTACGTTCCTTTGAAGTTTAGATTCCGTTCACTTCTATCTATATCACTTCAGAAATTATATGGGTGGGGTGGTTTCCTTGCAACTTACTCCTTCCGTCTCAAAATATAAGTTCCTTTCAGAATTTTATTTGTCCCAAAATATAAGTTCCCTTTCCAAGTTGTCTATTGCATTTATTACTTCTCGACTAAAATACCCTAATTAATTCTTTATGGTTACAACTCTTGGAATACCAAAGTAATTAATTAGATGAGAGATGAATGACATATAAAGAGTAAATTAAGAAAAATAGTATAAATAGTAGACATAATTAATTGCCTCAAAAAAAAGTAGACATAATTAATGAGATTTAAGTAACTAAACTAATTTTCTTAATTCTTGTGAAGTGGTTAAAAAGGACTTATATTTCGAGACGGATGGAGTATTATCTATAAAATTCCTACATACATTGCATATAAATGAGCCCTAAAAATATAGTTCATAAACTTGAAGAAAATGGCAAACCTAGACCTATTTACCGACAACTCAAAATGATTCATTTAGTGACCCTAGTATTTGTGATTAATTTTTTTTGTGTCAAGATACCTTTGTTATTCTTCAATCTCACACGTTTTCTAGTTGAGGATGGGGTCTTAAGGGCACGGAACCTCAAGAGTCAAGCCAAAACCCTTCTAGTTATGTTTATGGGTCGTTTGGGAACATTATATCTAGTGCATTGGTGGACCTACATGTTGTTCGGGGAGTTGGCGGATCCTCCGAACAAATAAAATTAGCAGTAATCACTACAAAAAAACAGTATTAGCGAGGGAAATTAGGAACCTCGCTAAAAAATGATTATTGAGGGAATTAGCGATGGCCTTGCCCGTCGCTAAAGAGGCGCTGGTTTTTTATTATTTTTTAAATATTTCCGTCGTAAAAGTCAACAATTCCCTCGCTAATTTTTGCACAATTTGTAACCACGTGCCGTTTAAAATTCTGTCGCTAACACTGAAAATTTCCTCGCTAATTCAATTCCCTCGCTAATAGCCAAATTCCCTCGCTAATTCATTTCCCTCGGTAATAGCCAAATTCCCTCGCTAACCTTATTAAAGTAACTGAAGCCCTTTTCTTTCCTCTTCCCACTCATTTCTCTTCTCTAACTCATTTCTCTCATCTTTCCTATTAGACCCCAACACCACCACCACCCATATCTCTCCATTTTCACCACCACCACCGTCCACGCCGCCACCACCTCCTCCACCATCACTTAAGGTTTGTTTTTTCTCACTCTTCTCTCTCTCTCTTTCTCTCTTCTCCGAACTTCCCTCTCTAACTCCCTCTAATGGTTTTTCTTTCTTTCCTCACCCATAGGAACGATTTGTTGCTCACCAACGCACCGGAGTGCACATCATCACCGTAACGCCTAGAGTTTGTTGGATTCTTGACTCAAAAAGGTTAGTTTTTTTTTTTTAATTTTGATTTTAGTGTTTAGGATTGATTTTTAGAATGTTTAGAAATTTATTTGATTTTAGTGTTTAGGATTGATTTTTGAAATGTTTAGAAATTGATTTGATTTATATTAGTGTTTAGGAATGATTTTTATTTAGAAATTGATTTGATTTATATTAGTGTTTAGGAATGATTTTTATTTAGAAATTAATAATAGTGTTTAGGAATTTGATTTGAAGTTGATTGAAATATTATTTTTCTTTATAAATTTGATTGATATTAGTGTTTAGGATTGTTATTATGTTGAATAATAATGTATGAGAAGTGTATGTTGTTGGAGATGTTAAATGAGAAGTGTATGTTTGTTAAATTTGAATTGATAATTGTTGTAAAGTATACGTTAATTTTGAAATTGAAATTGTGTTAAATAGTTGTTTTGATGTTTGATGAACCCTAGGTTAGATGACTATATCGGATGTTTTCATTGTGTGTTGTTGATGGAAAAGGGTGAGATGGTGTCCCTCACCCCCATATTTTGCTCGAAATCATCTCCATTGAGATAATTGCGAGACAATTCTAACAACTGTATAAGTTGGGAGTTCTAAATAACTTCATTCACTACTTGGATGAAAAAGGGTTTTGTCTTTGTCATTGACACCCATATTCGGCTCGAAATCATTTCCACCGAGATAATATCGATGCCACTAACTTGATATATTATATGTTGGGAATTTTTACGGGAATCTAACTCGCTTTTTTAAATGCGTGTAGATGAATTGGAATCAATTAAATCGTGGTTGGGTGTATGATAGGTTATATCCGGGAAGATCTTTTTTGAAAGAAACTTTTGTTAAAGGGGTTGAAGAGTTTTTATGGGTAGCGTGGCAACATGAGAAGGCTAAAAATGAAGGAGGGGTTAGATGTCCATGCCTTAATTGCAACGGTGTACCTATTAGTACTGATGATGAAATTAGGGAGCACTTGTATCGTAATGGGTTTAAGCCAAATTATTTATTTGGGAGGACCATGGAGAACGACTTCCAAATTTTGACTTAGGGGCTTCAAGTAGTACTTCTAGTTTACGTGTTCCAGCTAATGAGCAATTTCAGTTGATGGAAAACATGATTTGTGATGGTCTTGGGGTGAATGTACCATTTGATGAGCCTCAATATGACGATCATGATGAAGCTCCAAATGAAGAAGCACAAAGATTTTATTGCGTGTTAAAAGAGGCAAACACACCGTTGTTTGAAGGCTCGCCAGAGTCAAAATTATCTATGTGTGAAGCTTTTAGCTCTCAAGTCCATGAGCAATATTTCTGAGTTGGGTTAAATTTTGTGACTCAAATGATGTTGAACGGGACACCTAATAAGGATAATTTGCCAAAAAGTTATTATGAAGCAAAATGTTAGTTTCAAAGTTGGGATTGGAGTATAAGAAGATTGACTATTGTAAGGATGGACACATGTTGTTTTACGACAACAAATTTGAAGTAAAACCGCCGCTTGGCGCTACAAGCGTCGCGGTCTGTGGAAAGTCGAGGTATCATGTTCGTAAAGGAGACAAAGGTAACTATAAACCCATTCTGTAAGGTCGATGTTCTATTTGCCTATTGTTCCAAGGTTGCAAAGAATGTTTGCATCGGCTGAAATTGCGAAAAAATGGCGTGGCATTATGAGAATAGACATACCTCTCGATATTTTACGCTATCCATCTGATGGTGAGGCGTGGAAACACTTTGATCGAGTTCATCCAGATTTTGCGTCAGACCCACGAAATATTCGACTTGGCTTGTGCTCTGATGGATTTACTCCATATGTCCAAGCATCATCTTCTCCCTACTCTTGTTGGCTGGTCATTGTTACCCCTTACAATCTTCCTCCTGAGATGTGCATGACTAAACCGTTTATGTTTTTGACTTATGCGATACAGCCCAAAAATCCAAAAGCTAACATAGATATCTCTTTGGAACCTGTAATTGATGATCTCAAGAGATTGTGGAAGGGTGTTTGGACATATGATGCAGCAAAAAAGAAGAATTTTTTGATGAGAGCGGCATTGATGTGGACAATTAATGACTTCCCAACTTATGGTATGTTGTTGGGTTGGGGGACTCATGGTAAATTAGCATGCCCCCACTGCATGGAACACACAAAAGCGTTTACGCTGAAGTATGGGGGAAAGAGTTCTTGGTTTGACTCGCATCGTAAATTCTTACCGCCAGATCATGTGTTTAGAAAGAACACGAGGGCATTCAAGAAAGGTGTAGTTGAAAGAGATGGCTGATAACTCGTATTTATATGAGTTATTTATACTCACTCACGAATAAATCACGCAAGTTCTTGAGCAATACAAGGTTTAATTAATTAGTTTTATAATGATTTCTGAGTTTTAGGTGAATAAGAGTTATAGAGATAAATCTGTGCATTTAGGCACCAATTGGTGCCCTCGAGAGCGTTTTGATGCTTTTTGTGCATGTGCGGGAAATTCGATCTTTGAACGTTACCACGTCCCTCACCACGTCTACAATAGAGCAGCAGAGCAAGAGCGAAGGATCTTAATTTTGGCGTATTTGAGCAATGATAGTCAAAGATATAAAAGTCGGAAGATCTTCGTTTTTCCACGTGGTGACACGCGCGAAGCCATCGTAGCGATGAGCGATTGTCGAGGAAAAGACAGAAAGCGGTGGTAGGTGAGCAAGTGACATCGGCACATGTAAGCAAGGTGGCTATTTAATGAAGGTTCAAAGACTCTCTCGAGGCATCACCAACCTCACTCACGATCATCATCTCTTCCACCAACTTGAGAATCACCGTATCCATCCCTTCACCATCTCCACCATTAAACTCGAATTTGTTTTGTAAAGAAGATGCGGAAATGACTTACGAACTTAGTTTATTTTCTGCGCAAGTAGTGTAAGGCTCGGGCGTTGTAGCGTCTATACAACATACATGCTTAAGAGCTACTTAGTTGCATCTTGTGCACTTAGTTCCTTTACGTAATGTATGGTATTTGGATTCTAAATCCACTTCATTCTCAGTAAAGATGCTCGGCATGAGCTAAACACCTTGTAGTTGAGTTGTTGTTTTGCTTTTTAATGAATTTCTAGTTAATGTCATGAAGTGTTTACGTTGTCCGTTTTAAATCTTTGTGCAATAATATTTCCAAACTTGTTTTGAGGTTGGCCTCTTAAAATAGGTAGATTCATAGAGTATGGACATGGTCTATGAAAAGAAATCAAAGATTTACATGAATGAACAATGCACTAAAGACATTTAGGCATCTTTATCTAAGTCTAGACATAGAATGGATAATAGTTCATGGAACATTCTTTGTGGGTACTTAAAATACGAGGAGTGGGCCTATTTAGAACCTAGACATAGGATTTCTTGTACTTGAAACTCGACGTTTTATCTTTGAAAAGCATAGCTCTTTTGCAACAGCGTTGAGGCGTGCCACGTTTACCGCATTAGCATTTGAGCGTCATAACGTCTAGGCGTTATGACGCCCGACTAGGAAGGATTTATTTGCATACAACAACTCAACTCATTTCTCATCCTTTTTCACAACCAACTTTAATTTCCTTGTTTTAATTACATCTTTAGCTTTACCATCAACTCTTATTGCCGATTTGTTACTTGATTCTCTTGTGTTTTGATCTTGAACTTTGAAAATACAACCAATCCTCGTGGGAACGATCTCTTACTTAACTCCACTTTATTACTTATACGATGTGTATACTTGCACTATAATTGCGAAAATTATACTACTACACAAGCGCGAACAAGTTTTTGGCGCCGTTGTTAGGGATTGTAGTGATTTTATTGTTCAAATTATTAAAGCACAAGTTGAAGGAATTTTCTTGTGTTGTTCTTTGTGTTTGAGCAGTAGGCGTTATAGCGTATGCTTAGTTCCAACTCAAGCTCTAGTTCAATGAACCACGAGTGAATCGAACGAGTTCGATCCAGGAACTCGAAAGGACTTTGGACAACTAAGGAGACAACAAAGGTTAAGAAGAAGCAAGAAAGAACAAGAACAATACCCAACCATGTCCGAGCATACACCGGTTCTAGAGGTGGACACACCCCAAGAGGAGGTAGAGGACATGGTCGTGGACCACAAACTCACACTTGAGACAATCATTGTAGATGATGAACACTACCAAAGGCAAGAACTCATCAATGCGGGACCACAAGACATGGTCAATAGCGAGGGACGAGGCCTATGCGTGATTATGCCGTGCTCAACCTCGCTCATCTACAAGCAGGCATTGCAAGACCAACCCTTCATTTGGTCACTTTGAGTTCAAGCCAATGATGTTCCAAATCACGCAAAGCTGCAGCCAATTTGGAGGTTTCCTCAAGAAGATCCATACTCTCACGAGACAATTTACGGATGTGCAAACAACTTTATCATCCACTGGAGTTTCAGAGGGCGCCTTTAGATTGAAGCTCTTCCCATACTCACTCAAGGATAAGGCTAAAAATTGGCTGAACTCCTTAGAACCAAATTCCATTCACACTTGGGATGAGCTAGGTGAGAAATTCCTTGCAAAATACTTCCCTCCCAACAAAAATGCTAAGTTGAGAAATGATATCACTTCCTTCAAACAAAGGAAGGGGAATCATTATTTGAAGCGTGGGAAAGGTGGAAGGAATTACTAAGAATGTGCCCACACCATGGCATTCCGTGGTTATTCAAATGGAGACTTTCTATAATGGTCTAGATCAGCCCACAAGGTTGATACTTGATGCTTCATCGGTGGTGTCATTACGAACATGTCCTTCTCTCGAGGCATGCAAGCTCATTGATGACATAGCCACCCATAACTCTCATTGGCCATCGAGATAGATTTACTCACGGAAAGAAGGCGGTGTGCATGAGATAAGTGAAGTATTTCGCTCTTTCTCGCTCAAGTGGCTACACCGACCAACATGATCAAAACTTTAAATACTTCAAGCGTGGCCACGCGTCGAGAAAGCATATTGCGGTGATTGAACCTACTCATTACGGTGGAGTAGCTTGTGTTTTCTTGTGAAGAAGGGCATGTGTATGAGAGTGTCCCTCTGACCCTCGATCGGTGAACTTTGTATCTCGAATAAGGGAATGGTCCCTATTCCAACTCCTACAATTCAAATTGGAGAAATCATCCAAACTTGATTGGAGAAACAACAATGCATTGAATGCCACAAATATCGCGCTCTGCAATACCACGGGATTTCCTCCTCAACAACGAGCGGTATGTGCGAATAACAACAATAGCAACTTGGAGGCCATGATGAAGAGCTTCATAAGTAGTGTAAGACTACTTTGCAAACTCATGAGTCTTCAATCAAGACTACTGGAAAATCAAATTGGATAGATAGCTTGCACTCACACAAAGACAGAATGGAACTCTTCCTTCCACAATGAAGCTCCATCATCATCAACCCCAATGGTAATAATGGGGAAATGGGACAGTAAATGCAATTTCTTTAAGAAGTGGTACTGAATATCCTGAACCACCTATACCTGTGAATGAAGAATGCAGGATAAGCAAAAAGAAATATCAGAGAAAAAGAAAGGAAAAGAGACAAGCTCAAGTGGTGAGAAGGATACTCCAGACATTGTAATGTCCAACCCAGACGTTACGACGTCTAACTTTGAACCAGGAATCAAAACTGTACCCAGAATTGTACCTGAGTATCCTCCTCCACCATTTCCTCAAAGATTGAAAAAGGCTCATGAAGACAAGCGATTCAAGAAGTTCATGGATATGCTAAAGCAACTACACATCAACCTCCCTTTGGTTGAAGCCTTACAACAGATGCCTAACTATGCCAAGTTCTTGAAAGATATCATCACCAAAAGAAGAAGGCTAGGGGAGTTTGAAACTGTTGCCTTAACTGAAGAATGTAGTTTAATTATGCAGAATAAGCTTCCTAGAAAACTCAAGGATCCTGGCAGTTTCACTATACCATGCTCCATTGGAGATTTTTACATTGGAAAAGCTTTGTGTGACTTGGGAGCAAGTATCAACTTGATGCCCAAGTCCATTTATGATAAACTTGGTATAGGAACTGCTAGACCTACTTCTTTAAGTTTAACTTTAGCTGATAAAAGTAGGGTTTATCTGAAGGAATATTAGAAGATGTTTTGATTAAAGTTGACAAGTTTGTGTTTCCAGTGGATTTTGTTATTTTAGACTTTGATGCAGATAAAGAAGTTCCCATCATTCGCGGGAGACCTTTCTTATGGCTGGAAGGACAATCATTGATGTGCGAAAGGAGAGTTAATCATGAGAGTCAATGACCAAGAAGTCAAGTTCAAGCGTCCTCGATGCGCTCAAATATCCGGATCCAAGTATGGAGGAGTGCTCTTATGTAGTTGCCATTGATCATATGGTCCAAAAGCGGTTCAACAAAGATAATGATCATCTAGAAAAGATCTTTGGACAACAATGAAATACAAGAGTTGTTAATGGAAGATTATTCCTCTACAGGCGTCGTAACGTCTCATCACAGACGATGGCCACATCCGAGACCCCTGCACCAAAGTCGTGGACAAAAAGGTATGAATCTCAGGGCAAGAGGATTCAAATCGAAGAAGAGTGTGCCATCCATTAAAGAGCCACCTACCTTGGAGTTAAAGGTGTTACACGATCATTTGAAGTATGTCTTTTAGGGGAACATGATTCCTACCGGTGATCATTTCTTCCAAGCTCACTCAAGAAGCGGGAAGATGATCTCATTACTACTGAAGAGACATAAAAGGCAATTGGTTGGCAAATGGCGGACATTAAAGGTATCGATCCCACAATCTGCATGCATGCAGAATTGTCTTGGAGGAGAATGCCAAGAATAGCATTGAAGAGGCAGAGAGAGATTGAACCCATAATGAAGGAGGTGGTGAAGAAAGAAATCATCAAATGGTTGGATGCAGGAATCATCTACCCTATTAGTGATAGCTCTGGGTAAGTCGATTACAATGTGTGCAAAAGAAGAAGGGTGGAGTTCTTGTGGTAACAAATGATAAAAATGAATTAATTCCAACGAGGGCGATATGAGGATGGAGGATATGCATGGACTACTGTAAAGCTAAACAAAGCAACAAAGAAGGATCATTCCCTCTTCCATTCATTGATCAAATGCTAGACAGTGGGGGAAAGGATTTTTCTTGTTTCCTTGATGGTTATTCAGCTACAACCAGATAGCCATAGCACTGAAGATCAAGAGAAGACAACATTCACTTGCCCCTATGGTACCTTTGCTTTGGAAGGATGCCATTTGGGGCGTGTAATGCTCTGCAACATTTCAGAGGTGCATGATGGCCTTGTTTTACGATTTCATTGAAAATTCCATGGAAGTCTTTATGGACGATTTCTCGATCTATGGAGATTCATACAAAGCATGCTTGGATAATTTGGAAGGAGTTCTGATAAGGTGTGAAGAGACCAACCTAGTGCTCAATTGGGAAAAATGCCATTTCATGGTACAAGAAGGAATAGTATTGGGACACAGAATATCAAAGAAAGGGTTAGAGGTGGACAGAGCAAAGATTGAGGTTATTGACAAGCTACCTCCACCCACAACTATCAAAGGAGTCAGAAGTTTCTTAGGACATGCAGGTTTCTGAAGATTCATCAAGGATTTCTCAAAAATTTCAAAACCTTTGTGTGCTGTTGTTGCAGCGTGACCACGTCTTCAACTTTGATGAGCAATGTCATGAAGCTTTCAACAAGCGAAGATGCGCTTGGTGATTGCTCTGTAATAGTCACTCCGCATTGGTCCAAACCATTTGAGTTAATGTGTGATGCAAGTGATTATCTTTGTAGGAGCTGTGTGGGGCAAAGGTATGGAAAAATTTTTCATTCTATCTATTATGCCAGTAAAACCTTAGATGATGCCCAATTAAATTATACTGTGACTGAGAAAGAACTCTTGGCTGTTGTGTTTGCATTTGATAAATTTAGATCATACTTAGTTGGTGAAAGTTATTGTTTTTATTGATCACTCACCATTAAGTACTTAATTTCTAAAAAGATGCAAAGCCAAGGCTTATTAGATGGGTTCTCCTCCTCCAAGAATTTGACACGGAAATCCAGTGACAAAAAGGGGTGGAGAACCAAGTTCTTGATCATCTTTCTAGGCTTGAGAATGTTGATGCAGTACTGAAGAAGAAGAAGAGATAAAAGAAAAATTCACTGATGAGAGACTATTGGTGGTAGCCTCGGTAGTTGAAGGCGTGGCCACGTCTATGACACTCTCGTCAAAGCGTCATAACGTCGATACTACTACACCATGGTATCTTGACATAGTTAACTTCCTTGTTAGCAAGATTGTGCCTGTAGGATTCAACCACCAACAAAAGAAGAGATTCTTCCACACTACAAAGCAATATTTCAGGATGAGCCATACTTGTACAAAATGTGCCCGGATCAATTACTAAGAAGGTGTTTAGGTGAGGAAGAACAACTCCATGTGCTACAACAATGTCATTGGCACCTTATGGTGGACATTTTGGAGGTACCGGGGACATTTGCAAAGGTCCTACAATCAGCTATTCTCGCCAACATTATTCGAGAGATGCGCATGAGTGGTTAGGAGATGTGACAGTGCAAAGAGCGAGGGAATATATCAAGCAAGCGGGAGATGCCTCTCACAAACATTACGGAAGTTGAATTGTTTGATGTCCGGGAATGGATTTCATGGGACCATTTCCTATGTCCCATGGGAATTTATACATTCGGTAGTTTGTGGATTACGTATCAAAGTGGGTTGAAGCGGTGGCACTACCAAACAATGAAGCTAAATCGGTTAGCAAGTTCACGAAAAGAACATATTCACAAGGTTTGGTACTCCAAGAGCCATAATCGGTGATGAAGGCTCTCATTTCGCAATAAGTTAATTGAGAACCTCACGGCTAAGTATGGAGTGAAACACGGAATTGCTACTGACTTATCACCCCAAACCAAAGTGGCGAGGCGAGAAATATCCAACGGGGAGATCAAAAGAATACTTGAAAAGATGGTTGGTCCCACAGTAAAAGAATGGTCATTACACCTAGATGATGCACTTTGGGCCTATAGAACAAACATACAAAACACCATTGGGTATGTCTCCTTACAAGCTAGTTTATGGTAAAGCTTGCCACACCGCCAATTGAGCTCCAACATAAGGCTTATTGGGCAATAAAACAATTGAATCTAGATCATGCAAAAGTGGTGAAGCAAGATTGTTACAATTGAATGAGCTAGAAGAATTTAGACACCATGCCTATGAAAGCTCAGAGCAATGTATAAAGAAAAGACCAAGAAGTGGCATGATCAGAGAATCCAAAGGAGAGAGCTAAGGAAGGACAGCGGTGTTGCTATTCAATTCAAGACTTAAGTTGTTTCCAGGAAAATTGAAGTCAAGGTGGTGAGTCCATTCAGATTAATGAAGATCTATCCTCATGGTGCCGTGGATTTATTTGATGAAAAGACTAACACCATGTTCAAAGTTAATGGCCAACGTGTGAAACAATACCATGGAGAGCATGTGGAAAGGGACAAGATCCAAATGTCCTTCAACAATTCTTGAATAAAAGAAACAATAGTCTGGCTGAAGACTCTTAAAGCAAGCGCTCTTGGGAGGCAACCCAATGATTTTTAAATTAACAATTTTTGTGTCTTTTTAATTTTTGTTTTGCGGGAATAAAGAGTTGAAAGAAAAGTGAAAAATGGCGGGCGTTGTAACGTCTCGGTAATTACGAGGCGTGGGCGCGTGCAGGCGATCAAAAAAATTTAAATTAAGTCAAGGCGTAAGTGATGGCGTGGCGAAATGATTTCCTCTCTGCAGAAAGCGAGCGTGGTAGCCCGACCACGGACGTCACCCCCTCACTTAACATGTCTAATCAAGCGGTTACTTTCTCCATTACTTCACTCTTCCATTTCTCAACTCCCCATAACCATTTCCCCATAAAAATCTCACCATTCACCATCATTCCACCTCCCGCAACTTATTTCTAATCCCTCTCTCTCGAACCAAAATCTTCCCTCTCTTCCTCGAGAAAACCTAAATTTCGAGAAATTCCCATTACCTTCCAAGCAATTTTTCTGCAAACACCATGACCAAAGTGAAGCAATCGACCACCAAATCCTGCAGGAAAGGCAAGCATCTTGACACGAGTTCATCCTCGCCCCCATTCTGAAACACCCAACCCATCCAAAAAGAAAGCCTGCTTCACGAAAGGGGTTTCAGGTTTAGAAAGCCCCAATCTAATTTTTTCTCGCAACCGTCGCGGCGTTAGGTTGGCGAAATTTGTTGTGCATAGAAAAGAATACATAGCTACTCGGTCCATGATTTCTACAAGGGGATCGTTGAGAGGCTGAAGGAGAGCCATCTATCGTCTCAAAGGTGCGAGGAGAGGAAGTCAAATTTGGGGTAAGGGTCATTAATGACTATTTTGGGTTAGGATACTATGGCAAGCGGTAGAGACCAAGAGAGAAGAGTTATGGGTTGGGTGAAATGGATGCCATTAAAGAAAGGATATGTGTAGAAGGTCTTTGTGCTGGGAAAGAAGAGGCGAGCATGGGAGCGAATTCAAGATAATGAAGAAATACGTGTGATGAAGCCAACACTTGGTTCCATTTCATAAGGCATTGTCGATTCCTACCTCTCACACATCATCTGGATTGACAAGGAGAGAATGATTGTGATTGATGCAATCATGTCAAGAGACAAAGTGGAGGTGGGGAAGCTAATCAACCGTGAGCTCAACAAATGGAAGAACAGGAAGGCGGCTATTTATACTTCCCTTGTTTGATAAGCCCGACTTATGCATGGAGGCGGGAGTGGAGATAGAAGCTTGAGCTTAGGGAGCAACCTCGAGGCCCCTTCTCAACAAAATTTCAGCCTAGAGTGAAGGCTCGCAGTCTTTGCAAGTTACGTTGATGCTCGGGCGTTGCAACGCGGAGGAAAAACAGAATTCCACGCCAAGTTTATCAAAGAGCAATTTGAATGGCAAAAGAAGGTGTTTGCCCAGTGTCTAAGGGAAGAAAGCAATTGCAGAGCTGTGTTGCTGAATGGATGCGGGGAAGAAGATGACGATGAAGTGCCCCTATCCACAATCCAAAGAAGAGGTGTCCAAGAAGGAAAGGGCAAAAGAGAGCAAGAAGCCCACCAAAGAAGCGAGCCAATGAAAGAGACAAAAGAAGGTGAGTAGTGAGGAAGATTTTAACTCGATGAATTGGATGATATTTACGATTTTGATGCAGAGGAAACAAAGAAAGCAAGTATGGAAGCAATTAGTGAAGAAGAAGAGGAGGAGAGCCACGAGAAAAAGGGAGCTCTAGTGAAAAGGCGTAAGTGAGTCTCCAACCAATCGGACAAACAAAGAGCCAACCCCAACAAAATCCAAAGAAGTTAGCCCCAAACCATCATCCCCACAAGCCACACAACCACCACCATCACCAAAAGAAACCTCCACCCATGACCAAAACACACCAAAGACCCCACAATCCAAAGGCGAGGACCAAACCATTCCACAACCACCCCCACCCTAACCCGAACCTCAAAAACAACCTTCACTTTAAAAAGCAGGCGTGGCAACGTCTCGAACCAACAATCCCAGAATCCCAACCCATTTCCCGCCCAAAAAGACCGAGTCAAAGCGCGCGGCATACAACCCATTTGGTAGGAAGAAAAGGCAAGAACTATTTCTTTGAGTCAAAACAAGCTCAAGGGAGTGGAGAGAAAGAGGAAATTGCAGCCCCAT
Organism: Oxytropis ochrocephala; assembly: GCA_020916435.1. Taxonomy (NCBI): domain Eukaryota; kingdom Viridiplantae; phylum Streptophyta; class Magnoliopsida; order Fabales; family Fabaceae; genus Oxytropis; species Oxytropis ochrocephala. The sequence continues at coordinate 113,416,215 of CM037089.1, forward strand.
CAACCTTAAGGCCAAAGCTACCGATGAAAGAGAAAAACTCAAGGTCTTTGCGAGGAAACACGCTCTCGCTACTAGTCTTTGCATTCGTAGCCACTAGTGTATCTCGAGAAGCCACTTCTGCTATTCTTTGAAGAATTGCTGCAGACGTCGTAACGCGTCTGCTTTGAAAAAAAAGTGCTGCAGCCAAACTTGCGAAATGCAAGTCACTAATGAAAGAGAAGCTGCCATGGAGAAAGTTAGGCAATGAAGCAATGGAGGAGGCCACTCGGAAAGCCGGCAGAGCACACTGTTGAAACAAGCTCGTGGGAGCGATTCTTTGGGCTGGAGTATCATCATCGACGCGTGGCGACGTCTAAAGAACCGAGAGGTGGAAAAAGCCGAGGTGATCCCCGGTGAACCAATGCAAGTTAACCCTGCTTGATCTAGCTATGAGAATGTGGGAGGAGGCCAAGAAAAGGATTCTTTGAAGCATCAGCAGCTGTGGTGGAAGTATTGGAGCAAGTACAAAAGAGAAAGAATCAATTTGAAACAACAACAACAACCACCACTGAACAAGGAGGAGTGAAGGTCAAGAAAGAGAAGAAGGAAAAGAAGAAAGGTGAAAGTCAGGCAGGAGTATCCACCAGACAAAGCGGAAGGCTTAGGTCTGGTGCTGCAAACAAGTAAGTCCCTATTAATCCAAATAGTAGTTTTAGTTTTATTTTTCTAGTTTTAAGCGTAGTGTAGTTTAGTAATTTTTAATTTCAATGTCATGAATGAGAATCCCCCTACAAAAAAAAAAAAAAAAAAAAAAAAAAAAAAAACTTTCTTTGTTTGCTTTTTGAGCGTGTGAGGACACTTTGCTCAACTTTATGTGTGGGGAAAATCTCAATGTTTTAAGCTCTGTACATGAAATGAAATACAAAAGTAGTCTCTGTTCTTACTCTGTCAAGCATGAAAATAATTCTCTTTGGGCTAAGGTTAATGAAAATGTGTGTGTGTGAGTAACCTATGCATGATTAGATGTAAAGAATTGATTGTTGCTCCTACACAAACTCTGTTTTTAAGAGAGAAGCTAGTTAGCTAGGGAACATCTTGTCTTTGAAGCTAGTTTTGGTGAACTTTGGTGAAAATAAAACTTGATTAAAAACCTAGAATAGCGATAGAGAAGCTAAGTTTGGGGGTAAATCAAGTCGTCGTACTAAATTTGGGTGCAAAGACTATAGGATGGTTAAGTGCGGGTGTAGTGTGAGTGCAGCGTTATGCGCTTCTACCCGTAACGTTATAACGTCCCGCCGTGTGTGTTGTGTATTGTATTCGGGCGTTGCAGCGTCCACCCATAAACGTTGTAACGTCTATTCCCAAAAACACCAAAAAGAGTGCATTGATACAAATAAGTGGAAAATCCACATGTGTTCCCTGTAATACCACAGAAACAAATGCCGAGCACTCCAAAGCAAAAAAAAAAAAAAAAAAAAAAAAAAAGAACTCCAAAAATGGAGCAAAATAAAGAGGAGTTGCTGCTCGAGAATGAGGGGGTTCTGATCCTTTTTGTGTGTGAGTCAATAAATTAGTAGCACTAACCTAGTCCTAGCACCCAATTAAGACCCTTTGTCATGCTTTAAATGAATCCCCATTTCTTATGTGAAAATGTTAGCCTATTCTTTGTTTTGAAAAATATTTTCTTTGTCACCATTTGGGAACCACTCTCTCATTAGCTAAGGTAGTTTCGAACTAACTAGAGGAAGAATTAATCTGAGAGGTCACACACTCACTTTGAGCTTTAATGAATCGGAATTTAATTATGCATTGGTATGTGAGTATGTGAAGAAATAGCCCATTGAGAATGAATTTTGACCTGCTGGCTGAGTAACACAGAACCTGCTAGTGTAGTTGATTGCATAGTCTTAATTGTTTTGTTGTCTTGATTGCTTGAGGACAAGCAATGATTTAAGTTTGGGGGTGTGATAACTCGTATTTATATGAGTTATTTATACTCACTCACGAATAAATCACGCAAGTTCTTGAGCAATACAAGGTTTAATTAATTAGTTTTATAATGATTTCTGAGTTTTAGGTGAATAAGAGTTATAAAGATAAATCTGTGCATTTAGGCACCAATTGGTGCCCTTGAGAGCGTTTTGATGCTTTTTGTGCATGTGCAGGAAATTCAGTGCTGAACGTTACCACGTCCCTCACCACGTCTACAATAGAGCAGCAGAGCAAGAGCGAAGGATCTTAATTTTGGCGCGCTGAGCAATGATAGTCAAAGATATAAAAGTCAGAAGATCTTCGTTTTCCCCATGAGCTGACACGCAGAAGCACTGTAGCGATGAACAGTGTCAGGGAAAAGACAGGAAAGCAGGCTGGTAGGTGAGCAAGTGACATCAGCACATGTAAGCAAGGTGGCTATTTAATGAAGGTTGAAGACTCTCGAGGCATCACCAACCTCACTCACGATCATCATCTCTTCCACCAACTTGAGAATCACCGTATCCATCCCTTCACCATCTCCACCATTAAACTCGAGAATTTGTTTTGTAAAGAAGATGCGGAAGCGGACTTACGAACTTAGTTTATTTTCTCGCGGTAGTGTAAGGCTCGGGCGTTGTACGCGTCTACATCGGTAATACATGCTTAAGAGCTACTTAGTTGCATCTTGTGCACTTAGTTCCTTTCTACGTAATGTATGGTATTTGGATTCTAAATCCACTTCATTACGTAAAGATGCTCGGCATGAGCTAAACACCTTGTAGTTGAGTTGTTGTTTTGCTTTTTAATGAATTTCTAGTTAATGTCATGAAGTGTTTACGTTGCCGTTTTAAATCTTTGTGCAATAATATTTCCAAACTTGTTTTGAGGTTGGCCTCTTAAAATAGGTAGATTCATAGTACAGGACATGGTCTATGAAAAGAAATCAAAGATTTACATGAATGAACAATGCACTAAAGACATTTAGGCATCTTTATCTAAGTCTAGACATAGAATGGATAATAGTTCATGGAACATTCTTTGTGGGTACTTAAAATACAGGAGTGGGCCTATTTAGAACCTAGACATAGGATTTCTTGTACTTGAAACTCGGCGTTTTATCTTTGAAAAGCATAGCTCTTTTACAGCAGCGTTCGGGCGTGGCCACGTTTACAGCATTAGCATTTGAGCGTCATAACGTCTAGGCGTTATGACGTCTGACTAGGAAGGATTTATTTGCATACAACAACTCAACTCATTTCTCATCCTTTTTCACAACCAACTTTAATTTCCTTGTTTTAATTACATCTTTAGCTTTACCATCAACTCTTATTGCCGATTTGTTACTTGATTCTCTTGTGTTTTGATCTTGAACTTTGAAAATACAACCAATCCTCGTGGGAACGATCTCTTACTTAACTCCACTTTATTACTTGTACGATGTGTATACTTGCACTATAATTGCGAAAATTATACTACTACACAAGCGCGAACAATGGCCCACCGCCTTTGTTGACATCAGATGAAATATGGAGTAGAGTTATGAATTTGCCACAAGCCACAGAGGTAGGTGAGTGGTGCATGGAAAACCACATACACTTGTGTGCAAGTATACACTGTCCAAAAACAAGTAGTAAAAAAAATCGAACCCACAGAGATTGAAAAACTCACTTTTAAAATAATATAAAGTAATAAAGTGTAAAGTCACTAAGTAACAAAATAATTTTGGATTTTGTTTGATGATCACAACTAAGTTAGAAAGCAAAGTAAAAAATGTTGATAGTGTAAAAGAGAAAAGCTAGTTGGAATGTCTTCATCAAGTAATTTACTTATAAGTGTATGATGCAGTATGTGATGCAGCTGCACTGAATGTTGTTGCATTAGCTATGTGCCTTTCGGTCACTTTCTTCAGAGTATCATTACAAGCTCTTATGATCCTTGCTTCTTTGCGATAAAGAAAGAGGTGTTAGTGCTTTTTCGCCTCCTTGTCAATTATCCAATTTGCTAAATAAATTCACTCTTGTATTTTAAGTACCCACAATTATCCTATGGACTATACTATCCTATGTCTAGGACTTAGCATGGTTTTCACAAAGTTTTCTTTATGTAAAACACTCACCCATATTAGTTCTTGAGTTCTTAATTGTAAGCCATTTCTGGTCATTTACAATTCTTACTTATTCTAAGTGATCAAGTTCAAAATAAGTAATGAAAATATTATCAAGCAAGAACTAAAGTACAAACATACATACATGCAACATACTTACTTAAAAGCTCATTAAATGATTAGAACATTCCAACTAAGAAATGTTTAGCTAGCAAGAGACATTGCAAGATATATATAAACTGAATAGACCATGTTTATATATATAGAAATCACAAAAGAGAAACAACAAAAGTAAAGTTTACAAATGTTGAAAACCTTTGTATGAAATCTTCTAGCAATGCACTAGCATTACTCCTTAGCACTATACAAACACTATGAAAATGAGTTAAGGAGGAATTATGAATTCCTTCCTCTTCCTCTAAAAATATAAAAACTAACTATGTATATTGAAATTTTGATCTAACTTATGGATTGTGATATATTTCCAAATGAAGATGTGAGGTCCTTTTATAGCCTTCAAGTGAGGTGCTTCCTTCCTTCATGTTGAAGTAATCTTGAGTGGATCATAGTTGTAGTTACTTTCAGCAGTTGTTTGCATGGATAAGATCTTTGACAAGTGTATAAAGGCGGTTCCATGATGATAGAACATGTGTCCCTATGTTGGTGACTCTTCAAAGCTATGCCTATAACTATGTGTGAATGGTAGGCGCCTACTATACAAGGTGAGATGGCATCAGAGAACCAAGCAGGAGGTCATCACTTGCAAGTGGATGCATATGAAACAGGCTGCTTATTCACCAAGTAGTGCAGATTTGATGCAGGATCAGTGCAGGAGCATTGATGCAGTTAGCATTGAGACTGCACTGAACAAAAACATCAAACATACCACAATATATCCAAAATGGCCTAATAATAACTATAACCATTCAAATCACTCAAGTTATCATATATCACATAAAATACTATATAAACTCTTTATTATTACTTAAAAGAGAGCAAATACTAAGTTTAAACATATGAAATACTCTATATAAAATAGAGTTATCACACCCCCAAACTTAAACCATTGCTTGTCCGCAAGTAATGACAAAGACAAACTATAAAAACAAAAATTCTAGAAGATAGATCAGCTTGATATTTGGATTTTCATGAGGAGTTCCCTATGAACTTCATTTCTCAACAATCTTTCTTGTGCCTTTATTTCTTCAAAACTACCAAAGCTATTCAAACTCTTTTGTGTGTGTGTGAACCCATTTGAGTTGAAATTGGTTCCAAGACTAAGTGAAAAAATTTCCTCCTAGCCTTTGAAAGGATTGGTTCATCTTTAGTCACACCAAAATATTTTTCAAAAGAGAGTTTAGACTCACAAAATTTTCTCAAGTGTTGGGGAGTTCTAAAATCAAAGGGCTTAGTTGAATCTTTCAAAGCTTTTGAGTCAATGCATTTTCTATTTTTTTGTGTGGATCTTTTGAGCGGATGCAATACTTCTTTGAAGTGATTTGTGCATTGATTTTTCGCATTTTGCTTTTCTTGATCTGATTTACATTGATGCATTTGACCGATAATGTTTTTCTTTTTCTAGCTCATATTACCTTCCTTCATCGACCTCAGGATGCAAATGCACTTTGCACAGTCTTTGACCTCTAGATGCATATATTTTTCTTTGCACTTTGGCATTGAGTTGATTTTTGAACTATCCTCCGGATACATTTATTCTCTGCATGGCACAGTCTTTGACCTCCGGATGCATTCATGTACTTAGCACAAGTATAGTTTCAAAAGATTCGAGGATATGGCTTTGTCCACATTTTTTGTATTCTTTTTCTACATTGTTTACTCTTATACTTTTGAAATTCAGCATTTGTTTTCATAAAACACCCCCAAACTTAATTCTTTAAGCTCTTCTTTCTTTTTAGTAAAGCTTTGTTTGACCTAAGCTTACCAAAAATTCCTCTTGCATCGATTGATCTTTTAAATAGCAAAGTTCTTTTCACAAACTCGTTTTGAAGTGTTGAAGAAAAATAATTTTGGTTTTTCTAAGAAATAAGGCTTCTTTTTCTCTTTTTTCATCATTGAAATTCCATCCATAGGGCTTTCACCATATTTTTGAAAAACTGATCTTTTCTACTAAAATACTTAGATACTACTTTGTTAAGTACATCTAATATTTAAACAAACTAAAAACTACTTAAAAATATATATATTTACTAAATAAAACATTTAAATTTAAACACACAACATATTAGATAAAAACATATTAAAACATAACATGCAAGATATAACATAACATGCAAATCCCCCCCTAAACTTAAGGGGTAACAGTGTCCTCACTGCTAATTTGTTCAGAAAATACAAACCATTTGTTCAAAACAGGGGAGAGGGATTAAAAACAACCAGGGAAATAGTCAGATAAAAACAAAACAAGCTTATAGCAGTTTATGTGAAAACTTGTAAAGTGATACTCATTTCTTTACTCCACTCCTGATTCTGGTGCTTTGCCTGCTTGGAGGAGTGTGTTTCACCTTCTCGCTTCTTCTCTTTGGGCTTGCTTGGTGTTTCTTCTTCAGAGGTGCAGATGCACCTCCTACTTACAGTGTAGTTGCGGGAATTTGTTCTTGAACCGATGCAGTGCATCGGTGTTGGCTACATCGAGTTTCTTCCTCTTTGGTGTTAATTTTGCTGCGCGCTTCCTGCAGTTGCTTGAAGAACTTCGAGTGTTGTGCAATGCATCCCTTTTCGTTGAGCCATTTGTTCCGAACAAGCTTGATTGTTGCTTCATCATGCATAGTTGCTGTTGTGATCGTGCCAAGTGATGATGCAGAGCATCACTCTGCATCTCAACGATTTGAGCAACAGGCTCCTGTGCAGATGAATCTTCTCCTTGTTCTTCTTTGTTGAGTCCTTCTTCTTCTCTTTCCTGCACATTCTCTTTCTCAAGAGCAGAAACAACATTAGAAATAATGTTGCTTGGGTCAGAAGGTACTTCTTGTTCTGTTGGCATAACAGGGGTTGGTTCTTCTGTGTGAGTTGTTTTGTGTGGTTCATTTGTTGGGGAGGGTGGTGGAGGGGTTGCTTGTGGTGGTGATAGTACTGGTGGATCATTGAGGGAGGGTAATGGTGATTTTGGAATGGAGGAGGATTCTTGGTTAGGTGAGATGATGGGTGTTTTGGAAACTGGTGAAGTGATAGGGGTTTCTGGTTGGGTTGATGCTGAGGGTTTGGCATATTTTTGCCTAGCAATTTCTTCTAGGATCACACCCCTAGCATGTTCTTCCTCCTCTTCATCAACTTCCTCATCACTCTCTTCTTCTTCTTCAACTTCCTCTATTTCTTCATCCATTTCCTTCTCTAATTCCTCATCCTCAGATTCTGTATCATACATTTCTTCCACAACAGGCTCTATTACAACCTTCTTCTTTCCTTTTGATTGCTTCCTAGTCACCTTCTTCTTGGTGCTAGGTTCCTCTACCTTCTCTTTACCTTTCCCTTCTTCTTCAACCTCTCTCTCCTCTTCTTCTTCTCCCTCACTTCTCAATACCCAACTTGGAAATTCAGGGGCATTTACTTGGCCCACAAGATCAAAGATCTTGTCAAAAACCAATTGAAGCCAGTCATGTTGATCATTTTGAAATTTCAGATGACCCTCCGCTTACGCATGTAATGCTCTTGCATTGCAGTGTGGGGCCTCTTACATTTCTCAATTTTTCCTTCACTTCAGCACTCAAATTACCAGGGGGAAATTTCCTTTGTTCATTAGCAGCTATAGGGACACCTTCTTTCATGCATAATTCAGTTATAAGACAAGGGAAAAACAGAAATCCCTTTGATTTTGTTGAGCATGCAAGAATTTCCCTAGCTATCAATCACTTTATGTCTACATTTCCTCGAGAGAGAATTGTATCTAGCAAGATCAATCTTTCTTTGGTCATAGCATATGTATGTGATGTAGCGCGAATTGAAGTGGCTATGAACAAATGTCAATTACCTAATGCATTTATCAAATAATTGCTTCTAAGCTTAATCTCATTAGGTGTAAATTTTTCCCATCTGACCCACAGTATAGCAATCCTATTCCTCAATTCTTCCATTTCTTTCTTAAAGGACTTGGCCACTTTATTTTCAAATTCATTCCCATTATACTTGACATATAATGTTCATTCAATTTCTTGGCATGAAAGTGTACAAGTTTACCTCTCACCATGGAAGTGTAGGAATGTTACGCTCCTTCTTGTGGTGTGATTCAAAGATAGAACTCTCTCACTATGTCTTCAATATAGCCTCCTCTTGGTAGCACGAAGTGGTCCCAATTGAGATTTGCCCTTTGTTGACATGAATGATGGGCTAGCCTTCTTCAAATCATACCCTCTCTCGGGTAGCAAATGCATGTTCCAAAGATGAACATTATCATCGGTTCTGATTGTTGATTCTTTGGCTTTGCCTTTCTTTGTTGATGATGATCCTGCATGCATGGCTTTCTTTTCCATACGAGGAGTTACGGCTGCTTGCACGATGATTTCTGTCTTTGATTGTTTCTTCACCATTGTAATTGCTTTGAATTTCTAGGTTTTGATTGCTTTTGTGTGATTGAGAGAAATTGTAAATGAGAATGTGAAGGGAGGTTTGTGTTTTAGATGAGAGAAATTTGTGAGATTTTGCGAATGAAGGGGTAACGGTAACAACAAAAGGCTTTATGTTTCAGGAAGAGGGAAGTTAGTGGATTTATTAGGTAGCCGTTAGCATTGCGTGCTACGCATGCATCATGCCAAGTGTCTTGCTTTGGCTACCAATGTGTCATTAATCTTGCTTAACCTCCTTTGATCTTCACGAAGCCTTATGATTCACACTTAACCAATTTTCTTCAAGTTTATAAATTTACGATGCAGGGCACGTTTTCCTCAATGCAGTGCATTTGATGCAAATTTGCATTAGTTTCTGCATTTCGCAAAACAACTAAAAACATAAAATTGCACAAAAATAATTAAAAACAATGGGTTGCCTCCCATTAAGCGCTTGTTTTAAGATTCTTGTCAGCCTGACTACCTCTTTTTGTTTAGAGATTTTGCAAATGGGTGGTGATTCTGTCTCTCACCACTTGTGCACCACAGTACATTTTGCTAGCATCTAGCAACTTAATGATTTCCTTTTTCACAACCTCTTTCATAATAGGATTTAGTCTTCTTTGACTCTCTATGCTATTTTTGGAATTTTCTTCCAAAATGACTCTATGCATGCATATAGAAAGACTAATTCCTTTGATATCTGCCATTTGCCAACCTATAGTTTTGGTATGCTTCTTTAAAGTACTAATGAGATCACTCTCCTGTTTTGATGTTAAATCAGAAGCAATGATAACGGGTAAAGTCTCATTTGTTCCTAAGAAAGCATACTTAAGGTGTTCAGGCAGTATCTTCAATTTTAACTTAGGAGGTTGTTCTATTGAGGGTAAGTTATTCTTGAGAATTGGATCCTCAAGATTGATTGGTTCATAAGTTCTAGCCCATACCTCCTTACAAGAGTTTTCTATTGGCAGATTTTCCTTTTCTAGTATTTCCTCATCTAGCAATGCAATTTGCATCTAATGCATCTGCATTGGCTGAAATGATCATCTTGCTTGTAAAGCTGTTTTTCTACCAATTGATCTAGATAGAATAAGGATGAACACTCTTACGTATCCTCTGAAGGATACTTCATAGCATTCATTACATTGAATTTTATCTCTTGATCATTCACTCTCATAGTGAGTTCACCTTTCTGCACATCAATTATGGTGTTACCGGTTGCTAAGAATGGTCTACCTAGGATAATAGGCACTTCCTTATCTCTGCATCAAAGTCAAGGATAACAAAATCTACAGGGAATACAAATTTGTCTACCTTAACTAGGATGTCTTCTATGATACCTTCGAGGATAGGCTATTGATCTGTAAACTAATTGAAGTGTCACGGTGGTTGGTTTTGCATTTCCAATTTCTAAGCTGGTCAAAAATAGATTTAGGAATCAAGTTGATGCTTGCACCTAAATCACATAAAGCTTTACCGAGTATAGGATTTTCCTATAGAAAATGGAATTGTAAAACTACACGATCCTTCAATTTCCTAGGAATCTTATTTTGCATAAGCAAACTACAATCTTCTGTCATGGTAAATTGTTTCAAACTCACACTAATCTTCTTCTCTTAGTAAGCACATCCTTCATAAATTTTGCATAATTTGGCATTTGTTGGAGGCTTCTACTAAGGGAACATTGATGTGTAATTGTTTTAGTACCTCTAAGAATTTACCAAACCGCTTCTCCTCATGTGCTTTTTAGGTCTTTGAGGATAAGGAGGAGGAGGGTATTCAGGTACTAACTTAGGTAGTGGACTTTGAACTTCTTGTGATGCAGGAGCACTAGATGCTTCTGCATTGGTTTCTTTTTGATTTTTTGCTTTTTCTCCCTTTTCTACACTTTCCTTCTCAGTTAACTCTACAAGATCCTTACCACTTCTTAATGAAATAACCTTAACCTGCTCTTTTCCTTTGGTTTGGGAAGGAGTAGCTTCTGTATTTGAAGGTAAGGCACATTGTGGCCTTTGATACAGAGCTGTGGCTAATTGACCAACTTGATTCTCTAAGTTCTTAATGGAAGCATCTTGAGTTTGTCTAGCAGTTCTAGATTCACCTATAAATGCTTTAAGCATTGATTCTAGAGAATTCTCAGTGGTAGGTTGAGAGTTTCTTTGGTTATTTTGAGCTGGGAATCCTGGTGGGTTGGTTGGTGTAGTTGGAGCAGTTCTAGGTGCAGGTGCACTATTGTTGCTCCATCTAAAATTTGGGTGATCTTTCCAACCAGGATTATAAGTGTTGGAATAAGGGTTGTTATTCCTATTATAACCTACATAATTTACAGAGATAAGGTTGCTAGAACACTCCTCATACAAGTGACCTCCTCCACAGTACACACAACTTGGTGTGCCTGGAGGTACTTGTTCTCTCTTTCTTTGCAGATGCTTTACGGTGCGGTGATGCAGCTGCATTAGATGCAGTAGCATTGCCAGAAGTGAAGTTTTTCATCAAATTAGCTAGAGTGGCTACTTGAGCAGATAGGGCAGATATATCATTGATTTCATGTACCCCTGATGGTTTCTTTTGGGCACTTACCCTCTCAGTAGGCCAACTAGAGCTATTAGCTGCTATTCTATCAATTAATTCGCATGCTTCATTGTATGACAGATTTAATAACACTCCACCAGATGATGCATCAAGCATTATTCTGGTTTGAGGTTCTAAACCAAAATGTTTCCATTTGAATAATAACAGGTAAACCATGATGAGGACATTTTCTCAAAAGTTCCTTCCATCTTTCCCATGCTTCAAATAAAGACTCAAACTCTTTTTGTCTAAAAGATGTAATATCATTTCTTAACTTGGCATTTTTGATAGGTGGGAAATATTTTCCTAAAATTTTTCACCATTTCATTCCATGAATGGATAGAGTTAGGCTCTAAAGAATTTAGCCAAGCCTTAGCTCTATCTTTCAAAGAATATGGAAATAACCTTATTCTAAATGCATTTTCACTAACACCAGGTAAAATAAAATTACTACATACTTCTAGAAATTGCCTTAAATGCAAATGAGGATCTTCATGAGGAGATCCTCCAAATTGACCAATAGTTTGAAGCATTTGAAACATCATAGGCTTAAATTCAAAATTCATGGCATCAATATGAGGTCTATTTATGCTAGTTTGCATGTTTTGATGATCAAGCCTGAGCATAATCCTCATAGGTCTATCTCTATCATTAATCATACCTATGTGATCCATGTGGATGAGATTTTCTCTATGAACTTCTTCTTCTTCAAGAGCATGTCATCTTTGTGAACGGGGCCTCCTCTCACCGAGTGTGGCCTTGAGCTTTGTTCTTCACCGAATGACATGTTGCAAGCTTGTTGATTACATTTTCGAGTCTTAGCGATCTCCGAATTTTCTTTCTATTTACGGATCTAAACTATATTACGTGTTCATTTGCAGTTACGTACATATACTAAGTACCATGTATTTTTGTTGTGAAACTTTAAAAACAGAATTTATATACAACACTAAATTACTATATATCGAATTTTAAAAAGAATTTACTTCAATCCCAAACAGCGGCGCCAAAATTTGGTGCATGGAAAACCACATACACTTGTGTGCAAGTATACACTTGTCCAAAAACAAGTAGTAAAAAAATCGAACCCACAGAGATTGAAAAACTCACTTTTAAAATAATATAAAGTAATAAAGTGTAAAGTCACTAAGTAACAAAATAATTTTGGATTTTGTTTGATGATCACAACTAAGTTAGAAAGCAAAGTAAAAAATGTTGATAGTGTAAAAGAGAAAAGCTAGTTGGAATGTCTTCATCAAGTAATTTACTTATAAGTGTATGATGCAAGTATGTGATGCATGTTTGCATTGAATCTTTGTTGCATTAGCTATGTGCCTTTCGGTCACTTTCTTCAGAGTATCACTACAAGCTCTTATGATCCTTGCTTCTTTGCAGTAAAGAAAGGGGTGTTAGTGCCTTTCTCGCCTCCTTGTCAATTATCCAATTTGCTAAATAAATTCACTCTTGTATTTTAAGTACCCACAATTATCCTATAGACTATACTATCCTATGTCTAGGACTTAGCATGGTTTTCACAAAGTTTTCTTTATGTAAAACACTCACCATATTAGTTCTTGAGTTCTTAATTGTAAGCCATTTCTGGTCATTTACAATTCTTACTTATTCTAAGTGATCAAGTTCAAAATAAGTAATGAAAATATTATCAAGCAAGAACTAAAGTACAAACATACATACATGCAACATACTTACTTAAAAGCTCATTAAATGATTAGAACATTCCAACTAAGAAAGGTTTAGCTAGCAAGAGACATTGCAAGATATATATAAACTGAATAGACCATGTTTATATATATAGAAATCACAAAAAGAAAGAAACAAAAAAGTAAAGTTTACAAATGTTGAAAACCTTTGTATGAAATCTTCTAGCAATGCACTAGCATTACTCCTTAGCACTATACAAACACTATGAATGAGTTAAGGAGGAATTATGAATTCCTTCCTCTTATAAAAACTAACTATGTATATTGAAATTTTGATCTAACTTATGGATTGTGATATATTTCCAAATGAAGATGTGAGGTCCTTTTATAGCCTTCAAGTGAGGTGCTTCCTTCCTTCATGTTGAAGTAATCTTGAGTGGATCATATTTGTAGTTACTTTCCAGCAGATTGTTTGCATGGATAAGATCTTTGACAAGTGTATAGAGGCGGTTCCATGATGATAGAACATGTGTCCCTATGTTGGTGACTCTTCAAAGCTATGCCTATAGCTATGTGTGAATGGTAGGCGCCTACTATACAAGGTGGGATGGCATCAGAGAACCAAGCGGGGAGGTCATCACTTGCAAGTGGATGCATATGAAACAGTTGCTTATTCACCAAGTAGTGCGATTTGATGCGAGGATCGGTCGAGGAGCATTGATGCGATTAGCATTGAGACCGCCTTTGAACAAAAACATCAAACATACCACAATATATCCAAAATGGCCTAATAATAACTATAACCATTCAAATCACTCAAGTTATCATATATCACATAAAATACTATATAAACTCTTTATTATTACTTAAAAGAGAGCAAATACTAAGTTTAAACATATGAAATACTCTATATAAAATAGAGTTATCAGTGAGCTCCCAGTGGATGAATATGGGCGGGATCATAAGCTGGACAAAAGAAACATATTTTGGAATCTCCCATATTGGAAAGATAATCTATTGAGACACAATCTCGATGTTATGCACATCGAGAAGAATTTCTTTGACAACATATTTTACCTTTGTGATGAATGTGAAAGATAGAACCAAAGACAACAATAAGGCTAGATTAGATGCGCTCTATCTTTGTAGCAATGCCAAGATTCGATCTAATTTGAATTTGGTTCCATTGGCTAATGGCAAAATGCTAAAACCCAAAGCCAATTGTTGTCTAACACCAGAAGAAGCAAAAGATGTTTGTCAATGGTTGAAAGGATTGAGAATGCGGATGGCTATTCTTCTAATCTTGCAAGATGTGCAGATGTGAATACCGGGATAATTCATGGGATGAAAAGTCATGATTGTCATGTATTCATGGAGTGTTTACTTGCAATTGCTTTCAACTCATTGCCAAAGTGTGTTTTGGAACCACTAAAGAAGTGAGCCAATTTTTAAGAATATATGTTCTTCAACATTGAGAAAGAATGATCTTATTAAGATGGAGCAAAATATTCCCTTCATTATCTGTAAGTTGGTGAGAATACTTCCTCCTGGTTTCTTTGATTCGATGGAGCATCTTCCGGTTCACCTTGCATATGAAGCAATGCTTGGTGGAACTGTTCATTATAGGTGGATGTATCCATTTGAGAGGTAATTATGAATTTCAACATTTTAATTAAATTGCATATTTAGTATGACTATTTGTTTAATTAACTCAACTTTCTCTATATGTTTAGATTAATGGGTGATTATAAACGATCTGTGAAGAATAAAGCTAGAGTCGAAGGATCTATCTGCGCAACTTACTTGCACCGTGAAACCATTTATTTCTGTTGTCATTATTTCAACAACTTTATGTTGTCAACAAATAATAGAAACGAAATAGAGGTTGAAGAAGATAGAGACTCACTCACTTTATCTGTGTTTAACAAACCCAGTCGCCCCTCGGGAAAGAAGAAGACTCATTGGTTATCACAAAAGGAGTGGACATCAGCACATGTTCATGTCTTGATCAATTGCACTGAAGTTAAACCATATGTTGAGTAAGTATGCTTTCAATTTAGTCTTTAATCTTTACACCTTTAGAGTATGAAGTTAAATCATGGTTTGATCAACTTTCAATTACACCATTTCAGCGCATTCTTATAAATTGAGGGTTTACCGGCCGAAGAATCTTCTGTTCATATACATGAAAGTTTTCCAATCTAGTTTAAGGCTAGAGTAAGTAAATAAAATAATATTTTAATGCCAAACGTTTAAAGTAGATATGAGACATTACTTATTTTTTTTTCCATATGTGATTAATTAGGTTTATGAAGCGGAACCAACTCCCGTAATCCAACACTTGAGGAACTTAGCTAATGGTCCTTTTCGTGAAGTTAGTGAGTGGTACACGTACCTCGTTAACGGTTATAAGTTTGACACTCAATCATGGAGTGAGGGAAAACAAACCATTAATAGTGGTGTATATGTTAAAGGGGAAACAGGAGGAGGTGAAGATGACTACTACAGTGTCATCCAACGCATATATGAGCTTGAATACTTGTATTTAGACTATGAAAAGAGAATAGTTTTGTTTTATTGCAGTTGGTTTGATCCATCGGTTAAAGGAACTCCATGGATCTATTGTTATTGTTATTAGTTTGAATAGTATTAATTCCATGATTCTATAGTTTGAATAGTATTAATTCTATGGATCTATTGTTATTGTTGTCTTTAAATTTATATATAGCATTATGTGTTTCGTCTTTAAATCCCTAGATCTAGTTGCTTGTTCATGTAATTTTAAAGATATATACCATTATGTGTTTCGTTTTCCATAGATATGGATCCAGGAGGAGGTTCGACCACGAGAGCTAAGGGGAAGAACAAACCACGGAGCAGGAAGCATCGCCCAACTCGAGAGATGCCTAGTGAGAATTATTCGATGCTGCCTCATACCACCACTACTGCTGAAGGATCTGGGACTTCTCATTCTGCTCCAGTTGGGCCACCGCGTAGTGATTCTCCCACTGGAGCTAATTGGTATCCTATCTCTTCATCTAGCACATCATCTGCATATAGCCAAACATCAGCATCCTATGGGTATTTTCCAGGCCCACATCAACATCCTATGGCCACACCACGTAGATATGTGGGCCCACATCAGCATCCTATGGCCACACCACCTGGATATGTGGGCCCACGTCAGCATCCCATGGCCACACCTCCTGGATATGTGGGCCCACTGTACATCAGCATCCTATGGGCCCACCTATGCAACATCATGGGTATATGAGTTCACATGTTGACCTATCAATGCCTACACCTGAGGTGCATTCTCAGCCCGTACAAGATGATGCTGACCCTGATGACGATGATGATGATGATGACCCTGATGGTGGTGATATTGACGCTGATGGTGGTGATATTGACGACACATCATCAGAGGAAGAGGTTTGGTCGACCCTGTCAGTAAACGATGTCGCAAAGTCATCAGGCCCTGTGGCGATGTGTAAGTATTGTTTTTCCTTTTACTTACTTTAAGTTCATGGTTTGATGTATATATATATATATATATATATATATATATATATATATATATATATGCTTGTTAATTTTGCAACAATTTCAATATGCGAGTTTCTTAAATCGAACATTTGGTTCACAAGCGGTCACCAAGTGATTAAGAAATATTATTTGACAGAGTTTCGTGAAAAGTTGACATCCATCTCTGAGGATGTGGAGAAAGAGTGTTTGAGCGTGTTCTCAGTAAGTATTAATTATGTCATTTCTTATGTTGTTAATTTTAATGTATTGTTTAATGGTTAATTTATTTACTAATACGTGTTTTGATTTTGTTTAATATAGACCATAGTGGCTTGGAAACCTGAAGATGAGGAGGAGGTCAAGAGGGTTTTTTGGATTAGAATGTCCAAGCAATTATCAGACTGGTGTTACAAATTGAGAGCCAAAAATGTATGCCCAAAGTTTATGAGTGAGGATGTCTAGAAACAATACAAGGATGCTTGGAAAAAAGACACATGGAAAGGGAAAGCTGAAAAAGCCAAGCAGAATAGGGCATCAGAAAAGGGTGGCTCACTTCACTGCCTTGGCTCCGTCAACCTGCCTCATCATGCTAATAGACTGGTAAGTTATTTTAAAATTTTGTTTTACTTTTTAGTTTACACATAAATTGAAATTTGTTTCATTTTTACAGTCTAGGAAGGCTGGTCGCCCTCTCACTATTCCTGAGCTGCATAGAGCCACTCATTTGAGGAAGGATAACAACCAGTTTGTATAGGAGCGCGCTAAAAGGTAATTATGCAACTTGATTTATATTGCATTTAGTTCTTTTCTTAATGGAGACCTAATTATCATTATGTTTTGTGGTTATGCAATGCAGGAGAAACATGCTGAGTTGATGTTTGAGCCTACTCAGGGGAGCTGGAACCCTGACTCACTTGGTCCACTTTCCCCTGAGATGATGGCTTTGGCTAACAAAAATTGGAAGAAGGTAGTAGGCAAGTCAAATAAAAATCGACTGTATGGTGCGGGGCCCTTGGCGAGCTAGACTTGTGAGATTTGCTGATCACTATGACACCAGGTCTAGTAGTTCACATGCTTCATCAATTTGAGACACAGTGACTCAGCGGCCAGTAGAGCATTTTGTGGGTGACCGGGAAGGATCGGACTATTGCGAGAGATGCAAGCAAACAAGTTGAGAATGCAACGTGAGCATGAGAGGTTGTTCGCTCTCTTTAACAGCTTGAGGCCACATGAGTCGTCTGATCAAACAGAGTCTAATCATCCTGATCATCCCTCTTCCCCCTATTGATTTGGATTATGTTATTGTTGTCCATTTGGATTATTTGAATTATGTTGTTGCTTTCGGTTTGGATTATTTTGTTACTTTCCGTTTGGATTATTTAGATTATGTACATTTCAGATTTGATTATGGGTTTTATTTGACTATTTTAGAAATATGAAGTTGCATTTAGTTTATTTTATTGTTATTTATATTTATAAGATAAGCAAAAAAGCGAGAATTTTTTAAAAAAATTCTTAAAAATCCTCGCTAATGCATCACAAAATCCCTCGCTAATAACATAAACAAATCCCTCGCTAATTCCCTCACAAAATTTCCTTCGCTAAATCCCTCGCTAATTCCCTCGCTATAATTCCCTCGCTAGCTAAATCCCTCACTAAATTTAGTGAGGAGCGTATTAGCGAGGGATTTGGATCCTCGCTAATTCCCTCGCTAAAGTACATTAGCGAGGGATTTTTGTGTGCTTTAGCGAGGAATCTGCGTCGCTAAATCACGTTTTTTTGTAGTGATTATTTTAGGAAAAAAACGCGTTTTGCACACTCTAAAAAATATCTTTTGCACCCAAGTTTTTAGTTTTGCACCAAACTCTCTAGTTTTGTATCACTCTAATGCACCACACTCACACAATCACTCAGACTATCACATATTTTATTATATTTTTAATGATGTATGTTTGAAAAATTAATGTTGGTCTAGTGCAACACAAGTTGTGAACCAATTAGAGTATCCATAATGAGGTTTTCTTATATCTTAAGAGTTGTAATTTAATAGGTACCCTCGTTGTGGAGAATGAAAAGTGGGTACATATTAGGATGGAAGTCTTGTAGAAGAACCCTCTCTCTCTCTCCTCTGACGCATGGACTCAAACCTTTACTTTTTATTAAAAAACTAATATTTAATTCATTTAACATGAAAATTATTGATAAATTGTAAAATTGTAAAAAGTTATTAGTGGGACCCATTTAGTAAATTTTGTTGGGGTTTCTGGATTGTAGAGATGAAATTCCTATATAAAAGTAGAACTATTAAAAAATTATTAAAGAGTGATCATTTGTACACATGTGACCCATTTAAGTAGTCAATTGGGGTTTCTCTACTGTGGATGCTCTTAAAATCCTATTTTTATTATATTTTAGCGATATGTGTGTTTGAAAAATTTTGCATCCCCTAACTTAGAGTCCCGAATCCATGCGATCTAGTGTAATACCAACTTAACACCGAGGATTAAAAGTGAAAAGAAAAGATAAAAGTGGGGACCAAAAGTTGAAGAAAAATTTATTGGAGACTAAAAAGAATTATTTCATAGGGACTTAAAACATATTTGACTCAATTACTTATAATTTTTAAAAATTAATTTGTAATTTTATTTTAAAATTTTTCCTAATTTTTCTTATGAAAATTTGAAATTTAGATCATAATCGATATTTTCCTAGATTTTTCTTTTTAATTTTTTTATTAAAACAAAATTATGGTATTTCATTCATAATCAAGGTTGTAATACAAGTAGGACAAAATTATGGCTCTTATTCCAACCTTGATTGTGAACCCTACTTGTAATAAGCGATTCAATTCTATTCAGTATTACAACCTTGATTATGAGCTAAATATATACCATAATTTTGTTTTGGTTAGAGAGAGAGAGAATAACTTTTTTTTAACTTTTAGTAACTATGTCTTTGGTTTCCTAATTTTTTCCATTTTAGCATTATTTAAAAATTGAAATTTTAATTCTAATTTTAACATAAATTCAATAACACAAATGTGAATGTGAGAGAAAAGAGAATGAAGTTGCAATCTGATGCGTATAATTAAGAGAATGTTTAACTTAATTTTTCAATCTAAATTTAATTTTTTTTTATATGGGAGTAACTAAAATTGAATTATAAATAAACCCTAACACTTAAAGTCTTCATTTATTTTTTTTGAGGGAACTTAAAGTCTTCATTATGTACACAGTTGAACATTATATAAAAATATATACACAATGAGTTTAGCAATATATATACACGCAATGATGCGTAGTAAAATATGTAGATAGACAAGCACGATATATAAATTCTTGAAGGTGTGTTCCCCATTTTCTCACCAAAAACAATAATAATAAAAAAGCATGATATATAAAATAAAAAAACTATTTAAGTTACAATGTTATATATTTTTTGACAAAAGTTATATATATATATATATATATATATATATATATATATATATATATATATATATATATATATATATATATATATATATATATATATATATACACACACACACACACACACACATATATTTATTAGGCTAAATACCACTTTTGGTCTTTTATCTTTGCTTTCTAAGTTTCACTTTGGTCCTTTATCTTTTTTTTTTTGTTTCGTTTTGGTCATTTTTCTTTCATTTTTGTATCGATTTGGTCCTTTATCTTTATTTTGTTTCATTTTGTTCCTTTATCTTTCATTTATTGTTTCATTTTGGTCCTCTTAAGCAGAACATTTTGGTCGCGTATTGTATGAGTTATTCAAGAAACAAGAAATCAAAGTGTTCTTGGTGTTTTTGAGCACATTCATAGTGTTCTTCATTTTTTTATTTTTGTTGAAAAGGACCAAAATGAAACAATAAATGAAAGATAAAGGACCAAAATGAAACAAAATAAAGATAAAGGACCAAACTGACACAAAAATGAAAGAAAAATGACCAAAACGAACAAAAAAAAAGATAAAGGACCAAAGTGAAACTTAGAGCAAAAATAAATGACCAAAAGTGGTATTTAGCCTATTTTAAATTATGCTATTATGTAACTTTTAATATTTCTTTTGAATAGTAACATTTTTATAAGAATGAATGAGGACATAAATTTGTTACCCTATCCTTTTTATTGACAATTATTTGTTACCCTATCCTATTCAGTTATAACTCATTCTCCCACATGAGGGCATTTGAACAAAATAGACAGGGAATGATAGTTAATTGGATTGGTTTATTTCTTTATTTATTTATTGACTAAATTGGGTTGGTTTATCTATTCTACTGGTTAACAAAATAATGTATTGAGACAACATAATATGATAGTGTACCCAATCCTACAATCTCTCTTATCTTAACCATGAAATTGACCATTGCATATTGACATTTTACACTCCAAAACAATATCTAAACTATTCAAACAAAATGAATTAATAAAATCACTTTTTTCTTGAATATATTAAAATATAAATCATTTTAAGTTCAACTCACATTTTAAATAACTCACATCAAAATCAAGTTTTACTATCGTACAACCAAACTCAAACTAGTTGACATTAACTTCTAAGTCAACTCTCGTTTACTTATCTATAAATCTATAAATATAAAGTATAAACATATTTTTAAGAAGCAAATTTAAGTGGTTCAAAAAAAAAATTAAGAAATCCTTTTATTTTAATGAAAAAATATGTGGACCAATTCAATCTTTTTCGTTTTGAGGAAGGGCATGGATATATTCAATCTTTATCCACGTGCACTATATATGTCATACTTGCACGTCGCTTCCCTGCTCCTGAAGATTATAGTCACAGGACACGAGCGGCTAAATTACACTAGAGGTCCTTTAAGTTGTTTAATTGTAGTAAGTTGGTTCTTTAAATTTTTTTCGTAACACTTAGATCTCTTAAGTTATTCAATTGCAACAAGTTGGTCTTATAAGTTATTTATTTCAGATCACTTATTTTCATTTAAGTTATTGAATTAGTAACAAGTTGGTCTTTAAAAGGACGTAAGTAATCTGGAAAAAACTTAAAGGACCAAACACATTACGATTAAATAACTTAAAGAATATTTGGTGTAATTTAGCCAAAAAAAGGCTCATACTTAAAGGACCATATTTTATAGTCCTAAGTCTCTACAAAAATTGCAAACAGAAAGAAAAAACCAATCGTTGCACATTCTGATATATATCCTACGCAGGCATGACTGTAGTGTGCCGAATCGATTTAGTTATGTATCTTCGGACGTGTATCTCAATAGAGGTACGGTGGATTATAACCAAACTAGTCTGGCACACTACTATTGTGTCAATAAACTCACAGAAATATCCCCTAATCTCATTTTTATTGGTACGTTGCTACACTAGCGAACTAGTTCGGTTACTGGGAACCGAACCTAGCGCGATTTCAGGAAAAAAATAGACAAATGCAGAAACTTTCAGCAACAAAAATATAAAACGATTGGTAGAGATAATACCTTATAATGTTTGGCAATGTTGAGAAGATCATTAGAAGATTAATGATGTAGAAATGGAGGATAGGATTTGGAGTGGAGAGATGAGAGGTGTGGTGTGTTAGAAGGGAGTGTGTTGGAGTAGGAGGAGAAGAAGAGGGATGAAAGATACAGGGAAATGTTTTAGAATACTAAGGTTAGTTTGGTGAATTCATAGGGTAAGGGAGGTGTGGTGAGTATGAGGGGTTGTGGGAAAAGCGGCGGCCAGAAAAAATAACGACTTTTTTTGGATTTGGTTAGACCCTTTTTTCTTGGAGCAGTGCTATTTCCAGCGAATTTTTTTCGCTAAAAGCACCTACGAAATAGGTGTCGCTAAATGAGTGGCTGGAAAATGACACAAGTCAGTGATGTTATATTATGAAGTTAAGAGTCCTCCGTGTTCTAGATTATGTAATTTTTTCAAGAATATGCATTACCTTAAGAGTCCTCAGTACTGTTCTAGATTATGAAGTTAAAATTGATTAAAGCCCAAGAATCACATGTTCTAATCTATTAACGGGTGCAAGGTGTGTCCATTAATCAATTAAAATCTCTATAATATCCTATGAATCCATCTAACTTGACCTCTAACACATGTCTATCCAATTGAGAGACTTAGTTAATTGATTAATACTTAATTGATTAACCCTAACTAAAAAGTGACTAGCTAGATCCATGTCTATGACTTAGACATCCTAGGTATTGATCCCTAATAAAATTAAGACCCAAAATAAATGTTGAATGTATGATTAGGATACAAAACCTAGCAAAACCTAAGAATGAACTCGCATGTTAGATTCCTAGACTTCTTATCTGAGTAAGATCATCTAGTATCTAGTAGTGAATATTATACTACATCCGTCCCAAATTGTTTGTTGTTTTAGCAAAACTAATTTGTCTCAAATTGTTTGTTGTTTTAGATTTCCAATGAAACTTTTAAGGTTCTTTTACACTTATACCCCTATTAATTATGGCAACTTTTTATCAACAATAAAAGATTCACATTTATCTAGGTAGAGAGATAAATTGTTAAATTGTAAATTAGACAACACTTTTTAAAGAATCTAGACTTTTAATCATTTTTCTTAAAAGATGTGCTAAAACCTTAAACTGCAAACAAAGCGAGATGGAGGGAGTATATCCTAACATGCTTTGTCACTTAGCTAAGTGAACTAAGACTATTCTTAAGGAACAACCCTTAGGACAATGTGGTATAATTACAAATCTTATCAAAATCATAGTGACAAGCTTTTTAGCTATATAGGCTACCCATGAGACAGTGTAAGAACCTTGACCTTTGAGTTTGAAAGAAAACCTAACTTTGTGTGCTTCTTTGCGCTACCTTCGCCTTATGTTAGGTTCTGGTGGAAGTATTGAAATGAAAAATGGAGGCTACTATAATGTGAATAGTATATTATTTTTGCTTCTGAATACTATGACTATTTTCTAAATTGGCTTCACTTCTTGTGAAAGGAGCCTACTGTGAAGAATGTTGTGAATTCTCAATCTCGAATATTTTGGTGGATCGAAACACATTTTGATACGATTTTGTGATAGAGCCTAAAAAACATGTTGAAAATAGATAGATTGAGCCTGAAACCCTTTTTGAATGATAGAAACCCTTAGGTTCAAAGTCAGACAACTTTAGTTGCTAAGAAACTAGAACCACATGTATTAATTGATTAAACTCATGATAATCAATCTTAATAGAAAGAACTGAATTACTAATCGATTAAAGCACTGAAAATAGGATGAATCTCTCAGTACTAACCACTATCCTCTTGTTAACACATTCAGACTCTAGTAAAAACTCACACTCGTGACCTTTAAGGTATGTTTGGGAGAGGGTTTTGGGAAGGGAATGGAGGGAATAACATATTTTTCAATTCTAAATCGAGAGAGCTATAAATGTCTCTAAATGTAGATGAAGTGTGATTAGAAATTTTATATTGTTATTTATTATGTTATTCTTTTAATTTTTTTAAAATCTCAAATATATACAAAAATATAGACTAATCTTTTCCAAACCCTCCCCTCCATTCCCCTTCCAAAACCTCCTCCCAAACATTCGCTTAAGCTCTGTTTAATCAATTAAGACCACTCTTCATAGATTAAACTAGATTGAATTGTGACTAAACATTTATCTATGGCTTAAAAGTCAACCCCCTTGCACTACCAAAAAAATACAGTACACAACCAAAAAAAAAGTCAACCCCCTTAAGTGAAACTAAAAATACATCACTCCTTTAGTCTTAACCACTGGCGGATCTTCTTGGGAGCGGGGGGATGCCACGGCACCCCCCGATTTTTTAAAAATTTACTATATACACACATATAATTTATACACAATAATGTTATATATAAACAAACGACGAAGATTATCAGTATTGTTGAGCGTTGCAGTGGTTAAGCGTGTTGCTAGCAAAGTTTAAGTCCCGGGTTCGATTCATGCGGCACCAGTTTTTGTGTTTTGCTATATTTTGTTTATTTTTCTTAAAATTTAAAACAAAAAAGTACTCTCTCAGGATTTGAACTGCGGGCATTGATGTTGAGATAGTCATAATGAACCGCTGAACCAAATGAATATGCTTAATTATAAAGCGAAAAATGGTTTATATAATTGTTACAAATCTGGCACCCTCCAACTTTTAGTCCAAGATCCGCCACTGGTCTTAACTATATCTCGTGCTATTATGTGTATTTTATTAATACATCAAGTAACAAAACAAAATGTATATATTTTATCTCCTTTATGTTCTAACTAATTTATTTACCTTAATACAAATGGTCGAGAATGGGGAATGAAATAGAGATCCAGATATTGTGCAGTCACCATTTGGTGCGGTTGGTCCTTCAGCATATTTGGATTATTCAATCTTGATCGGAGAATCTAGCTTTTAACTTGATCTTTTATATCTAGTTAAATTTCTAGACCATTCGACTAAGATGAGATAGTCCAAATCTGTTGAAATGCACGACTAAATAAAATTGGTGACCACACAAGATTCGGATCATGAAAAAGGGAGGCGAATCATTATGTTCATTGTCTCACGATATATTACCACTTGTTCCGGACGGAACTCAAGAAAGAGAGAGAGAAAGATACCTAGCGGTGGCATATCCGAGATGACTCCGAGCTTGTTCGAGGTCGGCAGTGCTCAGTGGGAGTCGTCTATTAGAACCCAAGTTGAATGGTACGTGCAATGACACTTCGACACTAAAGTCAGCGAAGTGGAAGTCGGTGTGAGGTAGAGAAAGAAAGCGTACCTGTTACATTAAATGTTATCCTATTTATAGGCACTAGGAATGTGTAATGGGTGCTTTGGTGCATAAACAAGAGGTGAGATCTAAGTTGTTCCTCTAGGCCGTGTGATCTCCACTGTTTTAAGGCATGGCGCACAGATGGCCTAGATGAAAGTCCCTGTACATGCTTGGACCGCCTAGACGGGCCCAAATCCAGATTGGACTGGCCTAGTGCAGAACACCACTTATTATTTTTTTATTTTTTTTGAATAGATTGAGGGCTCAAAGGCCCAAAAAGAGAAACAACAAAACTACACCGGAGCACTCCAGGGGAAAACTACACCCCTACTATCATCTAGCACTGCTTCAGGCATAACATCATAGAAAACACTATCCTCAGTTTGAACACTACCCAGTTGAGCTAACATATGAGCACACCTATTGGCTTCACGATAGCAATGAGTAACTTGCACTTGCAAATTGTTGTCCTTGAGCTCCTTGGTGATTTTCCTAGCCAGGTTCCAACCTTCGCTGCAGCCTAGCTTGTCATTGTTAAGCATATTCACAATCTGCTTAGAGTCAATTTTAATAACTATACTGTTGTAGTTTTTTAATCTAGCAAGCTTGATTCCTTCATACACACCCCCACAACTCCGCAATGTAGGCAGAACAACAACACAGAGATCTGGAAAAAGCCACACAGCCACCTCCCAAAGTGATCACGACACAAACCTCCACACCCAGCCACAGCACATGCAGTATTGCTTGCACCATCAGTATTTATCTTGATCCAGTTATCACTAGGAGGCTTCCAACCAACCTGCTTAATCACTCTAGCCTTAGCAGCAGACTTGACTTGAATCTTTTGCAAGGCTTGATAATCACTAGCTTCCTTGGTGGCAAATGTCCAAGGCTTCCAAGGGAGCACAAAATCAACGTTGTGGACAGCTTGATTTCGCCAATACCAAAGCAAGTGACAGGCATTGGCCCAAACACAACCCCAATTCAAGCTACTATCATTGCCCATATGGAGCTGCAAGTTATCAGAAATCCATGACCGGAGAGAGCTGTGAAAAAAACCGAGCCCTATGCATTGGCTTAACAACATTGAGCCAAACAGAAAGAGCCAAGGGACAGTCACGCAAAACATGCAGAGTGGATTCAATAGTTTCAGAACAGTGGTGGCAGAAAAGGGTGTAACACCCCCTTTTCTAATTATAATTTAAACGCGCAATTATCAGAGTCACCACGAGGGCGCTACATTTTTCACCATATAAAAACTCCAAATTGATTTAAAATAAATCCTCAAAAACATAAATAATTAATCTCTAAGCAGCGGAATCACAACTCATTTAACACCTCCAAAAATAATTAAACATTAAACAAAAACTCCAAAAATAAATGATAATAGTTCGGAAAACGGTAACTACGACCCTCCCTGCTACGCGATCGCATCGGGTTACTGCACTCCAACGAGAAGGAGACTACACCTAGCAATCCTCCACGAGTACTAACGATCACCTGCAGCGTTACCACATAAGAGCAACATTCCAAGCAGAAGGGGTGAGCTTAACAGAAATAATAGGTAAATGACAACAGTATATAAGCAGCAGGTAAATCACGATAACACAGAAGTCAATACATCATAACACCACGCAAACTCAAACTATTTAATTAATGGATATTACATCATCATGTCTCGTTATAACTCACTTCATAAAGATACCACGTATTGTAGCATCACAACTACCTCGTAACGAAAACATCACACAAGACACCGACTCGTAACACAGAAAGTCAACACCAAGACACGTTATATATTTATGTATGGACTATGCAACAATGCAACCCCTCTGGGCATATGCATGCGGTACCGATCTCAAACACAACTAAGCCACGACGGGCGAGAGGCCGAAGCCTATACCACCAACAACAATCTCAAAGAGGCCGGAGCCTATACCACCAAGAATGCATATGACAATGTGACTCATGACTCATGCACCAATTACACAACTCAAAGTATTTAATTAATAAATACTATACCACCGTAACTCATTGTAAATTACTTCATAAAAATTATCACGCGTTGTAGCATCACAGCTACCTCATAGTTCTCACTCGTTCACAAACTCATCACATTATGGAACGACACTTTTAACACAAAAAGGACATCCACATTTACTCACTCTGTTCTCAACATAACGGTGACTCGAAAAATATAAGGAGAGCGGTGCCTTAAAATTTGAGACAACAAAGACACTTGGGTTTACTTAAAAGTAGCACGTTTAATTTAGGAACAAAGAGCGCATTTACAAAGACAAAGGCATCGGCCTAAACAACATAAAAATAGCAAGACATTCTTATAAAGAAAAAGAAAGACATTTTCTTATAAAAACAAAGCAGATAAAATCGGTTCAAAAACAAAGAACATTTAATTGCAAAACAAAGAACTTGAATTTAAAAAGCAGCAACATTTTTGCGGCAAAAACAACAACTTAAATTTCAAAAAAAAGCAATATTTTTACGAAAAACAACAACTTAAATTCGAAAAAAGCAACATTTTTACAAAGAAAAACAACAACTTAAATTCGAAAAAACAAGCAGCATTTTCAAGAAAAAAAAGCAACTTAAATTACGAAAAACAACAACATTTTTGCAAAAAAAACAACAACTTAAATTTCGAAAAACAACAACATTTTTCAAAGAAAAAACAGCAACTTAAATTTGAAAAAACAGAACATTTTTACAAAGAAAAACAAAGAACTTAAATTTCGAAAAACAACAACATTATTACAAAGAAAGCGGTGTTAAAAAAAAGCAGATCTTTAATCGCATAAACAAAGCAAAGAAACAAAGGTTAAAAAAAACAACAACAAACGATACACAACACACCATAATTCACATCTCAAGCATACAATTTCATATCCAATTTAATTATGCCACTACACAACACCTAACCTCTTTTAATCCTATTACCACTTCTCTCAATTTATCCTCAATCTCATTGTATCACTCAAACAATCATAATCATACTAATTAATTACTACATATGTCTCAATATTCAATCAAAATTATATCACACCATAACTCATACCTCAACCACTCAATCACATGCTCTTATCACCATACGACATGAATTCGACTCCAATTCTCATAGTATCACCCAAATCAAGATTCAATTTATCAACTTGCACATTAATACATCACAATTCAATCCTTAAAACCCTAACTACCCATAAACCCCATCATAACCCATTATAGATGTTAAACCCACCCTTACCTCGAATACGTAAGCTCCTAACACGAAGAAGACGGTCACGTACGAAAACACCGCAACACGAACGATCTCCTCTTCCCGAAGGATTTGCGAAACTCTCCTTTCCTCTTCTCTTCCTCCTCTCACCTTCGCCTCCTCTCTCTTCCTCTTCTCTCACCTTCGCCTCCTCTCTCTTCCTTCTCTCCCTTTCTTTCTTTCTTTCTTTCCTTTTCCTTCTCTTCTTCTCTCTCGCGAGCCTCCTTCTTCTCCTCTCACTCTCACTTTTCTTTCTTTTCTCGGTTCTGTCTCTCTCTCTCAGCCGATCCCTCATTCTCTCTTTCAATTCCTTTCTTTTATTTTCATTTAACCCTAGGCCCACTAATGGCCTTTGGGCCATTGGCCCGCTATTTGCAACCCCTTATATTACTTCCACCACTCCTAATTTAATTACTAAACACCATCCTATTATTTTTGATATTTCTCCACCACCTAACTTTCAATAATTAATTAAATACTTAGCCAATTATTTTTGGGGCGTTACAAAGAGCACCAAGGTTCATTCTAGCTTTTCTCTCATTTGTAAGTAATTTTTCGTGGCAAATAATCCAAATAAAGAGCCACACACGCTCTTTGGTAGCAAGAGACCAAACATGCCTCCAAATCTCAGTAGCAGGCATTATATCAAACTGATTAAGTAAACGATAAGCAGAGGAGATAGTAAATCTACCATCAGAGCTACCAGGCCAGAGACAAACATCATTAACTTCGAGTGTAGACGGAGGAGGGGTGGCTTGCATCTTTGCCATAACTTCCTCTGGCAGCCAAGACACTAAGTTGTCAAAGTGCCACTCACCATCGGCGGACCTACATAGGTTTGAGGGGGTTCAAGTGAACCCCCTGAAAAAATAAAATTAGCACTGATACCTTAGCGAAAAATGTTTTTGTATCTCCTGAAAAATATATTTTGCACCCAAGTTCTTAGTTTTGCACCAAAGTTCCTATTTTTGCACCACTCTAATGCACTACACTCACACAATCACTCACGGGTCCCCGGACTAGAATAGTCACCGAACACAGGTCCTAGGTCCGCCAACGCCACTCACCATTAGGCTTGACAAGATCAGCAACACAACAGTTAAGCAGATTATCAGGAATAGCAAGATTCATATCAACAATTTTTGGGAGGCCATTCAGCCACTTGTGGTGCCAAGCATTAATAGTAGTCCCATTTCCAATAACCCAAACTTCAAAGTTGTCAAAATTGCTCTCAAGGGCCACCAAAGCCTTCCAAAGGCTAGAATCAGTGTTTCTAAGCGTCCATCGTTGGGTATCAACAGCTCTTCCAACATACTTGCCATGGAGAACCTTACACCATAGAGCATCCTACTGTTTCTTCACATCCCAACCTAGCTTCATAAGGCAAGCGAGTTCATAGTTGAAAGTCTTCTAATACCAAGCCCACCAAGAGGTTTAGGTCTAGTTACCATATCACAACCAATTGCATGGTACTTCCTGTGATTGTCTTCATCTCCCATATGAAGCTTCTTTGACACTTTTGGATGTCATGGAGCACACCCTTTGGCATAGATGCCACCATCATGGCATAGGTAGGCATAGCTTCAATTACAGATTTGGCAAGGGTGGTTCTACCTGCCAGGGATAGATGTTTAGATTTACAGCCTGCTAATCGTTGCTTAACCTTTTCCAAGAGGTAATGATAATCAGATCACTTTGGGGCCCTACCAAGCAGATGGACACCAAGATATCTTCCAAGACAAGTAACCTCCTTGTACCCGGATGCTCTAATCAAACTGCTCTCATATTCCTAGAGACATTTTTGGAGAAGAGAATACTAGTCTTGTCCATGTTAACCTGCTACCCAGATAGAGAACAAAACTCAGTGATGGTATTGAGCACACACTGCATCTGAGATTCACTAGCTTGCCCAAAAAGCAAAAGATCATCCGCAAACATTAAGTGAGTTATAGTAGGACCAGTTATACCAGCCCTGATCCCAACCTAGTGACCTGCTTCAACTTGCTCCATAACTAGATGGGACAACTTGTCCAAGCAGAGCACAAACAGATAAGGAGACATTGAATCTAGGCCGTTCCTTCAGGCCGTGTGATCTCCATCTGTTTTTAAGGCATGGCGCATGAGATGGCCTAGATGAAAGTCCCCCGCACATGCTTGGGATCGCCTAGACGGGCCCAATCCGGATTGGATCGCCCGAAGGCGAGAACACCACTTAGTCGCCTTCTCTAGCTGCCAATGATATAACTTGGGCTTTTTTTTCCCACCCTCCTCATTATCACTCCCACCCCCATAAATACCGTTTCGGACAAAAATGCCCCCAGCAATAATGAAAATTTCGGAATTACATAAGAGAAGAGGTAAATCCGGTAGGAGGTTTGTGGTTTTCGGATTACAAAAGCGAGGTAATTAGGTTCATATTTATGAACCGGAATTACCTCGCTTTTTGTAATTCGAAAACCACAAACCCCCTACCGGATTTACGTGGTTTTAATGGTATTTCCGGAAAAAAAAATTAATTAAAAAAAATTAAAATTAATTAAAGACGCGTTTTTGATGACGAAACAAAATAATACATGAAAGTTCTGAACGGAAACAACAATACACAACAACAAAGAAAATGAAAAGACGGTAGAAATTAGTGAGATGGTGGTTGGAGACGTCGAAGTACCTTTAAGTCGTCTCGTCCAACACAAGTAATGGTTCGCTTTGAATCGATGTGTCATAAGTCACTGTGATCTCAGTCATACTACCTCTCTTTCCCTTCTGGATACTGTTGCGGGTTCTATACAATTGACTAATGTTGCTTAAGTTATTCTTAAATCTGACCTTCAATGCTTCAAGACTTTTGGATGCTTTCACTCCCAAAGACAGATGCATCCCAACAACTGACCGCTCCTCCTTGGTAAACTTACCAAATATAGCTGCTCCAAACAAAGTCTTATGAGGCTCATGATTGTGAATCCCATACACCACTCTCACCTTCCAATCAGAACTAGGAGGTAACATTGGTTTGGCTTTCAATTGAAACCTACAACCACATCTTTTCGATGTCTTGTGTCTACCAGCAGAACACCCAACATCTACTCGACTGTATGTGCCCCGTCTCTCACAGCCATAAACAACCTTGTTCTTTTTCCCTTTCTCATTCTCCGTCGTCTCGGTTCGAACAATAACCACAATGATTCCGTTCGCTTTCCCGGTATCTCTAGCCCAACGTGTCATTGCATCTCGAGTGGGAAATATCTCAGATGTCGTAAAGGCAGCGGTTAAATCCATAATAACCATCTATTTAAAAAAAATATAAATGTTAGGCTTAAATATCATTTACCCCCGCAAATATCACCATAATCCATTTACCCCCCTGTAAAATAAAAAGTTTTAAAATGCCCCTTGCAAATATAAATTGTTTACTGCTATTTCTTTGTTAGATTATATTGTGAGTGTTAAGTGTATAATGGGTATAAACCGTTATGTTATTTCGCAAAATATAAATCGTTTGCTACCCCTGGGGTAAAGCAGAAAGCGCTTTATATTTGCAAGGGGCATTTTAAAACTTTTTATTTTACAGGGGTAAATGGATTATGGTGATATTTTATGGGGTAAATGATATTTAAGTCTAAATGTTATATAAAAAAATATTCCGGAAATACCTTTTTAGAGAGTATTTAGGTCACATATTAATGAACCGAATTTACCTCTCAAAAAGATAATTAGGAAAAAATTATATTTAAAAAAACAAAATTTCTGAATTATCTTTTCTGGGGATAATTCTGGTTCAAAAATTGTGAACCGAAAATACTAACTTTTCGCGCTTAAATCCGAAAATTCACCTCCAAATTCCCGTAAATACCTTTTTTATGGTAATTCGGAAAAACCAATAAGCGTGGTGGGTCCGCATGTTTTTTATAAAATGACAGGTGCATTTTGGGGTTTTTAGTATTTATGGGGGTGGAAGTGATAACGAGGGGATGGAAAAAAAAAGCCTATAACTTGTTATCACTAGTTTATGAAAAAATAAATACTTTACTTCTCTAGGTGTCTAAGCATCTCATTTCATGATTCTCAACGATTAAAGCAAAGTTTTTACTTATGTTAATAATATACTTGCTAGTATATTTTTCTTTTTGAGAGTTTACTTTGGGGGGGTAAACAAAATCAAAAGAAAAAGAACTCGTGATAGTTTTGGCAAGTAAGTGCTGTAGCAACTCGCACGAACATATACCGTCCAAAATAAATGCCGCGTTGCCGTTGGCAAACCTTCTTGGACCCAAATCAAAATGCTGTGATATTGATGCATGCATGAATCATCATGACACAAGCCTCATTTATCACCATAGTTACACTAAAAATAAACTAATAATAATAATAATGTACTAATAAAGATTTAATTAGTTTGCATCAATGGTGTAAAGATTTTTTATACTAGTAACTAATTAGAAATTGGTGCATCATAAATACATTAACTTTTATTCTATTCATCTTAAAAGTCATACTTCCATGGACTTTTGCGAGTCAACACTATTAAAAAAGTTATACATGGAACTAAACTCATAAAGTCAATCAAAATAAACAATAGATTTAATTTATACATCGTTGCTGTAAAAAAAATTACGCGTCAACTAATCGCAATGCACCATGTCACTAAAAATGCTCGAGTCTTTAACCAGCTATATTGAAAGTTACTTGTATTGTGATTTGTGATTATTAAATATCATTTTTTTGTTAGTTCAGACGAAATGACAAATAAACACGAATATATTATTACACAATCACCTAGATTCGAATCTAGGAACCGACTTCTCTATGTCACTGAAGTTGACAATACAATTGGCAATGAGAGGAACTTTTACCGTGACTATATATATAACAATTGGGTATGAATTCTCTACATTGAGGGTGGGAAAAGACACCTCCCTTTGTCTCTCTGTTTTTGTTTTTCTTTAGTAAATAAAAGTTTAGGTGAGTTGGACTTCGGGGGCCCCACCTCTCGTTGTCTCTATCTCTCATCTTCTCTCATATATTTCTTCCATATATTTCTACATTGTCTCTCCTTTTACGCATAATAAAATAACTTAAAGTTAGGTGTTTTTTCCCGCCAAAGATAAAGAATCGATTTACATAACAATTAGAGTGGCTTCTAATAAGGTGAGGTATTCATCACCGGTGTACCGTTAAAATTGACAATTGTATATAATATTAAATGCTATGTGTTAGGGGTGTTTAAAACCGAGTCAAACCAACAGAAAACCGCAAACCGAACCAAATCAAACCGAAACCGCAAAAAATCGCTTTCTATTGGTTTTGTTCGATTTTTTTATTAGTGAACCGCACGGTTGGGTTCGGTCCGCAGTTTTGATTATAGTAACCGAACCAAACCAAACCAAACCGCAAAGTCCTATATATAAAAAAAATTAGACAAAACTATATATGTAGAAAATACCGAAATTGGTTTATTTAAGGGGCTGTTTGGATTAGCTTATTTTTAAGCTTATGAAAATCAACTTATGAAGATAAGTAAGTTTTTATGTTAATTCATAAGTTCTCGCTAACAAAAATTGTGTCTCTCTAAGTTATTTTTCCGTAAACTACATTGACAAGCTTATGAATAATACATAAAAATTTATTTATTTGCATAAGTTGTTTTTCATAAGTTCAAAATAAACTTTATCCAAACGGGCTCTAAATTGTATTTTGTCCCGTCAAAAACTGAACCAACCGAACCAATCCAAACCACATTGGTTTGGTTTGGTTTGTTTTTTTTCTAGAAGCCAACCAAACCAAATCACCTCTATTTTTACCTTGCGGTACAGTTCACTTTTTTTGCTCAAAACCGAACCAAACCACACTGCGAACACCTATGCGTAGTTAAGATTGAATACCAATGAAGGTTGACTCAGTTGGTAAAGAGTTGACTCATTTTCCGTAAGGACGTGACGTGAGTTCAACCCTGCCGCCAATGTGATGACCTCTTTTGTGGGTGATCTATAAGGCCTCAGTAAATGATCCAAGATCTGTGAGGTCTGTCCTGACCCTAGTGAGCCCCCAGAGCCCAAGTTGCTTAAACTTTTTTTTGATAAAAAAACGTTAAACGCTCTAAGAGCCGTGATGCTTGCCTAACCCTGGTGAACTCCTAGAGTCAAACTGGCCTAACTTTTTTGATCAGAAATAGTTAAGATTGAAGTTTACTATATTAAATCTCAACTATCTCGATAAAATTTTATACTATATCTTACGGAGCAATTAGACTCCAAAATAACAGTAGAAGAGAAGAACATAGGTCACTCAAACAACTAACACACTAATTACTGACTACTTTGTTTTTCTAAAAAGAAAAGAAGAAAAAAAACTATATAAAGAAGCTCCCGCTATATTGTTCAGCTCGTGTAAACAAAAAATCAAACACACAAACAACACATTTGTATTTTGTACTCTTCTCGCACATTCATGGATTCCTCCTCTCGCTCTTCCGTTATCATCATCGGTGCCGGAATCTCCGGTGAGTTTCACCACTGCAACAACTCACTAACTTATTCTCCATTCACGTCTTCATGAACTCTGAATTTCTTTCTCCACCTCCACAACAACCGTCACCACCGTTTCTGAATATAATCTTCGTGAATTAATCTCGTTTTTTCTGATTTGAAGGTATCTCTGCGGCGAAGTTATTAGCAGAGAACGGCGTGGAAGACATAGTGATCCTGGAGGCCTCAGACCGCATCGGTGGCAGGATCCGCAAGGAATGTTTCGGCGGCGTGTCGGTGGAACTCGGTGCCGGTTGGATCGCCGGCGTCGGAGGTCGCGAGTCTAATCCTGTTTGGGAACTCGCCGGCGAACACGGACTCCGAACTTGCTTCTCTGACTATAGCAATGCTCGCTACAACATCTACGATCGCAGGTCCTAAAACAACACTCATTTTCTTCAATTTTCATATATTTTTTCTTCCAATTTCCAATTTCATCTTCTCTCGTTCTGCGGAGTAATTCTTTGCCATAGTCTCTTACAGTTACAATTCTAGTGTCATGTTTAACGACGTCGTTTCTTCCTTGCTCTGTTTTACGTTTTAAACTCACTGAGTTAATGTGGAGTTGCAGTGAGAGGTTTTCTTCAAGAGGAAAAGATGAAAATATATTTAGTTTCATCAAATTTCTTTTGATTTAGTGTCAACGACGTCGTTTCCTTCGTTATTTTTCGTTTGCTCTGTTTTTGATTTAAATGTTCTGAGTTGCATTACAGCGGGAAGTTAGTTCCGAGTGGAATCGCTGCTGACTCTTACAAAAAAGCGGTTGACTCAGCGATTCAGAAGTTGAAGAACGAGGAAGAAGCCGAAGCCAATGATGATAATAACAAAGTAACGAAACCGCCTTCGTAAGTGAAAATCTCAGCGCGTCGTTTTCAACCGTTGAAACGATTTTGTAATGTGTTTGATTTCTGTTGTGACTCTCTAATAATATCTTCAATTATTTCCTTTTTGAAATAGTTTTGGCTGCGTTTCTTTTTCTTTTTGTTTCTTTTCCTTTAATTATTCTCTTTTTTTGCTTCCTATTTTTAGGACGCCGACGACGCCAGTTGAACTCGCCATTGATTTCATTCTTCATGATTTTGAAATGGCCGGTAGGTTCCGTCAATTTCTCATTGTTAATTTCCTACTTCCTTAAAGAAAAGATAATGAAATGTTTATAATTTGTACTTATGGTTTGGTAATCAATTAGTTATTATTTACAGCTCAGATTTTACAGTTTGGAATTGAAAAGGGGTTTATTCAACAAAATATAAATAGGAGCTTTACTTTTTTAGCGACCAATTGTTACTGTGAATGAATATGATTCATTACGTGTACTTTTTTTCTTCTTTTTGTCACTGTTCTAAAATTTGGGAACTTATGAGTTGCAGAGGTGGAACCCATATCTACATATGTAGACTTTGGGGAGAGAGAGTTTTTGGTTGCGGACGAAAGAGGGTACGATTACTTGCTATTCAAAATGGCTGAAGATTTTCTCTTCACATCGGAGGGTAGAATCTTAGACGATCGTCTCAAACTCAATAAGGTACGCAGTACAGTTCCTCACAATTAATAACTTTCTCATTTGAGACTTTGCTTGTTGAAAGGCTTTCTCACTTGTTAG
Source organism: Oxytropis ochrocephala (assembly GCA_020916435.1). Taxonomy (NCBI): domain Eukaryota; kingdom Viridiplantae; phylum Streptophyta; class Magnoliopsida; order Fabales; family Fabaceae; genus Oxytropis; species Oxytropis ochrocephala. The sequence continues at coordinate 113,452,753 of CM037089.1, forward strand.
GGGAATGACAGCACCTGTTGGATTGTCTGATTGTGAAAAAATCTGTTTTTGTTTGCATTCGCTGCCATCTGTTTTTTACCTTTTGTTATATTATTATTATTATTATTATTATTATTATTATTATTATTATTATTATCGTGTTTAGCTGTCTGACTTCAGCTTGATTGTCTCGCTTTTGGACTCTGTAGACATTGACTTTTCAAAATTGTTTATGTTTTTTTGTGTAAAAATAGATTTGCAATTGCAATATTTCAATCATCACTCATCACTTTGTTGTAGTGTCAACTCCCACCCCTTTTCGTGAGGTATTTGACCATTTTATTTTAGACGTATAAATTACTACTGGTTATTATTTTAATAATAAAGATGGAAATGGAGATGACTTTTTTTACTGAAGTAGAGATGATGACTTTGAAACAAACAATAAAATGAGTTTTTTTTCTAACGTGTGTAACAAAATATTAGTTTTTTACTTTTATTTATTTATTTATTAATTATTAACTATTCAGTTTCCTATTATCTGGACAGAGAGATTATAGAGAATTCAGGTTATTCACATTAAAAAAATGATAAAATTTAATAAAAACAAAAATATTATCCCAACTAGTTAGTTCTGAAAGAAATAAAACATTTATTACACACTGAATTTTCAAATTTTAAAATATCAATAGGTTTGTAGCAAAACAAAGATGCTAAAATATCAATAGTTAGGAGGGTGGAAATTAATATGGTAGGGTCATTCCCCATTGGTTAGCTAGTGGAGCAATTAGGGAATAAGGAACCTATAAATAAGAATGGGAAATGAGAATGAGGACTATCTTGTCAATTGTGATAGATTTGTGGTCTTTAGGCATTAGGAGATCAATATCATCAAAGCTCTGCAACATTGCAAGGGTAGTTATTGGATTATGAAAACATCCATAGCAAAATTCTGTCCTATCTGATATATTTTGTATTTTTCAGTGGGGGGTATAGTAAGCAGGTTGATCTCAGGTTGTAGTTGACCATCGCTACATATTTTACACGGTTACAATGTTACTCACATCGATATGGCGAAATTTTTAGAGGACCTCCACTTACGAGCAAAACTTGACCCACAACTACTTGATCCCTTTTAAGGCCTTTTACATCTCATTATGTAGTAGGCCCCGGAGTTCCAATCTCTGTTACCAGCAACACTAATTGAATTGACCCAATTACAATGGCTAAGGTGATGTGTCATTTCATGTCAAACATGGAAGAAGAGATTCTTGTCGATTTCTCCATTTATTATGCAGTAGCTCAATTGCTCAAAGACCAGAAACCAAAATTGGTCCTTGCTTTTAGTCAAAAAATTTGGTCCTTGCTTTAGATTATTGATGACTGTTTTAGTTTTGCATTGATTACTTAGATAAGTTAGTTAACGTCTCTTACAACACCATAAATAAAGAAATACTAGTACGCCTATCTTAAAAAAAGAAATACTAGTACTTTTATGTTTTTTTAAAAGTATGTTTATTTATTTATAATGTAAATAGTTCAAATTTAAATATTTTTTATTTTCGATAATTTACATTTTTTCCGATCGAACTAAATATAAGCAAAAATACTTTTCACATAATTAAGTATATTCGATAACTAATTTACTTTTTTATAGGCAATTTTTTTTTGACCGAATTTTTTTATTATTTTTTATTTTTATAGGCAAATGTTAGTTGTTATTGTTAGGAGTGAATAATTGTTAGTTTGAGGTTTTGAACCATGCACCTACTAAATTTAAACACTTTGTTTTTTTTTCTTCTTATAATTGAGTTGAAATAGATTATTCATTTCATAAAAGCTCCAATAAATCAGCGATAGAGATTGTACACGTAGCTCTGTTTGCAAAGACAATATTCCGCTAATTTTATAGCGGATGTGTTCGATTTTATGTTTTTAAGATCACTAAATTTATGTTGTTTTTGTCACTAGCTTACTTGAAGTAGCGTTTGAGCTTATAGCTTACCGCGTTTCATTTTTTTCTTCCACTTTTATCCCGACCGTCTTAATTAAATCCCCCATTTATCCTAAATTAAATAAGTATTCTCTCTCATCTTTTAGCATTAATTACAAATGTTCATTTAAGACATTTTATATTTATAAGCTAGTTCAACCTCTAATTTTACCAAACACTTTAAATTCAATCCACTACCTTATCCGCTATAAGCTAGCTTATCCGCTATCCGCTCTTTTTTGTCAAACAAAGCCGTAGTCTAAGTCCACCTAGTTCCTATGCAATAATTCTTCCTTGAATTCAGTAGTTGATTTCAAGGCTTGACTGCTGGTTTTACTTTTCGACTGCACTTGGTTTTGTCCAGTAGTGGAGTTCGTTTTACTAGGGGGTTAACTTCTTATTCATGGTAGTAATAGTAGTGTGTAAAATTTTGAGCTGAACCTTACTTTTTTTGCATGGAGTTGTACAGGTCGTCCGGGAATTGCAGCATTCAAGAAATGGCGTTACTGTGATCACGGAGGATGGTTGCGTTTACGAAGCCAATTACGTGATTCTGTCCGTTAGTATTGGTGTTCTCCAAAGTGACCTACTTGCCTTCAATCCTCCCTTACCCGTACGTTTTCTTCTCTCTATAAATACTCACTCTATGCCCCCCTCTCACGAGCCCCGTGTAATCAAGCAAGCTAGTTAGTAATCCTAAATGAGTAGTAGTAGTGTATATAGTGTGATGTGGAAGTCACTTATTTGTGCTGGATATGTGGACACCTCGTGCTTCTCACGCTGACCTTTTTGAGGGCATTAATTTGAGAACTTGCCACCAACATGGTGGAAATGGAATCTCTAGGTCTGTCTATACGGGTCCCTACAGCAGGAGTTTCCTTCTGTTTACAGGTTGTGGCCCATAGTCTTAAATATTATTGGTTGGGAATGTAAAGATAGATTTTCGAGGTGTCATCAATTTGGAGTTTCCCTTCTGTTTACAGCTTCGTATTTAATTGATGACGCAAGAAGATAGATTTTCGAGGTGTCTTCTTATGCGAAACCAGAGAGGGCATGATCCACCGTATCAGTGATCCACAGTCTCATCCCATCGTCGATATTACCCATATTTGCTAGGTCAACACGTGGACAGAGGAGGAGGACAACTTGCATTTTGTAGTAATTTGAATTCAGATAGCTGCATTATGTTGTCTTTACAATAATGCTAACAATACTTAATATGATTGCTTTGAATTGATAAAAAATATCACTGTAGTTTATTTGAATTATTAATGCAGCTGGCTATTTGAAACAGTAATGTTTCCTCTGTAGCTAATCTAAATATCTGGTAATTGCGGGCATTGTGTTGAAAGTGGAAAAGAAAGGTTTGAGGGTAATTGAGTGGGATCGGTGACACTATAGAATTTTTTATTTTTTTTTGGTGGAAGCTATAGAAAATTTTGTTAATTTTCACTTTTCCATCCTCATGATTGTATGAAGCCAGAAGCCTATAGAAACTGAGGCTAGAGTTAAAACTATAGTAATGCTAGCTGAACCTCTGTCCTGTGGAAGGGGAAATTGTATGAGGGCAACTTACTGCGTGTTATACTTATACATCTAGGCTAAGTCATGGTTTACATATACAATCCTGATGTTATTCTGCAACGGAGGCATGTAAAAGTTTCCTAGGGTCAAAAAGAGTCTGGCCTTGCGTGCGAAGGCGGGAGACGGCTAGACCCACCAATCGAGTAGGGACGAAAATTGACTTTAGTGATCCGACGATGCTGAGTGCAAGGGTCGTTGCTCAACTTGTCCATTATTATTTAATCTCAAGAGATGTTGCGAATTTTATTTTCTATCTTACAACTTGAGATTCCTATACACTTGGATTGGTGTCAAAGTTAAGGTCTACACGACTTAAATAATTAGCATTTTTGAAGTGTTGATCAAGATATACATATGAACACGTAATGCATTTGATAAAATGTATGGAATTACCAGTGATATGAGGTCATCTAATTAAACAATTACGGGATACGAGATATCATTGAGGCTCTTTGTCTTTTCCCTCACCTCAGTTCGGCTTTAGTCGTCAAACCACCCCTTTGATGATATCATTATTAGCTAGCAATTTTGTCTTGTTGAGCCATACAGTACGTGTCTGATTCGATTTTTTCCATGATGAATAAAATAACAAAACAGAGGTGGAAATTGGAAGCCATCGAGAAATGTGATGTGATGGTGTACACCAAAATCTTTCTCAAGTTTCCGTGTAAGTTCTGGCCAAGTGGACCTGAAAAGGAATTCTTCATATATGCTCACGAGCGGAGAGGCTACTACACATTTTGGCAGGTTAGTTTGAAATATTTCTCAACAGTTGTGGAGTTCTTTTTCAGGATCTATTTTATATTTTATACTAAGGTGTACTTTTATGTTTTGTTTGATGTTTGGAGCAATTTTCATCTATCTCATTAGGGTGTAAAGAGAACTAACTATGGGATATTAGTTGAATTAGAAAGTAAATTAAAATCTCTAATTGTTTTTGCTGCAAACTGAATAAGAGACTTCTACTATGTGTCTATGTTGTCAATTTTATTTCCCGTGAAGGTACTAGTCACTTACCTAACCTTAAGGATCATGTTGAACATTATAATTAGCATCTTGCTTTTAGATGATTTAAAGCATATAAACTAAAGGGAACGATTGGTATGCTAGGGATTTAAATAATACTTCTTTGTCAATAGTTTATGAGCTGTACATGTGGGTCACATGGTTCATCTTAATCTTCTGCTGTCAATCGAACTTGCAGTTTATGATAAAAATAGCTTAAATAATGTTATCAAACTATACAAATTGTGGCTTTTTGTTTTTATCCCTTCTTGAGGCTAAACACTCTGGTCAAACATTAAATATTTGTCATATAACAAAATTCTATGTAAATTACAGAGTCCCCATATCCTGTGAAATGAAAGTTTCTTGTACATGTGTCCTAATGCGCTCATTAGTAATTGGATTTCATTCATTACTACTAGTTTGCTTATCGAAAAAAAATTAATTACTACTAGTATGTTTGTAGTAGATTTTCAATGTTGAAAATCAATTCTAGTGGAAGGAGCAATAGAGCTCCTTTCAAAAAGCTAAATTCGGGAACTATTATGCACTGTTTGGATACGGTTCCAAAACTGAATTAATTAGCAGTTGAACTTCATAAATCATAATGAGTTTTTTACAGTACCTCTCAATACCATTTCTGTATTTTATTTCTTTTGATATTTCGGTATTCCTTTCTTGTCTGGTATGATTCAATGTGCTACAGCCATAGACTAAATTTGATAAAAACAGCCTTGTTTGATATGGAGGAATAGCTTTGGTTATATTCATCTTCCTTAATTTATGCATGCTGACTTTGATATTAATTTATTTGTTTTGCAGCTGTAATTTTGACCTTTTTACACACACATGATAATAAATACCGATCAGCTTCAACTATTCCTATTTGTCTTATATTGATAGTTGATAATATTACTTATATCTTAGGATCCATAACAAATACAATAGTTTTTCCTCTTATTACTGTTAACAAATATTAAATGATTCACTATCTTTCTTTGATGTTTTGTAATGTTGATATTCCTTGGAGTTATCTATTTAAATTTCGTAATGGAACTACTCTATGATTGGTTTCTTATTAATATAAAAGATATGCAGCAACATATTTCAAACTATTGACTAGTATCATTATAAATGGAGAAAATTAAAATTATAGGACAAAATATATCTGACCCCATTGACATTGTCGAATTTTGGTAAAAAATATATCAATTTTCATTCTTGTCTTTAATTTGTTCCTTCCGTGTCAGGTGTCCATGTTAGAGTCTGTGCTTCATAGTTAAGAACCTTGGGAATTATATTGTCTAGTCCTTTTGCTTATTCATCGATCAGAGAATCAGCATTATTGTTTAGTCTCTTTGCATACTCCTCCAAATCATTTTAGTTACTTGCTGATTCGTTTGTCACCAGCACATGGAGAATGCATACCCTGGCTCCAATATCTTGGTCGTGACATTGACCAATGGAGAATCAAAACGTGTGGAAGCTCAGTCAGATGAAGAGACCTTGAGAGAAGCTATGGTGGTGCTCAGGGATATGTTTGGACCCAACATCCCCGATGCCATTGATATACTTGTTCCTCGCTGGTGGAATAATAGGTTTCAACGTGGCAGCTACAGCAACTACCCCATTATCTCCAATCGTAAAGTTTTTCAGAATATCAAGGTTTGTTTATAATGTTGAATTTACATCTTTTTATCAGTGTGTGACAATATCCCTTTTGAATATGTTCTGTTCTCTTAAATATATCAATATTTGTCTTCATATTTTGCACTACAGTGCATGCAAAGACAAAACAGGAGATGACCTGGAGCTTACAGCTTGCGACTATAACTAAATTAATTATCACTCTGTCATTATAATTCTGCAACAAGCAGCTTCGTGTCTATTCCTTGTGACACTGTTGAATATTTCAGCGTACTAAAGATTAAACAAATGCATCTAGTTAGGCCTTGAATTTAATATAATTTAATTTTGTTCAGTTTAGGAGGGAGGGGTTGTGGGTCAGAGTACAGTACTATAGTAGTACTACCTAAATTTCCTTTCCTTAGCATCATATACAGTTATTAAATTCACATTCAATTATGAATCAAATAATTTGATGTTACTTTTATTTCATGGTAAGGCTACTGATGAATAAAGAAACAGAGCAGAATTCAACAATCAATATTTTAAACTAAAAAGTTTACCTGTAAATTTGATATTTGAAATTTCGAACATAATACATGGAGTTTTGCTTTGTGTTCTTGAGATCCTATGCCGTATTTTTGGTTTTTTGTTAGGCTTTTAATTTGTTCCTTTCTTAAGTATTTTTGTGCTTCTGAGTTTCCTGCTTATCTATAAAATTAAAGACACAAAGATAATCATGTCCCTTGTGTTTTTGTTCTTTTTTGTATGTTTTAGGCTCCCATCGGTCGCATTTTCTTCACCGGAGAGCACACTAGTGAAAAATTTAATGGCTACGTACATGGTGGATATCTTGCAGGTGAAGTGTTAACTTAATCTCACCTTTGTATTTGTAATGATTGACAAATAACTAGTCAAAGATTTTCGCGATTCACTGGCGACAGAATAATACTTTTGAATGAGTATATGAACTTTTTAGCGTGTGTGATTATCATAGTTAATTTTATAAAATATATAAATGCCCAGATCCTTATGTGTGGATGTGAATTTATTCCTTCATGAATAATACTTAACAGGTATTGACACTGGCAAGGTCTTACTAGAAGAAATAAGGAAGGAAAATGAAAGAGAATGTGAGAGCCAAACTCTATTGTTGGAGCCCTTACTAGCATTGACAGGATCATTAACAATGTCAAAACCAGAAACAGTATCCAATATCCACAAATGCGATATTCCTACACAATTATACCTCAGTGGCAAACTTGGGATCCCAGAGGCCATATTAAAACTATACAGGGTTGTAAAGAATCCTCTTGAAGATGATTATGAAAGAAGCATAATTGGTGGGAACTAATCATCATGGCTTGGTAGCTCGTGGTCCTTTGTCTCGTTCAAGTCCTTAATGCCATTGGAAATGTAGAGTGACAAAATACTGGAAGTATGTTGATGAGTAGTTTATAGACCCTTTCACTCTCTTGGTGGAGCCATCTAGGTTGCGATTTTTGAAGGGGATTAATTGGTATACACTTACGATTACTTTGTTCTTTATAGTCAGAAGTAAGATTACATTGTAAGGATGCTAGCTTGTAATTTGATCCTAAATTTTAATTGCAATAAGAAGTTCATAATTTTTTCTGGTTTGAGATTTGTTAATTCTTTAATGCTGCTACAGAATGGTTAAGTTCAGGTATCTCCCCATCCAATCTAATGAGACAAACTTGGTCCTTATTCCAAATTAAGGAGATAATCCCAGTAATATGACAGATTGGAGATCAATTTTCCTTTGTAATGTGTTGTTGTATATAATTGTCTCACACTTAAGGTGCTAGCTTAGTGGTAAGAGCTAGCATTATATCCTCAAGGTGCTGAGTTTAAATCTCTTCGGGGACAGTTGTAAAATGGTCATCAGTGCCACTTTGATTAATAAAATTTCTCCTCCACAATTTTTTTTAAAAAAATTGTCTCAAAAGTCTTAGTGAATAGGCTAAAAAGATTATCCATAAGTGTGTTTTCGAGGCTCAACTCGCTTTTATTTATGTAAGATCAATTATTGATAATGCTCTAGTTGCTTCAAATCATTCATTATATGAAATGTAAGAGAAAAATTAAAATGGTATAGAACTTTTGTGCGAGAGTCTTTTTTTTCGCGCAGTCTTTTCCCAATGGGTTTTAGCTCGGGAGGGTTTTGAGGAGGTCCTCCTCTTCCTTGTTTTTTCATCAGAAGTGGCTGGCACTTCGCACGTGTGCTCTCTTCAATGAAAATTTTGCTTATCTAAAAAATGGTATAGCAGCTATGAAAATTGACACGAGTTAAGAGAATGATAGGGTTGATTGGGGATACTTTTACAGCAGGATAATACTTGAGTCTACCTTCTATGATATGTAGAAGCAAGAAGAGTAAAAACTAAATTCTTTGGGAGGAGGTCATTGACAAAAGCTATGAGAATCTTCCAAATTCCAAAATTGCTAGGAGATGAGTTGGAGAGGATGATGAACTCCTTTTGGCGAGGAACAAAATCGCATGAGGCAAGAGGAATTCACTAGATGACATGGGAAAAATTAGACATAGTTTTCTCACCTAATGATACGTTAATCACTTCCCTTAAATCATGCTGAAATTTTGAAGTAATGCACTCTTTATTCACAAGTTCATGTGTGTTGACAAGATGTTCTCACGATTTTCAAAGGAAACTTATTTTGCTATGAGACCTACTCAAAATGCATTGGTAAATGATTCTTGTTTTTTCATTCAACCGGATATAACTCAAAGAAACATCAATGGCATCACCGAGTTACACCCTTTACCGGAGAGGAGCTTTCTTCCGAGTTTCGGTCACATGGTACATTTTTTTTGCTAACAAACTCCATCACGATTCTCTACACGTAATCGCTTGAATCTTTGGTACGTCTTGCAAATTGGAACAATGTTGAAGAATTATTTATTATTAATCCCGGCTACAAAATGTTGGCTTCAATTCTAACACCTAAGCATATTGTGAAAATAGGAGGCCAAAATACTGATATTTAATTATTTAAGATATATTTATATTTATTTAACTATTGAAAATATAAAAATAATTTATTAATTTTCTATTTTTAACTCTTAAAAATATATTTCACTATTGAAAATATAAAAATAGTTTATTTATTTTAAATAATTTATTAATTTTCTACTTTTAAATAAACATTTAACTATTTAAAAACATAAAATTTAAAAGTAGCTTATTTATTTTATATAATTAAATAATTCAATTTTTTAAATAAATATTTAACTATTGAAAATATATAATACGAAAATAGTTTTTTATACAAAAATTATTTACAAAATAGGGGGACCAAAATTATACAAAAATAAATAGTGAGATCAAAATTGCGCATTTAGAAAAATTGAGGACCAAAATTGCCAAAAGTAAAATAGGGGATCAAAATTGCACATTTTGTATAATAGGGAGACCGAAGTTGCCCAAAATAAAATAAGAAAATCAAAATTGCTCATTTGGTAAAATAGGGCGATCAAAAGTGCATTTAAGCCTAAAAAATGTGTACATTTGATCAAAAAGAATGTGTACATTAAATAAACTTATTAATGTCCCTCACTTTTGGTTGTATTGACAATTTCAACGACATAGAGACGTCGACCACCGGGTTCGAACTTGAGTGTTGTAGTGGTGTTTATTTGCCATTTAGTCTAAGTATACCAAAAAAAATAAACTTATTAATTCATTAATTAGAATTTTTTGTCAAAAAAATTTAATTAATTAGCTTTTTTTTTACCAAATCAAATTAATTAATTAAGAAGCTCGAACTAGATAGACACACACAGTCACAGATACTTCGTTTTGTTTCTCACACTGTTGACTATGATCACTCATTCCTTTCTTGGAAGAAGAAGAATGTTGAACTTCAACTACCTCTTTATTCTGATTTTGATTCTAACATTTTCATTACCCTTAACACTATCTATCCATGAAGCCATAGAACCTTTGCTTCAGCGCTTAGATTCCAAAAGGGCACTTCCCTCCGTGCAAGAAGCCGCAGCCAGAGGTGTTCTCAAAAGATTGCTTCCTACCCATTTGTCTAGTTTTGAATTCAAGATTGTTTCTAAGGTATTTTCCCTTTTTCGCTTCTGATTTTACTCTATTTGATTAAATTCTATGTTTTGACTTTGTTTTTTAGTTACCCATTTCTCAATTTTGATTAAATTTCTGTTTTTTCAGTTATAAAGTATGAAGGGAAACCAGTTTTTCCTCTCTAGGTTGCATAATAGAATCCATTGAATCAGTGTGTTGATATTGTGAATTTTGATAGTCACTTTGCATGTTACTTTACTTTTGTTAGTAGCTGCAATGACTATACTTAAATGCTATCTTGCCAAAGTAGTTAGTGTTATGCTATGAAGCACGGACACCTGAGATTAGACGTGTCTCGGTTTTCGACATGTTTCAGAGTGTCCGACACCGGTACGACACACATACAACACATGTGTGACACCCATACTTTACTTTTGTTAGCCGTGTCACCATGTCCGTGTTAGAGTCTGTGCTTCATAGGTGTTATGTTATCTTTATTTTTATCTATTCATGTTGCTGCTTTTACCTATATGTACTGATCTACCAATTCCCTTAAGCACATGGTTCGTGTGTATGGAAAAACATCTATTGGGAGAGCTCGGTCCCTTAAATGGATCTCAATATCTCGAGAGATTAGTTTCTGGCTCACCGGAGGAGGAGACCTTAGGTTCATCCCCCTCCCCTAACCCTCTCCACTAAAGGAACTAACTGTACTGTTCTGTTATCATGTCAAAGTAGTTAGTGTTTGCATCCGTTCTTATTTTTCATGATTGAATGTAAAAGTATGATTATTATTATTATTTTTTTTAATTTTCAGGATGTCTGTGGTGGAGACAGTTGTTTTATGATAAACAATCACAATAAGTCAAGCCAGAATGGGCCTGAGATTATGTATGTCAATTGTCAAGTGACACTTTTGTTGTAAATTATCCTTTTGAGTTCTAGGATTTCTTTAAAATTATGAGTTGCTTGGATTTATTTTCTTTACAACTTATTTTGATTCTTCTTCTCTTGATTTTCATGTAGAAAGTGCTAATGAACTCTTTCACAATACTCTTTGAAAATCTTAAGTTGGCCAAATGCGTTATGTTTTGTTGATCATGTAGTAAGAAAATTCTATTCTAGCATTATATTGTTGTGTAATTATACAAGGTTCGTTCATCAGTTATCTGTTCATAGATATGAATATGATCAATTGTTAAGTTTTTCTTCCTCCTTTAACACAATTTGACATTGTCATGTATATGTATATTTCTCAGCATTAGAGGAACCACAGCTGTTGAGATTGCATCTGGCCTCCATTGGTATCTTAAGTATTGGTGTGGTGCTCATGTCTCATGGGATAAAACAGGCGGTGTTCAGACAGCTTCAATCCCCAAGCCAGGGTCACTGCCCCTTTTGAAAGATGGTGGTCTGAAGATTAAACGCCCCGTTCCATGGAACTATTACCAAAATGTCGTGACTTCTAGTTGTGAGTACCGAAATCAGCTTTCCATTGAACATTTCTCTGTACTGCACCACTGGCGTAAATATTGCTTCGGTTATTTCAGTAGCTAACTAGTGCCAATGCTTAAATCTTTGTTATAACTTATAAGAGAGGATGATAATATTGGTAGTCAATCATTCCAAAGTTGAGTTGATTATCATATGTAAATGGCAATTTTCATCTATGTAATCCTAGGCTTGATTTGGAAGGGGAAATAACCTACTTTCGAGATACAAAATTCAGTACATTATCAAAGTCAAATAGGTAGCCTGTAAAAGTGTCTGTTCCTTGACTTACTTTATCCTTAAAAATTCTGTACAATATCCTGTATAGACTTACATTCTTCTTGGTTCTTTTCAGATTCATATGTTTGGTGGGATTGGGAAAAGTGGGAAAAAGAGGTAGACTGGATGGCACTTCAGGGGGTGAACCTCCCCTTGGCATTCACTGGGCAAGAAGCTATCTGGCAAAAAGTTTTTAATGTAAGTGCTATTTACATGTTCGTGTATGTCTGGATAAAACTTGTTTTAAGAAAAATGAATTCTATAGTTTGAGGACATAACTTGGTCAAAGATTCGGTTATACAATCTATAAGTACAAAAATATTTTTTGGTGTACTTTGTTCTTATAAAAATATGTATTGAATATATTTTTATCCTTCAATAGCAATTTGACGAGTATATTCTAACTGTAGGATTTTAACATTAGTTCAGAAGATTTGAATGGTTTCTTTGGTGGACCTGCTTTCCTTGCTTGGGCGCGGATGGGCAATTTACACGGGTAGGTGTAAAAGCAGTAATTTAAACCCTGCCAATTATTTTCATTATGTATAGTAACCTTAAAAAATGGTCGTGCAAGTTAAGTAATCTAGTGTTCCATGTTCTCATTATTAATTCACAACCACGAGCTTACTGGAATGAAGAGATGATAGATGTAACAGTAAACCAAAGGGAAACACGGGTTCCGAAAAAATATTTCACGGGTAGACAATGGGTCTTTCTCTCGCCAAGTTCTAAAGACCACATTGAGTCAAAGGGAAAAGAAGAGAACGTAAAATTTGAGTGTATTCCATGGGTATAAACAACATAGCAGAGCTATGCTAGATGGGCTAAGACTATAAATTCAAAGATTTATAGCTATCATATTCACCATAATTACATGATTCTGGTTAGAATTTGTAGAAAGTAATGGGGAAATACTTCCTTGTATTTCTTAGAATGTGGTTTGGGCCTAACTCAACCCCACAAAACCGGCTTGTAAGGTGAGGGAAGCCTCCCAATTATAAACTCTTTTGAGACCATATCTCTAGTCAATGTGGGACTTGGGTTTTTCCCAATAGTATTATTTGAATGAATTCCATGCATTTATTTATTTTTATTCTTTTTTGTGTTTTCTGGTTGTTTTGAATAAAAAGTAGTTGTTATGTTATCAGGTACTTAGGTTTCTACTAAGATCTATCTTTTCACAGATGGGGTGGGCCTTTATCTCAAAATTGGTTAGATCAACAATTGTTCTTACAAAAGCAGATAATTTCTCGAATGCTGGAGCTAGGGATGACTCCAGGTATACTCTTGAGTCTTGCCTAAAAATCATGTAAATTTATTTTATGAATTTCCTTTTGTTTGGCACTAACACAAACATCTATAAATGATTTATGAATTTCTCTAAAGCATCCAGATTTACAGAGGGGAAAATGGTTTTACAGTATCAAATTCTTCGATGCATTTTTCTAGTTTAATGCTCTGATTTAACAATAAGTTTGTTACATTCTAGTGTTACCATCCTTCTCTGGAAATGTTCCGGCTGCTTTGACAAAGATATTCCCCTCGGCAAAAATAACTAGACTTGGTGACTGGTATTTCACTTCTCTCTTGTAGGATTGTTCATTTCTCAGGTAACTCATGTTTTGTTATTACTTTTTTTAGCATCCATTGCTTGACTTTGTATTCTTAGAATCCAAACAAGGGTATGATGTTTTTCAGTAATTGGCATGTTTTGGATTTGTTGCTCATTTCTAGCATATTTTTTCCCCCTCAGTTTTAAAGGTTCATCGCTCCATGTTTTTACCAATTAAGTTGTTTATTATTGCTTCCAGGAACACTGTTGGCGCCGATCCTCGCTGGTGCTGCACATACCTTCTTGATCCTCGGATCCTCTATTCGTTGAAATTGGGAAGCTTTTATCAGGAAACAAATTAAAGGTGTGCCCAATTTCTCTGTTTTTCCTTTCTTTGTTATGAGCATCTTTTGGATACATGTTTGTAAAGTCTATTAAGTAGGAAAAGGAATCTAATAGAAATGACAGGAGGTAGCTCAGGTGGACTTAATTGATATCAATCCCCCTCTCTTGTAGCGTTCTTCTAATTATCTATCTCAAATTAAATTTGTTGACACATTTTCTTAAATTTTACAGAATATGGGGATGTAACAGATATTTATAACTGGTAGATTCACCTCTCCTCTATACTTCAATTATCATTTTCTTGGATGATTTTGTTGCAAGTTATTTATATCCATCTATGTTTCCTTTTTCTTTTAACTAATATTTTCTTTTATATGACTAGCACAATGCACAGTCATAAACAACTTGGCATGTTCACTTGTTTATGAATTTCATTGGCCCGAACCCCAAACCACACACATACACCATTTTAAGTGAACTAGATCGAGCTTCTATCCTTGATTACTCTTGGTTGCTGACATAATTATTATACTGGTGACTGCAGTGACACATTTAACGAAAACTCTCCACCTACCGATGATCCGGCCTATATATCAACTCTTGGAGCTGCAGTATATGAAGGCCTTATCAAGGGTGACAGAGATGCTGTGTGGTTAATGCAAGTATGCTTTAATCGACTCTCGGTCTCTTATTTCCATTTTTAATTCCTTATATACCATGTATCCTATAAATACATACCCTCTTTTATACGCATCTCAATTTTGATACAACTCTGGCGTGAATTTCATGAACCAATCATTTTGAAAGTTTAAGCTATTAGGTGAAGACACATTAACAACTTTAATATTATTGTTGAGGTTATAAGGATTGTCTTTTAGGTAATAGAGGAGAAAAGGAATACTCAGAATGATAAATTATATTGATATTGATGTGAAAGATTGCAGACGACAAAGCATTAAGCTTTATTTATGCTTATATTAGATTCTTTTTTTTTTTTGACTGTTAATATTAGATTCTTGATCCTAATCAAATAAGTAAACAAATCATGATATATAAGTAAATATGGAAACTAATAGGATAAATTATGTTTTGACCCCTTATGTTTATTTTCAGTTTCGTTTTGATCCCTTACATATTAAAAGTCCGAAATAGTTTCTGATCACATGCCAATATGCCATGGACCAAATATCTGAATACCTTCAACTGTTAGGTGAAGTCACATTAATGACTTTGATATTATCTCAGAAACATTGAGTTTTTCTTTAAAAGTACAATCTGGGTGTATTCACCCTTGAATTTTAGTGGTGTAAATAAATGTAGGATACACCCTTACTGGTGCACAACTAGTTGGGAACAGTTACGTAACTATTTCTCTAACTGGCTTGCTTCCTAACTAACTGACCAACAAAATTGCACATGAAGTGCAGAGGACATATTTACTCTCTGAACACTTATCATGTCATAATATTGTGTCTATCTTTTTACTTCTGCTGTGGGCGTTTTGGTTGTTCCTTTGCATTACTGAAGAGTTGTGACTATCCTCTTTTCCATTACTATTCATGAATATTTTGGCACCATTTGTTAATGATGTTTAGCTGATATATATATATATATATATATATAAATGAATTTACAGGGCTGGCTCTTCTACTCCGATTCATCATTTTGGAAGCCACCTCAAATGAAAGTATGGAATCCTGATACATAACCACATACCTTCCGTCTTCTTGAATATGTGTGTTTTTGTGGTTCAGCCACTAGTCAAATCATAATACCATAAAATGATCGGGTCCATTTTGTCAAAATTCACATACATCACAACAACATCAACAAAACATATAGAAGCAACTGGAAAAATATACTGAATAGTAATCAAGTTATATTGAGCACAAGCACTAATAAGGTTATATAGACTACGTTCTACCTAATTGGGTCGGAACAATGGACCTAATACAATAAATACAAGATAAACACCTAATAATTGCACATATAGTATTGATACAACTCACCCTCTCAAGCTCGTGAATGTATATCTATCATTCTCAGTTTGTAAGTCATCATTATAGTCCACTATCCAGTTTTTACTTGATAAACCGTCGATCTATTTCAGTGGGTTTTGTCTTGTCATGCTGCCATATCTCTTAAATGTGGTCTCAGTAACAGTTAGAGATCCATAAACAAGTGGTCCTCTCACGCTCCTCTTTGGTTCATTAGCTAGCACCAAGAATTAAAGAATAAAACATAATTATTAATTATTTATGTTTTATTTTTGACTATGCATGGTTCTATAAGCAGGCACTTTTACATTCTGTTCCATCTGGGAAGATGATTGTTCTTGATCTATTTGCCGATGTAAAACCAGTATGGAATACTTCTTCTCAGTTTTATGGTACTCCTTATATTTGGTAATTAGCTCCTTCACAGTTCATGTTACTACTTTCTGTAAAGATATTTATGATATTCTAGACAACAATTATGCTTACTCAAACTTACTCCGCTTCAGGTGCATGCTGCATAATTTTGGTGATAATATTGAAATGTATGGTATTTGGATTCAATTTCTTCAGGGCCTATTGATGCTCGTGTCAGTGCAAATTCAACAATGGTATAGCTAATATTTATATCAACAATAATTTACTAGTTTTTATTCTTTAATGCACATATCACATGGATGATGACATTATCTATTCTTCGTTTTGTTGGCATAAAATGATTCAAAAGTAAACTGTGATTTATAAATTTAACATTCTGATTTTTAAACTTGCATTAATACTGTTTTGTGCAGGTAGGTGTTGGTATGTGCATGGAAGGAATAGAGCACAATCCTGTTGTTTATGAGCTGATGTCTGAAATGGCATTTCGTGATGAGAAAGTTAAAGTTCTGGTAATGTTGTTCGTATGCTCTCTCTACTTCTACATAATTCAAAAAATTATTTACTAATTTATCTCACTTCATATTCTTATTGATTATATTATACACGTGATAGTTGTGTGTGTGTGTGTGTGTCTCTCTCTCTCTCTCTCTATATATATATATATATATGAAGATGAATCAGGTTACATCCTAACTGTAAGATTATTTTTATTTTATGCTCTTTTGGAGACATTC